>JAPDVR010000013.1:41938395-42635895 GCA_026230005.1 Gila orcuttii | reverse complement strand
CTTGGCCTCGAGGACCAAATATGGCCTTGTGCTAAGTCTAAGACCGTATTTTCATGGTCTTGGTCTTTTCAGGACCATGTGGACTCAGTCTACATTCAGACTCTGACTCGAAGATCAAAATCACTGACATGATAATATTGTCTTGGTCTCTGCAAAGACCATGAAAATATGGTCTTGACTCGGACTCAAGGTCAAGTCTAAGACCATATTTTAATGGTCTTGGTCTTGTCAGAGCATGTGGACTCGGTCTTAACTCAGACTCGACCCTCTTCTGGTCTCAGTCTTGACACAAATGAGCTGGTCTCGACTACGACTTTTAAGGGTGCAAAAATGCCATTTGGAATTCACTCCTTCTCTTTCCATCACTTGTTTCTGTGTCTTTTACGTCTCTCTCTGCTGTCCTGTTAGGACTTTATTGCCATTTGGCCAGCCTCTCTGGAACCTCTGAGGGAGTGGATCATGATGGAAACTCCTTTTTTAAAAATGGAGAATTTAGTGTAAACCATGTTCAACAGCAACAGCATGTAGCAGCAGCCCAGACCTAAAGAATCTGAGGATTGCCATTAGCAATGATACATTCATAGGTGATACATTCATGTGTAATTCCATTTGAATTCGTTAAATCACAATATATATTCCTTGTTATCTATTTTCTCTTCTCTCTGGCCAGCTCAGGCTGACTTTCTCTGAGCGTGTGCTTTGTGTTCGGCAGATAACTGAGGAGTTCAGCAGGTGAAGGTCAGCTGCAATTGCCAAGTCACATTTATACATTCGGTAACACTTTATTTTAAGGTGCTTGTTATAAGCAGTAATTAACAGTTAATAAGACCCTTATAAGATGCATATAAGATGCATATAAGCATTAACTACTTCATATAACTTCTGAGGACGCTTTGTTTCACTTTTCTCGCTCTACTCAATCGTGCTGCCGACGAGCCTCACGACAGTTACAGGTTCGTCTTGTGCTTTAATTAACCCTTATATGAAGTAGTTAATGCTTATATGCATCTTATAAGGTCTTATAAGTGTCTTATTAACTGTTAATTACTGCTTATTACAAGCACCTTTTTACATTCTTTAAAAAAATAACAAAACAGAAGAAACAAAATGGATTGAACAGTTTAATGTCACAGAACTTTTTATGTTCCAATAGTCACTCTTTTTTCTAGAAAGAAATGTAATGATTGTTGTACAACAGATTTTTACGTTTTAATTGTATAAGAAAACTCACCACCAGGATGTTTTTTAGCAGGTTATTTGCTAGGATGTTAATATTTCTTTCATTTCTTAGCAATGAAAATGCTAATATATTTGTATTATTATTTTCATTCTGCCAGATTTAATTTTTATTTCTGTTTACAAAAACTATTTGTTTTCGTTTTGTCTGATCTTTAAAAAAACAACACTAGCACACCTCTCATCAACAAAGCCACATGGTTGGTATAACAGCACATTGGCTTAGATGAAAACTTGTATGAGAATGTGCTATCTTAAAACCATATGTATGCCTTGCCTGCTGGGATTGATGCTGGATAATATAAGGATCAGTACAGGTCCATATCATCTGGATGGAGTCCATGGAAATGTGGCCAGACACTTGTCCTCAAATCACAGACTGCAGAACTGATGGCTGTTTATCACATTCACACAAGCCCTTATTTCAAAACCTTCACTGTATTTTACTGAGCACTGCTATTGTATCCATGTTTCTGTGGGCCTGGTGTGTGCGTGTGCGTGTGGCTTATGTCTGAATATCTGAATATCTCCCTAAGTCCCTAACTCTCTTGAAAATTATAGTATACACGCACAGAGCTCAGCCCCGAATGCTCTCCTAAATCTTGTGGATTAGTGTCTCACTGACTGACTGAAGGTGTCTTAGCCAAAACAAGGACCGACACACACACACACACACACACACACACACACACACACACACACACACACACACAAACAGTAAAAATGTTCATCGGAAAATGCCACAGTGCTATAACTGTAAGTTATCTATCTTACTTAACAATATGTTTTTTACTGAAAATGTTTACTGTAAATGTTTGGAAGAAAAAAATTAAGTCAGATTAGGGTCCAATTCACACTATTAATTAACTACGACTTTTGCTCCAATAAACTCCTAATTACTGCTTATTAATAGTTAGTAAGGTAGTTGTTATGTTTGGGTATTAGGTGGATTAATTTATGTAGAATAAGGTCATGCAGAATACGGCATTAATATGACATGAGTACTAATAAACAGCCAATATCCTAATATGTATGCTAATAAGTAACTACTTCATGAGAATTGGATCCTGAACTAAAGTGTTACCAAAAATTAATTACAGTGTAATGTATAGTGAAACATATACATAAAACAAGACATTTTATGTATGTTTCCATTGATATATTGTTAAAGATATGTTGTTTGCAGGTAAAAATGTTTTATATTCAATTAAAGTTTTTAAATTAATCTCATAATTAATATAAATTATTTAAAATAAACAATTTACTGCAAAAAAAGTCCCTGTAATGCATCACATTTGTTGTTAATATTCGATTATATCTTATGCAAACAGTAAAATTTAATAAACGATGTTTGTATATGATGGTGTTTTTATATTTTAAATGTCAATTATTGAACTTTAATCATGTGACCTATACCACCAATTATTATTGTGCTTATTCGGTATATTTTACAATACAAAGCTTGCTATACTTTATATTAACAGTATATCAGTAAATTAAATATATGGTTAAGAAATATTCAGGCACCCAATTGCTTGACACCTGCACCTTTCGAGACCTTCACACTCACATCCCCAAATGTGACCCTGGATGACAAAACCAGTCACATGGGTCATTTCTTTGAAATTGAGATCACATGGAAGCTGAATAAATAAGCGTTCCATTGATGTATGCTTTGTTAGGATAGGACAATATTTGGCCGGGATACAACTATTTGGAATCTGAGGGTGCAAAAAATTTGAGAAAAGATTTGAGAAAATCGCCTTTAAAGTTGTCCATTTATGTTCACAATTGTGCTGCATTCAATCACAAAAATAAATGTTTTATGCATTTACGGTAGGAAATTTACAAAATATCTTCATGGAACATGATCTTTACTTAATATCCTAATGATTTTTGGCATAAAAGAAAAATTGATAATCTTGACCCATACAATGTATTGTTGGCTATTCCCACAAATATACCCGTGCTACTTAAGACGGGTTTTGTGAACCAGGGTCACAAATGCTCACGCATGTTCCTTTAGGGGTGTTGTGTGTTTATGTGCTGATTGTGTGTGTTGAGGTGGGGTTGTCTTTACACATGCACACCATGACTATCCATCCATCGCACTGCTACCTTTAGACAAAACACACAGCTCTTCTCAGCCCATCAGGACAGATGAGATCTCTCGCTAAATGGCAGACATGTTTATGTTATAGCATGCTAAATGGAAGTGTGGACAGACATTATAGAGGAAAAAAGGAAAAAAAAAAGGTATTTTCTGAGATTTGACTTAGGACCACTTTTTTGGTAATGCTGCAGAAAGACTATTGAAATCATTGCAAAATGTCATTATTTATAAATGTATTTATTTGTTTATTAGAAAAGTCTGTTCGTACCAACAGCAAAATGCTGAAGAAAAAAAAAAGTAGTATTTGCTCTTTGTGTGAGTAGGTGAAACTCAACACATTAAAGGACAATTCCAGCCAAAAATGAACCTAGGGCTAAATAACACACGGGTACCGAGTCGACCGTTCTCTGGGATAATCATGAATAATCATGAAATAATTTCATGATAATCGAATATACCCAGTTTTAACGTTATTTTAGTTTAACCACCATTTAGCTTATAACGCTAGTGTATGGGCATAGACTAAGTAAAAATAAAAAACGCTAGTTAATACCACTAATAGCCCCACACTAACACGTAGCCCAGTAATGCGCCGAAAAGAAAACACAGAACAGAAGCGCACTACAGTCGGGACATCTAGCTAGCTAGTAGTAGCCTTAAACAACGATATTGAAACATTGGATTGTTAACGAAGGAATTGGCAACATGGTGATATACTCTGCTTCTGTAGTGATGAGTGTCAGCGCGGCAGGGAAATACACTCACGTGATTGTCATGTGAACGGCTCTCTCGGTTGCCTAGGTAACTTAATATCACTCCGCCGCTGCTGTAGACTGTGCTAATAAATACAGGGAACAAAGTAGAACTATTGCAATGCGATGAAAGGGTAGTTTGATTTCTAACATTATTCTCTCAACAGACATTTACATCGATAGTCTGGCTATATAATTTATTTGCTTTTGATGAACTGTGGAGTGGGTAAAACTGTTTTTAATGGAAGACTAGCAGATACCGTTGACTCTCGCTAGCCTAGCACCGGCGAACTATGACACTGGAAGGACTGGATGAACATTTTTGAAAACTGTCTCCACTGATAAATAACACCCAGGCTAACTTGGAAATGAGGTCCGATGTACAAAATCCTGAACCACCCCTTTAATGGCTCTAACATCTTTAGCTAGTCAGCTTGAGATCCTTTCCATCTAACGTTAAACTGGTTATCTCTTAGTAGTGAATGTTTTAGCGGAAGGATAACAATATTTATCCACAGTCACGCAGAGCCGAAGCACAAACAAAAAGATGTTCTTCTGCAAAATGCATGCAGTTTTGTTTTATAAACGCTAGAGGACCAAAAGTTACATTATGTACATTTGAATAGTGATTTCTGACTGTAAACTTTAACTGCTTTTATTATTGTTATTTTCCACTTTACTTATTTAATTTTTCCACTGTTTTCCTCTGGTCTTTGGTCCATGGACATGCTTCTCATGTGTGACCTCAGGAGATCCCCAGGCCCCAGATAAGCTGTCAAATTAAAGATTTTAAAAGTTTGATAAGTTCAAGTATTTTGAGCATGAATCCCTGAAGTAATGACATCATATTGAATGCCATCATAACGGGGCCATTGCATTATGAGAGTCAGATGATGGCAACAAACTAAAACCTCTAAATAAAATCTTAAATGATGCATAATGGAGATGAAAGTTTACTTTTCCAATCTTACAGCCTCTAAGAGTCCCTTGAGTTCTTCATTTTGTGTCTGTTTAGCAGATTTGCTGATTTGCTAGTTACATTCAGTTTAAGTGAACAACATTTCCTTCTTTTTAAAGTCAAATGTCTCAAACTTTAAACATTTGTGCTATGTATTACTCATCTGATCTGGAGGATATTAGTAATCAAGTTACTTGAGTAACCCTGGGTATATCATCTTTCAGGATAGATTATTTCCACATATTTTGCTATAGGATATAAGAGAACAGTTACATTTGAAATTTTTGGACTTTTCCACACTAATATATACACTTTATATAGTTATGTCAAATTCCAGAAATGCACCTTAACAATAATTTGGTGGAAGATGTCCAGTCTCCGCCAACAAGGCGTTTGAGATTCAAAAAGATCGAACAGATGAAGCTACTTTTACTGATGCCAATCAAGCAATGTGGACAGGAACTGGAAGTGATTATTAGTCCGCATAATGAATTATGGTTTCCATACTGCATAGAAGCAGTGTCCCAAAAAACTATTTCGATCCTATATCACACACCTAGCATACACTACCGTTTAAAAGTTTGGAGTCCGTAAGATTATTTAATGTTTTTGAAAGAAGCCTCTTAAAAAAAAAAGAAAATACTGTAAAACAGTAATATTACATTATTACAATTTAAAATAACTGTTTTCTATACAAATATTTATTAAAATGTAATGTATTCCTGTGATGTCAAAGTTTAATTTTCAACATCATTACCCCAGTCTTCATGATCCTTCAGAAATCGTTCTGATATTCTGATTTGGTGCACATTTCTTATTATTATCAATGTTGAAAATAGTTGTGATGCTTAATATTTTTGTTTGAAACCATCATACATTTTATTTGATGAATAGAAAGTTAAAAGAACAGCATTTATTTGAAATACAAATCTTTTGGCTTCTTCGTAATTGCATTATATGACAATTTCAAATCAAAAAGTATACGCACAGAATAACCCACTTAACTAACCAGTACTTTTCAAGCAAATCATTTCACAATCAATTCATATTTTAAAATATACATACATTTTAAACAACAATTATTTATTTATTTATAGTGTCTGCATTATTGCATCTATTAGTTACTTAAAGGGATAGTTCACCCAAAAATGTAAATTCTGTTAGTATTTACTCGCCCTCATGTTGTTCAACCCCGTAAGACCTTCGTTCATCTTCATAACACAAATTAAGATATTTTTGATTAAATCTGAGAGCTGGATCACTCCTCCATAGGCTTCTAAGGGATTGAAACTTGTTCCCCGAAAATTTATTAAAGACATCGTTAAAATAGTCCAAGTGACTACAGTGGCTCAATCTTAAGTTTATCAAGCGACGAGAATACTTTTTGTGTGCAAAAGCAAACAAAAAACACAACTTTATTTCAACTATTCATTTCCTTCTCTGTGGGCCTCGAGTGAGTTCACTAGTGTAACAGCGCAGCGCTTCTGTGTCGTACGTCACACGCATCACACACATGACCAGCGTCGGCCAATAGTGAGCCTACGTTCGACGTAGCACTACGCAATTACACTACGTTAACTGACTCGAGGCCCACAGAGAAGGAAATGAATAGTTGAAATAAAGTCGTTACTTTTGTTTGTTTTTGCGCACAAAAAGTATTCTCCTTGCTTGATAAACTTAAAGGGTTAGTTCACCCAAAAATGAAAATTATGTCATTAACGACTCACCCTCATGTGGTTCCAAGCCCGTAAGACCTCCGTTCATCTTCGGAACACAGTTTAAGATATTTTAGAGTCAGTCCGAGAGCTCTCTGTCCCTCCATTGAAAATCTATGTACCATATACTGTCCTTGTCCAGAAAGGCAATAAAGACATCATCAAAGTAGTCCATGTGACCTCAGTGGATTAGTTAGAATTTTTTGAAGCATCGAAAATACATTTTGTTCCAAAAATAACAAAAAGGACGACGTTATTCAGCACTGTATTCTCTTCCGGTTCTGTTGTGGATCGGCGTTCAGTGACGCTGCTGACGTAAGACGAGCTGACGTGTATCTGGTGCATCCGTGTATTCGGGTTCAAATAAATATGTCTGGTTAAAAAAAAATGCAAGTCTTCCCCTGTGTCGAAATCCTTAGACATGTTTGCGAAGATTGTTTTGTTTACAGCGTGCGTCTCCCTCAGACTGTAAACGAAGCTCGGGCGCACCAGATACACGTCAGCAGCGTCTTACGTCAGCAGCGTCACTGAACGCCGATCCACAACAGAACCGGAAGAGAATACAGTGCTGAATAACGTCGTCCTTTTTGTTATTTTTGGAACAAAATGTATTTTCGATGCTTCAAAAAATTCTAACTAATCCACTGAGGTCACATGGACTACTTTGATGATGTCTTTATTGCCTTTCTGGACAAGGACAGTATATGGTACATAGATTTTCAATGGAGGGACAGAGAGCTCTCGGACTGAATCTAAAATATCTTAAACTGTGTTCCGAAGATGAACGAAGTTCTTACGGGCTTGGAACGACATGAGGGTGAGTCGTTAATGACACAATTTTCATTTTTGGGTGAACTATCCCTTTAAGATTGAGCCACTGTAGTCACTTGGACTATTTTAACGATGTCTTTAATAACTTTTCGGGGAACAAGTTTCAATCCCTTAGAAACCTATGGTGGAGTGATCCAGCTCTCAGATTTAATAAAAAATATCTTAATTTGTGTCCCGAAGATGAACGAAGGTCTTACGGGGTTGAACAACATGAGGGAGTAAATACTGACAGAATTTTCAATTTTGGGTGAACTATCCTTTAAATATACAGTTACGAGACTTCCAAGTTTTTACAAACAGTTAAGGGATGATCCCTGTTATCAACTGGAGGCAGTAAAGAGGTATTGAAGGCACATTCATTGAGTGAGAGAGAGACAGCGCTGGTGTATTTGGATGGATGGGGGTAGCGCAGTGATGGCTTTAGCAGACATACACACATGGAATAAGCACTGGGGGAGGAGACAAAAAAAAAAACAGCACACTTTACAGTGCAAAAGGGCTAAAAACAAGTCTGCCCCGTGTGCGTGTGTAACAGTTCAGCTGACCTCATAAATGTCTGAATGTGGCATAAACACTTTGCTTGTTCTGAGACTTTAGCATGTGAAACGTGGCCTTTAAAACATTTTCTCTCAGTGGATTCTTCTGACTGCTGTTTTTTATTATACTGTCAGCTTTGTGTAGTTTTAGCTTGGCGACATTTTTTTTTAAAATTACTGATTGTGCTTTAGAGAAATAATTCGAAAAGTAACTGTGCCTCAAAGGCAAGCGAAAATAACTGTCTAATGCAGTTTGATATGGAACAACATTATGTGGGTATTCTGTATGTGTAGCATTTTGTGATTTATGTTTGGGCCTGGATGATCTAACTTTGCATCAGGGATGAGACACTGACAAAACACTGTAAAACCACTAAAGAAAACATGACTGGATTTTGATTCAGAGCACCTCAATTGAGTGTATCATTATAGGCTAAGGACACCTGGGGTTCATTCAAAGCACAATTTAGGATGATCTGCTGCCCCCTGCAGTTACATTTAAAAAATATAGTTTATTTCCAAAAAACAGCCACAAGGAGGCGCTAAAGCTGTTTGGGATTTTTGGTGCATACTAGACAAGTTTTTTCACTTTCTTCTCAAGCTCGGTGAAAACGGCGAAAAAACACGAGATGTTCTCCAGCATTACAACTTAAAAACCTGACACCAAAGCTATATATATATATATATATATATATATATATGATGTGATCAAAGCTGAATTTTCAGCATCATTACTCCAGTCTTCAGTGTCACATGGTCCTTCAGAAATCACTCTAATATGATGATTTGATGCTCAAGAAACATTTTTCATTATTATCAATGTTGAAAACAGTTGTGTAACTTTTTTTTTAGGATTCTTTGATGAACAGAAATTTAAAAACAACAGCATTTATTTGAAATAGAATCTTGTGTAACATTATACATGTCTTTACTGTCACTTTTGATCAATTTAATTCCTCCTTAATGAATAAAAGTATTGATTTATTTTATTTATTTCCCCTAAAAAATAAAATAAAAATTCTTACTGAGCCCAAAGTTTTGAACGGTAGTGTTTAATGTTACAAAAGATTCTATTCCAGATAAATGCTGTTCTTTTGAACTTTCTATTCATCAAAGAATCTTGAAATAAAAATGTAAATAACTGTTTTCAACATTGATAATAATCATAAATGTTTCTTGAGCATCAAATCATCATATTATACTGATTTCTGAAGGATCATGTGACACTGAAGACTGGAGTAATGATGCTGAAAATTCAGCTTTGATCACAGGAATAAATTACACTTTACTATATATACACATAGAAAACAGCTGTTTTACATTGAAATAATATTTCACAATATTACTGGATTTGTTTTGTATTTTTAATCAAATAAACGCAGCCTTGGTGAGCAGAAGAGACTTCTTTTAAAAACATTAAAAATATTACCGACCCCAAACTTTTGAACGGCAGTGTGTATATATATATATATATATATATATATATATATATATATATATATATATATATATATATATATATATAAACTACAGGATATAATAGGTATTGGAACTGTACTTTCAACAGAGATAAACAAAACAAAAATAAAAAAATATCTTTCCCTCCCATAATGAACAAGCATAGGTCTACATAAGATTCTGCCAACTTCATTTAAAAAATTTATTGTTTTTGGAAAATGTTCCATATTGTTATGGAGACTTAATCATATTTTCATTACCAAATAACTGTTTAAAAATCATCTTTTCCTCTACCATGTATCTTCCATGAACGACTGGCCAAACCAGCTGTGTTTCATTCTTTTATTTATCTCAAAGTCTGTTATTTACCATGGAGAGCAATGATAATAATATGGAAAAGCACGATGGTTGTGTGTATGTTTGTGCCCATTTTAGGGTAGTTTAGTATAATTACTCTCTCAATCTACCATCAAAACCTCTATTGTTTTCATTTGCATGTATGCCATACAGAAATCCCTTTGACAGAAATCTGTAGATTTAAGTTATATTAAATGTTTTAACTGCAAAAATTAAAGTATGTACCCTGCAGCTATTTATATGAGCAGGATGTTTGACATGGAAAGTAAAATAAGTATGAACAGGCTGACATGTTTACTGAGAATCAAAAACAGTCTTTCTTTTGTCAGCTGTGGTTATATTTTCTTTCTCTTTTGTAGTCAGTAGTATTTACTCTTGAATATAGTTCTAAATTTGACTCAAAGAAAATACAAGGACCCTCGTCATCCCAGCCCTCCTCCACTCATCTCTAAACAAGAAAAGAAACAAATACAGTTCCTGAGAATGGATTCAAACGCCCAACGTTTTTTGAGAGAGGGCCTTCATGTTGTACCACCGTGACCACTTCATGTTGGGGCCGTGACCATGACCCCAGTATCAACCGGGCCCTTTCATTTTCAACTGTGTGAAAGAATGGGAAAAGAAAAAGAGCACTCTCTCTTTCTCCAAACATGCTGCCCCCCTTCCAGTGCCTCTTCATATTGGGTAACGGACACTTTGATCAAAGATTAATTACTGTTTCCTGCCACTCTATTGTCCATTGAATGTAGAGGACACATCAGCGGGTTGCACAATATATCGAAACTATCGTAATATCGCAAATGTATACATATCGCAACGGCTTGCAATAACTGGGTCATGAATAAAAGTCAAAGACAAAATCACTTACTGCTCTTGGCTGAATAACTTTTGTAGCTTTAATAAGAATCAGTACATATTTAATTCATACTGTGAAAACTAAGCCTGGTTTTATTTTTACATTTGATTATTCAGTTTCTGTTGTTTAATAAACCTAATGTAGGATAACCTGAAATCCCGAACCCGTGGTTTACAATGACTACGTTTACATGCAGCCAATAACCCGTTCAAAACCGGGATATTAGCAATAACCCGGTCACGCACGGCCATGTAAACACCGGCAAAACCCCGAATATGCTCATATCCCGGATTTTAAAAACCGTACTCGGTTACTAACGTAACCTTGGTTCTCTCTAGAGAGGGAACGAGTACTGCGTAATATCTTACGCTATGTGGAAAAGCTCTTTTCCACGAGATATTGAAGCCAAAAATTATCCTTAATTTTGAATTAATGTAAAACGCTGTGCAGCAGCATGCAGACATAGGCAAGACAGCTTGCGCGCCTATTGGCTGCCCTGCTGCAACAGCAGCAGCCTATCGAGAGAGGCTCTGCGTGACACATATCCAATGGGGGCATTTCGCGCCCATTTCGTCACGTCCCGCCAGAAAGGGTGTGGTCTCGCCCTATAAATATAGCTCGATTAGGCTGATACAACTGGTTTTCATCGCCGAAGCGAACCAGAGATGTGTATCCACGGCAAGATACGCAGTACTCGTTCTCTCTCTAGAGAGAACCGAGGTTACGTTAGTAACCGAGTACGTTCTCTTAAGAGAGTATCTCTCGTACTGCGTAATATCTTACACTATGGGGAACACAATGCAAAACACCGTGCGTACTGGGATCCGACACCAAAGTCCCAAGGGCAGTAGCCGGGGGCTCATAAAGTGCATAATCACCATAGACTCACAGAGAGTCGGAGAAGAGAGGCTGCAAGCATCATTCCCCATGAAATAGCATCCTACAGGAACTAGTTATGTTAACAGTGTTTCACGCAGACAGGGTGAACGTGTTCAGCCTGAACTAGGTAATACTACGGGTTATTCAACACCCATGGAGCTGTTTTATCGCTCAGTGAGCAATGCACAAGCAAAACTCAGCATCTGGGCCGGCACAGCGGGGCAGATAGCACTGAATTCTATACCGACAGAAGCTTGGCTTGTAAGGCGGGAACCTCTAGGTTATAAAACCGTATAAATGTAGACGGCGAGGCCCAGCCCGCGGCCGTACAGATATCTTGCAGGGTAACCCCACTATACCACGCCCACGACGAGGCCACGCCTCTCGTGGAGTGCGCTCTGACACCCAAAGGACACTGCAGGCCCTTAGAAGTGTAAGCCAGCGCTATGGCGTCGACTATCCATCTGGATAGGCTCTGTTTCGATGCGGCCAGTCCCTTGGAGCATCCGCCAAACAAAACGAAGAGCTCCTCGGTCTGTCTAAAGACAGACGAGCGGGACACATAAGCTCTCAGTGCCCTGACAGGGCAAAGGAGACTCGCATCCTCCTCTTCATCATGAACCGAGAGAGCGCACAGGGAAATAACCTGGGCCCTGAACGGTGTGTTGAGGGATTTGGGCACGTACCCGTGCCTTGGTTTGAGTATGACTTTTGAGTCATTAGGCCCAAACTCCATACATGACGCGCTTACTGAAAG
Source organism: Gila orcuttii (assembly GCA_026230005.1). Lineage (NCBI taxonomy): Eukaryota > Metazoa > Chordata > Actinopteri > Cypriniformes > Leuciscidae > Gila > Gila orcuttii. The sequence continues at coordinate 42,623,447 of JAPDVR010000013.1, read as the reverse complement.
CGCTTAAGTCCCCTATGCGCTTCACTGAAGCGAGAGCCAAAAGAAACACTGTTTTGAAAGACAGATGCTTCATGTCTGACAAATGGATTGGCTCGAACGGGGCACCTTTCATGGCTTCCAAAACCGTAGAAAGGTCCCACACCGGGACTGAAGGAGGTCTGGGAGGGTTCAGCCTCCAAGCTCCCTTGAGGAATCGCACGACTAGGTCGTTTTTCCCCAGTGACTGGCCAGACACAGGTTTTGTAAACGTTGCTATGGCCGCCACGTACACTTTGAGCGTGGATGGGGTCCTGCCCTTATCCAGCAGCTCTTGAAGGAAGGAGAGTACTTCCGTGACCCCGCAGTCTACGGGTGAAAAGCCCTGAGCTTGACACCAGGCAGAGAACACAGACCATTTCGAGGAATAGAGCCGTCTAGTAGACGGGGCCCTCGCCTGCATGATCGTGTTTAACACTCCCTCCGGGAGGTTAGCGGGTACCCGTTGATGGCCCATGCATGTAGGGACCATAGTTGCGGGCGAGGATGCCAAATCGAGCCCTTGGCCTGAGAGAGGAGGTCTTTCCTCAACGGTATTGGCCACGGGGCAGTGCTGGTCAGCCGCATCAGGACTAGGAACCAAGTCTGGTTTATCCAGAGCGAAACCACAAGCAGCACTGGGCATCCGTTTTCCCTGATTCGTTCCAGCACTTGAGGCAGGAGCGAGACGGGGGGAAAAGCATAGAGGGGACAGCGGACGGGGCCAGACGCGGGCCAACGCGTCCTTGCTCTTGGAGAAATATTTCGGACAGTGAGCGTTCTCGTGGGATGCGAACAGGTCCACCTGCGCTCTGCCGAATGTCTCCCACAGCAGTTGGATCGTCTGCGGGTGCAGCGACCATTCCCCTGCTGGGACATTGTTTCTGGACAGTCTGTCTGGTCCCAGATTCAGGTGACCAGGCACATGCGCCGCTCTCAGTGAAAGCAGGTTGTGCTGAGCCCAGGCCAGGAGGCGTTCCGTTAGCCTGTAAAGGTTTCGGGACTTGATGCCGCCCTGGCGATTTATGAATGCCACCACTGACATGTTGTCCGACCGGACCAAGGCGTGGTGACCCTCTATCTGGGGACAGAAGCGCCGTAGTGCCATCATTTCCAGACAGTTTATATGTAGGAGCTTTTCCCGTTCTGACCACTGGCCAAAGAACGGTCTGCTCTCGAGCAGCGCTCCCCATCCCGAGGTGGAGGCGTCCGTGGACACCACCGTCACACTCGAGGGAGTCCCCAGACTCACACCTGACTGATACCAGTCGGTTATCTTCCAAGGTTCCAAAGCTGAAACGCATTTCAGATCGACCCGGAGGCGAAACCGACCAGCGGTCCATGCCCTGAGCGGAACTCGCGCTTTCAGCCACAGCTGCAGTGGGCGTAGGCGAAGCAGGCCCAGCTGGAGTACTGAAGTTGCTGAGGCCATGAGGCCCAGCATTTTCGGAAACCTTTTGAGCGGGACTATAGAGCCACGGTGAAAGGATTTCGCGGCGCGCTGAATGTCCAGTTCTCGCTCTGGCGACAGACATGCTGTCATAGACAGCGAGTCCAGCACTGTTTCCAGAAAAGAGATTTTCTGGCTGGGAAACAGCGAACTCTTCGCCCAATTGACTGTGAGACCCAGATTCTCGAGATGCTCGAGTAATGTGGTTCTGTGTTCTATGAGCTCTGAATGTGATCGAGCTAGAATCAGCCAATCGTCCAAGTAGCTCAAAACTCGCATGCCCTGAAGTCTCAGGGGTGCGAGGGCCGCGTCCATGCACTTCGTAAATGTACGGGGTGCTAGGGATAGGACGTCGAGCGAACTGTAGCGAATAGCCTCTTTTTTTTAGTGTTCAACACCCATTCTGATACCCCGGGAAGCTTTGCCACGCATCTGCGTGAATAGCTAGGGGTAGAATGAAAACCGGGCTCTGGCCGCGGCATAGCGGCGGCTGCAGAGCTTCGGTGTGCTTAGACATAAACACTGTGTTTATAGTGTGCGAGGCGGGAGGCACGCCGATCACGGCGGGCAGCCTGGTAGCGCTCGAATTCTCTATGACAGGTTGTGGAGAGAGAGCGAGCGGGACAAACCCCGTGGGGTTGAGCGTGTCTGTGAAGGAATGTGGGCGCGGGACAGCGGGCACATTCACTGCACTGAGAACACCGTCGGCTTGTGCTGACTGAATGTGTGTCGGTTTTGTTTTTACAGAAACCGAGGGACACGCATCGTGTAGTGTTTGTGGGCACATTCACTACATTTTTTTTTTTTGCACAATCGACATGAGTCGATTTTGTTTGTGCTAGCCCTGAACTGTGGCGGGCTGTGTCTGTGTGTGGGAATGGGCACTGAGACGTGGGCATTCTTACAACACTCATAACACCATCGGCCGTGGCCGGAATGCCAGAAAATACACTCTCTTTTGGGGTTTATCTGGGTCGCCGTAAAAATGGCATTTGTGTGCAGGCAAGCGGGCTGTGGTACCGGCTTGTTTACTGCGAAATACACTGGAACAGTCACATTGTCTGGAACTGAACGAGCGAGAAGTTTCGGTAGAGTCTGGCTGCGCCGAGACTTAAACACCGTGGGTCTTAGCTGACTGTATGTGTGTTGGTTTCCTTTTACAGAAAACGTGCAAATGCAGTGTGTAGTGTTTGTGGGCACTGGGTTGTGGGCACATTCACAATATTTAATGCACAATGACATGAGCAGATCTCATTTGTGCGAGCCCTGCACTGTGGCGGGCTGTGTTTGTGTGTAGAAATGAACACTGGGCTGTGGGCATTTTTATTACACTCATAACACCATCGGCTGTGGCCGGAATACCAGAAAATACACTGCTTGTATGATTTTTCCGGGTCGCCGTGGAAACAGCATATTTGTGCAGGCAAGCGGGCCATGGTACCGGCTTGTTTACTGCAAAATACACTGGAACAGTCGCATTTTCTTCTGGCCGCGGCGAGACAAAATTTTATCTGCTGCGAGAGCTGGGCTCGAACACGGGTCACCCGTGCGAAGGCTTTGGGTTTCACCACTGAGCCACAGGGGGAAACGACAAAAGCTTATAACGTAAAGAAAGCTAGCCGCGGTTTTGAGCTGGCCCGTTTCCCTGACGACTCGCGGGCAGAAGGGGGAGGTCCACAGAGCTCGCCCAATCCTCACTGTCCGACGCCAGGATAGAGCAGCTGGTCTCCTCTACAGATGCAGCTATCTCGTCGTCATTAATGGCGGAAGCGGCGGCGGACGGCGGCCGCTGTCCGTCAGGGACGGACTCGAGCGATGCCGGCGAAGCTAGCGGGCGAACCGGCGAGCTTTGGCGGGCAGGAGAAGGCTCGGGGCCGCACTGGGCACGGCGCTTTTTACGGCGCGGCGCTACAGCGGGCTGAAGTGCAGGCTCTGAGAATGATGCCAGGCGAGTCCTCAGAGTCACCATCGGCAGTAGCTCACAGTGAGGGCATCCGCTGTCGACGAGAGCGAGAGCCGCATGATCCTCACCCAGGCAGGAAACGCAGATGACATTGCGATCCTCTTCACTGGGTGTGGCTTGCACGAGCCGCAGGATCTATGCATCTTGAACAAGACGCAGCTCTTTTAGGAGAGAGAGAGACAGTGAAAAAATGTGTGTCGCAGCGGCGAACACACACACATACTTGCAGTAAAGGATATGACGCCGGAAAGCGTAGCAGGTACGGCGGCTAAAGGCGGCGATGCCAGCGACTTCAGACTCAAGGCTCGTCCCGCTGTGTGCTTTTCCTCAGACGGCGTGGCTTCTCACTCCGGATCCAGCGATGCAGTGATGCTTCGCTGAAGAGATGAAAATCAGTTGTACCAGCCTGATCGAGCTATATTTATAGGGCGAGACCATGCCCTTTCTGGCGGGACGTGACGAAAGGGGCGCGAAATGCCCCCATTGGATATGTGTCACGCAGAGCCTCTCTCGATAGGCTGCTGCTGTTACCGCAGGGCAGCCAATATGCGCGCAAGCCGTCTTGCCTATGTCCGCATGCTGCTGCACAGCGTTTTACATTAATTCAAAATTAAGGATAATTTTTGGCTTCAATATCTCGTGGAAAAGAGGTTTTCCCCATAGCGTAAGATATTACGCAGTACCAGAGATACTCTCGTAAGAGAACGTTATATGATACCTGGGGTACCCCTTTTCTAACCCGAATTTTTTGTCATGTAAACGTGTATCGGCATATCCCCATAATGATTTGTGTTCTGCGCATGTTCTATTCGCAAGGAATCTTGGTCTTTTGAGTAGAGGAACTTCTCGGCGCATACAAAAACCCGCGTGCAGTATACCGGAAGTAAACATGGCGAGACGCAGCACAGCATACTTTTGGAGCGAGGTCAGTACCAGCACCAAAGCGCAAACAAAGGCGATCGCTATCTGCCCCGAACTATTCATTATCCGCGTGCTGCTGCTGCTGTTGTTGTTGTTGTCTTTGGATACGGGAAGAAGAATCGGAAATGACGCTTATTGCGTTTTAAGCTTATCTGTACGTCCAGACGCTAACTGTGCGTCGCCGTTTACATCGGGATATTGCAATTCCATGTATACATGAGAAACTCTCTCTGCTCACGCATGTAAACGGGTTCCCTTTCGAGAGGTCTCTCCTATTGCGTAAGTAGCTTACGCTATGGGAAAACTCCTTTTCTCGAGAATATTGAAGTCTTTATGTAAAACGCATTGCGGCTGCACAGCTGACAGCAATGAACGAAGGAGCTTGGTCATTGGCTGTGCTGCGGCAACTTGCTCGAACCAATGACGGGGCGACTCTGAATGCGCGACCAATGAGCGCGCTTCGCGCCCGCGCGCGTCAGAGCCCGCCAAGATGGGCGTGGCCAAGAGCTATATATTGGGCGCCCCGTCATGAGAGTTCTTTAGATTTAATCTCCTTCAGCGAACACCTTCTTCGCTGGATCCTCCGGATTATTGGAAGCCTTCGCCGCCGTGGAAAAGCATACCAGCGGGATTGCTACGAGGACGTCGGCACCTTCAGCCGCCTTCAACCACCTCCTACTGAGCGATCCGGCGCGCCATATACGCAAGTATTTTACATCTGTCTGCCCCGCGACATTTGTGAAAGAGCAATTTTCCAATAAGGCGTTGTTTCAAATGCCTTCCTGCGCGTCGTGCAGAGACCTTCTCCCGGACGGGGATCGTCACATCATCTGCGCTCGCTGCCTGGGCCGGGACCACGCAGAAGCTGCATTGACCAAGGGCGGATGCCCGGAATGTGATGACCTGGGTCTCTCTTCACTACGGGCTCGCCTCGCCGCTTTCGCCGTGAGCGAGCCCATCGCCACCCCTCTGTTTGAGCCGCGCACTAAGAAAAAGCGCCGCTCACAGAGGCTTCCTGAACCTGAGCTCAGTGACGTGACGCCGAGCCAGTCTCCGCGTGCTTCACCGCCGCTCTTGCCTTCCCCACCGCCGGTTCAGTTCACCCAGCCGGACCCACACCCCTCTAGCAGAGCGGTGGGCCTTGTGACTTTCGGCACGCCCGAGGACGACGGGGGAATGGACGACAGCTTGTCCATCGACGCTGCATCGGACGACTGGCCGGGCTCCACTCTCGACCCCGCCCCGTCGACGCTAGCTAGTACGAGCAGGGGCTCCACTATGGATACTGAGATTATCCGTGTCCTCTCTAAGGCCGTGGAAGACCTCGGGCTCGATTGGTCTTCTCCCGAAGAACCAACCCGGAGCCGACTGGATGAGTGGTTTCTGCAGGGGCGCCAGCAGGCCCCTCGGCAAAGGCCTTCTCCCTTCTTCCCGGAAGTTCACGACGAACTCACCAAGTCGTGGAAAGCCCCCCACTCTGCGCGCCTAAAGCCTTCTTTTTCTTCTTCGCTCTCCTCAGTGGACGGCGCGAAGGAAAGAGGCTACGAGGGAACGCCGCCCCTCGACGAGGCCGTGGCCAATCATCTCTGCCCGCCCTCCACCACCGGATGGAAAGCCAAAGCTTCCCACCCCTCGAAGCCCAGCCGCACTACCTCTGCTCTCGCCGGTCGCTTTTACGCCGCCGCCGGCCAAGCTGCATCAGCGCTTCACTCAATGGCGGTACTTCAAGTGTTCCAAGCCAAGCTTCTCCGCTCTATGGACAAGTCTGGCCCCGAACCCGAAGCCTTCAGGGACCTATGCAGCGCGACTGATATGGCTCTGCGAGCCACGAAGGCCACCGCCCAGTCCATCGGCCGTGCTATGGCTAATTTGACTGTTCTCGAGCGCCATCTGTGGCGACTCTGACTGAAATGAAGGACGCGGATAAGGCGCCATTTCTCGATGCGCCTATCTCCACCAGCGGGCTGTTTGGACCGGCGGTTAAAGGTTTCGCCGAATGCTTCACTGAGGCCCAGAACGCTTCACAAGCTATGCGTCATTTCCTGCCAAAGCGCTCCAGCTCATCGCAGAGCAGACAGAGACCGGCACAGCCGCAGCGGGCTAAAACAGCTCCCACCGCCTCTCAGCCCGCGCCTCACGCTGACGCTCGACGCCGCTCGCGCTCTCACAACCGCAAGCCGCCTCCTGAGCGACGGGGTCCTCGGCCCAAGATTGTGCTGAACCCTGAGCCTCGAAAGCCGTCCTAGCCACAGAAATGAGAAGAGAGAGTGCGTGTCTCGCAAAAGCCGGACCACTCTCTCTGCAAAAGCTCAAACATTACCCAGTCCCCTTACAGGCGGCTGGATATGTCCATACAGCAGTCAATGGGCCAGTCACAGAGCTCGCTCACCTGCAAACAAACGCCGTTTTTACGGCGACGCACAGAAAACACAAAAAGAGTCTTTTTCTGCCTGCATCACTAAGGGTTCACATGTCCACAAAGTGTGCATTCCCAGATACTGTCAAAACAGTGCCAAATTCATTCCCAGCTCAGGCTGCGCTTCCCATGAATGTAGATCACGTGCCTACGGTCATGTACGCACCACTACACACAAGCACTGTTCACACAGTTATAAATTCATCCCCAGTAAAAGCGGGAAACATTATAAAAGTGACGCGTGTGCCTACCACTGTTTATGCACCCCCACTTATAAACACTGCCCTTACAGTGTCAAACACAACCTCAGCTCAGGCTGCGAGTTTTACAAACACAGCGCGCGCTGTTGTAATCACACACGCGCCCATTCACTCAGCTGCTCAGCGCGCGCCCGCGCCTCTGAGAGCTACGAGCTCAGGCGATTCGCTGGCCGGGTCCCTACGTCACAGCGGCCCGCCCCTAGCCTGTATTCAGCCCATATCTGTACACGCAGCGGCATGGGAAAACATTCCAGATATGCCGAAATGGGTACTGAATATAGTAAAGCACGGATACTCGCTCCAGTTCGCTCGCAGACCACCACGTTTTACGACTGTGGTCGAGACGAAAGTGAGAAAAGAGTGTTCACATGTTCTACGCACCGAGGTGCGCAAACTAATAGAAAAGGGCGCTGTGGAAACTGTTTCCCCCTCTCTGAGCGGGACAGGTTTTTACAGCCGCTATTTTCTCGTCCCGAAAAAGGATGGCGGTCTCCGCCCCATCCTAGATCTCAGACATCTGAACAAAGCACTAATGATTCGCTCGTTCAGAATGTTAACAACCAAGCATATCCTCGCGCAAGTGCGCCCAGGAGATTGGTTTCTCTCAGTGGATCTGAAAGATGTTTACTTTCACATTCCAATAGCGCCTCATCACAGGCCGTTTCTGAGATTCGCTTTCGAGGGACAGTCATACCAGTACACAGTACTCCCGTTCGGCCTGTCCCTGGCTCCCCGTACATTCACAAAATGTATGGATGCAGCACTTTCCCCCCTAAGACGAAGGGGAGTGCGAATACTGAATTATCTCGACGATTGGCTGGTTCTAGCACAATCAGAAAGTCAATTAATAACACACAGATCTTGGATTATCAGCCATTTAGAATGCCTGGGTCTAAGAATCAATTTTGCAAAAAGCATTCTATCTCCCAGCCAGAGGATTTCTTTCCTGGGAATAGTTCTAGACTCGATGCAAATGACAGCGTGTCTCTCATCGGAGCGCGCGCTCACCATCCGGCGCCTTGCAACATCATTCAGGCGCCCCCGTCAAACGGTTTCAGAGGATGCTCGGTCTCATGGCCTCAGCATCGGCCGTAGTCCAGCTAGGATTGTTGCATATGCGCCCTCTCCAACGCTGGCTCAAGAGCCGCGTTCCTACTCACGCGTGGCGTTCGGGCCACTTATTAATCAGAGCGAACCACGGCTGTATAAAAGCCCTGACGCACTGGAAAGCCGCCGACTGGTACCAGTCAGGCGTGAGTCTGGGTGTGAACACAAGGAGAAAGATGATAACGACAGATGCCTCCAAAATAGGTTGGGGGGCCCTTTACGAGGGCAGGCCTGTCTCCGGCTTTTGGTCAAACCCGGAGAAGCGCCTACACATAAACTGTCTGGAAATGAAAGCGGTCGCTTTGGCTCTCGGAGCCCTGCTCCCACATCTAAAAAACGAACACGTCCTGGTCCGAACGGACAACATGACGGTAGTGTCGTACATAAATCGCCAGGGTGGACTCAGGTCGAGCTCCATGCATTCAATGGCCAGGAGACTCATTTTATGGTCCCAGCACAACTTGCGCTCGCTGAGAGCAGCGCATGTGCCAGGTGCCCTGAACCAGGGGGCAGACATGCTATCCAGAGACAAGATTCTCCCAGGAGAATGGGCTCTCAACCCGCTGACGATTCAGTGGTTATGGAAAACCTTTGGCAAAGCAGAGATCGACCTCTTCGCCTCCAAGGAGAACGCGCACTGCTCTCTTTTCTTCACGAAAAGCACGGACGCGCTCGCCCAGAGCTGGCCGAGCCGCCCCTTATATGCCTTTCCCCCGATCGTGATGCTGCCACAGGTCATCAGTCGGGTCAGAGAGGAGGAAAACGCAGTGCTGCTGATAGCCCCACTCTGGAAGAACCAAACATGGTTTCCAGATCTGATGCAAATGCAATCTGCACCACGGCCGATTCCACTGAGGCCAGACCTCCTCAGTCAGGCCAGCGGGATGATATTTCATCCCCGCCCCGATCTGTGGGCCCTTCATGCATGGCCCCTCAACGGGTTCCCAGGAACCTCGCGAGCGGAGCACTAAAAACCATCGCTGAGGCGCGGGCGCCCTCCACGAGACGCTTATATGCCCAGAAATGGAAAATGTTCAGTGACTGGTGTAATACCAAGGGCCTGAACCCTGTAACATGCGAGATTACGAGTGTACTCGTTTTCCTACAAGGGCTTCTGGAGGCGGGCCGCACCCCATCCACGCTCAAAGTATATGTGGCTGCCATCACAGCGTCACACGACCTTGTAATGGAACGTCCATTGGGAAGAAACGACCTAATTATTCGTTTCCTAAGGGGCGCCAGGAGGATGAACCCTTCACGCCCCCCCTCAGTGCCGATCTGGGACCTAGCTACGGTCCTAGACGCTCTTAAAGGGCCCCCGTTTGAACCACTCCGAACCGTGCACCTTAAACAGCTCTCGCTCAAGACGGAGCTCTTGCTGGCACTCGCCTCGGTCAAGAGAGTGGGCGACCTGCACGCGCTTTCAACAAGCGCTGCCTGCCTAGAATTCGGACCTAACGACTGCAGGGTCGTCCTTAGACTGAAACATGGGTATATTCCTAAAGTGCTCACCACTCCCTTCAGAGCACAGGTTATCTCCCTAACTGCACTTTCGTCTCCAGCAGACGAACACGACGCTAATCTACTCTGCCCTGTTAGGGCTCTTAGAGTGTATTTGGAGCGTTCTGCCCTATTCAGACAGACAGAACAACTGTTTGTTTGCTTTGGCGGCCGTACGAAAGGTTCCGCCATTTCAAAGCAGAGAATCTCTCACTGGATAGTCGAAGCTATAGCGCTGGCTTATGAAGCTAAGGGACTTCAATGCCCCTGGGGAGTCAAAGCACACTCCACCAGGAGTGTGGCTTCTTCCTGGGCATGGTCGAGCGGGATACCGATCGAGGATATTTGTGCGGCGGCAGGCTGGGCCTCACCGTCCACATTTATCAGATTCTACAACCTACAGGTCCCGACATTGCATTCCAATGTGCTATCAGCATAATGCTAGTTGAACTGCGAGTTCCTATCTAGATTATGTATGTGCTTGTGTCACACTGAGCGCCTTCTAGCCGCTCTGTATTTTTTCCCACATATAAAGCTCGCCTCTGCCGGCTAGTTGGATGATAACTTTGCTTTTCAGCTTAGGCACCTGCCTCTGGCTATTATAAGGCGAAGTTCAGCACGCACAGCGTTTTGCATGGTGTTCCCATAACGTAAGCTACTTACGCAATAGGAGAGACCTCTCGAAAGGGAACGACTCGGTTACTAACGTAACCTCGGTTCCCTGAGAGGAGGGAACGAGTATTGCGTAAGCTGCCGTGCTTGTGCTTGGTTAGTTCGCTTCAGTCGTTTTAACCTAAAGAACTCTCATGACGGGGCGCCCAATATATAGCTCTTGGCCACGCCCATCTTGGCGGGCTCTGACGCGCGTGGGCGCGAAGCGCGCTCATTGGTCGCGCATTCAGAGTCGCCCCGTCATTGGTTCGAGCAAGTTGCCGCAGCACAGCCAATGACCGAGCTCCTTCGTTCATTGCTGTCAGCTTTGCAGCCGCAATGCGTTTTACATAAAGACTTCAATATTCTCGAGAAAAGGAGTTTTCCCATAGCGTAAGCTACTTACGCAATACTCGTTCCCTCCTCTCAGGGAACCGAGGTTACGTTAGTAACCGAGTCGTTATTCCTAATGTTTCAGAAAAACAAATAGTGACCTTAACCCGACCATAACCCGAAAATTGGCTGCATGTAAATGTAGTCACTGATGTTAAAATAACACTTCTTATGCTACTGTAAAACACTGATGTTCACTTTCAGAAGTTGTAGGGATGTTTTCTTGTCACAAAAAGAATATGAAACATGCATGTAGGTTATATAATTTTAAACATATTTTAAAGATAATTTAAGTTTATTTTACACACTTTAAGCATTATCGTATCGCATTATTTAATGAGTTATCGCATATCGCATTTGTCTTCAATATCGTGTAGCCCATACTGTCTTTATAACAATGGAGAAACCTGCTGTTCAGTTTTATTGACAATGCGGTACTGTATGTGTTCATGTAGGCCTACTGTACACTCGCACAAACATCGTCACTCATAAGTTATTGGTGATGCTTTCTATGACAGGCATCACTATTATTAATACTAAAAAAAAGGCTAGTTAATGATATTATTTACAAGCTCTTAAAAAAAAAAAGAAAAAAACTTCAAATCTTTTTTTTCTTTTTTTTTTTACTGAGCTTGTAAATAATATCATATTATTGAAATAAAATGCCATGTAGAGGTTACACTTTCTTAACACTTAAGTACACTTTTAAAAAGTGCACTTTTTAATGTTAAATTAAAAGTTTTACTGTAAAAAGTACAAAGATTTAAAGTACATGTTAAATCATTATTTTAATCATCTTTTTTGTACACATATTTTACTAAAGCACATGTAAAGTACTTGATAATAATTTAAACTGTTATTCAATATTGCATCTAAAGTTCATATATTATCAGCTTACTAAATTGCAACTCTATCAATACACATGCAATATAATAATAAATACCTTTAAATACATGACATACAAGTTTTCAATAGAAATGACATTCATATATATTTTTGTTTACCATAAATGCTTGTCTGTACAGTTAGACTACCTTATTTCAAAAACAATATAATTATGAAATGATATTTAAAGATGTACTTAAGTCCAAACTAAGTTGGTCATAGAACACTCTAAACTTAATGTAATTGCATTTAAAACAAATTTAAACTATCATACATTTTCATTTAATTCCACTTAACATGCATTTAAAGGGTAGGCCATCTTCGGAGAGGCTAATAGCAAGCTAGCTTTAAAAGCATAAAGTAGATATATACATGTTTTATTATTTACACCACTTCTATTATTGATTACTATCTATCAGAATGTGAAGATTTCTCTTCAATTAATAAAAAGTAAAAAATCCTTGTTTTCATAGATTAAATCTAGAATATAAATGTATTATGTCTAACTGTATTTAATATTTTTTCGATTGTATTCAGTTTCTGTTTAAAATAAGTGTAAAAAATATGTAGATGCATTGACAAAATGAACATAGTTTCTTTAATGTAATAAAGATACATTCTTAATATCTTATGCAGGCTAACTGTATCATGTTTCAAGGATTATAATTTCATTAGAACATAATACTTGTTAAGAATTTGATGAGGGTGACCTTGTTTAGCTGTGGTTGTTATTATTTTAATTTCTTTCACTTATTCCTGTCTTTTATGTTTTGCACACCCTGTAATACGAATATAACTTTATGTTGTGATACTGTAAATGTCAATTGTGGGCAAACAATAAAAAATATAAAAACCAGAAAAAGGGATTTGATGGGGTAATTTGATGGGGGATTCGAGGGGTAATTTGTTCTAAATATTTGTGCCATGGACATGAATGATAGATGACGCAAATAGTGTGTGAGAGTGCAGGAGAGGTGTACTTTTGCTTTTCTAAGTAATAAAACTGACGATTTGATGGAAACAAATGATAAAAAGAAAAAAAAAAAGAAAAAAATCATACATTAAAGTAAACATCTGAGTCATATCCAGGAATATCATAGAGGTTCGGTGGGCTCTTTTGACTTGGAATCGCACAGCAATGCTCTTGACACCACACACACAACACCCTAGCATCGCAAGGACAGCTTGCATTTGTTTCAAAATTTAGTGTGAAACATGCTCTTGAATGCAGCATGCTCAAATTGCATTCACACGCATTAGCGGTTGATTCCCAGCAGGCGTGACTAAAGTCTACAGTAGACAGCTGAAACATGGCCATCCCATATACGCCAGATTTTGCAACCTCATTCCTGCTTCTCATGGAAATCTAACTCTCCAGAATGTCCCATTTATAAACATACATGTTGTTGATTGCCCAGCCAAGCCCAAAAAACACAAGCACTGCTGTCAGCTTCCTTTAGCACAAATAATTCCATTGACTGACGTCTCAGGGGATCAGAATCATCCATAAGTATAAAACAAAACCCCGAAAGATTGGGGGAAATATGTTTCTGGGTTGATGAAGTACTGTACTGCGGTAAACCTGTTCTCATATGCAACCGTTTTCACATCTGCCCCGCAGCTGCTGCGCTGGCCAGGGCTGCGAGAGAGATGAAGACGAGCAGGGAGAAGAAATAGAGTGGAAAATGGGCTGAGTGGGAAACGTATAATACAGCAGAATATAAATGAGTTCTGTTCTGCTGAACTACTTAATAAGAACATAATGGGTGTTGGACAATATTTGTCTTTGTAACAAGTAAGAGCCAACTACTGTAAACATAAAAGGTCAAAGTACATACTAATGTATTTACAACGCTTATAATATAAAGACCGGTAACACTTTATTTTACAGTGTTCTTGTTACATATGTTAATAACAGTAAATGATGCTTAATTACATGCAACCCAAATCCTAATCCTACCCTAAACCTATAGTAAGTACATTTAGTTGCTAAATGTTACTCAGTATAATTATATAATTAACACCTTAAAATAAAATGTAACCTTAAGACCTTTAAATAACAACAGTGACCTGACCCATATACTAAGGTTTCAAAGTCAAATCCAATCCAAGGAAATTTTTTATTCATTCATTTAGCAGACTGAATAAAAATTTTCAGGGCAATATGTGTTATGAACAGTGAATCCTTTATAATGCAAATGCAGCCTGGCAGTTTTGAACATGCTCTGATGCATTGCAAGATGACAATGTAGACAAGTGTGCCTCTTATGTCCCTATTGTTTCCTTTCAACTCCATCAATTAAATGGTGAAAAGACCAAAAAAGGGGAAAGTCAATGTAAAAGTATAGCCTGCAGTTCTTATTGTGTCCAGCAGGTGACATATGAGTTCCATGATCTTTGACACACATCTGAGATTAGCCTACCAACAACCAGCTTGCAATGAGTTAACTTTCAACACTGTTGTAAAGCTAACCACAACTCAACAATAAACTCAATGACTTGACAGTGATACACTACCTTGCTGTGAATCAAACCCAGGCACATAACCATGCGCACTCACTGCTCCAGGATTAGCCGTTCCATTAGCAAAGGGCAACATTAGCATCTGTAGATTATTTTCATGGTCGGTTTATACAGTGAAATATAGGCTCAAGTATACGCTGTATCATACAAATAATGTGGCAGGTCAGTGTAGCTGTCTTTGTGATCTATGTTAGGGCGCATGTCTCACATGCATGTATTCGCGCAACAAGCAGCACTGCGGTGAGAATATGAAATGCATGCATACAGGGATTTTACTTGCTGCAGAGCACTGTGAACATGTGTGGTTCTGAATGGTTGTAATTGACAGACAGAGACACACTGGAATGCTGCTCAGTAGGATAACGAACTGCACACCGAAGAGTCCGCTCGATACACATCTTTGTCAGAATGAGGATGTATGAAAGAAAATAATAAACATACTTATGTTATACCTGTTGGTGATTTTCCATTAAAAAAACAAGTAGATAAAGGCTTGCCAGAGGCATTAACAGTTAAATAAGTCTTCTGTGTTTTAAACCACTTTGTGATGAGTGATGAGATAAAAAGAATATATCAGTCTAAATAACATTTGTGTGTGGGAAAAATATTTGCAGTCTATTGTCCTATATGTTATCACAGAAACATTTACTGTGTTTTAATACTTTACATATTTTCAATCTGACTTTCTTTCTTTATAAAATAACTCATACTTGGGAACTCTGTATTTTACTGGGCTTTGAGGAGCCCATGAGGAGACACAGCAAGACAAAAACAAACAGCAAGTAGATGACATGGAGACATAGACTTTATACACCAGATTCGCTCCCTGACACTAACCACATCACTCATAGCGATGAAGGAAATGAGGCTTCAAGAAAGAGAGTAAGATGAAAAATGAGATTCTGCTGCTCACCACCGCGTGTGGCTTGTGTATTTGTGTGCGTTAGAGTATACATGTGTGTATCTGAGACTGCCATCATGTGTGTCAACAAGCCAATTCCTGTCCATACATCTGCATGCCTGTGCTTGTGTGTATGCCGAGTGTGTATTTGTTGACATGTGTGCCTGTGCCATGAGTATGTGTGTGCTCCATTCATAGAGACAAGCAACCCCACCTACTTATTTCACTGTCTGAATGAAAGAGGAAAGGCTTTTGCTTGTAATTACAGTAATTAATGATTTTTTTTCTGCCTTTCCTCCAATGAAAAATACCCTGACCTCATCCACCTTTCCCAGCGCTGTTGGATGTGGACTGTTCTGTAAGGAGATCCCACTGTTTATGTTCAAATGGGTGTTACACTACGTTCTTCTATTCAACCATTGGCCATAGGTGTGCTTGAGTGTTTCTGTGTGTAGAATAACTTCAGTGTGTGTAAGATGCAGTAAGTGTGCAAGTATTGGGACGTACTACCATGTCATAAAATATCATCTTGACCTCAGGTGTTGTTTGTGTTAGCTTTAGCATCTAGCTATAGTCATTGCTTTAAATGGATTAATATTTAATTTTACCCATTTAGATTCATACATTTAAAAACTGCTGTATCAACTTGAAGTTAAAAAGATAATACTCACAAACTGTTGTGCTAGGTGTTCGTGGTAACATTAGTAGAAAAAGCATACTTGGAGTCACAACCCATTGGGAATATCTCGGCAACTTTGCAAACTATTTTCAAAATAATATGATTTGGGATAAATCAAATCTAATCTTCCACATTATTTTGGATGGTGTGCAAATTAGATTGTGGGTAACATTAGCGGGGGAAAAAATAGCTTATTGTATAATCAGTGCAGGTTTCTACACATTGCAACTGCACAAAATGTACAAATCTTTAGGGATGATAAGAGCAATCTAGTTTTGCTTAGTTGCTTTATGCTACTCGCTTACACTCAGAGGTGGACAAAGTACACAACTTTCTTTCTTGAGTGAAAGTACAGATACTACTGGTCAAATATTACTCCGTTACAAGTAAAAGTTGTAAAGACCGATTTTTACTTAAGTAAAAGTACAGAAGTACTTGTTTTTAAAAGTGCTTAAAAGTAAAAAGTAGATGTCAATGCATTGTTTTATTATTGTTGCATTGTTGTATGTAATACTTACAGTACCTAATGCCTCTGAATCTATGCCTGCCTACCCTCATATCAATATCAAATATATTTCTACAACACAGTTCCAGTAGTGGGACTGAATGTGAGATTGAATAAGTGTCCAACATCCACAATGGTTTCGGACACCCAAATGGCTGTTCCCACTAATAGTACCCTATTTAAATTTTTTTGGCTTTTAGTATGAATATGTTAGCCTTACTGTTATCTATAAGCTAGTGTGCTTCAAAACAATGACAAAATTCGCATTTAGAAGACCAAACCCAACGTTGAAAATGAAAATCAGGTTGATGTCAGAATGCAACGCCAGATTGACATTAATCTCCAACGTTGGATAGACGTTGTATTGTGGTTGAAAATGAAGATCGGGTTGACGTCAGAAACCAACATCAGTCGGGTTCTGACGTCAAACCCGACTTTCATTTCCAACCAAAATCCAACGTCTGTCAGATGTTGGATGCTGACGTCAATCCGACGCCGGGTTCTGACGTTAACCCGACTTTATTTTCCAACCAAAATGCAACCCCTGCAACCAAAATCATCCCCTGACTGACATTACTACTTTCTACTCAAGGACCTTGACAGAATTGTAGTGGAGTAAAAAGTATGATATTTGTCTTTCAAATGTAGTGAAGTTAAATTAAAAAGTTTATAGAGAATATAATACTCATGTAAATGTACTTTGTTACCTCTGCTTACACTGTACAGTACAAGTTAACCTCACACACACACACACACACACACACACATACACGCACACGCACACGCACACGCACACGCACACACACGCACACACACACACACACACACACACACACACACACACACACACACACACACACACACACACACACACACACACACACACACACACACACACACACACACACACACACACACACACATTTGTGTTCTCATGTTTTATGGGGACTTTCCATAAACATAATGATTTTTATACTGTTCAAACTGTATATTATATCCCCACTCCTAATCTTACCCATCACAGAAAAAAAATCTACATTGTTACATTTTAAAAAACATCACTTAGTATGATTTATAAGCTGTTTTCCTCATGGGGATCAAAAAATGTCCCCACAAAGACAAGGATTTCAGATATTGCCATCTGGGGACATTTTGTCCCCATAATGTAGGGTTTATCAGGCCAAACACACTTGCACACACACACTTGCACACATCCATTTCTATCCAATCACACATGGCAAAACTGGGGTGGAGTGTCTTTCAATATCATTCGACACCTATTACCCAGAGACAAACACAAGACCTACACACCCCACTGAAACTCACTCACTCATTACCCCCAGCCTAGGCCAGTGACCTTTTTCCACATAAATACAATACGATGATGAATGATGACAGAAGATACACATTTACTACTTTGGGGGGACCCATGTCTATAGGCAGAGGTGTTTAGTCCTTATTGCTCAGCAGAGAGAGTTTGAGAGGATGAATTAGGGCCACAGGTTGAGAGAGGTGTCTTTGTGGTGAAGTCATAAACAAAAGACCCCCCCGAATCCCTGTTATCCCTTTTTCCTCCTGCCTGCCTCCTACGAGCCTTTGCGGCTTCGCTCCCAAACTCACACGTACAGAGAAAGAGCCATGTAAATCTGGCTCCCAGTGGGAGAGAGAGAGGCTGGAGAAAATAAATCTGGCACAGTTCACAATAAGTTCAGCCAAGTCATGGCTCTGAGTTCTCTCTCTCTCTCTCTCTCTCTCTCTCTCTCTCTCTCTCTCTCTCTCTCTCTCTCTCTCTCTCTCTCTCTCTCTCTCTCTCTCTCTCTCTCTCTCTCTCTCCAATCTTTGTTATCTTTCTGTCATCAGTTTACCCCCATGCGGTGAATCTGCTTTCATTAAAGTGTTTATCTTCTGTCTGACAATACATCTGTCGGTCATATTTAACTTACCTGCAACTTAACTTCTTGACACAGTTAAGACAATTAGATTGTGAAGAGAATGTGAGAGTTTGCCATACTAAACTTACTGCCATGATGCTTGCCCTTGCACAAAAGTTTATTCAACTGTGTTATAACTTCTTTTAAACTAAAAATAAGAGATAATACTTTAAAGCAACACTAAGTAAGATTTTTTACCTTAAAATAATGTTTCCAAAATCGTTTCAGCGGTTCATCAAGTCGTGACATGGTGAAATGCACTTATGCCACAGCTTTGCGGTCCTTTATCTGATATATCCACGTTATCTAAGATTGCCAGATCGGGTCGCGTTTCTGTAGTTCTAATGAGACAGAACTACTAATTTGACTTGCTTTACGGCAAGCGTTACAATTGCTACAATTGCTCGTTTGTGATGTCGCAATACATCATACTTTCATAAAATCATGCATCATACTCTACCTTGTCTGTGGCCATTGTTGATTCCAAAGCCGGTGCTGGATAAACAGAGAGCATGTGCGTGTGCGTGCGCGTGCGACAGTAGGCTGCGGTACGCTAAATTATTTACGACAGCGGTAATGGACAATTCCGCTTCCAACCTGTAGGGCGACCGCAGAGGAAAAGTCACTTGGTGTTGCTTTAATCTACTTTTTATGTACAATACTTATAAGAGTAACAAGCTAAAATAATTAGCCTATAGTTTTATTATAAAAACTTTTAAACTTTACTGAGAGTATACTTCAAAGTCTACTTTCCTTTAAGATAACTTGTAGTATAGTTCACAGTATAATTGTAAAAGATGTAAACTAGTGATGTACTCAAAGTCTACTAATGTCACACTAAAATTACACATGATTTAAGTATACTTTTTTAAAACTAAAGAGTTGGCCAATTTAGTCCTAAGAGGTAGTATACTACTAGTTAATTGATTTTAGCATATGTACTACATAAAGTATACTTGGAAAATATACTTGAACTTTACTTAGGTTTACATAAACTTGAAATACTTCTTTTTGGTATTGTATATATAGGTTGCGAGGGTGTTTTACCCCTTTACTGGCCCTGGTGTCCATGATATTCTATTCCTTCCTTAGATATAGACAATGGAAGTTTACAAAACTGTAAAGTTTACTTCAAACTATAATAGTACACTTCTAATCAAAACACAGAATTATAGGTATCATTCATGTCTGTAGCACAAACAGTGCTGGATGAGTTACGTGCCAAAGTTTATATAAGTTATGTAAGTTTGGGCCTTAGCAACTACCACTAATGATGGTCTTTCTGAAATATGCTTAATACAAGACTACCAAACAGTACTGATGCACAGGTATATAGTTTCATAACAAACTCTATGCCAGCTATGTGGACTAAAATAAATGAATGGTGCAAATATGGCAGCTAACAGTGGAGAGCTGTAGAGTTGTTTGTTGGGAATGAGAGAGGCATTCTGTGGATTGAGGACTTCCAGACGGTTAATGAAGACGGATGCGAAGACACGGATTGCTGGAACACTGAGATCTCCAACTCTGACCTCTGAATGGGGAGAGAGAAAGACAAAAACAACAGCTTGACAAACTCTAAACATAAACAGTTTGAATTTGAGATGCTTTTTACCCTTTGTTGAGTTTTTACTGCCTCGTTTCATTCGCATTTGTATGGAGAAGTCTAAAATCTGTTACCTTCTTAAAGGGACAATGTGTAGTTTTTTAGGTATTTTATTATCTAAAATCAATATTTATATTCATAAATATGTCCTCAATGGTGTACAAATACCTCTGCCAATTATCTGACTTATCCTCGTAAACGAAGAATTTCCTCGTAGAGAAAGAGAAGAGAAGAGAAGAAATCCTCGTCGCCAAAATAGTCAAAAATTGAACGTAAAAGGAAATGTTCACGCCATTAGAAGACATCCTGTCATAGCTTTTTGGTACATAACAGCTACCGTAGATGCAACACGCATTTGAAAAAGCGAGGCGCTGGAGAGCACAATTCGTTTGAATGCAAAATACAATTTCACCGCTAGATGGGAGAAATTCCTACACAATGTCCCTTTAACTAGTGTATAGGTGTTCATGTACTGTAGGCATTTTCATTCAACATAATGAACTAATACAGTAATCTCAGTATTCCGTATTTTAGTTCAATGCATTTACGCTCTATTTGAGATGTATATCTGGTTTAGATGGAGATCAGTGCAGATCTATGGCCCATTGTTGTTATGACCCGCCCTCCCCTAATCCTTCTTTCTAATAAAACATGAGCCAAGCACCTAAGGGAGTGGCTGCGGTGTTAAATTACCTGCAGTCTGTAATTACACACACACACACACACACACACACACACACACACACACACACACACACACACACACACACACACACACACACACACACACACACACACACACACACACACACACGACTCTTTCAAACACACATGCACACACTGATCATGTATAGTTGAGGTAAGCTGCCGGCACAGACGTTTGCACAGGGCATCAAATATTTGTTCACATCAACTATTGAAGTAATTCATTGGAAACGCTCACAAAAAGCATGTGAGCGGCCTAATCTAGTATATGGGTTGCTTGGCCAGTTCCCTGACCGGGCAGATTTGTTAATCAACTCACTTATCAATGGCCCTGATGACAGAAGAGTAAACCTAAAGACTTATTTAAAGAGGGTGAAGAGGACACAGCTTTCTTTAATCGCAGTGTCCCAGCAAATAACCCTAAGGTGAGGGGTCAGAGGTGATGACCCCTGCTGGAGAGGAGTTGGGGGGGGGGGGAGGTTGAGTCTCTGCAGTGCTCATGGCTGAACCAGCTGTAATAATAGATGACAGGCCAGCTCGCTGAAACAAGGCCGGAGTTAAGATCTAGATCTCTGCGAGGGATCGTAGAAAGCTTTCTTCTCTCACATGGATGCATATGGCCTCAAAGGCATTAGGTCAGGGGATAGAACACACACACACAAACACACACACACACACACACACACACACACACACACACACACACACACACACACACACACACACACACACACACACACATATTGTTCCCTCACTGAAACCAATGTGTTCTCTGGAGATACAAGTTTGAGAAAAATAAGTTTTTCTGTTTTTATGCTTAGCAAAAGTGGCTAATGATGTCACCGTAGGTTAGCATTTAGCAATAGAGAGCCTAAAGGCCTGTTCACACCGGGACGAATATCAGCGCGCGTTATTCGTCAGCGTTTTTCAACGCGTTTTTTGTGTTCACACCCAAGCGATTTTCGCTGACGATAAGCCGAGTGAACATGCAAATTCATTCCCTGACACTAGATGGCGCGTAACTGAAACTCACCATCAAGGCTCATTTTATCTGCAATAACACTCCATAGCAGGTCTCTTTTGTCGATATTTTTGTAGTCGCTGTCGCGTTTATCATATAGCTCTTTATGCTCCGAGACCAACGAGACCAGCAGCTCAACATTCATCTTGCCCATAGACATCTTGCTTTGCATCTTCCTCGTCTTCCGGCAGTATAGACGGTGGCGTATATCTTCTTCGCCGTTACGTTTGTGACCGTTTTGTCAGAAGCACCAGACACGTGAGCAAAAGCGCCAGTCTCATTGGTCGGGAAGTTTTTGACGCGGCGCGTCAAACTAAAAAAACGAACCCGAGGCGGTTTTTTTTAATTGACGCTTTTAGGCGTGGCGTTTTACGCGTTGGTGTGAACACTCACATTGGCGCCCTTTGTTTAGTCACGAGGCGTTAAACGTCGGCGAATAACGCGCGCGAAATTCGTCCCGGTGTGAACAGGCCTTAAGTCCCTCCCCTCCGCTTCCGGCTCATGGGACCTTATTTTGGAAAAAATATGTAGCCTATGGTAGTCAATGGCGAGAGACAACTTATCTTTTTAGCCCCCCTGATGTGTGCCCTGAAGTACACATGATGTTTGTCAATTTAAATGGTAATTATGAAAGTCAAGAAAGTCACAGTTTATCATAAAACAGAAGAGTAATGAACTACATCTCTCGTCTCGCACTATGTACGTCACCAAGCTCGTGTGTGTGTGCAGTCTGGTACAAAACACACAGGCATGACGGCGTAACGTTACGATTATAGCGTTAGACTATAGAAAACATGACAGACGTTAGCTTCAGGAATGTTAGCTTCATTCATTGAGAGAAAAGGTATGACGTCACATGCGCGCCTTTTGGGTTTGTAGTCTTTGTAATTACGTATTTTCACAGTCTTATACCTCAACAGTTTTACATCAAACTGCGACTTTCTTGACTTTAAAATGTATCTTTTAAATTGACAAACATGTGTAATTCAGGGCACAATTCAAACGGGATCCAAATATTTGTTGTCTCTCGCCATTGACTACCATACAATATTTTTCCGAAAAAAGTTCCCATGGTCCACCGGAAGGGAAGGGACTTAGGCTCTCTATTTAACTTCTCTCTCAAATCATGAGGTAAGTCATACATGAACATGCCCACAAAACTGCATAAACAAACAAATGACAAATAGCAGGTGTGTACAAATTCTTAGCATTCATGAAACAGTAGGTGAAAAGTACCTGGATGACTTACTACTTCCACCGAGATTCTGAAGTGCACAGCCGATACACACTTCATGAGTTCATGGGAGAGGAGTTGTGAATGGCAGTGAAGTGACACAACTGAAGCCTTAAGACACAAGACAATCACAACATGGGGATGTTTACGGATGTTTATTCATTAAATTTAATGAATTTCATTCATACAACTCTCATTCATGAACATACTTTTTTAACAGTCGAGAAGTAATTTGTAATTCAGATGTATCAGACAGTAGCCTATGCATTTTCAGACAATCTTTTGTTGGTGGTGTTTGCTGGCAAGCTTCATCTGAAAAAACCTTAATCGTAGGCTAAGTGTTCAACTTCACACACTTTTTGTGTTGCAATGCAGACATGAAGAATACCTCAAATTTGTTGAGATGAGGTGTGCTATTACTTTAACTGATCAGATATATTGTACAAGAAATGGGCAATACAATAAAATGGGCATCAATTTTTTATTTCTCACGTAGATTTAAGACTGAAAAATTGACTATATTGGGCCATATCTTGGGACTCGAATATCAAAAATACTTGATGGGCTGTTAATCCTTATAATATTATGTTGTGGGTTAATGTGGAGCATTTTTATTTTTGAGTTGTCAAAAATATTGATTAAGCTATGATGCACAACATCTCTATTACAATCATTTTTGAGGGCCAATTTGAGCTGTATATTTCATTGTTAAAAGCAGCTTTACATACTTAGTAATAAAAAAATGTTTTAGGTGTTTTGTCAGTTTCTCAACTAACCTCTGAGAGTATTTACATTTATGCATTTGGCAGATGCTTTTTTAAAACTTACACTGCATTGAAGGCACACATTTTTTATCAGTTCATTATCATTTATCATTCATGTTCAGTTTGCTGTGAATTGAACCCATGATATTGGCATTGATATATAAAAATGCTTTAAAAAAAGTTACAGTTTTGTTTATAATCTTCACAGTTTATAAAAGAAAATGTTTAAAATAGTTATTAAATACAGTTTTAAAAATCAAGTGTTCTCATGTTTATATTTTTAAATGTGTGAGAAATATTAATGTCTATTTTATCCATAAACATCTGAGGGTGATTTTTGTACTGATAAGCATCACTCCCATGTTCTTCAGAAAATGTAAAAAAATAAAAAATATTACCATTTATAACAGAATATATCAGTGAATATTACAGAGTTCTATAGAAGTTTCTTTCCTAATAACATTATTCATGAGTGGTCCATCATTGTCAACTGCTTATTGGCTGTGAATATGACCACAACATACAGTACATGAGTGTACATTTGACAGTTAAGAAACAGTAGGAGGGACATCTCCCAGTTTAACCCAAACTCAACAATCTCTTTGATACAATTATTGTATAATCTCCTATTGTCTTCATTTGTTAGAGGACTGGAAAAACTCACAAGAAAGGACATAAACATATAATACAAGCACAGATGATCTTTTGGAAAGTCTGGTGGGGGGTCTTATGATCCAGTAATGAGTAGCACACATTAAAGAGCCGTTTCTTTTGGGAATGCAATCTGCATCAGTGAGACAGTTATTAACTTTGACTGCATCCCATGTGACCCTCTGCACCTCCGACTGTGCCTAATGAGCCTTGCATGATCATCTTAGACTACATGTCACTCAAAGACACCGGCCAATCATCCGACGGCACCCTCCATCTACCCACTATACAGCAGTCGCTGACCTATTGAGTTGCCAAATTTAGAGAGCACTTTCAAAATATGAGTTTTGATCTGATCCCTAAAACATATAGGCCCGGTTTCACAGACAGGGCTTAGATTAAGCCAGGATTAGGCCTTAGTTCAATTAGGGCATTTTAGTACTGTAGCTTTTATTAATGTGCCTTAAGCCGGGGACACACTTAATGACTGTAAGACTGATTATGAATGTAATTAGATATTTATGACTGATCATGCCCAAACTTGCCGAGTCAGAGACAGTTGCATTTAGTAGGTGTTCACAGTCTGTGTTTAAAGGGGTGTTTGATTATGATTTCACTTTTCTAAGTTTATTTAGTGTGTGATGTTGCTGTTTGAGCATTAACAACATCTGCAAAGTTACAATGTTCTAAGTTCAAAGGAAAGGGATGTATTTGCTTTTAAAGAAATTCCTTTTTAAGGACTACAACAAACGGCTAGTAGGGACAACATGACATTTCTCCCAGGTTAGTGACATCACCAACCCTAAAATTTACATAAACCCCGCCCCCAGAACACGATTTATAGATTATCAAGACAGAATATGCTAATCAATGACTAGAAGATAACTATATAAATTCATCAACTAACCATTCAGAAATGTCCTGTTGCTTCTACATGTTGTCACTTCTTCTTGAGTCTCTCCATCATTGTCTGATTCCGGTGTGAACATAAAAGGCTAAACAATGTTCAGTGTGTGTGTCTGTGTGTGTGTGTGAGGTAATTGGAGCTGCTAAGGACACAAGCTCCGCCCTCTGTGCTGGGAGCAGCAGCTCGTTTGCATTTAAAGGAACATACACAAAATTGCATTTTTGCTAACCCTCAAAAAGTGACAATCTGTGGGGTATTTTGAGCTAAAACTTCACATACACACTCTGGGGACATCAGAGACTTATTTTACATCTTGTGAAAAGGGCATTATACCACCCCTTTAAAATCTGCTCCAGTCGTTGGAAACAGTCAGTAAGTGTGTTTAGTCTTAGGCCTTGTCCACACGGACATGGGTATTTTTATAACCGTGACTTTTTTTACGTGGTTCGGCCATTCGTCCACACGGAAACGCAGTATCAAGTCAAACCGAACATTTATGAAACCCCCTGCCAGGGTGAGGATTTTCAGAAACGCCGGTTGCAGTGTTGTCGTGTAGACAGTAAAACCGGAGTTTTTGCCTTGCGACGTCAGAGTGTGCGCCGTTATCCGCTGTGTTTGACTTCAGATTGTGCGCCGCTGACGGCTTCTGATTGGCCAACGTGGCTTTACAGTTAGAGTTATATCACCGCCTGCTGGTGTGGCATGCTCTTGACAGCGATTGATAGCGAGTTTTAGCGTTTTCATGTAGACGGAGATTTTTTTTTTTTTAAGAAGAACTTAAAGGAAGAACTTTTTTTAAAGGAAAAACTCCGGTTATAAAAATACCTGTGTCTGTGTGGACTAGTTCTTAGAATGTTTAGCTAGTCTTAAGTGTGTCCCGGCATTAGAAGAAAACATTAGTGTGCATCTTGAGACAAAACAATGGTACGGACATATTTTAAGATAGTTTCTTTTCAGTTAAAACAGCTCAAACATGCATATTAGTCTGGAACTAGGCTTAAGCATTGTCTGTGAATCCAGAGGGGATAATAAAAATGTAAAAATTACATGTATAGCTTACACCAATTATAACATTCATAAGAAATAACGAACGTTTTTGAAAGAAGTCTCTTGTGCTCACCAAGGCTGCATTGGACAAAATAATCAGTAAAAACAGTAATATTGTGAGATATTAGTTCAATTTAAAATGATTGTATTCTATTTTAATTTATTTTAAAAATATAATTTATTACTATGATGGCAAAGCTGAATATCCCCCCAGAAATCATTCAAATGAGCTGATTTGGTGATCAAGGAACAATGTTTGTTATCAATGTTGAAAACAGTTATGCTATTTAAAGGGATAGTTCACCCAAAAATGAAAATGCTGTCAGTATTTACTCCCTTGTGTTGTTCCAAACCCCGTAAGACCTTCGTTCATCTTCAGAACACAAATTAAGATATTTTTGATTAAATCTGAGAGCTGGATCACTCCTCCATAGGCTTCTAAGGGATTGAAACTTGTTCCCCGAAAAGTTATTAAAGACATTGTTAAAATAGTCCAAGTGACTACAGTGGCTCAGTCTTAAGTTTATAAAGCGACGAGAATACTTTTTGTGTGCAAAAAACAAACAAAAATAACAACTTTATTCAACTAATCATTTTCTTCAGTGTGGGCCTCTGACGTGAGTTCACGAGAGCCACAGTGCATGAGCGAGAACTGAGAAGATGACGCATACGGGTCTCGATCTAGTGTTTAAAATGGTTCTATAGTGTGCATTTCCTGGATGTCCGAATCGTGAGAAACAAACGAGAAAACATAAAAGTGCCTTACCAATGCTGCAAAATGAATGGATAACCTTTCATACTTTCCCATCAAATGATCGTGAGCGTCATATTCTCAGTTCTCGCGCATGCGTCGTGGCGTTTTTTTTTTTTTTTTTTTGCGCACAAAAAGTATTCTCGTCGCTTGATAAACTTAAGATTGAGCCACTGTAGTCACTTGGACTAT
Organism: Gila orcuttii; assembly: GCA_026230005.1. Lineage (NCBI taxonomy): Eukaryota > Metazoa > Chordata > Actinopteri > Cypriniformes > Leuciscidae > Gila > Gila orcuttii. The sequence goes on along the minus strand of JAPDVR010000013.1, from coordinate 42,596,469 downwards.
TTTAACGATGTCTTTAATAACTTTTCGGGGCCGGCAGATGCAATTACATAGCAGCCTATGAAGGAGTGAGACAGCTCTCAGATTTCATCAAAAATATCTTAATTTGTGTTCCGAAGATGAACGAAAGTCAACATGAGGGTGAGTAGATACTGACAGAATTTTCATTTGGAGGGGGGTTTCTTTCAATAGAACAGTATTTATTCAATAGAACTGCATTTATTTTAAATATAAATATAAATGATATGATCAATTTAATACACCCTTGCCGAATACGTTTTTAAAGTTAGATTAAAAAAATCGTACTTCCCTCATACAGTTGCATGATAGTACAGATATCAGATATTTATTTATTTATAACTATATTTAATTATATATAGGTTATGTCAGAATTTTATGCGCCACAACAGCACAATCTACGTCACACATTATGCCGCAACTTTTTCATGTAATTTTTTAGTCACATAAAAAGTGCTTCATCTGGCATAAAGCTGGTTTTAGATTTGAAAAGTAACTTAAACTTAGCAACTTGAGCAGATTTGACCTGTATCTCCCCACAAAGTTCGATAACTTTGCTTAAAGTTGCACAACAGAAAGCTTAACACCGAAGAGGATATGTTGTATAGTATCATTCAGCTCAGAGGCACATGTTGAGAAAATTCCTGAGTAATTCCTGAGTCAGCATGCAAGACCATCCTCCTGCGTAACAAAAGGAAGTCTGTGTATGTGCATTGTCTCTACATGTAATGGAATGAAAGAGACGGCAGGCAGTGATATTTGAACTAATAGCAATCAGGAAGAAAAGTCAAGGCAAGAAAAAAAAACATTAGGTCATTAAATAGAAATGTTACTATTCCCTTAATCAATTCAAAGAACTGCTGATCACATACATTTCTGCTCGGCACTCTGGTAAAGTGAGTTCCTGTCTACCATGTGGCCTGATGTTGACTGATTGTTGGCAATCAGCTGACAGGAAACACACACCAGGCCCGTCGAGCACAGCTAATAGAGAACATACACCAAGAGGACAGCGAGACGGTCGTCACCTTTGACCCCTGGCCTGCATGCTTGCAGAGGTCTTGTAAAGTAAACACAACTAGATCACATACACATTATTGAACGCTACTATCATTAATCAAGACAGTGACTCACACTCTTTAAAAACAAGTTCACAGTTTCATCTGTCATACGCTCATGTATCTAATGCTCCACTGTGTTTTGACCACCGGCATGGAAAGGATGAGACAGACAATAGAGAGTCTGTCTCAGTCCAGCTGTGCGGTTGACCCACAACTTCCTGTTCAAGGATGGTCTTCAGCCAGGCTTCGTGAGGGACGAGGAAAGAGACGGCTCTGTGAGAGAGACCGTTGTGCTGCTCTCTGTCGTCTGTGTCCAGTTGAAACCTTGTATAATGTTGAGCCATTCATACTGCACTCTGACAAAGTACATCACATAGGAAAGAAAATCACAAGTGAAATCCCAATTTTTCTCTGAGGGAGCAATGGGATAATATGGAAACCAACTACAGACATTTGCTTAAGTCCCTTTTTCTCCATAGAAATCTCAACAACCAATGCTCAAAAGTTGTCTTAAAAGTGCTAGTAGACCTACGCCTATGTTGTAATCAAATTGTTTTTTTGTTTTTTTATGCCATTGATCCATAAGAGGCGATCCTCTTGTTGGACCTCCTTTCTGAAATATAAAAGATAGCAGTAGGCCTATATGTTCATGTAAAAATATTTTTTTTATACATATGTGTAATATATTATTTATTGAAATAATATTTTTATTTTAAGGTGCCGCTCTATTCTTTTATACCCACAGTACTAAAGAGAAACATAAACCCCTGGCTGTCAATATAATACAATAATTGTGATTCATTTTTTAAATGTATATTAATACTACTAATAACAATAATTCCCCTTAAAACTTATTTAAGAACAGATATTTATTAATTTTTATTTATAAGCGCTTTTATACATTGTATATATTTCAGTGGTTTTGTAGTAATTCATTTCAGAACCCTTACACTCTGATGAGCATCACTCATTTGCATCAATCGCATGACTCACGAGTTCTCAGAAACCCTTTCAAAAACATTCAATACTTGATTTACTGACATTTCAAACTAAATTTGACATTTTTTTCTCATTTAAGAAAAAACACTTGAGACAAAATCCACAGAGTAAAACAGGCCTGAAAACTCTAACTGTGAATCTGTGAAAAAGCAAACCCTTCAACAATTATATTTTCTTCTCAGATGTCTTAGAATGCTTTCATGGGAAGAGTTTTCTTGAGCATCTTTGTTTTAAAGGACAAGTTAGGTATTTTACACTTAAAGCCCTGTTTTAAGATCGTTTCTGATTAAATAGAACGGTTCAGATTGAAATTTGGACAAACGCTGCTGTCCCGAGAATTTTAGGTTTCTGTGTTAGCCCCCCCCCCCACTCACCCACCCACCTCCACAATGGTTTCATAGGGGCACTGGAAGAATCATTCATAAAACGCATTAAACTTTAGTTTACAAAGACATGAAACTCACCGAGTGGTCTGGGGTGTTCACTGATATGCTCACACAAAAATCGCTGAAAAAGATGGTTTCTAACAGGTTTTATCGTAGTTTTTGTCCAACTCCATTGTCTTGTATTGGATGTTCTGTGAGGTACGGTATTACTCCGCCGCCGGAGACGGAAATGGGGTTGTTTGTATTCTTTCTGTAGTCTTCCAGTCACGGTATCGTTGGATACGCTATCCAAACATTGGCAAAGGTGCATTATCGCCACCAACTGGGCTGGAGTGTCTATTATTCAAGCTCTCAACGGAAGAATGTCCGGTTGTGAGGCGTTTGGAAAAATAGGTCCACAGTTTTACAACGAATGGTAAAACACCTGTTGGAAAGCATCTTTTGCAGCGATTTTTGTGTGAGCATATCAGTGAACACCCCAGACCACTCGGTGAGTTTCATGTCTTTGTAAACTAAAGTTTAATGCTTTTTATGAATGATATTGTTCCAGTGCCCCTATGAAACCATTGTCGAGGTGGGGGGGGGGGGGGGGGGGGGGGCTAACACAGAAACCGAAAATTCTCGGGACAGCAGCATTTGTCCAAATTTCAATCTTAACCGTTCTATTTCATCAGAAACGATCTTAAAACAGGGCTTTAAGTGTAAAATACCGAACTTGTCCTTTAAGCTAAAACGTTGTGTAAGGGCTTCTTTTTTGTCTTTGTTACCTAATATCTCTCTTTTGTCTGTGACACCTGATAATGCGGGTCCATTAGTCGCTCGTGTGTTTACCTCAGGTGTGATCGGAGCCATGGGGGTTGAGGATGGAAAGCTAACCATTCCCAACCCTTTGAAAGACGGCGTTTAGATGGATTTTGCCTTAAGAAGGCCTGAGGTGGCAGGCTGAGCTATTGTACCCCTGAGTGACGAACAAGGATGTGAAGGGGGAAGAAAAATCCACTTGTTCGCAGTTCATTCAGTTGAGCTGCCCCGAGGAGACACGTCCCGAGTGAACATATTTCATCACACTTATAATGGACAGAACGGGGGGTGGGGGGGGGGGGGGATAAAGAGTAAGAGAGGGGAAAGAGGTTGTTAATAGAGAGCCGGCCTGAATGAGACAAGCATAGACTAGCAAACCCGAATCTGTAGCTCACTGTGTTTTCTCCATTCTTAAAGGGAAGCGTATTGTTCATTGAGAATTCTCCCACAGTCTTCCACATCTCTCCTCTCCTGTACTCCATCCATTCATCCATTCACAATACCTGGAGCATCAATAAATATTCACCAGCTCCACACTGCAGGGAAGAAAGGAGAAAGAAGCTTAGCTGAAAAGAAAGGACAAAAAAGGAAGAAAGAAGAGAGGAGCAAGGCCAAAAAGGGGAGAAAAAGAAAGAGAAGAAAAGGTTGGGAGTTGGAACTAGACAAGCTTACCAAAAGCCGGGCAAGGTGTTGGCGAAGAGCCAGGCAGGCGAAACAATGCTCCGCTCTGCCGGCCCAGTGTGTGCTCTATACAGACTCACTGAAGCATCGGGATACTGAAGAAGAGAGGGGCAGCTGCGGCTCTGAAATCCCGCCAAAGGAAGGGAGGGAGAGAAAGAAACCAAAGTGAAAGAAGGCCCACTTCGGCTGAAGGCTCAGTTCTGGCACCCGGCACCAAAGAATCTTGTGTTTACCATCGCTAGATATGGTCCCTCAGAGAATAACAACCTTCCCGTCTATTGCTAATGTAAGATTTATGGGAGTTCCCCTTGTCTGAGACAAGAAAAGAGAGGAATTTTATGTAGATTTCATGTCATTACATCGTTTTATTCTAGTCTTTATCAGATTAAATAGAGGAGATAGACACAAAGGATTTCTCAATACATTACACTGCTCAGATGTTGCTCTTCTAAAGCTCCTTGAGTACAGATCTTCTGGACCCTGATTGGCCTATTCTGATGTGATCCAATGTGTTTCCGATTAAATAAATGCAGCTTTGGTGAGCATAAAGAGACAAAAACATAATAAAAAAAATCCCACTAACCCCAAAACCATGCATTATAAAGTATTTTAGCCTTTTGACTGTATTCACAAATGAGTGATTATTGTAGACATACAGTAAAATAATAAAACTTTAGATCAATGTGGAAAGCGTAGATCAGATAATTTGGTCTTGGAAGAATATGATGAGAAAATCTGTGACTTTTGATCAGAACACAGCTTGAGACGTTGTTGAGATCTCTTCTGAAACCCGACACGTGAGATTACTAGGGGCTTTTCTAAGGAAAACAACAGCAGGAGTGGATCCACTGGATCTCTATGACTTTCTATAGAGAAACATCTGAGATATTAAAAAGATCTCGCTTCCATTCCTACAGGAACGTGGGAAAGGCAACATGAGCATTCACAGGTACATTTTTCCATTTAATGACATCACTTCTAACTAAAGTATCTCTCATTTCCTCTTTTCTGTTTCTTTTTCATACCTTAACTGTGCTGTTCCTTTGCCCCTTCTCATTTATGGTGTTCTGTGACTCATTGAGAAGGTGAAGGTCAAGGCGAAAAGAAAGAGAGCTTTTGGGGGGGAGGAAGGGTTGAATGTGCGCTTGGTCCCATTAGGATCAAAGCTTCGCTCCCATTGTACATCAAGTCCAATAGTGGCTATTGAACAAAGCAGAGAAAAAAAGGGCTTGACCCCTGCTGGCTAACTGACAGCTCCGTCTGTGTGTGAATGTGTGTTCAAGGAAATTGCGGGAACCTTCATTAAATTGCATTACTCATTGCATTACACTATATTTGTGTCTTTTCGAAGTAACTATGCTTCACAGTGCTGGGATTGAGGTGTCACATGAAAGGTTGTGTTGTTTCAGGATCCTCAGAGGAATGAAGAAACGCTACTCTTCTTCTTCTTGCACCCCCTCTTTCCTCAGGTGTGTTGAAAACATTGCGCATGAGTTTTGCGAGTGACATTCAATAGCTTCCTTTATACGCAGGCCCGCAGCCATACACACTCTCACCTGAGCCGCATTGACAGACGGCTGCTGCAAGTTTACCGAGAAGAGCTACTGAGAACCACGGAAAGTGGGTGTGTGTGCTCTGACATTTATGATGAGAATGAGCTGTACATGCGTGTACATTGTATGAGTGGAAAAACATAATCGGGTTGTGGTTTCTGATTATTAGCAATGTTCGCCAAGGTTTGCATCACTATTACAAATTGTTCATACTGAGGGTTTGGGTTTTGAAGCCTGTTGTTTTAAACTTCAGCGTTTAACTCGTCAAGCATGAATATAAATATTTCTTAAATCATGCAATTTGTTGAGAAGAGATGTTTTATTACTTTCTGAACTGATCTGACTCATGATTTTGGCCTGGCAGACAATAAAAAAATGAAAAAAATAACCCGGATGAAAAAAATAACAAAATGTACAGTGTGTTAAAGGAGCCAAATAGGGACCAGAATAACAGAGACAATGCCCTAGCAAACACTCAGAAGACCTGAGCAACTGAATAAAATCCCATAATACCCTAGAAAATATAAAAATGTAGTGTACTTCATAAGTAATTATAGACCGTCAAATGGATCTGGATATAATATTCAAATAGATTATATGTTAATTAAATAAGACTCTTATTCTCACCAAGGCTGCATTTATTTGACAAAAATACATGAGAAACAGTAATATTGTGAAATATTATTAGAATTTAAATGAACTGTTTTCTATTTGAATATATTTTAAAATGTAATTTATTCCTATGATGCAAAGCTGACTTTTAGTTTCTGCTCTGAAAGCCGTAAGATCACTCTGAACGCTGTGAGTGCGTGTTAGAAATCAAAAATGTTGAGAGAATATTTGCTTGGTAAATTTTTTCCTCTTCAAACCAAACTAGGATCTTCAGCCGACAAAGTTTAAATCTCTTCTGGCTAGCACGCTTCCCATGATGTTTATGCATTAGGTTAGTAGGTGGTCTTTTGTGGCTGTTCGAACACATTCGACCACATGAACGTCTACACTAAGACGTTACACTAAAAACGTCACCGGACCAACTCATCGTCTTAATCATACACTCGATTTAATTATATCATATGGAACCGATCCAACCGATATAGATATCATTCCACAAAGTGATGATGTCACTGACCACTACTTGGTAACTTGCATATTACGCACTGCTGTAATATGTCATGCTGCGCCACGTTATCGACCAGGTAGAACAATTCGTCCATCCACCATAGATCATTTCTCAAATAGCTTATCTGATCTGTCTCAGCTGCTGCCTGAACCCAAACAAACAGATGAATTAGACGAACTAACTAGCACTATGAGCACCATTCTCTCTAGAACATTGGATATTGTTGCACCCATTAGATTAAAAAAGGTCAGAGAAAAAACTATAGCACCATGGTACAATAATACTACGTATGTTTTAAAGAGAGAAACCCGTAATTTAGAGCGTAAATGGAAAAAAACTAATTTAGAGGTCTTTAGAATCGCGTGGAAAGACAGTATGTCACTTTATAAAAAGGCACTTAAAATGGCCAGGGCTGAGCACCTCAGCAAATTAATAGAAAACAACTGAAATAATCCAAGGTTTTTATTTAATACCGTGGCTAGACTAACAAATAAACAGACGCCGTCTGAACAAAATACCTCGTTACAGTTTAGTAGTAATGATTTCATGAACTTCTTCACCGAGAAAATTGAAAGCATCAGAATCAAAATCGTAAACGTTCGATCTTTGCTCGCGCCTTATAAATCGGCCGCAATTATCACCCCGCAAGAACAATTACAATGCTTTACAACCATAGAACAAAAAGAGTTAAATAAACTTATCACTTCATCTAAAACAACAACATGTTTATTAGATCCTATACCAACTGAACTACTGAAAGAAGTGTTACCTATAGTGGAAGAGCCTCTTCTCAATATTATTAACTCATCTTTATCTTTAGGTCATGTTCCAAGAACGTTCAAGCTGGCAGTTATAAAACCTCTTATTAAGAAACCACAATTAGATCCAAATAACCTAGCAAATTACAGACCCATTTCGAATCTTCCATTTATGTAAAAAATATTAGAAAAAGTTGTGTCCGCTCAACTCGGCTCTGTCTTGCAAGAAAACGACATCTATGAAGTTTCAGTCTGGATTCAGGCCACATCATAGCACTGAAACTGCGCTTGTTTGAATCACAAATGATTTACTTTTAGCTTCGGACCAAGGCTGTATCTCAGTACTAGTTTTACTTGATCTTAGTGCTGCGTTCGATACTATAGATCACACAATACTCTTAGATGGACTACAAAATTACACTGGTGTTCAAGGACAAGCATTAAGCTGGTTCAGGTCATACTTATCTGACCGCTACCATTTCGTCTACTTAAATGGAGAAAAATCGATTATAACTTCGGCAAACTATGGAGTGCCGCAGGGATCTGTGTTAGCCCCTTTATTATTCTCAATATATATGCTGCCACTTGGTAATATTCTAAGGAAACATGAAATTAGTTTCCATTGTTATGCTGTTGACACTCAAATATATATTTCATCACGGCCAGATGAATACGCTAAATACGCTATGAATATTGCTTTTAACTTATAAAGCTCTAAATGGTTTAGCTCCAGTCAATTTAACGGATCTTCTATCGCCTTACAATCCATCGCGCTCTTTAAGTTCACTAAATTCGAGGCTTCTGGTCATTCCTAGGATATCCAGATCCACCAAAGGAGGCAGAGCATTTTCACATTTAGCTCCGAAGCTCTGGAATAGCCTTCCTGATATTGTTCGTAGCTCAGACTCGCTCTCCCAGTTTAAAACTAGACTGAAGACGCATCTATTTAGCCAGGCATTCATATAAATTTTTTATCTTACAGTTACTGTAAATTCGGCCTCTAGTTCATAAACGCCAGAGGAGAACTGGCCCCCGACTGAGCCTAGGTTCTCCCAAGGTTTTTTTTTCTCCATTGGGTCATCTGATGGGGTGTTAGGACACCATTAGGTCACTGGATGGAGTTTTTCGGTTCCTTGCCACTGTTGCCTTTGGCTTGCTCAGTTGGGGATATTCAAATTAATTAACCAATCATACCATTGATCAGCTCTACCAAACTTGGATGTCTTTTTTCCAGTAATAAACAAACATTGTTAAGTTGTTTTGATTGATACTGTGAAGCAGCTTTGATACAATCTGTATTGTGAAAAGCGCTATATAAATATATTTGACTTGACTTGACTTGACTAAGTAAGCAATCTGCCGTTTTCGACTACCTCTGGAAGTGGTCGGAAGTGGTCAAGCTTTTCATCCTTGTTGAATAACAGTAAAAAATTCTCACTGACCTCAAATCATTGAATGGTAATGTATATATATATATATATATATATATATATATATATATATATATATATATATATATTATTTGCCCTTTTTATTGAATTTGATTGTAGAATGCAGGAAAGAAGTAATCAGTGCTCTTTTTTAAGCTCTTCCCTTTCCTTCTCTTTTCTTTCCTCTTTCTTTCTTTCTGTCTATACACAGTGTCTTTTCTCTCTCATAACCCAAGAGGTCTTGTATGGAGGTGGAGGTTGTTTCATGGCTGGTGAGGAAGCTATTAGTCCCTCGTGCTGTTTTCTCTCTCTCCCTCCTTCGTTAATCTGCTGTGACAGCTTCACTGTTTACTAAATCCACACTCAGTGAATCACAGGATGGAGGCCTAGCACCGCTCGGCTCCATTAACCCCTGACCCCGAGCGCCATGCCAGCAGAGACAGGCCTTAGGGAGGAAACGACACCTGTCCCGTCTCATAGGGTCACTCCATTTAAATCACCAAATGTATGAACTCTAGAAGTTCAATTCAGGCTGTCATTTTATCACTAAATCTCAAACAGAAATCTTTGTAGGTGACAGGACGTTGACCCCTACTGAAGAGAGTATGGTGAAGATCGAAAGGTTGAAACAGAATGTTAAACCGCTTAAAAAATAATAATAGTAATATATTATGAATAATTCAGTAAAATAAAATATGGAAGCTTGTTTCCACCACAGGATAAAAAAAATACAAAAAAGTGAATTGCTTTTTCCTCACAATTGCGACTTCTTTTTCTTAGAATTGCATATTTATATCTCAATTCTGAGAAATACAGTCAGATTTGCGAGATATATACTCATAATTATGTAAGTAATTGTAATTGTGACTTTTTACCTCACAATTCTAACTTTTAACTTGCAATTCTGACATTATAAGATATAAACTTGCAATTGCAAGTTAGAAAGTCCGAACTGTCAGATATAAACTCGCAATTGCGAGAAAGAAGTCAGAAATTGTGTATTCCAAATGTAAAAACATTTAAAAGAATAACTTTTTTATTTTTTATTCCATGGCGATGGCAGAAGCAAGCTTCACAATAATCCCCTTCTTAGAAACTTGTATTAAACATGCCTACACAAATGTTTCACACTCACAAAACTTTGCTTCATTTTACTGCCAAAAGGTTTCAAAGCGCCACTTTTTGAGACACCAAATCTTAAAGTCCCAAGACTTTCCTCATTCACCATGACCTCGTCTGCATCCCCATCTAAATGAACCCACAGTTCACCGAGAGGTCCTATCCCAACGCCACGCTGTCCGAATCACAGTCGACACTTTAAACTGTTATCACACGTGCTCAATCACACATCTACACTTCTCTTCAGTTATCACTCTAATGTCAGCACACACCCTGGAGCGCCATCCTGCTCAGTCCTGTCTTTCTCTCCCTCCCCCATTACATACCAATACACACTCATACTGAGCCCTTCGGCGGGTCGGATCACTGCTTTATCCTCTGTCATGGTCTTATATCGGTCTGTGCTGGTAGTATGCTAATATGCTAATGCTAGGCAAATATTTCTGATGGCAAAGTTCAAGTGTGTATGTTTAAATGGCTTGTAATTTGTTTTGCTTGTAGTTCATCTATAGTTTTAAGCCCAGCAGTATGACGGTGTAATGCAGGATATCGACAGTAGTTGGCAGTGTTTCATGCTTTCTTGCAGGGTAAACAACATAAAAGCCAAAAGAAACTGAATTATTGGTGTACAGCAAATGAGTGGGGAACAAAACAGCACAAAGAGGAAAAAAACATATAAGGGAAAAAACACAAAAGATGCAAAAGAAAACTGAAACTGCCAATGTTAAATTTTCTGTTCATATCAACCTACTCAATGTTCCATAATAAGGTTTTTTTTCTTTCTTTTTTTTTTTACCCAAAAACACCTCCATTGTCCATGTATATGATTTGGTATATCTTTACCTCTTTTGTCAGTTTATCTGCTGGGTCTGTTTATATGCAAATATTATGCTTTCTTGATTATATCTCTTCACCCCTTATGTCATCTACTGTCTGAGTTTTGTGGTTGCTCCATTCATGACTGCTAGTTCACATGTAGATTGCAGTGAATCTAAACTTTTATATGCCGACGTAGTTACATGTGGAAGAAGTAAAGTTTATGTGGTCTGACAAAGCACGGGATTGTTACCAATTCTCTAATGCTTCCTGTAGGGTGTTTATGCTTCAAATTAAGTTACTAAAGACTCGCTTTAGTATAATATATTATAATATAATGTAATATAGGATATTTTAAGATATTTTAATATAAGCTCAAACAATTCTCATTAAATACATCCAAAACCAAATGATCCGAGCTGTGCTATCCACAATGATTGATTAGAATTATATCTATGCACTTGTGTTCTATGTGCTAAATGTCAACAATATGTTTTATGTTTTAATTACTCCTATGGAATTTTAAGAGAACTTATTGATACTTCATCAAAACACCGAATACTTCAATGAAACATAACTGAAAACTTCCGAGCAATGAATACATTTTAGTGCTCTTGAATTAACTCTTTTGTAGACTAAAATATTAAAAGTAGAAATAGCAGCAAAACAAGAAATATTACAGGCTAGTATTGTTGCAATGGATCTGTATCATCAGACTGGTGGTGTATGAAGAGAGAGACACAATCAGTGAGACTACACAAACACACACACACACACGCGCACACAAACGTAAACAATAGCCGAAAGGCAGCGAGCCAGGTCATAGTGAAGTATGACAGATGAGTTTGTGGTGTCTCTATCAGCACCCCTCCCTCTGAGCAACCACTCCCCAGCGTAACCTTTGACCTCTCTGAGCACACACTGTCATCACCACCTCTACTGCAATGTCTAAACAGAGGTCAGGAACCCAGTTTCGACACACTCAAGACAGCCATCAGACTCATACGTGTGTGTGTGTCGGGGGAGTGACAAGTTGCACATGACAACATCGTCAACAGCCTCTCGTATGTGGTCACTTCTGCTTTTCATCAGTATTTCACTTCTCTTCACTGACACAAACAAGGCCTTGTGTATACATATACATGCACAAACACACGCTTCTGCTTAACCTGAGCACATTACAAAATACAATAATTATTGCTTTGCAAGCTGGATGCATCTGTGAAGTGCTGAAAACTTCCCTGTCCATTTCCTGCGCAGTGATATTTTAATGTACACTTCCTTAAACGGTTTCTGTGCCCTTTTGCCCGATCATATATGTTCCATCAACTTTATGCACTTTCACGTCTCATGTTTCCAGCTTTCTTTTTGTTACATGAAGCCAGATCCAGACTTTCCTAAACTATTGAAATCCATCATAAAACTATGATAATCCAAACAACTATATAACTAAAAAAAAAACGTTATTTTTTAAATTTACCCATTTTAATATATATTGTGTGATTTTTTCTTTTCATTATTAAAACTTTCCCACAGTTGTGGGATCACTTCCGCGGCATCAAACTTTGCTTGGGTGTCAGTGAAGATCAGGCTTGAGATGAAATGTGATGTGTGAAGAAAACAAAGAACATTTGAGGTAAATATCAAGTGTGAGAATATTTTTTATTGTGTGTCATTTCCAGTTATGCTGTAATTGTTCAAAGAGTGTGAAAACATTCTTTAATTGCATGTATTTAGGATACTTAAATTGCTAACTATGAAATTAGCCTTAGCAAGACCAAAGAGTGTGCCATTTTATAGAGCGCAACAGTCAAAATACAGAAGTAAAAACTGCATTAATTTTCTTTATAATAACATTACACCAATCAGAGTCGAAAAAAGCAACACTGCCATGAAGCAATGTGAATGATGTAATCGAGTCAATCTCCCTGCACTCTCAAATTACTGAAATGTTTGTATATGTATATGCTATTGCATTTTTTGTAATAAACTTGAAATAGGCTATATTGTTTATATAGCCTACACATAATTAATGTTCGTAATAGTAATAGTTTTATATTTCTCTATCGTTTTTAATTTGATTATGCTCTTCACAATGCTTCAATTCCCTCACGAAAACAGTTAAGTTCACAGTCTTGTATCTTTGTCTTTTTGTCCCATTTTCCAAAACTTTTTTGCTTTAAATCAAAGTTTGTAGTGTTGTGATTTACCTTATAGCTGATTGGCTCGGTTCATGGCTTATAACTCTTTAACTAAGACTTTTTATTAAATCCTTATGGGGAAAAAATACTTTCAGAACAAGCGGCGCTGTGTTGCACTGTATTCCAAAAACATTCAATATGTCATTGCCACCACTGTCATTTCCTCCACAGACATATTCATGACTTAATAATGTACTAAATGAAGGAATTTTCTTATGTCCACCGTTGGACAGTGTTAGTGAACAAATTAAATAATCTGTTGAGAGTGTGAAATGTGTGTTTTACAATGTCAAAAGTCCAAAAAAGACCATAATTGAAAAAACACCCATATACTCCCCATGACAATTGAAACGCACCCATTGTAATTACTTTTCAGTGCGCGAACACTGACATAAATCATGTCGATTGAATCATGTGATTTCTTTTGTGCTTCATTTACTTTAACTGTCGCTATAACTCATTGGAGCTACAGATGAACACAAGATGACTCAACAAAGAATGCTGTCACTTAAAAATGAAAATGAGATTTGACCCAGATTTGTAACAAAGCCAAATAAAACTGTCACACACTCAACAGATGAAGTCATTATGAGCCTCGTGATACCTTCATAGGGCCCGAACATCCCCTATATACCTCCATAAATACATGATATCCTCTTAGTCCTGAGCACACATGCACAGCCTCACAACGACAGCCCCTCACTCACTTTCTCTCTCCCCATGCGCTCTGTGCCCTCTTAAGTCCCTTTCCACAAATCATACACAAATGTTTATGGTTTTTCCACAAATTACACAAATAAAAGGAGCCAGAGAGGAGGAGGGAGGAGGGCGCTGAAGAGAGACGTTTGGACCTGGTACAAACAAGGGCAGCAGGCCAAGAAGCTTTGCTAAAAGTTTGAATTCAACACTCCCTCGAGTAAAAGCTCAGACAGATGGAATACATTGACTCGAACACTGTATGAGAAGCAGAGAGGAGACGATATTTTGCTAGCTTTGAATTATCTTCAAAAATTATGCCTTAAAGACATAGTTCACCAAAAAAAAACAAAATTCTGTCATTATTTTCTTACCCTCGTGCTGTTAAAAATCTGTGACACAGAAAATATAGTGTTTCTCAGTGTTTTTGCCTATACAGTGATATTCAATAGGGTCCAATGGGGTTGTTTTGTTTCGGACCCCATTGACTCTCAAGGACAAAAACATTTGAAACAATTATCAAAATATCTACTAAATGCTTGTATGATCAGGATCAAATGATAAAAAATGACCACAGATAATATTTACTGCCTATTCAGCTGGTTTTGAAAGTCTTGTGCTAATGATTCATCAGAGCCTCCTCGTCTAAGTGAAAAGCGTCACGTTCGAGCGACTTTCCGCTGCTTCAGCACAAACTTCCTTTATATAAGATGGAAGTCGTTCTGTTGCCGATCCTAACACTTTCCTAATCAGAGGAAGTTTCACAACAGTGTGCAAATACTCCTCAGCCAAAAATGTGAGGTTAACAGTCATTCATCTGAATCTTTAAAGCTATCCTTGTATGCTAGATTGTGTCCTTTTAACAGCATAAGTTCAGTCCTGGATGAAAACCGTGCAACTCTGGTGAAATTTAAACTTAATCCTGAACTTTCCCAAATCTTTGTCTAAAAAATTTGCGTCCGTACATGGATCATTAGGAACAGTTTGAACAACCAACATGGATTTGATTTACAGAGTGCACACACAAAAGGGGAAAAACATCTGTCTTTTCTCAAACAGACAAATTATGCATGTGAACGCAACCCTATAGGTAATCCAAAACCAGGGGAAGGACGTTTAGCAGGAGCCAAAAGCTTGGTGAATAATGAAGTGGTGTAAAGTGTACCATTGTGTGGAAAGCTGCTCATTGTTAAGGGAAAGGTGTTGAAGTCTGTAATCGTGGTATTGTGATGCTTCAGTTCGAGAATGTGCCACGGAAAGCACAATACAATTATAAGCTACGTTAAAGAAAAACCCCATGACATAAAACAGAGTACCAGTGAAAAACATCTTATTATTTGAGGAACGGTGTCTGATTCACGAACTTTGTTTGCTCAATTTCAAGACTAATGACAGCTTTAGTCATTAAAAATCCACTCTAGCCGAAGAACATTAATGCAATCATAGTTCTGCCTGAGTGTCACTCTTGAGGAGCGAATCAAAGGTTTTTAAATACACCCTCCCATCTTATTATTTGAGGAACGGTGTCTGATTCACGAACTTTGTTTGCTCAATTTCAAGACTAATGACAGCTTTAGTCATTAAAAATCCACTCTAGCCGAAGAACATTAATGCAATCATAGTTCTGCCTGAGTGTCACTCTTGAGGAGCGAATCAAAGGTTTTTAAATACACCCTCCTCATCCATGATTGCATTCACTCCAATTGTGACCACAGGAACAATACCACAAAGTGTTCTCAGTGTGGTTCGTGCGCACTTGAGTTTAAAAAAACCAAAAGCAACCTTAGATGTGCATGCATTGAGTACCCAAAAAAAGCAAAACACAAAATCAATAAATTTCATAATGTTTCGTATAGCCTCAAATATGCGTTCTCCACTAAATTATTTGTCTCCAAGAGAAGATCACTGATGCATGCGCCACGGCTTGATGTGGAACATCTACAATAAGAGCAATGATATAGAGCAGATTTCATGAGATGGAACAGAAGGTGCTTTTCTGCCCTAAAGCATCACCTTTTCATACAGGAGGACTTATGGCAGCTATATTGAGAAGATCAAGCACAAGGCTCAACCTCAGAGGAACCCAGTATTGACTCCTGAGGCCCTGATGTGTATAATCAGGCTGATCTGTTCTTTTCTTGCTTATGAATTGTGCTTGAGGGCAGAGAGCCTGCTAGACTTTCACCTGCTCTCTAAGACTCCACGCAGATGGTTCTCTTACGAGAGTATCTCTCGCACTGCGTAATATCTTACGCTATGGGGAAAACCTCTTTTCCACGAGATATTGAAGCCAAAAATTATCCTTAATTTTGAATTAATGTAAAACGCGTTGCGATATCATGCAGACATAGGCAAGGCAGCTCCGCGTGCCTATTGGCTGACCTGTGGCAACAGCAGCAGCCTATCGAGAGAGGCCCATTACGCTTCGCGCCCATTACGTCACGTCCCGCCAGAATAGGCGTGGCCTTGGCCTATAAATATAGCTCGACTAGGCTGATACAACTGATTTTCATCTCTTCAGCGAAGCTCACGCATCGCTGGATCCGGAGTGAGAAGCCGCGCCGTCTGACTGTAAGCCTTCTGCGGGACGAGGCTTCGAGCCTCAGGTCGCTGGCCTTCACCTCGCCGCCTTCAGCCGCCGTACCTGCTACGCTTTCCGGCGTTATATCCTTTTTCACTGCTAAGAGTGTGTGTTCGCCGCTGCGACTCACACTCTCTCTGTTTACTCTCCTAAAAGAGCTGCGTCTTTTTCAAGATGCAAAGATCCTGCGGCTCGTGCCGAGCCACACTCAGCGACGGGGACCGTCATGTCATCTGCGTTTCCTGCCTGGGTGAGGATCACGCGGCTCTCGCTCTCGTCGACGGCGGATGCCCTCACTGTGAGCTGATGCCTATAGTGACTCTAAGGACTCGCCTGGCATCCTTTTCAGAGGCTGCACTTCAGCCCGCTGTAGCGCCGCGCCATAAAAAGCGCCGTGCTCAGCGCGGCCCCGAGCCTTCCCCTGCCCGCCAAAGCTCGCCGGTTCGCCCGCCAGCTTCGCCGGCATCGCTCGAGTCACTCACCAACGGACAGCGGCCGCCGTCCGCCGCCACCGCTTCCGCCATTGAGGTCGACGAAACAGCTGAGGTTTGTTCCATCCTGGTGTCAGATAGTGAGGATTGGGCGAGCTCCGTGGACCTCCCCCCCACTATCCGCCTGTCTTCTGGGAAACGGGCTGGCATTGAGTCTGAGTTGATGCGTCTGCTCTCTCAAGCCGTCGACAACCTTGGCCTCGACTGGGAGGCACCCGCGCAGCCCGCGCGCAACCGGCTGGACGGATGCTTCCTCCAGAAGGACCACGTGCCGTCAACATCCAAACCCGCGCCTTTTCTTCCTGAGCTTCACGAAGAAGTCGCGAGGTCTTGGAACGCCCCCTTCTCGGCCAGGATGCGTACCTCTGTCTCGGCTGCATTCTCCACTGTGGACGGTGCGAAAGATAGAGGGTACCTTTCTCTTCCTCCGGTGGAAGCAGCGGTAGCGTCCCATCTATGGCGTTGCCATCTAAAGCCTGCCAAATGACGTCAGCCATGCACGGTCGCGCTTACACCACCGCCGGGCAAGCTGTGTCAGCACTGCACACAATGGCCATCCTGCAGATCTTCCAGGCTGACCTTCTCAGTAGATGGGACGAGGAAGGCGCGGAATCGATCAGCATCGCGGATTTAAGGAGCGCTACGGACCTGGCTTTACGCGCTTCAAAATCTGCTGCACAGGCTATTGGGCGGAACATGGCCTCTCTCACCGTGGCTGAGAGACACTTGTGGCTAACGTTGTCTGAGATGACGGATTCGGAGCGCGCGGTGTCTCTCGACGCGCCCATTTCGTCAGCTGGCCTCTTCGGATCTGCAGTCAAACACTTCGCGGACAGATTCCAAGACGTTCAAAAGACATCACAGGCGATGAAGCACTTCCTCCCGAAGCGCTCTAGCTCCGCAGCAGGTCGCTCGAAACAGCCGTCTGCCCGGAGCTCCCAGCCACAGCCTGCACCACCCGCCGTCATAGAGAAATTGAGCGCGACCAGGCTGCTCGCCATGATCGGCGCGCCCCCCGCCTCGCACACTGTAAACACAGTGTTTATATCTCAGCACATCGAAGCTCTGCAGCCGCCGCTATGCCGCGACCAGAGCCCGGATATCATTTTACCTCTAGCTATTCACGCAGATGCGTGGGCAAAGCTTCCCGGGGTATCAGAATGGGTGTTGAACACTATAAAAAGAGGCTATTCGCTACAATTCGCTCGACGTCCCTGCCGTCACACGGTGCGAGTCGAAACGACAGTAAGCAACGAAGTATCTCATCTACTTCGAGCCGAAATAGCGAAACTGCTGAGCAAAGGGGCCATAGAACCTTTATCTCAGGCTCAGAGCAAAGGGGGGCTACACAGCAGATATTTTCTGTTACCAAAAAAAGACTGGGGTCTCAGACCCATTCTAGATCTGCGACAGCTGAACAGAGTGCTTGTGAAGCGCCAGTTCAGAATGCTGACAACCAGGAAAATCAGCCAGAAATTTTTTTTTTTTGGGAACAGTGCTGGACTCGCTATCTATGACAGCGCGTCTGTCGCCGGAGCGCGGACTGGACATCCCCGCGGAAAGACAAATCCTTCCCCCGCGGCTCTATAGTCCCGCTCAAAAGGTTTCAGAGAATGCTGGGCCTCATGGCCTCAGCATCTTCGGTACTCCAGCTGGGCCTGCTTCGCATGCGCCCACTGCAGTTTTGGCTGAAAGCGCGAGTTCCACCCCGGGCATGGACCTCTGGTCTGTTTCGCCCGGGCGTGGGCGTGGTCTAGCGGGATTTCCTTGCAAGATATCTGTATGGCGGCAGGCTGGGCCTCGCTGTCTACATTTATAAGGTTTTATAACCTAGAGGTTCCCTAGAGAAATTCAGTACTATCTGCCTCGCTGCGCCGGCGTAGCATGCTGAGTTTTTTGCTTGTGCATCGCTCACTGATCGATAGAACAGCTCCATGGGTGTTGAATAACCCGTACTCATACCCAGTTCAGGCTGAACACGTTCACCCTGTCTGCGTGAAACACTGTTAACATAACTAGCTCCTATGGGATGCTTTTTTATGGGGAATGATGCTTGCAGCCTCTCTTCTCCGACTCTCTGTGAGTCTATGGTGATTATGCACTATATGAGCCCCGGGCTACTGCCCTTGGGACTTTGGTGTCGGATCCCAGTACGCACGGCGTTTTGCATAGTGTTCCCCATAGCGTAAGATATTACGCAGTACAAGAGATACTCTCGTAAGAGAACGTACTCGGTTACTAACGTAACCTCGGTTCTTTCTAGAGAGGGAACGAGTACTGCGTATCTTGCCGTGCATACACAGCTCTGGTTCGCTTCGGCGATGAAAACCAGTTGTATCAGCCTAGTCGAGCTATATTTATAGGCCAAGGCCACGCCTATTCTGGCGGGACGTGACGTAATGGGCGCGAAGCGCCCCCATTGGGTATCACGTCACGCAGGGCCTCTCTCGATAGGCTGCTGCTGTTGCCACAGGTCAGCCAATAGGCACGCAAAGCTGCCTTGCCTATGTCTGCATGCTGTCGCAACGCGTTTTACATTAATTCAAAATTAAGGATAATTTTTGGCTTCAATATCTCGTGGAAAAGAGGTTTTCCCCATAGCGTAAGATATTACGCAGTACTTGTTCCCTCTCTAGAAATAACCGAGGTTACCTTAGTAACCGAGTACGTTTTTCTAGCTGGGATTGAAATATTGAACTTGTCTCCAGCTCACGAAATCAGCAGTCCAACACCGCTCTACCTCAGTGCTAATGGCAAACGTCTGTATTTATTATTGATTGCATTTACTCTGTACTAGTTTAAAGGGATAGTTCAGCCAAAAATGAAAATTATGTCATCATGGTGTTCCATCCAGACTTTCGTTCATCTTTAAAAAGACAAATGAATGATTATATTCTAATGAAACCTGAGAGATTTCTGTTTCTCCGTTGAAAGTTTATTCCACCAAAACTTTGACGCTTCAAAAGACTTTACAACGTTTTATTTGTTATCATTATTTAAATTCATGACATGATAAATAAAATAATGAACAATACTTCTACAGCATTGATTAATCTTAGAATGTTAATCTCAACATTTACCAATACATTTTGAAGATCAAATGTTGTATCTGTTCTTAGTTTATGTACTGTAAATTACCATGAGTATGAACATATTTATTAGGCTAAGTAACATTAACAAAGGTTAATAAATGCAGTAAAAATACTCAGGCGGGTCCACGCGTGTACACTCTATTACACACACAGGGACGCGCAGCAGCACACAAGACACACTAGCCAAATATTAAAAATAAAAGGATTACAATGTAAAAGATTAATATTGTGTACATCCGTTTGCGCTCTGGAGAAGCGTTCAGTATTTCCGCTTGCAAATTCCGCCATGTAAATAGCAATCCGCCATGGCGCGGATTCCCTTTAAAACTGGCTTTTAAAGGGAATGGGAGATGAGACTCTGGTTGGTTTATTTCACGTTACACCCAAAACACACCCATTAACCTACTCATTAAGAGAATACGGACAACCCATTTAGACCATGCGCCGCGCGCCGACCATTTTTTCCGTCGTTAAACTAGCAAAAGTGGATTTGAACACGACCTAACTGCACTTGGGGACTGCGGTTTAGATCATGCGCAAATCATTAAAATAGGGCCCACTGTGTTTTCAGCGTCTGCCGTCTCAAAATAGGAGGACATGAACACATGAACTTCATATCCAGAGCCACTCCACAAGCTTTTCACTGTTTCATTTGAGAAATCTACCGTCAAATACACACTGAAACTAAAACTGAAAGATCTTCACGACAAACCTTCAAAATAAAAGTCCGGCTTAACTAAGAATATATGACAGAAATCACTACTGTAGCTTAAAACTTCTTAAAGTAATACTACTGATAATAATAATAAATATAAAAAAAACAAGATGTGTTTTTCATCGATTAAATTTATACAGTTCTGTTGTAATGATTTGTAGAAAATGTAAGGATTTGTTTTAAATAAAGTCATTTGAACATTTTTTAAAAGCTTAATTAAAATGTTAAAGTTTATAGGCCTAAATTTAAAACAAAAACCACAGCATTTCCTTCCCCATTATTGGTAAATGAATATCGTGAAAAATATAGATAGGCTATCATATGAAATGGAAAAAAATATCATAATAACATTTTTGCCAATATAGCCCAGCCCTAATTTGTTGTGCTCTCTGTGCACATTGATTTCATTAAACATATCTTCATTCATGTTTTGAAGATGAGTGAAGGTGTTATGGGTTTTGGAAGCACATGAGGGTGAGTAATAGATTTTCATTTTGGTTGAACTATGTGTGCTGATCTTGTAAAGGCAACTTTCTTAGGTATCATCTGTCATGAAAACTGATTTGGAACGCTCTACGTTCAGTTAGCAGCGCTCCTCAAATGAAACACACAACTCGCAATTGATTTCAGTAGAGTTTGATGTTAGCATGTTGCTAAGCTAAAAGCATGCTACTCTAAGTATAGAATACACAGCACACACAAATAATGGATGAAATAGTTCAGTTTTAATGACGTATAACTTTTAAGATATATTTTTTATATATATTTAGAATATATACTCCCCCCACACACATACACACACTAAGGTCATTCCAATGTATTCTTTGATGAATGCATGCAATGCTGCTTTAAAATATAGCCAAATCAAGGTATTTTAGAACCTCTTATGTTTTGGAACAGACATCACATTAGGAATAAGCCTACAAGGCCCTACAAGGCATCATATTTGATTTTAAAATAAACCATGCTAAAGTATAAAAGGTCAGTTGGACTTCCAAAGCTAAACGAACTGAAATATTTAGTGTATATAAATGCATACACTTTAAGGTTAACAATAGGAATTTTCATCATACAGTTCTGACAAAAAGTCTTTAATCCAGCTAAATATTATCTGTACTCCCATTTGAATGATACGAACTTGAATAAATAAAGTTTATCTGCAAGTAAACTGCGCATAAATTGTTCTCATCCT
Source organism: Gila orcuttii (assembly GCA_026230005.1). Classification (NCBI taxonomy): domain Eukaryota; kingdom Metazoa; phylum Chordata; class Actinopteri; order Cypriniformes; family Leuciscidae; genus Gila; species Gila orcuttii. The sequence continues at coordinate 42,574,762 of JAPDVR010000013.1, read as the reverse complement.
GTTGTAGTTGTTGGAGGACAAAGCATAACAAATTTCACATGTTGACAAGTTTAGGAAAAGCTGTTTTCAGTCAATAAAAATGTGCTGGATGAGAGCGAGACAGCTATGCAGACAGACAGCTACTGACAGGCGAGTGAGTGAGTGAGTGAGTGAGTGAGTGTAAATGCTACATGTTGTTGCTGGAGAGATACTGCTCTGGAGGCTGCTTTTCCTAACTTGGTAGTGCAGACGTTGTGAGAGAGCTCTCTACAGGCCCTCAAACAGCAAAAGATGCACACACACAAAAGCATTTTACATTTATGCACATCTGTGCTTGCGTGTTGATGTAGATGGGAAGAGTGGACCTTTTTCCTTAATTCCCTCTGCAGCAATACTGTGTTCATTAGCTCAAAGGGTTTTGTAGCCAGAACATACTTGTCACCACAAGTCTGTCACAGATTACACACCAAGAGAAAGTCCAGAAAAAGGGAATAGCAGCAGACTACCCACTTTGGGGGAGGCTGATGGGCAAAAGGGGCTGAAAGGAGCGGAGAGAGCCTCGCACCATGACGTAAGGTATTACAAAAGCCAGATGGCTGCCTTAATGCCAAAAATATGCTCTGTTTTTATTTTTTTGTACTTTAGAGCTTAAACATTTATAAAAACTCCAGCCAAACACAAGAATTAGCATTTTGCTATGGCAAATATTATAACTTTTAAATGACTACAGATGTGTACATGGAAGCATATTTCCGGCCTCAAAGTTGAAAAAAATTAAAAAGATTATTGTTTGATAAAGTTTAAAATCAGAAACAAAGTCACATTGTGAGATATAAAGTAACACTCAAAGATTTAAAATTGCAATTGCGAGATATAAAGTCAAAATAACAAGATAAAGCTCCAATTGGGAGAATTAAAGGAATAGTTCACCTCAAAATTAAATTTCTGTCATCATTTACTCACCCTCAAGTTGTTTCAAACCTGTATGTATTTCTTTCTTCTGCTGAACACAAAAGAATACATTTTGAAGAATGTCTGTAACCAAACAGTTGATGGACCCCATTGACTTTTTTTTACTACTATGGAAGTCAATGGGGCACATCAACTGTTTGGTTACAGACATTCTTCAAAATGTATTCTTTTGTTCAGCAGAAGAAAGACATTCAAACAGGTTTGAAACAACTTGAGGGTGAGTAAATGATGACAGAATTTTCATTTTCAAGTGAACTATTCCTTTATAGTCACATTTTTGGCATATTAAGTCACACATTATAAAATCACAATTACAAGAAAAGCAAGAAAGCCAATGCAAAAATGTACATACAGTATAAAGTGAGATTGAGAGAAATGTGAGAAAACCAATGCAAAATGTATATTGCAACATTTAAAGTCAGATTGAGCAATTTTGAGAAACAAAGTCACAACGTAAGATATAAAGTCACATTAGGAAATATAAATGACAACCAAAAAAAGTCGCAAACCCTATTTGGTGTTAAAAAACTAGATTTAAAAAAATCAGGATTTACTAAAGGCACGCAGTAAAAACTGGATACAGTTATTTTTGTAGCTGAACTTATTGCATATGCATTTGTAGGAGTTTCCCTTTCAGACAACATTTATGGGAGGAGAGTGATGAATCGCGCAATTTACTAAGGTTTACGGAAGTCAATTTACGGGTATTTGCGCCATAATTTAACGTCCAAAATAAGCATGTCTTAAAACAGATGCTAATTTGCACTGCTCTTGATAGATTGCATTGGTCATAATGGAAATGATCCACTGCGTCTGTCAGGATTCTGTCACTTCTGTCAAGTCTATTTCTTGGTTTTGTGACAGAGCCCTGACACTCCCGTTTTGTCTTGTCTGTGTGCTTTGTTTTATGTCATGTTTTGTCTTGTGCCGTGTAGCACGCAGCTTGTGTTTTCACTAGTGCTTCCGTCAAGTCATCTGTCAGATGTGGTGGTGGTGAAAGGAGTGAGGACTCAGGTGCAGAGATGATGGGCTTTTAATGATAATAAAAAACAAAATAGACAACAAAAACTACCCCGAGGGGGAAAACAGAACCGACTAGAACGACTTGACTTGAGCACACAGTGTTCATATGACGACAAAACAGCACAGGACTGCAAACACAAGGAGAATAAATAAGGAAAACAAACTAAGGAGGTAATGAGGGCGGACAGGTGGGGCAAATTAATCAATCAGGAAACGAGGGAGGACAGGTGGGGCAAATTAATCAATAATCGGGTAACAAGATGGGAGGAGCTAGACAATCGACAAGAGAGCACAAGGAAACATAACAAGCCATGTGCTCACACCAAACATGACAAAAAACACAAGCACATGGCCAGTAAAACAAATCACAAGCCATGTGCTCACACAAAACGAGACATGAACACGCAGCCAATAAGAACACTCATAATCCACGCGTTCACACAAAACATGACAACATGAAAGCACACAGCTAGTGAAAACACAAGCTGCATACTAAACAGTATAAGACAAAACATGAACTACATGAAACAAGGCACACAGACAAGACAGAACAGGAGTGTCAGGGCTCTGCCACAAAACCAAGAAGTAGACTAGACAGAAGTGACAGAACCCTGACAGCGTCTGTGGATCACAAGCAGAACTATCCACTCCTATCAGCGCTTTTTTTATGGAATTGTGCTCTCACGTTAATTTGCCCTGTTTAGTAAATCTGGCCCATAGTGTCACAATCACCACATTTTCTTTTTTACTCTAAGGTGGAAACAGTCTCCCAAATACAGCAAATGAAAAAGCAGATAAAAAATATCCAGACCCTGAGCAAAACTTTCTGCTTGTTTTAGAGAAAGTCCTTGATAGTGACAGCTAACAGGTCGCCATATGTGGTGTCAAGTTCTTCAGCCTTCAAAAAGTACTTGACTTAATTATGTAGTTAAATGGAATGAAAATGAAGCCCAGAAACTGTCACAAGCTACATTTCCCATAGAATTGTCTAGATGTGACAATTAATAAATATTTGATCAAGTCCACTAACATGGTCTAAGACCTGAAAGGCCGCACGTATTTAGGAAATAGCTACAGTGTGGAGGAATCGGATCCATCTATGGGGAATGGCCCAAAATAAGATCCTCTGTTCTCCCATATCGGGCCTTACATAAATAAGATATCACTGCAGGAACAAGGCACCATGGGAAATAGCCAATCCAGTCTTGTAAACATCAGCCAATGACTTCTGGCAGGCTCAGACTCTCTCTGGAGGCATGCGAGCGAAGAGGGGAGGAGGGCAGTTCAGGGCTGGAATTCATAAATAAATCACTTTTTTTGGAGAGGATTATGTGTCCACAGACCCTTTCTAACTCTGTCCCCCCACCCCCCACCAAAATAAACAAGGCGAGGCAGAAATAGCTGCTTCCAAGCGCCACTACAGGAAATTATTTTAGCTTGTTGGTAATTTGGGCACTTACTTTTCTAGTGTATGAATTACAGTTAACCCTGAAACTTTTAACCGCCCTACCCCCAACACACACACACCTGGCCGGCAGAGCAGGCATGGAAATAATGAAAAAGTTACCCTGCAGAGCCAGAACAAAAACAAGTTTAAAGTATGAGAAATGACATTTAACACAGTTACAAAATATAATGCATTATGATGATGAAAACCAATCTGAGGGGCTGTATAAATACCAGTCTGTTTCCCAGGACTTGTTTTTGGGTTCTTTAAATCATTAACAAACTCCCAATGGAGGCACACCGGCTCTATTTAAACCCACTTATCCGGGCGCTTCCCGTAATCACCCTGCTGAACAAACACAGGGAGCAAAAGATTGCTCAGTCTGCCCAACCTTGGCTTGGAAAGGTAATACTGGTGAGGAAGGATGAAGCCAAATATTCAATCCTAGTAGTTAATATAAAGGTTGGAGAATTTGTCATTTAGAAATGCATAATGATTAATCTGAATATCGGATCTATACCCACACTTCTGGATAAAGTCGGATCCATTAGTTCAGAATTCCATGTCTTTTTTCCACCTGTTTGATCAAAATGCTTCATTGATTTTATAATGGAGGGAACACTTTATTTCGATGGTCCACTTCAGTAAATTTGCAAATACATGTCAACTAACTATTAGTAGAGAATTAGTAGACTGTCTGCTTAATATCCGAGAACACTTTATTTCCATGCTCCTCCAACAGACATTAGACTGACTGTAAGAAACTTTACATGTCAAATTATTCTACTAACCCGAACAATAACCTGACAATTTACTAACAGTCCACTAATACTCCATTAAGAGTTAGTTGACATGTATTTGCAAAATTACATATTAGAATGTCTAAAGTGGACCATCAAAATAAAGTGTAACCATAATGGAACCTAAAAGACAACAAAATGGACTTCACAACCCATTTTTTACAGCAAAATGTTACCAAGCGATGCAGTCCCCACGTCACTGACCTCCACATCTTGGAATGAGCCGTAGCCACGTGATCAGAGAGTTCTGATCACATCACGGCTATCAGACTAAACACACATCTCTCTGGAATGGAAATAGCAGGCTGATATTTATACAGTATGTCACAATGTTTCAGCTTTCATTGGAACATTAAGATCTCTGCAGCATTGTGCTTGAGCCATATTCCAGTAAACAAGACATTAGCAATGATTTAAGAGGTGTTACTTCTGAAGTGAAGTGAAAAGGATTTTCCTGTGTGGGTATGGAAAGGGTTAAATAAGTGCATTACTGTGGGCTGTGCGCGCCTGTGCTTATGTATATGCACCGAGACATGAAACAGTACACAGTACTTATAAACTCCTCTGCATGTTCCACCATGAGATAAAACATGTGTGTGTGAGAAATAGAGGCCGATATCTGCACTTTAGAAAGCGACCTCAGAACATCCTGCCCCATTTGTAAGCACACACAGAAACTAACTCTTACATGCATGAACATGCTGATATTTGTAATATATAAAAGAATCAAACCTTTAAAGACTTTCTTGCTTTCAGTCATTTACTTTGGGTACCAAAATACTCCGTGGACAATGATGATTATCCTCAGTCATTTAGAAACTATTCAAATAAACCATTCATTTAGAAATTAGTGCTTTGACCTACATTAATTAGAAATATCCAGACAGGTTTTTGGATGATTTTACTTTAATAATAAACAGATCAGAAATGCTCCTCGGGGTTTGGGAGGATAAAATTCATGTGGTGTAAATCCTGACAGATAAAACCTCATTGGATCCAGCATTCAAAACTACATTTCAAGAAAAAATTTAATAATGACTTGCTTCTATTAGAGCGGGGGAAAAAGGAAATCAAAGTAATGCCAATATCCAGAGCATAGCATGTTATTTGTTTAGCTTCGGGCAGTCATCGCTGAGCCTGGCATACTTATCTGAAATGAATACTGTATATGCCCTAGATGATATAGACATGTGTGGTGACACCTCTGTCTAGACTAACATGCTGCTGATGTCATGTTGAATGAGTCATGTCATTTAAAATGAAAAATTAATAAATACTGCACTATATGTTGTTCTAAAGTAAAATGACTGTGGGAGACAGATTTGAAATTGTTAAAAAAAAGTATGAAGTGTATTTACACTTGTGATAAAAAGTGTACTTACTTGATATGTATGTGCACTTAAAAGTAAAAGTATTTGAACTTTTTATGTATTTTAACAGTTTTAAAGTAAAACTGTATTACAGATAATATAATATGAATTAATTAAAAGCCACTTAAGAGTACTTAAAGAGGATACACTTTCATGACTGTTTCTTAACACACTTAAGTACACTTATAAAGTGCACTTTGTAATAATGTCAAATAAAAAGTTGGGTAACACTTTATATTATAGGTGATCTTTACTAAACCATTTGACACAATTTACTTATTATGTACATACATGCTGATACATTTTAATTACATCTAAAGTTCTTGCATTTAATTAACATTAGTGATTATTAAGTATATTATTCCATAATATGTTCTATTTTTAAAAGTATGCTAAAGGAACTTTTCCACAAGGGTATGTATTAATTAACACTAGGTTATATTTAGTGAATTAAAAAAAAAAAAAACTTTTTTTAAAGAAATATCACTAAATATAACCTATATAACCTTAACCTTTACAAATATAACCTTTGTTTTTGTTTTTTTGCAATAGGATGGAATTTTTTATTTGTCACCTCAAGTAATACTGATTGAACCATAATCATGATGGTTGTGATGAAGGAAATTTGGGGGCTTCTTTTTAAGGCCACTTTCCACTTGGTATTGTAGGGCAGGATGTGATCTCACTTCCTTTCCTGTGACCTCAAGTCCCACAGAACAAAACAAGATGCACCACATTCCCTTTCTCAGTGCTATATAGCAGACCACATTTATTAAAAAATACAATAATATTTACATCACAAAAAGAGGAAACGCTTTACAATAAGGCTATTTACAGGTAGGTTACAATAAGGTTATTTGAACAGTTACAGCAACAAAAGCTAAATGCTAATGCTAAAATGATAATTTTTAGATGCTAGTGTGAATGCTCTGACTACTTTCTACTTTCATCTCTGACTGTTTCATTTCAGGGAGAGCAACAGACCTCTGACTATCATGGGCAAATGATTGAGATTTTGGAAGGTTGATGGGGGAGTCAAACCGCTAAAGGGCAGTCTACAGTGTGAAACTTTAAAACCAGGTTTACGAGATGAGTCATTGCAGCAACTCTCATCTTTAACAGTTAGGTAAATACAGTGTTAATTACAACAGACGCAAGAGTGAAAGTGCCCTGGAAAGTACCAAGAAAGCTCCCTTTTTTCGAATAGGGAAGTCTTATAGAAGATAACCATCACCTGATCAAACCATGATAACCACAGATGATATCCTGATTGTATTTTGGAATTAAAGTTTAGATAAGAGAGCTTCAAAAATGAGGTCAGTGCTGTACGGGTGTGTTTAGCTTGGCCGAGAGTCCGTGATACTAGTCACTTAGGAGAGATTTAGCAATGCAGAGATATGCGGGTAAATAAACCCAGTGGGATTAGGTTATTGGGTTTGAACTTTGACCTCTGACCTCTGTTGAGTCAAAGAAAGCGCCCTTCTCCCTAAAAGCAGCACAGGGCTGGGTCAACATGACCTCTCTGCCTGATAACAGAGGACATGTAAGGACAAAGAGGAGAGGTTACAAATCACAAAGTCCAATGGCATTCATAAAATCTGTGTGTGTGTGTATATTTTATATATATATGTATATATATATATATATATATATATATATATATATATATATGTGTGTGTGTGTGTGTGTGTGTATGTATATATATATATATATATATATATATATATATTGTCTTAGTGTTAAATTTAGCTCAAAAGGCCTGGTCTGTTTAATAGCAACTTACTCTAATTGAATATAAAATGTGTTTAATGATCTCTATCTTTTTTTCCTGCGCAGTAAAAGTGAAAATGTTTATGGCTTTATTTGTAGGCAAGACTTTAAAAAATGATTATCAAAAATAAACGCAACCTGAGAGACATTCACTAGAGTAAAAAGTAGGACAGCCTGTCTAGATGTTCCTACTGGTAACAAAGTCTATCTAGTTAAGTTAATAATTACACATACTAAGTAGGCCTACTTGTTGTTCAACTCAATATGTACACATGTGCTTACACAATAACATGAATGCAGTCAAATAAAGAGTGACCAAAAAACTTCCATAAATAACACTTCCTCAACTCATCTGCATGGTAAGCAAATATTGTTCTTGATATCTGTGCTAGTAAATCGCAGCCCCAGACTCACTGAACTTGTATTATTCCTCATCTTAAATAATACAATCTACAAGATTTAGGACTATGCTTTAAATTAAATTAAAAAATGCACTAAAGGCCTAAATTTAGCACTTGACTTGTGACTTTATGTTCTGTTTTCTCACTAATGCAATATGTTTGCTGCCTTCGGAGTCACTTTTATAAGAAGGGCAGTGAAAAAGACGTGTAATTATGAAAGGAAATACAAGTGTGTCTCTGCACACATATTAACAAGCATGCATCCTTACCATGCCGACATCAAACCAAAAAATGCACAATGCCCTTTAAATTTTCCGTTTGTCACTGTCAGCATAAAAATATAGGGTTAAGACGGTCAAAAAGTCAAACATGTTTGAGTTCCACTGCCATACAAAGAAGGGACCACACAAATGTTATACCATCAGATAATTGTATGTGCGCAGGAAATGAGCAGCTCTTTGAGAGATGAGGGGAGTTCTTCACAACTAAAATAGAACACACACATGGCACATCGACAGACATTGGTGGCAAAGTTTGGTTGCACTTCATAGGTGGTTATCGGGGAAAACACCATGAGTATCTCTGACCTTGTGGCAGCACACGACATCATGACACATTTACATTTATTTATGTATAACATGCACTAATCACATAGTTGTTTTCGCATCATAAATGTGTTTAAGATTTAAGTTAAAGAGCGCAATTTAAAAAAACACAGATAGGAGGGGAAAGTTCTGCTTGTGATTTACTGACGACACACACATTAAAGAACACAGACAGCGGATTATTTCCATTATGACCAACGCAATATACCAAGAGCAGCGCAAATTAGCGTCTGGTTTAAGACAAGCTTATTTTGGGTGGTAAATAATGGCACAAATACCAGTAAATTGACTAGCACATCGCGTTGCGTGATTTATTAAAATACTCTCCTCCCATATATTTTGCATATGAAAGGGAAACTCCAACAAATGCATATGCAATAAGGTCAGCTGCAAAAATAACTGTATCTACGCCTTTTCAGTGTTAATTTTTCACTGCGTGTCTTAAGTAAATTCTGACGGTAGTTTTTTCTGACGTAAGATGTTGATGTCATCAACTATCACCTGGGAAGTCGAAGTAAGAAACATAATACTGAAAAACGTTTCAGTTGCCCTTTTTTCAGCTGCTCTCAAACCTTCCCTCACATCAACCCTTCTTTGAATAAAGCCTCATTGTTCATATGTTACACATAATATGTCACCAGCTGGGTCATTCTATGAAATTGGTGTTTCTTCTATTTTGAAGATGTGATTTAAAAGTTGAAAGTACAAGTCTGTAAGAGTTTAAAAATAATTAAATGTGATTTGATAAATTAATGAATATCAATAGATGTTGAGATATAACTATGCATTCAGAAAAGTAACAGAGGGTTGATAGTTTTAGTTCCCTTTCAGTCGCTCACGTTCGACGTGGCGACGTAATGGGATCACTTCAGGGAGCCCTATCAACTTCGAGTGTCTACAGAACAAGCCAATGAACGTTGGCGTGCGTGAAACGCATCACGCACCCCGCCCCGCAGCGCGGGTATAAACAGGAAGCGGGCGCACGCACTCATTGTCTTTCGCTTCGGAGCCGAGCTTTCGTTTAGACTCTGAGTTTCTGCAGACTGCTGCATCGATCGTTGAAGACTTCAAAGAGAATACTCTGTTCCAGTGCTGGTGTGACGGCACGATCAGCGGTGGCCGCGAGCATTACAGCTCACAACTGCTGTTTTCACAGCATTGCTTGTGCGTGTGTGTGTCTGTATGTGTCGGTCTCGGTGGGCGTTTCTCTCGTGAGTGTGTACCCCGATTACACCGCGGCTATCCCTAGGTGCTTCAGCACTAAGAGAGTTATTTTTTCTCTTTATATTTTTTGTTTTCAACTAAAAGAGCAACACAAGCGGACCCTGCGTCTTTTTCAAGATGTCATTCCGCTTGTGCGTTTCTGGGTGCCGTCGTTCCCTGGCGCCAGCAGATGGCCACAATAGTTGCCTCTCGTGTTTGGGCATTCAACACGCTGAGGCAGCTTTTGTGGATAGTTCATGTTCCCATTGCGGGAATATGACTGTCGCAGCACTTAGATCGAGACTCGCTTACCTCAAGGGAGGTGCAGTCCCCTCGCCTATGCCCCGATCTAGTGCTTATTCTGCCCCGCAGAATAAGTCTACTTCAGCGCATGGCCAGGGTGATCTGAGGATCACCGTGAGGGCTTCCCCATCGAGGCAATCTCCGCGGGCCCCTCACGCCTCTCATGTGCTGTTGCCATCGGCGCCCCTTTGCGAACGCCTCGGTCCTTCTCCTGAACGACCGGTCGTTTCCTTTGGGGCGCCAGCTGACGATCAGATGTCGATCGCAGCATCGGAGGGGGAGCTTCAGTCCTCTGGAGATGACGACTCGGCTGCGTTACCCCCTTCGGGGCGTGTAGCGTTGCCCGAGCCTGATCCAGAATGGGCGGCTATGCTTTCCCGGGCCGCCGAGAAGGTTGGGCTTGCGTGGAATCCTCCACCACGTCCCGAACCTTCTCGGTTGGATGATTGGTTTCTCGGGGCGGGCCGTGCTGGTTCTCAGTGCGTCGCCCCGGTACCTTTCTTTCCGGAGGTGCATGAGGAGCTTTCTAGGACGTGGAAGGCACCATATAGTGCCCGAAGCCGTTCTAGTGGCTCTTCCCCCCTCGCCACCCTCGACGGCGGGGCAGCTAAGGGGTATCTGGATATCCCCCCAGTGGAGCGGGCTGTCACAATGCAGTTGTGTCCGGCGTCCGCCTCCTCCTGGCGGGGTAATCCGCGCCTCCCGTCCAAGGCCTGTAAGTTCTCGTCCAGTCTAACGGCGAGGGCTTACAAGGCCTGTGGACAGGCTGCTTCCGCCCTCCATGCCATGGCGCTCTTGCAGGTCCACCAGGCCCAGGTGCTCATGGACATGAACGAGGGTGGTTCTGCTCCTCCGGGAGCTCTGTGTGGCAACTGACCTCGCCCTCCGGGCGACGAAGGAAACCGCACGTTCAGTCGGTCAGGCGATGTCCACCTTGGTGGTCCAGGAGCGCCACCTTTGGCTCAATCTGGCGGACATGAGGGACACCGATAAATATCGGTTCCTGGATGCCCCTCTCTCACAGGTTGGGTTGTTCGGCGACGCGGTTGAGAGCTTTGCCCAACAGTTCTCGGCCGCACAGAAGCAGACGGAGGCCATTCGACACATCCTGCCCCGGCGGACCGCTGCTGCTTCCACCCGTCCGCCGGCCGCAGCCTCTCCGTCTACTCGCCGCCGAGGTCGGCCTCCTGCGGCGTCCTCCGCTCCCGCTAAGCCCCAGCAGCAGCCATCCCTGAGACGGGCGGCCCAGAGGTGGATCAAGTTGCTCTTCAGGAGATGGTGAACAGCCCACTCCTTGCCCCGGTGGAGGGCCGGGCGGAGAATCCTTTGTTTCCTTTTCTTTTGGTACCCACCTTTTCAAAGAAAGAGCAATTTCTGAAACCTCTGGGCCCCAAGAGGGCGCGCTTGGCAGTCGACGACGCTATGCCTTGTCACTCCCGAGCCCCTCTTTCATCGCCAGCGGGCAGCAGTGGCTGTGTTCTGGACGCAGTGTCACCTCCGCACACTCACTCTGCCCTCCGACGGAAGCAGGTACGTTTTGCACCACACGTTCAGACCCCACTTCGGGCCGCTGTGCCGCCCGAGTCAGGTCCCTGCATTCCGCCACGCTGCCCCACTCCGGGTACGTCTGTGGTGCCGTTGATCCCGCTTGCTCGGTCTCTGGGAGCTTGGTTAACGCTTCACAGCCCGTCTCGCTGGCTTATCCGTACCATCAGACTCGGCTATGCGATTCAGTTCGCCCGGCGCCCCCCTGTTTTCAGGGGCATCCTGTTCACCCGTGTTCAGGCGGACAGTGCCCCTGTTCTCAGGGCGGAGATTGCAGTCCTACTGGCGAAGGACGCGATCGAGCCAGTCCCTCCAGCCGATATGAAGACCGGCTTCTACAGCCCGTACTTCATTGTACCCAAGAAAGGAGGTGGGTTACGGCCAATCTTGGACCTGCGCGTCCTGAATCGGTCCCTTCACAGGCTACCCTTCAAGATGCTTACGCAGAAATGCATTTTCAAATGCATCCGTCCCCAAGATTGGTTTGCAGCGATCGACCTGAAGAACGCGTACTTTCATGTCTCGATTCTCCCTCGACACAGACCGTTTCTTCGCTTTGCGTTCGAGGGTCGGGCATATCAGTACAAAGTCTTACCCTTCGGGCTGGCCCTGTCGCCCCGTGTCTTCACGAAAGTCGCGGAGGCGGCCATTGCTCCCATGTGCGAGCGTGGTGTTCGCATTCTCAACTACCTCGACGACTGGCTTATTCTCGCCCAGTCGAGAGAGCAGTTGTGCGAACACAGGGACATGGTGCTCTGTCACCTCAGCCACCTAGGGCTTCGGGTCAACTGGGAGAAGAGCAAACTCACCCCCGGGCAGAGGATCTCTTTTCTCGGTATGGAGTTGGACTCGATCAACATGAACTGCGTGAGCACGCTCAGACGCAGGACAGCGGCACCACTGAAATTATTTCAGAGGCTCCTGGGGCATATGGCATCTGCGGCCGCGGTTACGCCGCTTGGATTGCTTCATATGAGACCGCTCCAACACTGGCTCCACGATCGAGTCCCGAGATGGGCGTGGCAGATCAGCTCGTGCCGGGTTCCAGTGACCTCGCACTGTCGCCAAACCCTCAGCTTGTGGTCGGAACCCTCGTTCCTGCGGGCAGGTGTTCCCCTAGAACAAGTGTCCAGGCACTCTGTGGTCTCCACGGATGCCTCTATCACCGGCTGGGGGGCCACGTACAACGGGCATGCAGCTTCAGGTCTGTGGACGGGGCCTCAACTGCATTGGCACATCAACTGCCTCGAGTTGTTAGCAGTACATCTTGCGTTGGGCCGCTTCAAAACGTCCCTACAAAGCAAGCATGTACTGGTCCGTACGGACAACACTGCGACCGTTGCGTACATCAACCGTCAGGGTGGTCTACGCTCCCGCCGCATGTCACAACTCGCCCGCCATCTTCTCCTTTGGAGTCAGAAGCATCTGAGGTCGCTTCGTGCCGTTTACATTCCGGGCCTGCTCAACCGTGCAGCCGACGAGCTCTCATGGCAGCAGGTGCTACCGGGAGAATGGCGACTCCATCCCCAGGTGGTCCAGCTGATTTTCAGGCGCTTCGGGACCGCACAGATAGATCTGTTTGCCGCCCCGGACACGTCTCACTGCCAGTTGTTCTATTCCCTGACTGAGGGGACCCTCGGCACGGATGCTCTGGCACACAGCTGGCCCCAGGGTCTACGCAAGTATGCATTTCCCCCAGTGAGCCTTCTGGCACAGACCTTGTGCAAGGTCAGGGAGGACGAGGAGCAGGTCTTGTTAGTTGCGCCGTATTGGCCCAACCGGACCTGGTTCCCCGAACTAGTGCTCCTTGCGACAGCCCCCCCCCCCCCCCCTGGCCCATCCCTCTGAGAGAGGACCTGCTCTCTCAGAGACGGGGCACCCTGTGGCACCCGCGTCCAGACCTCTGGAAACTCCATGTCTGGTCCCTGGACGGGACGCGGAGGTTCTAGGCGACCTACCCCCAGCGGTAGTTGACACCATCACTTCCGCTAGGATGGCCCCTCTACGAGGCGCCTCTACGCATTGAAGTGGAACCTATTCGTTGATTGGTGTTCTTCTCACGAGGAGAACCCCCGAACTTGCTCGGTCAGAGCCGTGCTTTCCTTCCTGCAACATGGGTTGGAGCGAAGGCTGTCTCCCTCCACCCTTAAAGTGTATGTTGCCGCCATTGCCGCACATCATAATGCAGTTGAAGGTAAGTCATTGGGAAAGCACGACCTGATCGTCAGATTCCTGAGGGGGGCGAGGAGACTGAATCCTCCTCGCCCACTCTCTATACCCTCTTTGGGTATAGATTTGTCTCTGGTCCTTTCGGCACTTCAGAGACCACCCTTTGAGCCTCTGCAATCAGCTGAGTTAAAAATCTTGTCCTGTAAGACAGTTCTCCTGGTTGCATTGGCCTCTATCAAGAGGGTAGGGGACCTGCATGCATTTTCGGTCGACGAATCGTGCCTGGAATTCGGCCCGGATAACTCTCACGTGATCCTGAGACCCCGGCCCGGATACGTGCCCAAGGTTCCTACCACTCCCTTCCGGGACCAGGTGGTGAACCTGCAAGCGCTGCCCTTGGAGGGGGCAGACCCAGCCCTGGCTTTTCTCTGTCCCGTCCGTGCTCTGCGCCTGTACGTGGACAGAACACAAAGCCTCAGGACCTCAGATCAGCTCTTCGTCTGTTACGGAGGCCAGCAGAAGGGAAAGGCTGTCTCCAAGCAGAGGATGGCCCACTGGATAGTGGATGCCATCGCCTTAGCTTATGAAGCCCAAGGCGTGCCTTGCCCGCCCGGATTGAGAGCCCTAGGATTGTCGCTTCTTCTTGGGCGCTGGCACACGGCGCCTCACTGACAGATATCTGTAGAGCTGCGGGCTGGGCGACACCTAACACGTTCGCTAGGTTTTATAGCCTACGTGTTGAGCCGGTTTCTTCCTGTGTGCTCGCTTCAACCAGCCGGTAACACCGAAGTTTCCGCTCTTGTGTCGGTTTGCTGCGCCACTCCCCTCCACATGGAGCGGATACGTGCGCTTTTTGCTCCAGTCGAGTTCCCCACTCTGGCGAACCCTGTAGAGTTCCTCCGCACCCCTTCGGCAGTCGGACGTTGCGACCGTCCGACGCCAGACCTAGTGCTTGTATGCTTGTGTAACTTGTGCTAGGCTGGGTTCCATATGTGGTGATCCCTGCGGCGATCCCATATGAGTATTCTTCCACGATCAGCTCCCTGCGGTGAGCCCGTGTCTTTCCCTTGGCAGAGTCCGCTCTGCCGTCACTGTCTGGTGTAGCCTCCGCCTTCTCAGGCTTGAGCCACCCCAGTGACATTCCATATGTTGCACTGCCCCTCTGGCCAGTCCATATGTGTATTCTCCACATGGTACCTCCCTTCGGGCAGGATGTGGCTTCCGCAGCGTCCCTCTCCCCTGGAAAGGCAGGCTTTCCCAGTGTTATCCAAGAGTTCCACTGTGTGGGGTTAAACGGAACAGCAGTGAACTCCCTCTACGCAGGTCTTCCGCCCCAGCCAGTTGGGGGTCTGAGAGTCTTCCGTAGGGCGCTGGATGTGGCAGCAACCGTGGCGTTTTCCACGGGATCCCATTACGTCGCCACGTCGGCGTCACGTCGTACGTGAGCGACTGAAAGGGAAAGTCTCGGTTACTAATGTAACCCTCGTTCCCTGAAGGAGGGAACGGGAGACGTGACGTCCCGTCGCCACGGTTGCTGACCATCGCTGTACAGCCGCCTCAATCTCGGCTCCTCAGCGAAAAACAATGAGTGCGTGCGCCCGCTTCCTGTTTATACCCGCGCTGCGGGGCGGGGCGCGTGACGCGTTTCACGCACGCCAACATTCATTGGCTTGTTCTGTAGACACTCGAAGTTGATAGGGCTCCCTGAAGTGATCCCATTACGTCGCCACGTCGACGTCACGTCTCCCGTTCCCTCCTTCAGGTAACGAGGGTTACATTAGTAACCGAGATGTTACCAGTGTTGGGGAAAGTTACTTTTAAAAGTAATGCATTACAATATTGCGTTACTCCCCAAAAAGTAACTAATTTAGTTACTTTTTATGGAAAGTACTGGATTACGTTACTTTGCTTTTTAGTATGGTTGAATTGGATCATTGAAGGTCAGCAGCAAAGACATTGGCTAATAATGTTTAAATACAAATACTTTTAAGTTTAAATACATAAAGTATATTTGTATTATTTAACTTTTAATTATTGAAGGTTTGTGTAATATTCTGAGTTTGCATTTCACTTTTTTCATTCATTTTGAGGAATACTGAATCTGTTTTTGTGCAAGTGAAATAAGTAAACGAATGCTTACATTTAGTCTGATTTCTATCAACATGGGGACAAGAGAGAGCTGTCAGTCAATAAATGGGAAAACAAAGTATCTTGCATTACTTGTTGGAAAAAGTAACTCAGAAGTAAAAAATCGGGCTGGGGACGAGCCAAAAAACATCTAGAAAAACGAAAGAAAAGAAAACGTAAAAGTTTTTGCATAAATTGTGTATTCTGTTAATTTGTTTAAAAAAAATTATATTAAAAAATAATACAAGTACAATTAAACATACAGTATAATAATACATAGTAAAAAATGCCATCATCTATTTATTGTTAAAATCATTGTTTTCATGGGGGCCACAAAAGGCACCTGTTAAAGGATTAGTTCACCTCAAAATGAAAATTTCCTAAAAATTTACTCACCCCAATGCCATCCAAGATATCCATGTCTTTCTTTCCTCAGTGGAAGAGAAATTAAGTTTTTTGAGGAAAACATTTCTGGATTTTTCTTCGAATAATGGACTTCAATGACAACCAGCGTTTTGAAGTCCAAATCAATGCGGTTTCAAAGGTCTTTGAAGTGCTTCAACAGTCTGTGCACGATCGCAGCTGAGGAAGAGGGTCTTATCTAGCGAAACGATAGGTCAATTTAAAAAATATATATATATATATATATATATATATATATATATATATACTTTTTAACTACAATTGTTCGGATTGAGCTGATCTGCAACACGCCGGGAACTACGTCATCACGTTTAAAGGTCATGCTCGATGTCGCCGGCGCTGGCGGAAGTATTGCCCCACTGTTTACAAAGCGACCAATACATACAATACATTTTATATATTTATATACATATATATTTTTTAAATTGACCTATCGTTTCGCTAGATAAGACCCTCTTCCTCAGCTGCGATCGTGCACAGACTGTTGAAGCACTTCAAAGACCTTTGAAACTGCATTGATTTGGACTTCAAAACGCTGGTTGTCATTGAAGTCCATTATTCGAAGAAAAATCCAGAAACGTTTTCCTCAAAAAACTTATTTTCTCTTTCACTGAGGAAAGAAAGACATGGATATCTTGGATAGCATTGGGGTGAGTAAATTATTAGGAAATGTTCATTTTGAGGTGAACTAATCCTTTAAAAGACCCAGCTGAAGAAAAGTATAATTTGTCTTATCAGAGATCACTCCTCCACCTCAACAATATAATTTCTGAGTAAAAAGGAAGCCTTTTTCCTTTGAGGGAAGGAAAGAGCTTGAGGGAGCTTGAGTCATCTGAACAGTTTTCTGTCATTAGACAATACATCAGCCTCATTACACACAAGTATTCCCATGAGCCCCCTGTGCCAACAGCAGACAACAAACCCACTCTGAACACATAAACAGGGACTTTTAACTGAAGCAAAAAAGGGAGAATCCAATCAAAGTACAACTAAAAATCAAACTCTACCAAACCGGTTCCATAACACTTGAGCGTTTGAGATAAACAAGTGAGACCGTTGTTTTTTTCATCTTTACTGCACACAGTAACTGTTTATCTTGTTTAAAGTGAGCTATTCCTTACTCTGCCATGTTTGCAAGTCTTTGCAAGGCAACGCTTCCCTCCCTAAGGTTTCTATTTTGTCTTGGTATAAACATGGACCCATCGTTATGATGAGGTGAGAAGATTGTGACATCACAGGAATTCGACTGTCAAACACACAAGCGCCTGTGTGCGGCTGAAACGCTCTCGCCATGGGTGAATGGGAGTGTGTGATTTACACATACTGTACCATGACCACCCAAGGTCCAGTATCATCCCCAGAACAACCAAATTCTGCTTCGAGAAGGACAGAAACTAGTATAAGGTACATGAATGGTTATTGTGCTGATAGTTTTATCCAGTATGAATGAAGGCTTGAACTCCCTCTGAAAGGAAGTCATTACAAAAAGTTAAAGGAGTCTTAAAAGTACATGATGCAATAGCATTTTTTTGCTATTAATTTATTCAAAAATAGGTTACAATGTAAAATTATGATGAAGATGTTATTTTCTGTTATATATTGGGGAGGGGATAAAGTAAAAAATGTGATACAAATCTCCTGATATCATAATGAAAAAAAAAGTTACATTTAAAAAATGAAACAGGAAATCTCTTATTGACCACATAAAAGGTCAATGAGCGATTTTATGACATGACATGGACACAATATTTCACTAATTAAATTAAGATTAATTCCCCCAGGTTTCACAGACAAGGCTTAAGCTAGTCCCAGACTAAAATGCATGTTTGAGCTGTTTTAACTGAAAGCAACTTGCACTGACTATCTTAAAGTCCCATTGTTTTGTCTAAAGATGCACACCAGTAATGTTTTTTTCTAAGGCATGCTTATAAAAGCTACTTAAATATCCTAATTGAACTAAGGCCTAATCCTGGCTTAATCTAAACCCTGTCTGTAATACCAGGCCATTATTATTCAAAAGTTATTCAGGGCACATTAGTTACCACACCTGGCAATAAATGGACAGTCACAAAAAGGAGTCCTGAGTACATGTAGTTTTTCGCTCATGCACTTTTTGGGAGGACCAGATAGTTAACATTAGGCTAACTGTGCAAGTGACACTAAAAGTCAATTTGGGTTGAACAACATGAACAGTAAACCTCGCTGAAAGTTATTGTACAATGCAGAATGTAGATGGTAAGTACAGCACTGGACCCATAATGTTATGATTCACTGTTCAAACTATTGGCTATACAAGCGCTCTGGGACTGTGAATGGAGCGAGATTTGTTACTATATGTGGGGAGCTGTATATAAGAAGGAGGGCAATGTGTTATATGAGATAAGAGGCCTGTGGTGGGGTTAAATGGAGGTGAGAGCATTGTATACAGTTAAACAGAGATGCAAGAAGATGCGTGATCCAGGAGCAGCAAAAAGGAAGGTGGGCCCGTCCTCCTCACACGTCTCCCTCTGAGTTTCCACTCTGTTAAAGAAATAAATAACTCCAAAAAAAATAAAAAAAACTCCACCGGGCACACAAGCACCGCTCACCTCTTGTCTCATCCCTCTCTCCAGTCCTCCTCCGCTCCCTCACACTGACAGCTGTCTCTGATTAAGGCTGTGAAAAATGGGGCAGTCACGCCAGCCGCCCCTTCCTCCCCCGCATTCCATGAGCATGACTCCGCACTTTCTCCCTCACGGCGCTCTCCCTCAAAGCTTGCCTTTTTCTCTCTGCATGCAATATCCTCATATTCCTTATAGATGCATATTTATATTATTTCATTCAAAGTTCTTCTACACCATTCTCTTTTCAGTCAGAGTGGTTAAAGTGAGCAGAGTGGTTAAAGTGCGGGTGGAAATTTGTGGGTAAGTGGAATACAGTGTCAATGTACAGTGTGGGGGAGCGCGAGAGATGACGCATGAGAATGTGCATGTCAGATGGAGACAGTTAACTGCGGGGTGTATGAATGAAAGTAAGTGGGTGAAAGAGAAATTTGTGGGTTATAGAAGCGCAAGTGACCAAAAGCGTGAGGAGTTTATGGTCGTGCGTGAGAGCGAGTGAAATGGAAATCGATGCGCAAACACATGCTGTGTATTTGGGTCAATGACGTGAAGCTCATATTTCTGTCATGATCTATTAAGTTTCTCAAAAATACATTAACAAGGTAATTTGTATGAACAATTTATTTTTTCTCTTCTATGATAAACCTGTTTTCAGTTTCTAAATTAAAACTCATTTTGATATGTTTGTGGGGCAGTGGAGCTTAAAATGAAAATATGGGGTTTGTAGATGGTCTAACTGTCCAGATATTGTAGTAAAGAAAAACTCTTATTACTCTTAAGTAAGAGTAATACTTAGAAAGTACTTAGAAATTTTAGGCCTGGTTTCAGATACAGGGCTCAGAATAAACCAGTATTAGGCCTTAGCTCAATTAGGGCATTAAAATATATTTTATAAATGTGCCTTAGAAAAAAACATTACTGGTGTACATCTTGAGACAAAACGATGCCACTGACATATTTAAAGATATGTCAGTGCAAGTTGCTTTCATTTAAAACAGCTCAATAATGCATTTTAGTCTGAGACTATAGGCTTAAGCCTTGTCTGTAACACCGGGGGCTGCATTATTATTTTATCAAAAGTGTCAATCAGTGGAAATGTGGTGTAACCAACAAGCAGAAAATGATGTTGTTGTCATAAGACAAGAAACCCATATAACTGGAAATTATCTCTGAGAGAGGATTCCTATGCTGTGCCAAGAGTAGTAAAAATAGAATTTTTAATCTTTTCATGAAAAGTTAAACACTTAGTTCAAGCCAAATGGATTAACCATAATACGGAAACTTCATGATTTAATGGTGAAAAAAAAAACATTTTTTTACCTAATCTAAAACATATTTGGTAACACTTTCTTTCGATGTCCACTTTAGACATTCTACTAACTTAAAGTAACTGTTGACTATATGTCAACAAACTTTCATTAGAGTATTAGTAGACTGCTTAATATCTGGGAAAACTTCATTTTGATGCCCAGAAATTCAACTGACTATATGTAACTTTGCAACTACATATCAACTTATTCTACTTACCCTTACGCCTAACCCTAACCCAACAGTCTACTAACACTCCAATGAGAGTTAGTTGATATGTAGTTGCAAAGTTACTTATAAAATGTCTAAAGTGGACCATCGAAATAAAATGTAACACATGATGGTTATACCATTTGACACTTTTTATTAAGTAATCTGGGAACTCATTATTTCTTATTGACCTATTTACATCAAAGATGTGCCTTGCTTTATGTGAACCCCAAAAGAAAGAGAAGAACAGATCAGCACAGAACAAAGTTTTTGAGGCCTGCTTCACAAACCCTTGAGTAACCACTGAAACAGTAAACATAAGCGCTCTCCGTTACCCATGGAGGAAAACCTAACCTCAAACTTCAATACAGACTAGCATTTTTCACTTTGCAACACAGCCATGTTTACACCACATTAAAATTACCTCATGATAATTACAATGTGCTTTGAGTGTCTCATTTTTGCGGCTGTTTTGCTTCATGTACTTCTTTATTTGTTCAGGGTCTGCTTGGAGACCTCGACAGAATCAACACGATTCACAGAGAATGCATGAGACGGTGTGGAAGGGGAAGCTAATCCTCACGCTGTCATCTCCCCGAAGACCTCTGTAGATCCACTTCCAGATGTTTCCTGTATTGTCACTCACTTCTGCTTATAGAGGGCCAAAAGGCTTTAACATGAAGTTTACATTGTCTGAAATGTCTTCTCTTCGGTGTTTGATGCTCATCACTGTGGAAAACATCATAATTAGGGTCTTTTCACCCATTAGTAGCATTGGTTTACGTTGTACAACCACCCATTATGCTCTGTTTGGCTAATAAAAGCCGAAGCTTTCTTGGCTTTGGACTGGGTCTTGCATCTGTCTCCTCTTCACGAGATGTGGAAGAAAACATACTTTCGTGTGTGACCGAACAGTTCTCGCAATCAGAGGCAGGCGTTCAAAAAACAAAGCAATGAAATTTGTCATCTTTTTAAAAGGGCGCTTTCATAAGGAGCTCAAGGCCAAATCCTCTCTTGAAAGCAGGAAAATCTTGATTCCAAATTAGTTTAACAAGCCTTTTCCTGTTTTATCAGAGCTTGTTCACTTTAAACACATGCTATTGTAATCATTCTATTTTTAAGGGTGGTTTGAGGGGCAGGCCAGTACTGGTGGGCGAAAGTCCTATCACAGTCTCGTTAGATACCGTGTATCAGATTTCATAAACAAGCAGGGAACATTTTTATCAATCATTCCATTAAAGCGGGAGAGCGGCACACTCATATTCACTTGAAAGATTCTTTGTGTTGGAGGCCAAGACATTTCCAGGGTTGATAGTATTTCATCTGTAATGACCACATCTTTTACACAAATGACTCAGAAAATAAAGCTATACAAATCTCTCTATGTTCTCTAGATGATTGTCCCCTGTTCCAATACTGTGTCCTAGATGACAAAAAAGTTATTTGCACATCTATGGTGACACACAATTTGATACATAAGAAAATATCAATATTATTTCATTTCAACATACCTTTGAGCTATCAGTGTTCTGCACCAGTAGGTTGGCACAAGAACTCTTCTCAGGAAGGGAGCTAGAGATAAGGGTCTTCGCATTAGTCAGCTTCATCACTGCATGCAATACAAGAAAGATCAGAAAGAATTAAGAGGAAAATGGTCTCAGTTAACCATTTTAATCGCCAACTATTTATTTTGTGAATAAGGGGGGAGCTGATCCTGGAAGTGATGTCTAAGGTTCTGCTAGCTTTTACTGGAGTCACTGCTAGGAATAAAAACATGTGAGAGATGCTCACTGAAAGTACTAAAAGCAAGAAAGATGATTAGAACAATTTCCACTTTTCGTATGGTTTTCTTTGAGCAAACTTGCCAGTGTGGGAGATAATACACCAGCCTGATTGCATCTGCACCAAGCTTGCTTCCGAGTCTAAAGGTCAATGTTTAAAAATGTACACGTGGGAGCCGAGAGAATGCATCTTTCTTGACTGCATGTATGACGCATTTTAAGAATGGAACACGTGTTACGCAGTGAAGACAATAGCAACGCACTCCTGATGCTGCCTTGTAACACAAGGCCCAAATGTGCTCAGCTACTTAATGACCTCCAATAGACTGAATTAAGCCTATTAATGTTATAATTACTTGGTGACATAAAATGTGGTCGCTGTATTTTATTGCATGTAACTTACTTCACTCTTTAATATAGCAGTTAGCAAAAATACATTTTGTATTTTTAAACCCGCTTTGTATTGTTACAATCTCTGTAGTGTAAATGAACAATGTTTACTTGTTCTCCGTGTTACCTGAGGGTTGTTCCATAAAAGACGCTAAGAAAAGCAAGGATTAAACTCCAACACTTTACTTGAATGAACCTAACAAATAAGTTGGGGCTAAAGCGGTTTCATAAAAGGAAATTGAAGTTCACGCAATCCCTCTAAGTTGCCAGAGTAACTGAGTATGAACTATTTTAACTTTGCTTTATGAAACAGAATCAACCGACAATAAGTCTGACTAACCAAAATAAGCCTGGCTTGTATTCTAATCTTGTTTTAAGGAACAGCCCTCTGGACCAGTAAATTCACGTTTACTTGTCAGCAATAGTCCACTGGATGGAGCAAAACTGGACTTTTTATGGTTGTTTTCCTATTTGGCAAAAGCGAAGACAACAGCCTTTTTCTGTTTTCTATAGTCAGGTAGAACGATTTCAAAAATAAAAGTCACCTTTCTACTGTATAGGCTACGGAAGCTTGTTTCCGCTACGGAATAAAAAAAATGTAAAAGATAATTGCAAACCTTTTTTTCCCCCCTCACAATTATTTACATCTCGCAATTCAGACTTTTTTTCTCAGAATTGTGAGATATAAACTCACAATTGCGAGTTATAATCTCAGAATTGTGATGTAAACGTAACTTTTTTTCCTCGTAATGGCGAGTCCAATTCTGAGGAAAAAGACAGACTTTATTTTTCATGACTTTATAACTCGCAATTGCGAATTTATATCACACAATTCTGAATGTGAAAAAAGTCTGAATTGGGAGGAAAAAAAGCCGCAATTAATTATTTAATTTTTATTATATATATTTTTTTATTCAGAGGCGGAATCAAGTTTCCATAATAGGCAGACATGTTTTATTTAAAGCCCACTTTGCCAGCGGTGAACTACCCCTTCAATATAGCAATTAGCTAAATGATTCTTGATTCTTTGAAACAGCAGTTAGCAAATTAGCAGTTAACGGAAAAATGTTTTAATATAGCAGTTAGCAGTAACTGAAAAAACCTCTTAAATATAACAGTTAGCGAAAAGGCATTTTGATATAGCAGTTAGCCGTTAACGAAAATACTTTTCTAATTTAGCAGTTGGCTGTTAGTGAAAAGATTATTTAATATACCTGTTAATGAAAAAACTTATTGATAGCAGTTAACAGTTAGAGAAAATACTTTTTAGTATAGCAGTTAACGAAAGGACAGTTAAGCAGTTAGTAAAAACATATGATATTGAAGTTAACAGTAAACAGACCTTTTAAGTATCAGATGGCTGTAAGTGGAAAAAAAAACATTTTAATATAGCAGTTAATGAAAATACTTTTTAATATACTGTAGCACTCAACTGTTAGCGAATTGACATTTGTTGTGATTTGTTGTCAGATAGTTGTGATATGTAAATCTATAATAAAGGAATACATAACATTTTGTCCATATATTGTCCAATATGGATCTTATTTAAAAGTGCTTGAGGGGCGTAACGTTACTGTGGTTAGGCCCTTAGACAAACGACTCTATTTATTGCAAAGCAAAAACACGCAATTTGACAAACTTGTAATCTATTTTTTGTGATTACTGAAACATTGTTGAAACATATATATACTTATATGTAAAAATGGACTTTTAAGAGCTCCCCTCCCTTTTGTTTTGACTTACTTCAGGGGTTCAAGCCTTAATTATGGGGATAAGACCCCCCAATCCCGTCCTAAATTAGTACCCTGGTTTGGTAGAACAGAAACAGTTATTTAGTTGATGAAGCTAGTTGCAGAGAATCACTGGGCTCAACTTCAGATTCAGATGAACTTCAGATCAAGATCTCATTGTTCCCGGAAACATCACTGTAGGCCACGCATGTTCAGACCAAAGCCAAGCTGTTTCATGTCAAGAGAAGGTGCATTACTGAGATCACATATTAAATGTATTAATAGCCTCTTCCTTCTCTAGTGGGAATTGTTTTCATTTGGAAACCATTTAGTTAGCTTTTTTCATTATTTCCTCAGTCCCACATTGGTTGGAGGATGATGAAGGCCGGGTGGTGGTCAAACACAGAGCCAGATACGTCAGCGCAAAGTCAAGAGAGCAGGTCCGTTTGCCAGCTCTGGGTGGGTTCGTCGAGAGATTCGTCAAGAGGGTCATGGTTCAAACAGGGCAGCTGTCACTGGGAAAATATCTGTACTCTATTTGAGAGTAAAGGGGAAAAAGCTAGGAGAGGACATTGAGTCGCTCGCAGGCACAGGAGTGACTCAAATATTTGGTGAATGCATTTTAAGTTGAAGGGGATGGGGACAGGGGCTCATAAAGTGCAGATTCTGGGAAAGCCATTTGACTTTACTGGATTTCACAGAGCGTATAAGCACACAAGGCAAACAAACTGCGAACCAACACAGTTTAACACGCACCAAAAGAGTTTCCATACTCCATGTCACACAATAAGATGCAGAATGAGCTGACAAAACAGTGTGGTCTGCCATGTGGGACTGGACCTCGAGAAAGGCTGAGGTTGAGGGGTTGTATATACAAGCATGGATACGCCAGCAATACCCACCGTGGACACTGAGATTTGGGCGTAATTGGTTCCAGTTTCTTTTTGACAAGGACTCACTTTTATTCTTCGCTTTCTTCACACAAACAGATAGACAGCCCGAAACAGAAAAAGCACACTGATTTACCAAGTAAAACACACAAGGATAAACAGAGATAAAAGTAGAATGGCAGTTTACAGACTGTATTTGTAGTCTTTGTCATGTGAGGTTCTGTGGAGAGCATGATGGGTTTGTTCTAGACAAAACTGCGGGCTAAAAACACCCTCCATTTCAATGCAGAACGGCATACGGAACAAAATGATTTCCCTCAGGATTGTACCCAGCTGCACCTCAGATCTTTGACACGGATAGAGACGAAGAATGAATCCAATACATCTTTCCATCAAAGAGAAATTTACATCATCTTCTAATGGGGAAAATGTGTGTGGTGTAATGTCGTAGATACTTGAATGATCTTTCTTTCTATTGACTTAAGCAGATGTGTCAAGATCTGCAGAAAGAAAGCATGGCATCTAAAAAAAAATAAAGCATCTCTGGCAAGCAGGGTGAGGCCGGGAGCCGTGGGAGGACCAGTCCTGGACTATTTCTGTTGTGTTTTATTATGTTTATATGCAACAGTCGTCCATGAGGTGCTGCCTCCTTACTTTCATTTTGTTTGTTTATTTTATTATTAAAGTCCCTGTAATGTCAAAATTAAGTGTGTGTTCTGAGTTTGTCACACCACAGAAAAATGTGTTATTAGCCACCCAGCCAAATTTGAATGATAAAAAAAGCCGGCAAGTACATAAAATAAGCTATCAAAATCTTGAAAAGATGAGCAGTAGTCTCTGCTCTCAAACACTGGGGGCGTGTCCGCTGCGCTGAAACCACGCCCACTCGCGGAAAAGCTGCCGTCAAGTTACTGTAGAGTAGTAACGTTACCTACTATAATTATAACATAAGCACACAAGGCAACTTACACTCATTGGTGGGCACGCACTGCCGATGATGTCACCAGTTGTCGGCGCGACGGGAGGATGAAGGCCGAGGCGGGAGATAGTAATTTCGGCCCCATTCACCAGTAGCCTAACAGCGGATTATCAGTGAATCCCAGTTGTCTCCGACGAAAGTTTATAAAACTATCCCGTGTAAAATGATCACTACAGAGGCGGTCACATGTTTGCGGTGATCCTCAGCTCTCCATCAAGGTGGCTCTTCACAAAATGAATCCACCTCTTCTTGATGTGATAGTTTTTCAGAAATGTAAATAAGGACACCAATCTGTTTTCTACGTGACCGCATCCAGGTAGTACACATTTCCGTGATGAAGGCATAGCTAGCTAGCAAACTGTAGGCTGTAGTAACTAATAATGCTGACAGTAACTCACGATTAGGGGCAGGGTCAGCCTCAGGGGCTCCAGTGCGTCATCAAGACCCCGTTTTAGCCCCGCCCAAAAAAATCCAGAACACAGCAATGGTGAAAGTCTAATTCCACAATTCAGTACTTCACAGTCTTTGTAATATGTTTTAGCAATACATTTCTAACATTTATAATGTGCTTAGAATTTTTTTTTAGAATTGCCTTTACAGGGACTTTAAAGTTACGTTGAACATTCGCCGGTTCATGCCTCCTTTCTTGAATGGTTAAACCTTGGGTTTCACTTTATTTTGATGGTCCCTTTAACACATTCTGTTGTCTAGAAGTAACATTGCACCTTCATGTCTACTAACTCTCATTAGAGTATTAGTGGAGTATTAGCAGACTGGTAGGGTTAGAATGAGTTGACATGTAGTTGCAAAGTTACTTACAGTCAGACTCAGTAGAGTGTCTGTTGGAGGTCCATCACAATAAAGAGTTTGCAAATATGAAGCAGATAGTCCACTTATAATCTAATTAAAGTTAGTTGATTTGTAGTTGCAAAGTTACTTCTAGTTAACAATGTTCAAAAGGGACCATCAAAATAAAGTGTTACCAAACCTTGTTACAGTGTCAGGTCCGGGGGACAGAACTCAAATGCAGACCAGAGTTTCAGTTCAATTATGGTGAATTTATTAAACAATAAGTGCAAACAGAGATGTTTAACTGAGAGATAAAGTTCTGGTAGGGAAGATCGTTTGTGGTCTGGGTTCCAGTGCTCTGTGGTGCTGGTGAAAGATCTGAGTCCAAGGTTCAGGCTGGAACTACTGTGATCAAGACAGGGAAAAAATGAGTTAGCTTTCAAATCCTCAAAAAAACAAAGTTCAAGGCTGGAAGGCTGGCATGTACTCATACTGAGGAAGGAAGGCTGGCATGTACAAAGGACATGGAAGGCTGGCATGTACTCATACTGCTTGATACAACGATCCGGCAGGAACTAGAAAGTTGATCTGGCTTTTATAAGAGTGTAGATTGCCCGATGAGGAACAGGTGTGCTTGATTGACGTGATGAGCCTCAGGTGAGTAGGCAAGAGCACTGGAGACCACGCCCACCAGCAATCTCAGAGCAGCAAGAAAGCCAGGATCACGCCCGGGGATTCGTGACATACAGCATCTAAAACAGCTCTAGAACATTCTGTCATCATCTCAGATACTGTATACTCAGACACTGGGCCTCTAGTCAGTTCACTAGAATGATAGCGTAGTGCTACGTCACACGTAGGCTCACTATTGGGCGACGCTGGTCAAATTAGTGATGCGTGTGACGTACAACAACAGAAGCGCTGCGCTGTTACACTATCGAACTGACTCGAGGCCCACAGAGAAGGAAATGAATAGTTGAAATAAAGTCGTTATTTTTGTGTTTGTTTTTGCGCACAAAAAGTATTCTCGTCGCTTGATAAACTTAAGATTGAGCCACTGTAGTCACTTGGACTATTTTCACGATGTCTTTAATAACTTTTTGGGGAACAAGTTTCAATCCCTTAGAAGCCTATGGAGGAGTGATCCAGCTCTCAGATTTAATCAAAAATATCTTAATTCGTGTTCCGAAGATGAACGAAGGTTTTACGGGGTTGAACAACATGAGGGTGAGTAATTACTGACAGAGTTTTCATTTTTGGGTGAACTATCCCTTTCATAATTCCCAACCTTCCTTACAAACAAGCACGTAGATAGTTTTTTTACTCTTACAGTTACGCGATGCGTTTCTGGACTCTCAAATTTCTTACAATGTATACATTTCTGTCATGATGATACTTTTCCATAACATTGAAAGTGGTAATGAAGAGTTGGCTGTCACGTGATGAACGAACAACTCACACCCGAAGACTCGGGAGGTGAACTAATCATTTTTGTTTCTAGTACAGACTGCATGGCTTCAGCCTATGGAGATGTGACGTGACGAAAAAACGAACGACTCAGATCGGGTGGTGAGGTGAACTAACAGACTGCATAGCCTGAAGATCCAGCTAAGCAAATATTTTCCATAATTTGGCCTTGGCTACATTATAGCTTTTTTCTTATTCAGAATTTGATCAACGTTTGTGTAAGTAAATGTGTTGGGGAATTTGGCTATTAACATGTAACATTTTAATTATATTCTGCTGAAACGAATGGAATGACCTGAAAAAAAGTTGTTGATTTTGCTGAATGAGATTCAAAGATCTGAGTCAGTAAAATGATACGAACTTCACATCACTATTGTCCATTTAATGAATGTAAATGCGGCCCTTTTTAAAAAAATTTTTTTTTAAACATTCTTAAAAATATACATCTTTTTTTTGTGCATGTTCAGCAGAAGAAAGAATGTCATACAGGTTTGGAACAACCTGATTTTCCCTTTTGGGGAGAACAATCCCTTCAAGGTGGTATAAAATACAGAAAAATGTTTAGGGGCATCTGTCTAAATTTTATAATGTAAGTCTTAAACCTTGAGTCTATTGAGAAAGACTAGATGATTAATGTACAGAAACAAAATATAGTAGCCTATATCCAACAATATCTTGTTGACATGAGACTTACTTCAACTCTCAGCTGCAATATCCTTTCATCAAACAATCCTCCCATGCAAAACTTTAAAGTCTTCGCTTTAAAGACAGAAAGCTGAAAAGACATGTTACTCGTTCATCAAGCATTACATTAAACCCCCACTATTTTCATGGATGGATGGCAGCCAGAGACAAACTTTTTGAGAATATGATTGAAAACATTCGTGAAATCAAAATGAGAGGTCAAGAAAGCATTGATCTTATATGGCAAGTTGGCACACGGCAACTCAGTTTATGAAAACTCTCCCCTGGGAGAATGCGGAGGAAAGGATTTACTGTGCTGCGGTTGCCCAACCACGGCCCACATACCTTTAATGTTGCTCACAAGAGCTTTCTCCACCTCTACTTAATCATTACTACAAGGAACGGACTGTAGAGTTATGCCATTACAGCAGAGCAAAAAGAAAATCCCTGTTTTGTCTCCATGATCTTCAAGTTAAACTATGAAGTCTTTCCCTTTTGCAGCTTGATAGTTTGGAGACACCTGACCTTTTATGCGAGGAACAAAAATGGAGAGCTGCATGCAACTTTGTTGACCACACTGTTTTACTACTGTCTGAAAGTGTCAATTATCCCTACATGCCCATGAGTGGATTGTGAGATGCCGCATAGGAGCATGGCCTCAAATATACCCTCTCTAGCGAACATAATTGATACAAATGTGCAAGTTTGGAGCACAAGTACAGGTTTAGGTGCTGAAGTCTTGAGTAGATTGTGGATAACAGTAATTAGAGTGGAGAGCAGTTTTGGAAAGACACGTTCAGACAGACTCAGGCAAAGCGGCAATCTGCTGCTCGCACAAACATAATGTCTCACCTCTGGTTTAGTGCACTGTTCACATTTCATCATGCTCCTAAAAAGAAGATAAATAACATAATCTGACCAAATATAGCCTCTAAATGTCAAAATTACTCAATTCAAAAAAAGACAAACATCCTCTATACGACCACTAGAGTTAATCCAGCTGGTTTCCACCCTTGCTTCCTCTGTCCAACGTTTTGTCCCCTTTGCCCAATGACAACACACAATGACACAATCCACAGTGTAATCAAGACATGTTTTTCTTCAGGGCTATTTCTCCCATGTCTATGAGTCATCAATGATTTACATAATTAACCTAATTTCTATATGGAGTTCTGTTAAATGTCTTTAATTATCCATAATTATTATTAAGGATAATACAATTAGTCAAAGGCTTAAGGTTAGGGATTTGTATTATATAAGTATTACATTAATGCCATTTTTATGTATTAATGACACCTCAAATCTGTGGCTTGTGGAAGATGGGTATGCTATACTATGCTATGCTATAATTAATTAAAAAAAAAAATTCAACATTAAAATAAATCTAATGTCATAATAAGAATAACTGGCCTATGAATATATATATATGAAAATTATTTAGTTTTCATTAATGATTTCACAATCATTATCATATAGTGTTGATTCAGGTTTTTCCCGCTGTTTATGATCATGCACTTCTTGTGGTAATTCATAGATATTCTGTACAGGATTGCATTACACTGGAACAAACAATTCAAAAATGTTTTTAACGTTATTACTCAGTACACAAAACAATAACTTAAACCACATGCTGTGTTTCAGAGAAACCAGAACATGAAACAATGCGTATATTAACACGAACTAAACAAGTGAAAAAAATGCAATTTTCTTTCCAGCTTGATTCCCATTTGTGTCAAAGATTTTGCTCAAGAATGTATATAGAAGCAGAAAGAGTAATTTGCAGACACCGTGAGATCGGGAAGATTGACTTGTTTGTTGTCCGGCCCGGCACTGGACACATGGGCCGTGTAACTCTAGTTGTGACCACACAGGAGAGGTTCTGTGCTGAGGGGGTCGGCTCCAGAATGGAGACAGATGGACGGAGGGCATTTCTCACACAGAGAATGGCCTCCACTGTTCCTGTGCTGGCCACAGCTCACAAAGATCATTGATTTTGACCACGTTGAGTGAAGGGCTCGCTAATATCTCATTTCAGCACCGTCCTCAGCATGACCATGACACCTGTTCGGAGGTTAGGTCTAAAGAGCATCTCGACTGCGGGAATCCGATCACATCCCGGGCTTTTTATTTCTGATTGTTTGGAGGTCAATGAAATTGTACATGTTCAGTTAAAACCATAGATTTCATTATTGAAAATGGATGTCATCTATCACCATGTTGTCAGTGTAGTGCAGTTCTGGGTTACAAATGAACTTTGGTGCAAAAATGGTGCCTAGAGTGACAAAAATGTCCCATTTATTTATTTAATATGTTCAGTGTATATATATACACTGAATTGTGTATTATTTACAATGAATTTTTTCAATTATCATTATTTTGTATAATTTATACATAAAATGATTGGTAATATAAATATTTAATATTTAAATATAAGATTTAAATATATGTACTGAATTATATTTTATTTTTTTACAATTATATTATACAAATGTATATATTTTATTATATAATTTAATGTATTCAATTATTTACTGAATTATATATTATTTTTTACAATTATATTATACAAAAAATTTATTTTATTATATAATTTAATTCATTAATCTGATTCAATTGATCTATTTAATTGTCCCTAAAAATGTCCCCTTACATTGTACCAAAGAATAATCTGAAGAAGAAAAGAACTTTAAAATAATGATTTGTGATAATGTGTGTTTCTGACCCTGCTCAATAGGAATGACTCAGTTTGGGTTGTTCACCCTTTCTCATGATCAACAGGACATGAGTGGAAACTGACCCGGCATTTCACATGATAAACTCAAGACAGGAAAATCTATTTCAAAAATCATATTTTCATCAATTTCCTATTTCCCGTCTTCAAACCCTGACACTTTCCCCTAACTACATTTACCTTTGCTCCAGTGTCCTGTTTCCAGCTTCCTTAGGTCCTTTGCTCCAACTCTACAAAAAGAGAGGAAAGGAGGGGTAAATAAAGGGATAAGGATTTCAATAGCATAATAGCAAATAGCTAATGTCATGACCTTTAAGCTAGAGAACTAATGCTATTCCCATATAGGGGTCAAAGAGAAGGCCACATAAATCTCACTTTATATTTTCGAGTTAAACAGTTAAACAGCAGGCATCTTTTCTGCAGACCCTTTTGACCCTTGAAGCAACTGTATACTATATAACTGCTGAGGTACTGTATAACAAAGAGAGAGTGCAACAGCTACTTTGTAGAGGAGTTGCATGGGAACAACATGACTGGAGAGATCTGGTGGTGTGCCACTTACTGTACTGCGGCAAAACTTTTATGGACAATTAATTCTTTTCTCATTTCAATTGTGCTTGGCCTTTAAAACACCAGCCTTGAGTAGAAAACAAGGCAAAAGGGACAGCAGATTCAGAGTTGCAAGAAAAGACCCCCAAGTAAATAGATCTCGAATTAAAGAAAAATATATTCATCTGAGGGATAGTCTGGCAACTGTGGACGTTGATATAAAAAACTTGAAATCACTATTCAGTTATCAGCTCAGTTGTACCGGCGGTTACCAGAGCACATAAATGACTCTTGAAATCTCACAATTTCCCCCTATATACTTAGAGATTAGTCTGTAAAGTAATCCTGTAAGGGATCATTAATTCCTTACCTCTTACTACCATCTCAAACTCTCTCCCTTTCTCTGTTCAGCAAACTGTATACAGGAGAACCAAGGAAAGATGTCTGTAAAACACAGATTGAAATGAAGTGCTCTCTCTACAGGCCAACCGCCCACACTGCGCAAACACTCAGAATAAACAAAGCCACTACAATTCATTTGCTTGATCTGTGACAAACACATTCTAAATTAAAATAAACAATTATGGCATACTAATTGGAGATAAAATGCTTTCTTCAACTTTGTATAAGTGAAAATAACTTTTTACCTATCCAAACTCTGAGGATACAATCCATATCATCAAAGTATTGATAAGTTAGTTGGAAACACTTTGAAATGTAATCTCCACCATTCCTGTCAACCTTCAGTTGTGTGTCTCTTACACCCTGGGGGGAGATTACTCTGTACCACAGATCTTGTAAAACTTGTTTAAAAAAAGCATACTCATATTATTTTTCAAATACAAAAATAATAAACTCAGTGTAGTTAAACAAGTTCCTCGCATCTCGCCTACAGACCTCATGTTAAACGCACTAATAAAGTGTTGTGAAAAAAATGCCTTTAGAAAAACATCCACCTCTGGCTGAGAGGAGGTGGGGTGGGGTGGGGGGTGGTTATGACCCCGTCCTGCTCTCCTCCGCCCCACACAGCCCAGGGCAATGTAGCGTTGTAGCAAACATCCTCAGTCAATCTGCCTTCTCCTCCAACATTTCTGTAAAACTTTTGTCCTAAGTGGTGCTGTTCTTCCTCAGCTGTAACTCAAATACAGAATGACTCAGTGATGTACACGAAGAGTGCAGTTCTTGCCCTGTCATGGTTTGCTGAGGTGGGCTGTGGGAGGGGGGTCTGTCCTGAGTAGTGGTCTCAAAAGTAGCATTAAACAACTATTTAATTTGATTTAATTTCTCTTCAGCTTTATACTTTTTAATATAAAATAAACTAACATACATGACCACCACATTCCTGAGGTGATGACAAAAGCTGTAAAAATCTGTGTAAAATATAAAGAATTTTACAGAAAAACACTTGTAACACTTTCCAACTACTTCCAATTGACAAAAAAATGGGTACAATGAAATAAGGTTGATGAATGACAGTTATTTTGAAGTACATTACATACAACAAAATGTTTTCTATTAATGTTATAGTAGGCTAAACTGCACAATTCTCTTTGTACTTGCCATTAATCAACTCAGTTTAACTAAAAGTTGTACATTAATTCGTAGCAGACAAATATGTGCATAATAGGCTATGCTATAAAAAAAACTGAGTTACCGACGTTGAATTAGCGCGTTACAGAACTCTATGCAAAATAAACAATGTATAACGTTTCATTCACGAAAACGAACACCTAGACTCGTGGTCGCTGATTTACTTATGAGCATGCATGCACAAGAGCGCTAACTAACTTTTAAACTGCTTTGATTCTGAGGGAGAGAGAAGTAAAAACTTGAGGGGGGAAAATAGCTTGAGAGAAACGCCCATATGTTGCGACGTTTCGTGGCCCCTCCTGCATTTGGGTTAAAAGGAAATGCTTCGAGAGGAGCAAGACAGAGGGGGTTTCTTATAGGGCAGCACAAGTTTACACAACCAGAACCTAGCTTGTTATAATTTAAAGTATCCGATTCTTCTCGCTGTGTTTGATTTATCCTCGATTGGAAGATGACTACAGCCGTGTTGTCGCCTTTCTTCGACTTTAGCGAAGTGATCAACAACAAGGTAAGAAAAAAGTTTCAGCTGGATCAGTTTGTGTTGTGGAATGTGACGATAAGACTTATTTTCTAAGTTTGAATGGACGGTTTTTGGTTATTTTAATTAACAGCAAACAACAACGACTAAATTACAACAGCTTTAACCACTCCAAAGTCAAATTTCACGTTTAAAATGTAGTAATGGATGGGACTTAAGTGCGTAAGTTACCAGCGGCTTGCAGCCAGTAGAGTTCCCTGTTTAGGTTGTTCTGGAGAAATCATGGCTGTGATTTTACAACATGTGGATAGTTGACGCATAATGTTTAATCAAGATTTTAAGTTGAAAAGTTTATGAATGTTAAGGGAAAGTGTTTCTCTTAGGTCCTGAGACTGCTTCCAATTAATTTGTACTTTATCACCATATTAATCACTTTTTTGTCTCCAATAGTTCATTCAAAACGGTATCGCAGTGTGATAAATGCATTAAAACACTAATATTCAATTGGCTAACTTCGTTTCAATTGAGAGACTGCATGCATGGCAAGTGAAAAATTGCTGTTTTAATATCGTTTGACCTCGTTTAACACATTACACATCAGTACACGTCAACTTCCCACAAGTAGCCTATCAACTACCATATATCTTTCAGATTGCTTCCTTTTGAAGTGTTTATCAACTGAAGATTGGAACAACTAAATCAAAATATACTAAAAACTGGTAAACCTTTATTTATTTATTTATTTTTGATTGACCTGTTTGGGTGTAAAAACTTGAATTGTGTAGGAATCTGTGCAAAGTCAGGGCTGTCCCATGATTTAATTGAATTAAACTTTGACACTGAGGAGTGACTTAGAAAACTAGTGAGTCAAGCTGGCGAGCTGATCTAAGATATGAGTTTATTTCAGTGGCTAACCCATATTAACTGCAGTTGGACATCATTTGGTAGTGGAATTAATATTTTAGTGTATCTCCTTACACCTGATTGTTGCATGATCCAAACTCTTTAAATTATTTTATGTACTATATGTAACCAAACAATCAAGATGGGGATGGGGATTTGGTTGACCCTGTGTAGTACAGAGATATTTTTCTCATGGAAGAAATGCTAGTTTGTAGGGGGTTTACACATGACACTGATTTTGTTGTCAGACTGGGTCCTTAATGTCCACAGGTCTATATACAAACCAAGTCTCACATTTGATACTGTATGAGTTGTTAGGTTTTTATTCATATCAGACACGCGCAGCAGTCTTTGCTTCTCTAAAGCAGTCAAGCGTTCCTTTAGTGGGCATCAAGCCAAACTAGCTATTGTTTAGGCCTGTATTTACTCATGGGTTTAACATGAAGCCAGTGCAAAACAGCTAAGCCACATTGTGGCTTTCAAAAACTGAATTCAATGTCGTCATTTTCTATTTTTTGTCTTTTCTTTTGTAGAACAAAATGCTGAACTACAGTAACAACATCCTCAGTACACCGCACCCTGTCTCTGTCCCTTGCACGGGGGCAAGTCTGCCCATCTCCAACCCCACTGGGTGCCTGCTGGACAGGAAGGCTGTGGGGACACCCTCCACTGGGGTTTACCAGCGCCGGCACTCTGTCACTTTGGCTAGCACCAAACTCAACCAAAACCAGTTCTTGAACATTGCTAAGGCAGATCCTTCCATGCTTGGCTCAGGGACAGGAACCACCGGCAGCAGCAACAAAGAGAACCGACTTCGAGACCGTTCTTTTTCAGAGACGGGGGATCGCCTGCTACAGAAGTGTTCGGGCCCTGGAGGCCCCAACAGCCAGGTCAACTCGAGCCGTTACAAGACGGAGTTATGCAGGCCATTCGAGGAGAACGGCGCCTGCAAGTACGGTGACAAGTGCCAGTTTGCCCATGGCATTCATGAGTTGCGCAGCCTCAGCCGCCATCCCAAGTACAAGACAGAGCTCTGCCGCACATTCCACACCATCGGCTTCTGCCCATACGGCCCGCGATGCCACTTCATCCACAATGCAGAGGAGCGCCGCGGACCTCCTCCAACCCCATCCCCCCTTTCGGCCTCCAACAAGATGGAGAGGCCACGGCTGCAACACAGCTACAGCTTTGCAGGGTTCCCCAGCTCTGGGGGCTTGAGGGACAGCCCCACCTCTGTCACCCCTCCACCTATATTTCCCCCCGACGATCTCCCCGACTGGCCTAGCAGCAATCCCTTCACGTATTCCAGCCAGGAGCTGGCCAACCTCTTCAGCCCCAGCCTGGGAAGTGCAACTTTGTCCTGCTCCGACCCCTCCACCCAGGCGCCATCTTCCCCAACGACAACCCCTTACTACTTCAGGGCCATGTCAGAGTCTCCCCAACTCTACGAGTCACCATCCAGTCAGCCAGACTCGCTTTCTGACCAAGAGGGCTACCAGAGCAGCTCGAGCGGAAGTCTGAGTGGCTCCGAATCTCCCGTCCTTGACACCACCCGCCGACTGCCCATCTTCAGCAGGCTTTCCATCTCTGATGACTAAAGCACACTGAGCCGGACCCCATTCCCCTTTCCACTGCATGCAGCAGTCTTGGGCAGAGAGGATGAGACGCTAGCACTCCCTCTACCTCTCGCCATTTCTCCGGCCCCCTAGAAGCCGTAGACTTCCCTCCTTGTATCACCTCTGCTCTGAAACCGATGCAGTGAATTAAGGGATCTTTCTCTTTTTGAGTACTCTTTTTAACCAGAACAAGCTAAAACTCTCCAAGCCTCAAGACCCTTCTGTTTTCCGGGCCTCATCCTGCAGAGCCCATTGCTATGTTCTTGGTGTGACTGTGCCAAACACGCAGAGTAGGAAGTGGATTAGCGAAATGCTAATCGTGAGAGGTATAAGATTGTTGTGCCAGGTGCCACAGCTGCAGTCAAGTGTAGCGAAGCCTGTGGCGTGGTTAAGGGTGAGATCTGCGCCCTTCCCCCCCCCCCCCTCACAAATTGCCACTCTTCTCAAGGACACTCTTTCATAACTACCTTAAATTCACAAGTGTCATGCTTAGACCATTCACAACTGTCTTTGTAGACCGGTTTAAAGAGGAAAAGAATATGAAAAAAAGACAAGTGCCTGGGGTTAAGTGTTGGGGTGAATGGACCACTGTTTCTTTTATCTTTAATATATATTTTTTCGTTCCTTGTGGCCTAATTATGTAGCTCTTGTTTTGAGTGTGTGCTCTCCCTCCCTTGAAGTTGCAGATTACACCAGTCTGCTGGAAGAACTTCTCTCATTAGGTTTGAATGAGAATGGAGCTCTGGAATATTTAAGGCACATTCAAATGTTCAATCAGGTGCTATGTGCTCCATGTCTCGCTTACAGCCAGCCTGAGATGTCACCACTCAAAAATGAACAATTCCTTACGATTTTTTGTTGATGTTGTTGTTAGTGCCCCTTTTTCCCATTAGTTGCTGGTTACTTAACATTTGTTGGGAAGGGAATCTTGTTATTAAACCTTAGACAAACTCTTTTCTTCTGTCCCACCTCAAAATGCCGCTTCCCTCAGTCCAATCGGCAAACCGAGGGGGAATTCCATCATTCCCAAGGTGTAGTTCAACCTCCTGCAGCTTCACTTTAGTTCTTCATGCACGTTTTTTTCTCTCTCCATAGATTCTGCTCAGAGGAGCACTTTGTAATTTTGTCATCTTTCCACCTCTTGGTTTTGATTTTTATTATGGTCATTGTTTATTATTATTATGGTTATATTATTGTTATTGTTTGAAAACCTTTCAGAACAGAAGGTTTTGCTTGTCACTGCTTATTTAACTTATCAAAGACATATTTATTGGTGATCATATGCATTTTTTGTTAATTTTGTTTGTATTTATCTTGATAATGAAACGATAGAATATATTTTCTTTTATGTTAAATTATGATCTTCTGTATTAATCTTAAGATTGTGAAGACTTGTCAGCTTTCTCTTTTCACAGTTTAATATATTGTACTACAATGACTTTTGTTGGCAACTACACTTAAATGAAACTTAATTTAAAGCAAAAAAGCAAAAGCAAAAAAAATCCTCTGCATTCTGATTTATTTATTGTAGATTTGTTATTCCCTTTTCCTAAACATTTGACTGCAAAATCAGTACTACCACACAATCATTCCTTGATAATAAACTCGCATGAGCATCAGCACAGTTATTTGCCCCCAACCCCCTCCCGTGAACATTGATTATGCTATTGAAAAATCGTTTCTTAAGCACCAAATATTGCATTTTGTTGTGAAAAACGGACTTGGATTACAAATCCAGTTTACTGAATGCCTGAGCCTGGTGATAGATATGATATAAAATGGAATAAATGATCAACACACTTTTATTCCAGATAAAAAAGCTGATTCAAGATGCAGGAGTATTGTGGCCTTAAAACATAAGTACCACATTTTAAATGCCACCATGAAGTGCTTTTTTATTGTTTCGATTGTTCGTTACAAAGATTTAATGATGTTGCAGGTAATAAACCTCCAGTGTTAAAGCAGTTTATTCGGTTATGGTGGTGGTGGATATGATGAATTTCAGGCAATAATTGTGGCCTAATGGGTTAAAGTTCTGTTGTCTTTGGACATTTGGAGCTTCCAGCCCGTATGTAAAGTGTCTCTTTACACATTCCAAGAGCAAGCATTATTTGCCTTAAATAAAGCTGGGATGCTATTTTTTTATGACTTATTGCTTGTATCCTCAGTGGTTTAAGCAATGATTGTCCAAGTTGGTAAACAGTATAGACACAAAGAAAGTAAAGAGTTGAATGTATTTTTTTTTTCTTCATATTAACAGCTATTGCTGTTCACTACAGTAATTTCTATGAGTTTATATAAGATTGATCTGTTTTGTAATGACTGATTGCAGTTAAAACCAATAAAAACCCATATTTTTGAACAAATAAATTATCTGGCGTATCATTTCTTGCCGTATTCATCTTGTGGTGAAAGCAAGGCGAAGTATGACTTGGAGCAAGGAAAATTAAACACACCCTGCTGTCAAATGCTATTAAAGTTTAAATAACCAATAATAGCAATGATCGTAATAATGTGTCTTTATAAGGCAGGGTAGATGGTCTTGGCTATGCATGCTACCAAATTGTCTTGAGAGTGTCTCGTTCCAAGCTTGACTGAATTATAATTTCAACTGACCACTGAGGAGGAGAGAACACAAACTTATTTGGTTAGGACAGCAATTTTCACAGAACCCCAATTCTGGATCATTATGGCTTTGCTAATCTCTGGATCTGGCATCTGTAATGTAGGAAAACATATTCTGCATAGTAACAAACATTGTAACCCATGGTTGACTGTCATACAGTCATTGGTAGTCTAGAGAAGGAATTGATGGGGTCAAACTCCATTACAGTTTCTAATGGGAAATCTGCTTCCCTGATTTCTTCTGAATGGTTATGAATTGGGTGAGAGTGGAGGAGAGATCTCAAAAGTCAAAGCAGGACACGTTACATCAGGTTAACCGTTAGAGCCTGGCTGTTATGTAACTTTGTCCTTAAACAGATTAAGTTAACTGAAAACCCCCTTATACCAAGTACATCAGATCTCACAGGGGTAATCGCCAGTTTATTGTTTCCTTATCTGATGTCTTCCTTAACAATGGGCAACTTTTTTCCCAAATTTAGATAAACTATTACAAAAAAATCATAAATTGCAACTAAGAGAATGTCAGAGGTGTTTGAGCCTCTGTAAAGCAAATCTGATACTGCTTCTCTAAATATACATTTGAACACTCAAGTCAGACTTGTATACTAAAATGAAGTAAAAAATATCTAAATTCCATTGCATGAGATAACAAAATATAAAACCAAGTGGCATTTATTGTAGAGGTAGTACATGCAGACTTAAGCAAATCATTTCACAAAAGTATGTTTTATTAACAATATATAGATCCTACTTCTGTTCCACAACAGTTTTTCCAGCATACCTCCTCCACCCCAACTCCTCACTCTTGATTATTCCTATCCCATCCAGGTTTTTTGGCCCTGAGTTTGGGCCAAATTCCAAACTCGGAGCCCTCCCCTCGGACAGCAAGCTAAATACGCATATATTATACTATATCTGATTACATGCAAGTGCGAACTCGAGAAAATAAGTTTGTGAGGTTAAAAAAAATATATATATATATTTATATACTGTCCAATTTTTTGGGACAGTTTCTGGTTGTCAAACCTTATTGTTAAATGTCCATAATGAACTACATCTGTTATTTTGCTATAGGACACCCATGTAAACTGTGGGAACTTGACATTATCTTCTAAAAATAGCATGATTTGTTTATAAATGCCACTTGGATACTTCCTTATCTAATGCAATGACATTCATGCATTTCAGTGCCGCTAAGGTGTCCAAATACTTTCATTAGCTTGTACAATTCTTCACTGGTAGATATGGTTAGTATTTACGTAGAGTTCAATACATGTTTGTATTGAGCAACTTGCTGGCACCCAACAACAAAATAGCACTCAAATATGTTCCTTGTTGCTTTTCCATTGTGCATGTGATGGAAAGAATTTAATCAGTCGCTTGGTATGTTCTGTCAGGTATACCTATATAAAGAAACCCTCAACCTCCCCATCTTTCCTTCACTGCACACACTATCTCCACCCTCGTGAGCGAGGCCACATCCTGCAGCACTTGTAAAATGTGCCTGTAAACATATAGGTACTCTATGTGTTCTCGTCATAAACAGGAAGCAGCTCTCTGTTTCGCTTGCAGTGCGGCTGGAGAAAGAGAAAGAGGGTACGGCCCGGAAAGCTTCATGTGTGGCTTCTGTATAGCAAACTGTTGCTGTTTAACCTGAGGTTGTGTATCAGGGTTGAGTAACACTCGTAGACTTTCTAATTCCTCTACCAGGAAGGCCTGGAATGGACTAATGCTATTTTTGAGCAGAGCAAACAGACAAAAATGTGCTAATTCTGCTTTTTTTTTTTATTGCTAACAACAGCTGAGCATGTGTTTGTATGTATGTATGTATGTATGTATGTATGTATGTGTGTGTGTGTGTGTGTGTGTGTGTGTGTGTGTGTGTGTGTGTGTGTGTCTGTGTGTCTGTGTGTGTGTGTGTGTCTGTGTGTGTGTGTGTGTGTGGCACAAGTGGAAGGCCAGAAGAGTAACTTGTTTTCTATAAAGTAAGAGGTTGTCCATGTGAATAATTTTACTTGCAGACCATTACATTGAGACATTTTACCAAAACAATGAGGAAACATGTCTACAATTGTGTTACTGTAAAGCTGAAAAATAACAAGTTGGTTGTGTCATAGACAAATTTTCCAGGGTCCTGTAGGCATGCAACTGGTATCAGATTACAACAAAAACACCTGAAGACAGTAATTATCGTAGAAAAAAGGTAAAACCACTCAAAACACTTTGAAACTGAAGAGATGCCTTGGCAACCTCAGATTACCCACTAGAACTGTGAACCCCATAGAATGTTTCACACAAACTACCCCCCTCCATTTTCTTTATGTACTTTATGTATTTTTTGAGCAGCTTGTGCCATTTCACCTCAGTTTTGACAATTGTAAGGTCCACCAATAGTCATCCTACATGTGAATACATGTGAAGTTTCAGAACTTAGTCAAGAGCTCACACCCAGGACCAGGAACGTCTCCTCCTGACTACTGATTCTAAAGTTGTGCAGTTCTCTGGTCATGAATATTAACCTTGCCCCCCTGGCTGTTTCCATAGTCCATCAAATGGTTTCTTTTCCCTCTGCAGAGCAACCCTTGACCTACACAAAGAGCAGAAGAGTTGACAGAAAAAGGTGTTAGGAAGAAAAGAGCTCGAAAAAATTGCGGTTTGGAAAGGTTTCAACATGAAGGTATGCTGGTAGTGGAACCAGGTGCAAAGGAAAGTGTGGTTGTGACTGCACCCAGCCACTGGGTTATATTTGCAGCATTTCTCTGGCTGCTGAAACAGCACAATGTAGCGTAAAGTAGACCAAGTTAGATAGCTGAAACTAAGCTACTTAACCCTGTCATATCTCTGAGCTGAGATGAAGGCAACAGAGAAATGTAAATACTCCAGTGTTCACTGAAGGACAGAAAAGACATATTAGATGAC
Source organism: Gila orcuttii (assembly GCA_026230005.1). Taxonomy (NCBI): domain Eukaryota; kingdom Metazoa; phylum Chordata; class Actinopteri; order Cypriniformes; family Leuciscidae; genus Gila; species Gila orcuttii. The sequence goes on along the minus strand of JAPDVR010000013.1, from coordinate 42,532,386 downwards.
AGATGGGATACTGGAGGAGAAATGCTGAGGCTGATATGCCACTCCATGACCAAAAAAGGTAGAAATAGCAATAAGTGGTTTTGCAAAAGTGCTTTTGTTGTTGTTGTTGTTGTTTTCATTTCACATGTGTGTTCACGAGGCTGCATATCTTAACACCTTAACATTTTCAACATTTCAAATTGCTGTCAAAAGCATCAAAGTACAGTGAGGGGAATGCATACCTTAAATTGTTTGATGTTGCTTTTGACATTTTAAGGGCTTGAGAGAAATGACGCACAATGTGTCTGAAGCTCCAAACCACCTTTCTTTCATCTCCTTCCTGCCTCGCATGTTCTCAAACACTTTAGACCCAAAATAACCAATTATTGTCAGGCAACATCAGGCCTTGATTGTTTTCACTCTGATAACCCAGACATTCAATCACTAGACTTTGCTGAATCGTATTGAAAGCATTGTTCTTTCAACTAGTTTAAAACTGGAAGCAGATTTTAGTATTACTGGGTCATCCATATTGACTGAAACTTAAAGGGGTGGTTCAGGATTTTGGACATCGGACCTCATTTCCAAGTTAGCCTGGGTGTTATTTATCAGTGGTGACAGTTTTCAAAGATGTTCATCCAGTCCTTCCAGTTGCATAGTTCGCCGGTGCTAGGCTAGCGCGAGTCAACGGTATCTGCTAGCCTGCCATTAAAAACAGTTTTACCCACTCCACAGTTCACCAAAAGCAAATAAATTATAACGCCAGACTATCGATGTAAATGTCTGTTGAGAGAATAATGTTAGAAATCAAACTACTCTTGCATCTCAATGATCGCATTACATTTACAGGAACTAGTTTCTCAGCAGCGGCGGAAGTTTACTTTGCTCCGGTTAGTAGTACTCCGCCGAAAAGAAAACACAGAACAGAAGCGCACTACAGTTGGGACGTCTAGCAACTAGTAGTAGCCTTGAACAACGATATTGAAACATTCGATTGTTAACGAAGGAATTGGCAACATGGTGATATACTCTGCTTCTGTAGTGATGATGTCAGCGGCAGGGAAATACACTCACGTGATTGTCATGTGAACGGCTCTCTCGGTTGCCTAGGTAACTTAATATCACTCCGCCGCTGCTGTAGACTGTGCTAATAAATACAGGGAACAAAGTATATCTATTACAATTGTGATGAAAGGGTTGTTTGATTTCTAACATTATTCTCTCAACAGACATTTACATTGATAGTCTGGCGTTATAATTTATTTGCTTTTGGTGAAAAGTGGAGTGGGTAAAACTGTTTTTAATGGCAGGCTAGACTCGCGCTAGCCTAGCACCGGCGAACTATGCAACTGGAAGGACTGGATGAAAATTTTTGAAAACTGTCTCCACTGATAAATTACACCCAGGCTAACTTGGAAATGAGGTCCGATGTCCAAAATCCTGAACCACCCCTTTAAAGTCAGTGTGATGCAATTCAACTTCAATGAGAGTTGGTGATGTGAGGCGCATGTGAGCGACAAAACCATTGGCGCTGTAATGTAAATGTGATGTAATGTAGTGCCGACCAATGGACAGTGGACATGACATGATCCGCAGCCATGACCTCCGTTAATTCAGTGTGAATAAACCATAACAGGATAAAGAGAAAGGTCAGTGTGGTCTTAAAGGTCAAGCTCTAGATGGTAGGCGGCTGGAAACTTGGTCTATTTGTGTGAGCATGTGTGGGTGAAGGTGATGACGACAGAGTGAGTGAGGACACTAAGACCCTTCCCAGTGTCGGCCCAGATCCCGCCCACATCTGGTTGTCTGGTCGCCCACATCGGCCCGGATCCGGGGCGACATTATGTTGCTGTCTGGGTTGTGCCAGACCAAAACTTTAACTGAATATTACCAAAGCTTCATGATCCAACAAGAGTTCCAAACTCAGTCTGGCTCCATCAGAACATCCCAGGATAAAGGATAACTTAGGGAGTTAAATATTATACAAGTCAAAGATTCCAGACAATAATTTGGGTATAATGTTTTTTTCATCCTAGCTTTGTCAAACCATTTAAGAAAAATGTCAACAGCAGTCATCTACAAGCTTTGTTTCATGCTGCCATCTGTCTCCTGAGGGCAATGAAACCATTCAACACACACTCAGGCTCCAACATGTCAGACAAGAGTACAGGAGACCAGTAATCTGCTTATCTTCTGGTAGAACCTTAAGTAATTGCCTGAGGGAAAATATTGCTTTTGCCCCGTTCACACACTCAAACACGCCCCATGTAGTTCTTATCCATGGTGGGACCTTGAGTAAGCACTAAGAAATGACATGCTCTGATAACCTGCTTTCTCAAAATAATCCACGATAGCACTGTTGTAACAGACAGACAAACGAATAACTGATAGGAGCCTTATCTTATGACTGGTTCAATATGAGTCATCCGTCTGCAAAGGGCACTATAAAAACTGTTTGCAAGGAAAAAAAATAGGAAACCGGTTTTGATTAGGGATTCATGAATGAGATTTGACTAATATGGGAACAGATGATGTTGACATGTTCAATTTGTAGTTTGCAGAGGTGATTTGGATTATTAGTAAAATTCTCATATATCTCTATGACTTGACAACTGACATGTGTGAGAAAGCACATGTAGACCAAAATGATACATACACACACACACACACACACACACACACACACACACACACACACACACACACACACACACACAATGCCTGAGGTAAAAACTGCTCCTCCTATCATTCAGAGCCTACCATGAAAAAAAAACCCTACCTAACCTGAGATTGCATTGGTAAATCTCCCCACAGTTTCTCAGAGGCTATGTTCCAACAAGATTAGGGCCAAATGAAACCAGTCGGGCCTGTTCCTTCCATCCCCCTGTCCTCCGGGCATGCTCACTTGCTCAGACAAAGTGTGCACACAAACACAAACGTTCTCAATTGGCATAAACACGTGTACAACAAACCATAAAATCACTCCAACACAAGGCAATACAAAGTATAAGCCTAGCAACACAGAAAGCATACCCTGTGTTTTAAGTGAAGGGACTCGGAAATGTCATATTTAAGGGATATGGAAACTAATAAAGGTCATGTTTCAAAAATACAGTTTGGGCAACCACAGAAAATTCTTTTTACTTTATTCAACCACTTCACAACCTTCATTCGATGCATGCTATAGACGCATTTGAGGAACCAGTCACTAGATTAACACCTTCAGATGACAGGGTTTTCGCACCCACAACTTCTGGTGGAAATTCACATATTCTTGACCCTCTAAGCACGCACAAATAAAGGAGGACTGAGACACGTTGCTATTTTGGACCGTAAATGAGATCTGGGATGGACTAAAGCAGTGAGCAAGCAAAACGTGATTGAATATGTTCTTTTATCTGTTTACTTAGTTTTCACAGACTAAACAGGAACTAGCTTTTTGAGTGTATAGTTTTACAAACAGGATCAAATTTACTGTCATGATTTTTAATTTACAGGATTCAACTTTACACACTGAAAACCAACCTGCAACTAATTTAAGGGTATTTCATTATGGTCACATTGACCCACATTTGATGGAAAAATGTTGATGTTTTGTTAGCGAACACCCATGTTCACAGCTGTACGGGTGCACTAAGACATGCTGTCACGCTCCTGTGGAGGCAAACACAGGGTGAGGATGGCGCAATCTATTGTTTAACAGAGAAGAGCTGTTTTTAGGCCCACTGTAGAGAGGAGGCTAAGGAGGTTAGAGGAAGAGCGGCACAATGAAACTCAGAGACCTCTGTAAATCACTGCTTAAATGATCCACCACCTGTTTTTCTGTATGTGTGTGTGTGTGTGTGTGTGTGTGTGTGTGTGTGTGTGTGTGTGTGTGTGTGTGTGTGTGTGTGTGTGTGTGTCCACCCTCTTCACTCATCCAGCCAGTTTTATGACACTTTACATTTTAACCTGAATGACACTATAGCTCTGTTCTGAAACATATCTAGAATAGTTCTAGGTGTTAAACATGCACTTCTGACACTACAGCTTTTCTAAACATTAAGATATATTGTTTTGGCCAGAAGACAATCCTAGAATGCAATATGACACACTTAGTAGGGGGAAAAGATAATTGCGGAAATTTGCACCTTCCTCTCACAAGAAAAAATAAAACAAATCACACTCGGACGTGTGGTAAGAAAAGCTGATTGTAAATATTACATTTCATTCCATTTAGAAAATATCAATAACAGTTCAATCGAAATAAAAAAGACAGTTCTGTCATGACAACTCTCGGACTATTTGGCATGGTAATGGGTATGACAATGTTGATTTGTTTTGTGGTCTTGTGGGAATAGATCCGCTATGCTGCTGCACAGCCAGCACGGGACTTGCTACTGCCAATACATACACAACACGCTGCTGTGAGCAAGTAAGACATGCTGCTGCTGTACAATATAGCATACATGAATTACCCGTAGCAGATCTATACAGGTGGAGCTGGGGAAGGTGGAGGGTTTCTGAAAGCGCGCTGCACTGCTAAGGCAAATGCTCCCCAAGTATTTGAAGGTTGAGCAGCGAGCTCATTAGCTAATGATACAGCAGGAACCAATCAGCTGTGCCTTATAGATAACAATGTGTTTACAAGCAGGTAGAGATAAAGGACCTAATAGCCTGCGCCATCTAAAGTTCATGCCAGAACTTTGTATTTTTGACAAATATTTATTTATAATGCATTTGTATGCTTAACGTTTTAAAGTATTGTGCTGTTAACTTGCTAACTAACATCAAAACTCTATTCACATCAAAGCAAGGAAGTCATTATCACTAGCTTTTGGAACACTTCATGGTTGGTGCTCACACATTGACATAGGCTCTGTCCCAAATGGAACCCTTAAGCCCAGGACACACCAAGCCGACAATCGACTGTCGGGCAACGTCGGGCCGTTTTTGAGTTTGAGCAGTGTGTTTCGCACCGTTGGCTCTAGTTAGACGCTGTCGGGTTTTTTTTGGGCCGATTCAGCATGTAGAATCACCGTCGGTGAGAGAGAGAACTCTGATTGGCTGTTCATCTTAGGTAGTCAGTGCACGAGAATAATAGCAAAACAGCGAGCAAAGAAGCCAAAACGGTACAGATAGAAGGCTGTTTACGTCATCTTACCTGAGTGTTCCTGGGCGAATATTTTAATATTAACATGAGCGGAGTAGAATAAACAAAGTGATCAGCAGGATTGATATTCAAAACAGTAAGCACGTGTTGCTTTGTTTACCGTTTGTGTATCTGCAGCGTCGGTTTCTCTTTTTGAATGACGAATATAAACGAATATATCTGCAGAAATATAAAAGTTGTCTCATTTACATGCAGGCGCAGAACACGCATGCTAGTTGACTGTTGGCTGTAGTTCTCTCTGTGTGTTCAAGTGCAGTTTTTTTGCACCGACACATGCGACGCGAGGCGACAACACAGTCAGCTTTCATCAGCGCTAGTTCTTTGGCCTCGATTTGGTGTGTCCCTACCCTTCCCTTAGCCCTCACTGTCCACAATTTTATGATGTTATGCAGCTTTGACTGTCAGTTAAATGTCTGCTGCAGCATTAAAGGCGCATAGTGGCCAAAAAGGGTGCACTCGCAAATACCCTTCTGAAAGCTAAAGTGACAAATGGGACACCCTGTGGTCTAGTGGACTTAACAGACATGTGTAGCCATATTAAGTGCTGCAAGTGCACAGGAAGTGTGCCATTTAGGACAGGGCCACACAGTACTCATATCGACATAAAGCTCTGTGTTACTAATGAAACATCAGCAATATAATTTAATATGATGAAATATGGTTCTTCATAAGAGGATTCTCTGTTGAGCCTAATGAGCTGCAAAGAGTCACTATAAAACCAAACCAATCTCTGTTACCTTAAATTATATGTTTATCTCAGTAAAGCTGCTTTGAAACAATCTACATTGTTAAAAGCGCTATATATATGAGGATGACTTGACTTGACTTGACTGAAGAAACTAAGAATGGTGATGCACAAGCCCACGTACCGCACTTCACATTCACAGGAAAATGCAAGTGTGCTCCAGGTGTTGGGAACTTTTTCATTGCACTCATTCATATGAAATTACAATATCAACAGGAATAGATGGTCATAATGAATTACAACCTACTTGTTTTATGGAGTTTTCCAGGAACAGGCACAATTGAAAGACCTGGATTGGAGGGTGAAGAGGAGGTGGAGATTTGTGGGAAGGAGACCTGGGCTAAGAAGATTGTTTACTTGGGCAATATCTCTGCACAATTTTCAGGGCCACGTCAAACTTACTGTGCCTGTGCTGGGAGCTGGGGTTGTCTCCTTAGGCTAACTAGAGAACCATCATGGTTAAATCTTTATTACTATGGTAATTCAACACCCACTGAAGAAATGATAACAGATGGTCTTTAATTGATAAACCTCTTCTACTATCTATACTTTGCCTTTCTTACTCACCTTTTCTCCAAAGAGTGATAGGAAGGGGCAAGCAATTCTCTAGAAAGCACAAATGAGTTTCACTTCCTCTAAACTGTGATTTTCCCGAAATAAAAATAATTGTCTTAATGAGATCTATTCCTATTCCTAACCTATTCCTCTCTGCCTAAAAAAGTAAAACTCAGTTGTCTCCAGAAAGGCTGTGGCCATTTTCATAGGCCTACTGAGTGAACTTTGTTGCATTCAGAATATAGAGATGCATGTGGATTAACCTAAACAGATTCTTAGACTGTTGTCCGGGTTACATCATAACTTCTGGATGTTGCTTAACTGGCTTACCCATAGCCAGTGAGCTCAGTGGAACATGCAAGCAGTTCCCGGACTGTGTGCCATCATTTGATTACTTTCCATCAGCCCTGTATTTAGCTTGTGTTAATTTGGACCATTGTCTGGCTCTTCCCGTTTTTTCCTGCTGACTTGCAGGAAGTCAAAGTTTTTTGGTTGACCCCTTGTGACCTATAGGTTGTTTGGTACCCAGATGACTTCGGTCATCCCCTACTTTGTAGTCAAGGTATGGACATTTCTACGGAAATGTCTGTGTTCCCTTTTTTGAACCTCAATCACAAAAACAAGATATACAAATACCTTAAAAGTCACATGATGACCTTTTGACAGTTGTCACTTTTTGTAAAAGCTCACCTCAAGTGGTTTTTCTGCTTATTGAAAAGAGGAAGAAAGTGGGAAAAAGGGAGCACAAATAAAAGTACAGAATTCAAATCTACCCAGTGTGATACCTAAGCCAAAAGAATGTTATGGTCAATCTTTAGTTGTTGTTGTTGCTGTTTTTGTTGTTTTAGTTTATTCATTCATCTGAAAGGTGACTGTTAGGCAGGTCTGGACAATGTATGACCATGAAAATCAACCGGTCTGGATGATTTAGTCTACATTGGGTGGTAAAGGTGGGCCTCCCTCTGGGCGCCAGGCGGCTGGGGAATATCTGATATGGGCAGGGAGGGGTTACAGAGATCAGATTGGGCAGGGAGGGGTTACAGAGATCAGATTGGGCAGGAAAAAAAGAGTCTCCAGTGTCCCCTCCAGCTTTGATTTAACAGAGAAAAGCACAGTATAAAAACAGAGGAAGACTGTCTTGAAATGCACACCTTGGTGAAAGCTGCTTGTGTATAATGTATCGAAGGTGGGCCCCTTTTTTGAAATTCTGCCAAGCCTGTGGCCACTATTGGCAGTCGCATTAATCCAGAACAGGAACAATGGTAGTAGAGGAGGAGCCGGAGCCGAAACATTACCTGGCAATTACAGGGGCAGCGGGACTGGGGGTGGGGTGGATAGCGCAAGAAAATGCAAAACATATGGGAGGCAGCACAAGGGCGGACACATGACCTAGAGCAGGTCAAAAATACAACTCACTCTCAGCAACCCTAACAGTGTACAGGGAGTCTGTTGCTGGCTGGGGCCATGTAATGTTTATGTTAAAAGCTTCTCAAGCCCAGAAACATGCAACCCCCCCTGGAATCATCGGACCCCGACAGCCAAGAACCACAGCCAACTGTATGTGCAGCCAACACACACACTGTGAATCATCCAATCATCTTAGAAAGCTATGAGGCGACAATTATCATTTAACATGCTGCTGACACGCCATGTGACGGAATTCGCATGAGGACGTTGAGTCCTCTCTACCCACCTGCGATGTATCCGATTTTGTGCAAGGAGTGGCACCATCCTCTGGTCTCTGGAAATTTGTAGTCATGGTGAAGGGGTCTCTCTCTTGTCTCTTATTTTATTTTTACGTGCCAATGACGCAGATGCCTCGCAGCTGACTGCGAGATTTTATTGTAAACACAGCTACCGTCACTGGGCCAGCTGTTAAGCTTCTTATTTCTCTCGTCATTGAAGTGGTGCTCTAATCTTTTAAAGATCGAGTTACTGACTGGGTTTTTCCACAGGGATACTGGTTGTTCTACTGACTAAAACGTGTACAGGAAGCAAAGATGGCTGGTTGGTGCAAAGACAGTTGGATAGAGGCCCGAGATTGGTACACTTACTAAAGCATTAGAGATGTTCAGGTCAAAGTTCTGGCTCTTTTTGATTGCCGCAGTTTGTTTATGTAGTTAGTGAACTTGTAGTGTTACACAAGAGTGCTTTACTTATGCCTTGACCCCTTCATTTCAAATCGAGGAAGGAAAAACAACCTCTGAATGGGAAAGACAGAGACGGAGAGAAAGTGCACGCGAGAGAGATGCTGATGAAAGCAGAATGGAGGGAATATAAACTGAAGTCCCAGCAGCTGTGTCGAGGGCTACGGGGACGACTCTCCCAGCCAAGTTCCATGTCCGCTCTGATTATGAGCTTGGAACAATGTGGCCCATTGTGGGATCGCTGCTTCACCATTCTCTCATCATCTCCCACAACCCCCCACCCCCACCCCATGCCTCTCAGTCGGTCCATCTCACACAAACACTCGCTTTATAGATATGTGCACACTCTCATAAACCACAAATTAAGGCAAAGAGATACTTTGAATCACCACATCTGTCCTGTGATTCTGCTTTTGGCAGGTGAGGCGGCTCTGAATTGGAAGCGTTGAAGTTAAATGGAAACACATCTAGGTGAGTCAGCCTATTTGACACAAGGGCCTTGTATAATCCTGAATCAACACGACTTGCTTTAAATAACACTCAGAGAAGTAAAGAGAAAGCCAATTACCTCTGTCCAAAGAAATACAGTCTCCCTGAGCTATTAGCCTACATTTCACCACTCTTTGTTTTGTGACGCCATATATGGAAACAAAGTCATAACCTGCTTTTCATGGAATACTTATGATAAAAACGTGCTGTTCACACTGTCCTACTTTAAAGAGGAAGGTCCGTATTGTCAACGTGCCTTCCTATTGACGTATAGCCCTGAGTCAACAAGATTGTCGCTGTTGTACTTCTTATGCTTTGCAAAAACTACCAGTATTGCTAATTGACACACTAGCGTCTTATTGCATAATGTGGCCTAATTCTTGCATAACCTGCGGTATAAGGGCTAACGTGCATGAAAGAACATGCTGCTTTGAGTCAGATTAAATCTGGGAGTCTTACAGAGCTTTAAGTGACAATTTTGTTACATCTTGTACACTCTTTAGCAAGGTGTACCAATATTAATATAAGGTGACCAATATTGCTATGCAATATAATTTAAACACCAATAAGGAAGTAATTTTAATTAAGTGTTAAAAGGTATAGTTCAGCCAAAATTTTAATTAATTTACTCATTGACTTATCTTCATGTCATTCCAAACCTGTACAACTTCCTTCCTTTTCCCTGTCCATTTTCTTTTCATTGCAATTGACTGAAAAGATTGTGGAGTACATTACTCAAAATGGGAACTTGTTGGAACAACACGAGGCTGAGTAAATGTTTAAAAATGCTCATTTTGGGTGAACTAACCCTTTAAGTTGTCTGTTATCATGAAATGAAGCTAACCAGCCACTTGTTGATTACAGGAATTGTGATAACATTCAAGGACAGCAAAATGAGCCTGAACTCAAACAAGCAGGTCACGGCACTCTGCACCCTAGTGAGCGGTAATCAGACCAAATCTTGCCTGAGGAACAACAGATGCAGAGGTGCTTTAATCACCAATATGCAACACCTGCGGTAAAGAGGCCTAGTTAAAATTTTACAGAACCTCTTGAGAAAGAAATACAAAGAGATAGACAGGCGTAGAGAGAGAGAGAGAGAGAGAGAGAGAGAGAGAGAGAGAGAGAGAGAGAGAGAGAGAGACTGATTTTCATGAATGAGATATCCAGAAAAAGCGTGACGATGGTCGGTATTTTCAGGCTGTATTTGGTTTCAAGGTTCTGTGATCTGATTGGATGCAGCTGCAAGAGACACTCAGAGCACCATGGGAATGAAACAGCAGCTGGATTTGGTGCACAGCCTTAAAACCTAGAAAAACAAACTCTCTCTCTCTCTCTCTCTCTCCCTCTCCCTCCCTCTGTGTGTGTGTGTGTGTGTGTGTGTGTGTGTGTGTGTGTGTGTGTGTGTGTGTGTGTGTGTGTGTGTGTGTGCGTGCGTGCGTGCGTGCGTGCGTGCGTGCGTGCGTGCGTGCGTGCGTGTGTGTGTGTGTGTGTTTACCCTTTCAAGTGCACAGTGTCCAAAGCTTTTCACAAAGGGCAGAATGGAATATTTGTGTACATATTACAAACAGATTTTAAACAAAGTAAACAAAAATTGGGTAACACTTTACTTAAGGCCATTAATGTATAGTGCATTATAAAAGTATTTTTAATGCATTAATTATGTCTTGTAATGAACCTTATAATGCATTGCATGGTCTCATGACTAATTGTAACCACAGTTATGATACATTATAATACACCTTGAGAAAGTATAGTGCACTAAAACATGACAAACAACCAATTTCAAATGCAACAAGGAATCTGTGAATATTATAATGCATTAACTTTGGTTATAATTATTTATGAAAAGATATAATGCATTATGACGTATGAATAACTTTATAATGCATTATACATAAAGGTTAAAGTGTTACCAAAATTAAATTAAAATTAAATTAAAATAAAAAAATTAAATCATGATTAATCTCATAATTTATAATAGCTAGTGGTTTCAGTTACAATAAAAACAAAATAATATGTGTAATATGTCTGGACGAGTACCTTTTTTAACATTTCTTACTTAGGAAATTTAAACAGTGAAAATCTGCTAAACTAAACAATTTCCCATAAACTTTATGAGAATAATATTACATGTGACATGTACTCCGATCACGTAATTTTTTAGCAATCCCACTTACAAAAAAAAATAAAAAATGGAATGGAATAAATGCATTAATGGTTATGGGGGGTCAGACCCACCTCCACAATTATTATAATTATACACAGGGCCTTAAAATATGAATTTCTCTAAAGTGGCCTCACTTAAACTGGTCTGTTATTTTCTGAAAATCTTAGTAACAACAAGTCTCTACACGTGTATGGCTGTAAAGTGTGGTGAAATCTAGGTGTGAAATAATTTCACAGCAGGGGCATGTGCAAGTATGCCAGCAGCCAACGGGCTTATAGAGTCCCACATCTACTGTATGTCAGCAAGCGGTTTTGCAAGATCTGGCTGCGTGATGAGGCGATGAAGGACATAATTTAACGCCGCGGGCCATCCAATGCCATTCACTTTACAATCTGCAGGACAAGGCTTGTAAGAGGTTGCCGGAGCAACAGGTTTTCACATGAAGTGAATATTGTCGGAGGAACAAGAGATATGACTGCTTGACCTGAATATACGTACAGAATAAACATGTTTAATATGCCTTCATCAGACAAAGCTCTTACCTACAGTACCAATACAATATGGTATTCTAATCTAATGAATGCTGGGAAATAAACCTATTCATTTAATCACGTGATGTCAGCGTGATTCATAGATTTCAACTTGAGATTTCTTATCGGTTGATCGCATACAAAAAGAACACCTAAAGGGTTTTGCCATGTACGTGTGGGTGTGAGTATTCTTTCATGGGAGAGTGGCAGGACTAAATCTCTCTAAGCCTTGAAAAAGTATGAGAGCAAAACAAGAGCACAATCCCCCCTCCCCATTCCAGCTTATTAAATGTGCGGTTAACCTAAAATAGCTGTTGAGGAGAAAAAGAGTTGCTTGAAAAATCCTCTCACCCCAACCCCCAGTTAAGGTTGTGAAAATGCAGGATAATACAGATTTCTTTTTGGCTGGATCTTACATTCTGCTAAATAAACAACACAGAAGTCTATAAAAGACAGTGGGAAAAGTTGAACAAGACAGACAGGGAAGGAATTAAAGTAAAAACAAAGAAAGAATCCTAACACACTTTAACCTAAGACTGATTAAAAAACATGTGAGAGAATGAAGCACATTAAGATAAGGAGAGACCTAGTGGAACGGCCAGAAGAGATACACAGGAAGAGAAGAGTGAGGCAGGACAACAGAGAGGGAGAGAGAAAGGGAGTGACGGAGCATTGCTTTTCAAGACCAGGCTGAACAAAGGGAGCTTTGTGTGGAGTGCTGAGAGCGTGGAGTGGAGCCAAGACTTAGGGAGGGTTGAGCGGTGTGCACTGACTGCATTCTTGCTTTGCCATTACTGGACAGCTCTCATTTAGACCGCTCCAGGAAACATGATTATCTCTCAATAACAAAAAGCTCCTCCCCTTCACATTTCTCTCTTTTGATGACATCGAGCGACATCTGGGCCAAATATAGCATTATCTGCAATCCCCAGAATCTCAATGTACTTATAAATAATATATTTCCTTGAGCTGGTAGACTCTCCAACTGAGTTCAACTTTATGTGTGTGGCTTATGCCCCAGTGTGCCTGTTGTGGCTAGTAAATGTGATGTAAATATGACGGATAATGACAACATTTGACAGACTCAAGAATGACAAAAGGGTGTCTGAACTTGGTAACACTTTATTTTGATGGTCCACTTTAGACATTCTACTAACTATAAGTAACTTTGCAGCTACATGTCAACTATCTGTCATTAAAGGGTTATTAGACTGTCTACTTAATATTTCCTTACACTTTATTTTGTTGGTCCCCAACAGACATTCTTGGCAACTACAAGTCAAGTTATTCTCTTAACCCGAACCCTAACACCTAACCCTAACCTAACAGTCTACTGACAGTCTACTATAGTATACTAATACTCTAATGAGAGTTAGTTGACATGTAGTTGAAAAGTTACTTATAGTTAGTAGAATGTCTAAAGTGGACTATCGAAATAAAGTGTAAAGGGCATTGCACACTGAGTCCGAAATTTTCGTATGCGTTTTTTCGTATTCGTGAATCGGTGGCTCAAAACACCATTCAAACACCATTCAAACTGCTTGCTACGGATGCCAAAAAACGAACCCGATCTCATGAAAGTGCGTATCTATACAACGAACGTTATTTCTCGTGCCATTTATACGCCAAAATTAGTTTTAGCGTGCATATGCTACGCAAGTTTTCGCGTGCATATGATACGCACTTTATGGCGTGTAATACGCACGCACTCCCCACCCTAATCCTACCCAAGGGATTTTCAGTGCGTAGCATATGCGCGCTAAAACCATTTTTGGCGTATAATTGGCACGAGAAATAACATTTGTGGTAGATACGCACTTTCATGAGATTTTGTTGGAAAAACGCAGAAAATCAAACACGATCCGATTTTTTTTTTGACGGACGAAAGTTTCGTAGACAGTGTGCAAGCATGTTTGACATAACGTGAGGTCGAATTTTTTTTTTTAACGTGCGAAAATTTCGGATGCGAATTTTGGCCTTAACCCTGAACTTTTTTCATGAGGTAATTTTGTAGCCGTTATTCTTTAAAGAGGGTCTTGCTTTGAGACGAGAGTGTACAATCACGCCCTTATAAAGTATTGAAACCCCCTGCTGAAAACACCACCATCATATGTTGTGACTTGGATACCGGTCTCCAGCATGGGATGCTGGCATGTTGTTATCCCTACTATCCATAACTGCTTTCTGTGAGAAATTTAAGCTGCTGTTGACCGAAATACTTCCACTCTAGCTTTCCTTGAGGGCTCATGAGACACATAGCAATGTCCGGACATCAGTGAAGAAAAAAAAAACATCAGTAAAAACTGGAAAATCAGATTAGCCTGATTGAATCGAACAAATTAGTCTTAGTGGTTTATGCACTGCATTTGATGTTACATTACATGTAATGCATTGAAAAGTATAAAGCCCCACACGTCATCCAGGGGAAATGCCCACAAATTAAGAATTAGTCTCCACAACTTACTTATTAATTTATAGGTAAATTGTGTCCATGTTGTACTAATTTGTTCACTCATTTTAGTGAAATTGAGGCCAAAAATGAATAAGTAACTGGATTGAATTCTTTATTTTTGAACACAATTTCTATTCTTATTCACATGTACAGGGCTCCGTAGAAACGATTTTACTCAGAATGATTTATTGGAATAAATCATTCTTTTGATCAAGATCTTCTCAATAAATGATTTGAATGAATTCTTTTATCAGTTCAGTTTTTTCAATGAATCATTTGAATGAATCATTCTTTTGAGACAGATCTTTTTAATTATTAATTGAACCAGTTTCAATAATTTGTTCATGAATTGGATTCTCGGATTCTCCAGTTTAACTTGCAACAACTGACACAGCAGAAGATTATCAATAAGTAACAGCCTAAATTCCAGTCTGCTCGTCACACAAAGCTATTAAATCACTAACTTGGAATATACAGTAGCACACAATTCATGAAGACTATACCTTTGTGATACTTTTATAGTGCTTTGGCTTTTGAAACTTGAATGCTCCCTAGAGTTCCAAGGAAGAAAGTCATTTGGGTTTGGAGTATATTTTGGGGTATAATTATCCTTTAACAAGCTTAACCAGCTAGACCAGCCCAAAATGTGGACCAACATGGAAATCTAAAGCTAGTCTAAGCAGGTCACTTCAGCGGGAGTAATATGCTCAATAATGTCACAGGAAGCTTTTTGTGTCCACGTCATTTTGTCCACTATTATTAAAGCCAAGACTAAATATCCCGTAATAGTGTCTCTGTCTTTCTCATTGCTCGCCTAGCTCTCCTCCCTCCAAAACTCATACACAGCCGCATTGTTCCACAAGCAGAGTGCTTCAAAATATAAGCGACTGCATTCACTATCTAATTTGGCAAATAAAGTTTGGACTGTGAGCCACCTGACTTGGCCTGGTTTTCTTGGAAAGACAAAGAGAGACGCAGATAATGGAGAGCACACAAATACAAGTATCCTGAATGTACATGAGTACGCTAATGACTTGTTGTACACTAGTGCCTGGAAGTCATGGTCAAAGTGTTTCGTCATTATCCAAAGGAAACATCTGATCTGGCATCATCTTAAACGGATGCTGCCCACTTCTTCCATTCTCCCTAGTCTGATCCCAGAGCGGCACAACAGACTTACATAAGAGTCGTACTGGCTTGTGCATTTCCCCTCAGTTTTTCCAGTGCCTGTAGTGATCCATGAAATGTGGTCTAATCATGCTTTTTATGTCATATTACCAATGCTGTAACAAGACCTCACATTTCTCTAGCTATTATTCAACTGATTTCTGAAGTGAAACCATTCCTGCACACCCTCTCCAAAGCCAACTTTTAAATCCAGAACTGAGCCCGTAATTAGCCTCACAGACTGAGCCGAGCCCCCCTACCCATCGGCTTCTTTTAAGGGTCCTCAGGAGAGTGCGGAATAAAGGAGGAATAAATAATAATTGTGTATAAAAAAGCAGATAGGAAAAGAGAAGTGAATGAATGACAAAAAGAAAAGAAAAGTGCTGAGATGCTGAGATTGAAGTGGCGGGACTAGACCCCCTATCAACCACCCCTCCCCGTCTCCCTGTTGGACAAAGAAGAGGCATTTCCTTCAAAGGAGGAAGAAAAGTAATTAGTCCCCCTCCCCACCACCACCCCCCCCCCCCACACACACACACACACACGTACACACAATTTACACTCTCACTTCTTTCTTTTCATCTCTTTTTAATTCCTCTACTCAGCAATTTCTAAACCTTTTTGTTCCTCCTTACAACCCTACTTCTCTTTAAGACTCTCCTCTTGGACGACACTGGCAGAGATCGAGTGTGGAGTCTGAACTGTGTGTGTGCATTGTGAATTTAAAGCAGTGTCTCCTTCGGGGGTTTTGCATTTGTATGAGAGGCGAGGCGGTCGGATTTGGCCGTAATCGCGGCTTTTCTCTAACGCACACAGAGACAAACATTCTCAGAATCGAATTAATGGCAGTGATGCAGGGGTGCTTAAATCAAGATATTATAAAAAAATTGAAGTTTTGTTGCTTCGTACCTCTGCTGGTCAACCTAATAAGACCTACGTTGACAAGTTATTTGTCAATTAGCAGATGCTTTTTATCCAAAGCTTTACTAAAGGTACTATAGTTGTAACGCTGGTGAAAACTCAGAGATGAGGGAGAAGGATCCAAATTTATTTAGACAAACAATCCAAGCACAAGAAGCAGAAACTAGGAAGCACAGGACCCGACAAAGAACACAAGAAACACTGGTGTTAATAGAAACAAGGAGTAATTGGCAAACAAGACACACCTGGAAACAATCAGAAAACTAATCAAAACTACAAATTGACAAGAAAATTGCGCTGCAAACAGGAAAATAACCGGGCAGAATACAACCTACAAGTTCAAATAACAGAAACATAAGATACACCAAACAGAGAACATGTAATAGTAGTGTTGCCGTGGTGCAGTTATGAATATAACTTTATATACTACTGTATTTACATGGAACACCATGGCTCTTTAGATAATACTATGGTGCACCATCATGGTAGTGTCTTACCACGAATTACCATTTGATTGGTAATTGAATATGGTGTTCGAAAAATCTTGGCAATCCCGGCTAAAAAGACTGGCTAAGACAATCATGACTTTCTACATATTGTCCATGAATTTCGGGCAGGTTAAATTTCAGTGCTAGTTTGATGCTATTCTAGCAGGTGGATCATCATAAAAATGCTAATACCACTAACATGGTATTTCTGGTGAAACTGGTTGAAGTCTTGCTGGTTCGGGTAGTTCAGGAAAACAGAAGGACACTGACACACCAGCATCCAAAACAACAAATAATGGTGACCAATGGAAGCCTGCTTCTGCCTTAGAGTATAAAGTTAAAGTTTAAAAGAAGATATAAAGTTGCAATTGCAATACATTGTTGCACTGATAAAGTTGCATTGTTAGATAATAAAGTCACATAATGAGATACAAGAATTGCAATTGTGAGACATAAAGTTGCAATTATGAGAAACAGTTTTAATTGTGAGATATGAAGTCACAATAAAGTTGCAATTGCATTATATAAAGTGTCATTGTGAGATATAAAGTTGCATTATGAAAGAGAGAAGTCAAACTGAGAGATATAAAGTTACAACTTGCAGATAAAAAGACAACTACTTTTTCATGCTTCAGGTTTTCAGCAGAGGAAATTTAATTTTCATACTAAATGGTGCCCAGGTTTATGTCAATTTAAAGGCAGACAAACAATGCAGGATGGACAGAGAGAGAGAGAGAGAGAGAGTAGACGAAGAGAGGGATAGAAGGCGAAGTTTGGTAGGGGAGTGGTTTTAAACATTGATAAAAGTTTGGCCCTATAAAAATCCCCCTCTGCTCACATCAAAGCCCAGCCTGCCAGCTCAATTCAGAGAGCCAATCTGCATTCCCATAGGCTCCCCCTGTTTCCTGCCCCTACAAACACCCCCATCCCATCTCCCGGCTCCCCCTGACCATGCTCTCTTAGAACAGGACCACCATTGTCCCTGCGCACTCCCTCCCTCTGCCCAGCGGGTGACCATTCAGACGTCCCCCACCTCGCTGAACTCCACGTCCAGGCCAGCAGACATCCTCCCTGCCCCCATGAGAGGACAGGGGACAGGGGCTTGCTTTGGGAAAAGACCGTTACATGCTGAGCGGATCAAAATGAAAGAGTGATTGTGTGTGTCATTGTGCAGGGAGGGACAGACTCTCATGTGGGGTGTGAGACAGGTCTTGACGAGAGTTAGAGGTTTGTGGCAATCTTGAAGAAGACAGATATAAGAGTGTGGGACTTGCATGGAGACGTGCATGGAGAAGAAAGGTCAGGTGATGGATGGCATTCAAAACAATCTGACTGCCTTAACCGAAACAAAGAAAGGGAAGAGAGATGAAACTGAGAGTGACAGAGAAACAAATCTGGAATATTTTAAGTAGTTTATGTTAGACTATTTTGAGACACTGATTCACTTTCAAATTATCAACTGATAAAGGATCTATGCAGCATCTTAAAGGGATAGTTCAGCTCATCCTTCCTAACTTGTATAATTTTATTTCTTCAGTGTAACACAAAATTAGATATTCTGAAGAATGTTGAACCAGATTGGACTCCACTGACTTTTACAAAAAAATGTTCCCTGAGACATTTTTCGAAATATCTTTTTTTGTGTTCTACTCTTGCTTGTACATACTGTATGTTGAAGTAAAATTATTGAATATAACCGATGTGTCTTCTCTTCTTCGTCTCTTCCTGTAACTCACTCAGTTTGCCTCTGAAAGTTTACATGTTTAGTCAAGGACAGAGTCAAACAGAGTGTTTTAAATGTCAAACCAAAAGAGCAGAATACCATGGATTCCTAAATGACATTTTAAGGCTGTACACCACGTTGCCTAGTTGCTCAGGAAAGTTAATGAATCTAGGGCCCTGTAGGGCTCAAGTAACGACAGAGGCCTGTTGTACCATGCAATCTAAACAAGAAAATAAAGTGCAAAAGAGAATAAAAACAAGACAATCCCCATTACTTCAAATCATAAAATTAATAATAATTTGGTTTAATGCAGAACAAAGATCTTTTGTCCTCAAAATATTGAACCTAACAAGTTCAAACGGCTTCCGAACAAAAGCCCCCAAAATTGAATACAATCCCTTTTAAGTCGGGCTTAGGGTTGTGCTTCCATACACACTGGGGTGCTCACACTCATACACACATTTCCTCTGCTTTTCTGTTTATTGTGACAATAGGGGGATTTTGGGGATCAGCGTGCACTAGTCTGGATTTTACGCTCCCTTACTCAAAGAGAGCTTTGCTTTTCTGACCCCATAGTTTTCACTGCTCTCAATCAGCACGTCCTCTCATCATGTGTGATAAGACCTCTCATCATGTGTGATAAGACTGACTCGCTTTCTTTCTTAATCTTTCTTGCATATTTTTTTTTACCAATTCCTTTCTTTGCTTTTGTTTCGGTGATTGTATCACATGATCTTAAATTCCTTAGCACCCTATGCTAGCATGCTATTAGCAGTTCTTAGAATCACATTGATATGTGCATTCTTAGAACTTCATCCAATCTATTTCCTTTCACATTTTTCAGAATGCTATCAGTGTGCACACTATCTGGAACACAGAAAAATGACAACAAATGGATATGAATCTAACATCTTTTTCCTCCATGAAATCTCCCTCCTTCCTTAAAGTGACCTTGTTTGAATTCAGTGCTCTATTTAAACAATCTTAACCTTGCAGATAATTTGGCTGTGTCAGGGGTTTGTAATTTGTAATTTGCCAGGGGTTAAATTGGGCCGAACAGTAGAACAGCATTCTGGAACCAATATTGGTTTGTTTAATGTATAATGCATCTATGTATAATGCAGTTTTTGTTTGATCCAGCAGTACACCAATTCTTTTTAAATGTAGTGTTGTACTCCCTTGAAAAAATTTTCATTATATGCATTGACCACTAAAATCACCACCAGATTTTACAGTTCTCCAAAATCTCAGTTTAGCCCTGAGTGTGGTATATTTCAGTAATGTGATTAATTTCACCACGATAGTGTTCACGTATATCATAATGCAATGTTAGTTTTCTGAGAACAGTTTTAGATGAGGTTTCCTTTTGTAAAAAATTCTTATGAGAATGTCTATTCTTCCTGTCACAAGTTGGACTTGTCAAAGAATTTGTCAAATAAACACCTTCATTGGATGTGGCCTGCCAGTCATCATCGTACGAGAGCTTGTGGAATGAGATTGGTCTGGTTATTCCATAGGTGTGAATCATCAATCAGTGTCTTTTTCTGACAGTTACCATGTCAATCGTTCTCAGCAGATCAACTACCTCACTGACTTGTGAGGTAATCTTCCAGTTATTCTTATGGGACGTTATGCAAAGCTTGCCTCAGAAGAGGTCAATGTAGCAAGTGTGAGACTGTGAGAACTAGACTAATGTCCCTCAGTATCACTTGGGTATGAGATACAGCGAACACATTCTAATAACCAAGAGAAACTTTGCTGAATGACAAGGGGGTGTTAGTTTACCTCTAATTTACGAGTCAGCAACAAGGAGAGAGTAAACCAAAGACTGTAAATACAAGATAGCACACTAGCTAGAGTCATCTGAAGTCCTCTGATCTGCTCGATAGCTTCATGTTTGCTAAGCTTCCTTTGCATGAGGTTCTAACATAATCACATTTAAAACGAGAAAAAGAGGCACTTGGTAATTTTTTTATTTTTTTTGCAAGACAAGGTATGCTGGAATAATCAACCAACAATGCAGATTCATTCCAATGTATAATTCAAATGTCAGGGTGTATAATATGTCCGGATCTGAGGCAGGATGTCGGATAAATAAACATTCTTCTGTGGCATTGTGAGGTGGAGGACTCGAATACTGGTGACTTTGAACACGTCCATAGAGAGTAACAGGAGAAAGAGGAAATCTCATAGATCCTGGAGATTTTAAATGTCTTCCTCTTGTATAAGCACCTGGTGTCTCCCTGAACAATGGTTGAATTAATTGGTTTCATTAGTGGCACTTGCTAAGGTAAACATCACTATGGCTCATACACTGCAAAAAATGCTTTTCTAACTTAGTATTTTTGTCTTGTTTCCAGTCCAAATATCAAAAAATTCTTAAATCAAGAGGCATTTACTAGACGAGTAAAATGACATGAGATATTATGTCCTTTTTTCTGGGGGAATTAATCAAAATTAAGTGAGTTGATGCTTAAAAAAAGCAAAATTGTCTGCCAATGGGGTAAGAAAAATAATGTTAATTCAAACAGAAACAAGATTATTTTTCTTACCCTATTGGCAGATAATTTTGCTTGTTTTGTGCAAAAACTCACTTAATTTTTATTTATTTCCCCAGAAAACAAGACTTCATATCTTGTCATTTTTCTACTTTAGTAAATGGGTCTTGATTTAAGAAATGTTTGATATTTGGACTGGAAACAAGACAAAAATACTAAGTTAGAAAAGCATTTTTTGCGGTGTGGGATTTGGATTTTAAAAACTTATGAACTTTGGCACATTAGAGGTCTTATAACAATAACATTGGGACACTTTCAGCAAAGAGTTTACAGGCCTCCAACAGGCCTGTCTGTTGTTTCTCATTTTGCTTGCATGTTCAAAAAGCTACCTCACAGTTTAAGGCTAATGCTAATGTTCTTACTAATGTTTTAAGTATTTTGTTGCCTGTTAGCACGTTGCTGTTTGTTAGCATGTTGCTATTTGTTAGGATGCTCTGTGTGGTTACTTACTAGTCCAAGTCAAAAGAGCACAAGTCTCTATGATCATTTTTGTCCGTAAATATTTCAGACTACACAAGTGACACAGTTTTATTTTCTCTGTATGAACAATAACATACTTTATTGTCAAAAAGGCAAAGAAATCCTAGACGTGATGCTGTGACACATGATAAAAGATATTTCTTCCATGTTATTCTGAGTTTTTGTCAATGGTGATTTTTCAATGATCTATTTTTGAAATAGTTTGTATTTCCTCAATGTTAAAGCTCATTAATTATCTCAGGAAATTATGTTTTGTATAACATTTAATTGTTAAAATAGTTTGATTTGAATTTTGAGATTAATTTGAGATCTTGAAAATAAATTAAAGGAAACAAGAACGTACAAACTGTGAACTCTATGTGAACAGACAAGTGGATTCCATGACAAAGATTGGTTATTCTTTTAATTCTTATTGTATATTTTGAATAATGTTAAAGTAGTTCAATATTTTATGAAATTGATGGTGCGCTTTATCCATTTTTTTGTGACACGCTCTACTCATGAATTGGTGTGATTCGTGTCTTCTAGTCTTGTCGCATCTGATGTGGACAGAAAACTTGCTTGTAACTGGAATCTTTTTGCTTGAAGTTTGGTTTGGACACTGTAAGATTGAAGAAGGGACCTATCTAGAAACCAAAATATCATTACTTGGGGTAAGTTTTAATTATATATATATATATATAGTGAGCCAGAAACCAAACACATATAGTAACCATCTAATAGCAAAACGCCTTACCAATCTTACCAAAACATTTTGACAATATAAACCTCTAAAAATATTATTTGCTTTTAAATTTCTCAATATGTATGTGCTTTCTCTACTGAATATGGTCATGAGCACATACATTATACATTTAGTTTTTTAAAATCTCACTTTAAATTGCAGTAATTTGAAATTGAAACTGGTTTTAATGACTAACGAGTAAGAGACTGAGTTTAATAGAGGGATTTACAGCAGAGAGGAGTCGGTGTGTCCTTCCAGGAAGCGTCCTGCTACACATCACTCACGGGTCACCAGCACAAAACAGGCGATTTAACGGCTAACGTGGTATTGAAGAACAGAGAATTTCTTATTTTCTTACGTCAACCCTCCTGCTGAGTTGCAGTGTGGTTTCAAAGCCTCTAACCCTCATTACTGTCTTTTCTCTGCCTGTTTACAAAGCCTGTATAGATACATACAAACCGACACAAATCCAATATATTTAGTCCCAAATATTGGGAAAGAGTAGATTAATTTAATCTTACTACTAAGAATGCTACATATATTAACGACTGCTGAACAGTGATTATTCTTCAAGAATTATTTCATCAAGAAATGATGAAAAACAAAAATGCACAAACTCATTAGAGAATGTAAAGCATGCTGGGAATGTTGTTTCGGTCTATTTGCATTCTACAGTGTAGGAAACAAAGTGTGACAGAATATAGTGGCACAGCAACAAGCCTTTTCATATAGGCCAAGCTAAAGCACACATTCATCAAGAGTCAAACGCCGACAAATATGGACAAGAATGTAAAGCTTCTAAAGCGTCACAAGAAAGTGAAATTCTGAACACTTACTTTTTTCCATTTTTTCCTTAAAACAAAATTTTTAATGAAAAAAAGTGTCATGATGCTAAGGTGTTTTATACATATATATATATTTTTTTTTTTTTTCTTTATAACATATTGGCATTTAATACATGTGATTTTAAGATCTGTAAGATTTTGTAATGTTTTTGAAAGAAGTCTCTTATGCTATTTTTTTTAAGCAGCATTTACACCAGTCTCATAATAAAAGATTTTATTTATACATTTTTATATGTACTGCCTGTGAGCCTGTAAAGGATTGCACTTGCTTGATGAATAACACTATTAAAGCTTAATTCATTAAACGAGTGGCAAACTCGATTCAATACAGCGACCCTGTTGGGCAACAGGAAGCATCAGCACATCAAAGAGGGGCTTTGTGGAGAGAATCAGCAAATAGGTCCACTGACGCAGAGAAGGAGGGTCACACACACATCCTCAATGGCCTTTCCCCTTCTCAATGCTATCGCTTTTGTCACTCTAATATCTCCTCTCTCTCTGACCATGCAAAGAACTATATATATAAGACCATATAAGACCACCGTGACAAGCTCAAGATTAACAGCAGAGGAGGGGGAAATACATGGTCTCTGAGGGTGTCGTTCATCATAATTACAGTACATTACAGAAGAACTGTGCTCTTTATTTCCAAATGTGATTAAGATGATTTACACATATCTTTATGGAAATAAGGCAAAAAAGGCACAAAGACGGCAGCAGCAATTTTCCCTCTTTATGATGGAACATTCCTCTGATCTAATTTTCTCTTCGTTCTTATTATATAGCATTATTTAGGTCAGTCGCCACAATGTATTTGAAAGCTGCTGCATGTGTATTTTTTGTTGCAGGACAGTGGCAATAATGTGAAAAGCAGTATATGGTTTGGTTTGGGCCATGTGAGCACTTCATTTAACAATAAATTCATTAATCCTAAATTAATTAATTCTAATAAATATTCATTAATCTAAAGGCCTGGGAGTTATATACTTCTATGACAGCATCTCCACAACCTAAGCTTCCTGTGGCCACAGTCTCTCTCTCTCTCTCTCTCACACACACACACACACACACACACACACACACACACACACACACACACCACACCACACCACACCACACACACACACATATACCCACCTCTATCTTTACGATGCTTTGTTTCCTAATAAACTTTTGTTGTGTTTGAAATTCATTAGAAACAATATCCTGCTTTACAAAACATCCTGGCACAACAGTGGGAGGGGAGAAGGATGACTCTGATCACTCACTGAGGTGGCTTAATGGCTTAATTTTAGTCAGGGCTGGACTGGGACTAAAAATCGGCCCTGGCATTTTGGCCCAGACTGGCCCACTACATAAAATTATAAACACAACCGATCTTTGCAGGCCCCTGAATATGTATACTAACTCCTATTAAAACCACTAATGCCATGTAATGAGTGAGTAAGAGTGAGTAAGAGTTAATAGATGAAATAACTACTAATTGTAAAATACAATCGAACTACTCCACAATGATGAATCCTAAAACAAGCTATAAGCTGCATTGGCATAGCAATACCAGTGTTTGACACAGGATTTTTGGTAAATCTGTGGTGGGTGGACCTCTGTCCCTTTAGGGGGATTCGGGGGAGGCCCCCGACCCCCGTAACAAAAAAATATGCTTTTTAATGTTAAATTCATCAAACTGGTGCACTTTGAGAGTTAAAAATTAAGAGCTCCAACCCATAATCAGTGTGCAAATTGAACAAAGAAAAACTCAAAACTCTTTTAGTTGTGATATAGTGTCTGTCTGCATTACACTACTACATAATAATAGTTATAATATTAATCCCATGACAGTAATAGCCATATATTGTAAAACAAATGCACTGACAAATAAAAGCAACTTTCATAATTAGTTTTGAAATAATTTCTATGTTTGAAAGAGATAAACACATGATCTTTTATTTTGGCGGAAAACATGGTTTACAAACTCGTCTCATTACAATTCTAGTAAAATGCGTAATCGTGTTCTGAAAGTAGCCTAGTTCTGCTTACCACAGTTCTCTACACTCACTCATTCTCTCCTGATCCTCCTCAATATCCTCAACTGCATGCTCGCTCAGAGCCCAAAGGGGGAGGAGTTTAAAGATGTGATTGGACCAGCCCAGTGTCAATCAAGAAAAGAACCAATGGGCCGCTGATCTACGTGTTTCATAGGCCGGTCTGTGAAAAAAAAAAAAACCTACGCTGACTTTATTTGTCCAATGCATTACACCGACACAAAGATCCCAGCGCCGCCAATTAAGCAAAACTAAACGAATGGGCCGCCGATGTCAAGTATTATGGGCCGTTTTTTTAAGAATTATCTATATCGGCCCAAAAAGCACGTCGGTACACCGGGAAAGTGCCCGGTATCCCTGATGGCCAGTCCAGCCCTGATTTGAGTCGTCTGTTAGCTTTAAACCCATCTATAGGCTTCTAAGTTAGTCTAGTAAGCTGACAAAACTTTTAGCAGATTTCAAGTTGTGACACACCAAGCCTACATTAAAGAACTACGAAGAACTACGCCTGTGTCTGGGCCAAAAATTTGGTCTTTCTTGAACACGCCGCAAAGACTGCTTGAGAAAAAATAACTCTCCGTACCAGCAGGTGGCAGTAATCTGTATTCATCATTCAAATATGGAAACCAGACAGTGGATATACAAACTGTACACAAAGCAGTGCTTCCTTACCATTTTAAATATGAATCATGTTGCTCCGTTGGTCTCACTTTCTTTATTCCAGACGGCCATGTTGTTATGAAAATACTTGCATATTGTAATCAAGTGTGCTGCAGTCCTGAAAAGTGAAGCCAAAAAGTCTCGATCACCCGGTCCCAGTATAGGTCATAAACCCCGCCCTCTCCATGCAATCTAATGGGACGTGAGACAAACTAAACACATTTCAAATTACACTTCAAATAATTTTCCAAAGATGGGATTGACAGCTGTATCTGACAGCTTATTTGAGCAAAGTAGTCACTGAGGCACCACTTTTTTCTGGATTTTCAGGAGGAGACTGGAGCTTTAATTTTAATTTCTACATTTCCTTAACTATTTATTTCACACCGACATAATGAGTTGTTCTGCAGTAAACTGTACTAACTGATTCTGCGGGAGTGTGGACGCGGCCTTGATACCATACTTGATCCTCTGATACCAGAGCCTTCTGTGTGTGTGCCCACTTGACTTGTTTTTTCTTTTCATGCACTGGTTTGCTAAGCCAGTCAGAATTCAACATCGCTCAGTTGCTGGTCTGACTGGTGCCAATGGTCTGGAACACACAGCAAAAACTAGGCTGACAGACACTCGATGACGGCCTGACATTGGTGTCACAGCCTTTACGTGTTTAAAACCTACACTTTGTCTCTTCCAAGAAAATGTCAATATGAGTGACTCATCCTGCACTCAGGGGAGTGTACAACTGTGTTTCCAATCAAATACTCTCTATGAGAATGTTCCTACTACTAATATTACCTATTACTAGCAATAGCATCTAGCAGATGGCTATAATGTTAACCATAACGCCTATTAGAAATTAAAAAAAGAGTCCCTTATTATATTCCACCCCCAATTTCCTGGACCATCATGCCTAGAGACAAAAAAAAAAAAAAAAAAAAACGATTTTAAACACTTTTTCGATCTGTTGTCACTTGTTATAGTGACATCACAAGATTTATCACCAGCAATAAACAGAACCGTGGGCCACAGGAAGCACATGCGTAAACAGACTGAGTCACTGGGTATTTTGTAGGACATGTGCAGACCGTGTCTCAGTGAGTACTGTCCTTAAAACAGGCTCATATCTGTCTTTTGGTGATGTGCAGGACCCTGAGACATCACTAAAGCACCTGACTGTTCTTGTCATGTGAGATATGGACCGTATCTGCAGAACCTTAAAGACAAAAAGCTGGAAGGCTGCCAACACAGCATGACTACACGAACTGGAATACGACTGCTTAAGGAAGAAAACAACAGAGAACTTTCAACAATGTCACTTCCCGCCAAAGAACAGAAACAAAGCCATTTCCTTTCTGCATGCCCCTTGCATGCGCCCTCACTTCCTGTTTCAGAGCAGAGCCAGCGCTCAGACATGTGCTTGACGCACTCGCCAACTCCCACCTCCTCACGACACTTACAAATATGCTCTAGTCTATACTAGTGTTGTTTTTGTTAACCACAACTATTAAAATTTGTTTTCTGTCACTTAAATCAAGTGACAGCACAAGTGCTCAACTTGCCACAGGAGCTGCTGATTCAGTTCTACTCAGCCGTTATTGAGTCTGTTTTATGCACTTCCATCACTGTCTGGTTTGGTTCAGCTACCAAATCAGACATCAGGAGACTACAACGGACAGTCTGGACTGCGGAGAGGATCATTGGTGCCCCCCTGCCATCCCTCCAGGACCTGTACTCTTCCAGAGTGAGGAAGAGAGCAGGTAAAATCATCACAGACTCGACTCACCCTGAACACCTCCTGTTTGAACTGTTACCGTCAAGACGGCGACTCCGATCACTGGCCACAAGAACATCTCGGCACAGGAACAGTTTCTTCCCACAGGCCATTTCCCTCCTGAACAGTTAACACACCTCCCAAGGCATATGCCTTAAGTGCAATACTCCCACTGTTTAGTGCAATATCCTACAACTCAGGTGATACTTATATGTAGATTTATTTATTTATAATATTCAAAACACTGTAAATATGTTCATAGTTCATAATCTGTAAATCTGAAAATGTCTACTCTGACTAAACCCAACTGTGATACTTTTATTCTCATATATTTATATTTTTATTTTTTATTCTTATAATTTGTAGTATTATGTTTCTTGTTGTATTTGTATTTGTATATGTCCACTGGAAGCCTCAGTACCAAAACAAATTCCTTGTGTGTGCAAGCACACTTGGCAATAAAGCTCTTTCTGATTCTGATTCTGATTCTGAAATGAAGCTGAAAATATAAAAATATAAATATTAAATGAAAGACTTATAATGAAAATTACAAAGCTAACTGAAACAATTTGACCTAGCTAACTGGTGATTTGCAATTTGCACAGCTTAATTTGCACAGCTCTTCGGGTAGCCTTAATGTTCTACGTACGTTTTTGTCTTTTAACTTTTTTTTTAACCCTGTATAGCTGTATACTATGGAAGCTTGTTTCCACCAGAGAATGACAAATAAAAAAGGTAATTGCGCCTTTTTATCTCACAATTCTGAATTTATTTCTCAGAATTGCGAGATATAAAGTCGCAATTGTGTGTTATAAAGTCAGAATTGTGAGATATAAAGTCAGAATTGCGTGATATAAAGTCGCAATTGCGTGTTATAAAGTCAGAATTGTGAGTTATAAAGTCGCAATTGCGTGTTATAAAGTCAGAATTGCGTGATATAAAGTCACAATTGAGTGTTATAAAGTCAGAATTGCGTGATATAAAGTCTTAATTGCGTGTTATAAAGTCAGAAATGTAAGATACAAACTATTCTGAGAGGAAAAAAGTCAGTCTTTTTTTCCCCATAGAATTGGACTTTATAACTCGCAATTGCGACTTTATATCTCACAATTCTGACTTTATAACATGCAATTGCGACTTTATATCTCGCAATTCTGACTTTATAACACGCAATTGCGACTTTATATCTCGCAATTCTGACTTTATAACATGCAATTGCGACTTTATATCTCGCAATTCTGACTTTATAACACGCAATTGCGACTTTATATCTCGCAATTCTGACTTTATAACATGCAATTGCGACTTTATATCTCGCAATTCTGACTTTATAACACGCAATTGCGACTTTATATCTCGCAATTCTGACTTTATAACATGCAATTGCGACTTTATATCTCGCAATTCTGACTTTATAACACGCAATTGCGACTTTATATCTCGCAATTCTGACTTTATAACATGCAATTGCGACTTTATATCTCGCAATTCTGACTTTATAACACGCAATTGCGACTTTATATCTCGCAATTCTGACTTTATATCTCGCAATTCTGACTTTATAACACGCAATTGCGACTTTATTTTACGCAATTCTGACTTTATATCTCGCAATTCTGAGAAATAAAGTCAGAATTGCGAGATGTAAACTCGCAATTGTGAGAACAAAAATTCAGAATTGTGAGATAAAAATTCGCAATTATTATTATTTATTTATTTAGTGGCGGAAACAAGCTTCCATAGTATACTGTATATCTGTGATATCTGTGATTGAATGTTATGTATGGACATGATATGATATTACTTTAGCACAAGCAGATTTTAGAAATTGGTGATTTGCTATTTTGAGTACTCTCAAAAGAGTAACTCTCTGAGTAGCCTTAATGTTCTATGTATTTTTTGTCTTTTAACTGTTTTAACCCTATACCTGTGTTTTGTCTCCGTTGTAATCTTCTTGTAGCAATCTCTTTATATCCCAAAGTAATTTCTCCTTGGGGAGACAAATAAAGATACTTTGACAAAATAAGTAGAAATATTAAAAATGATTGTAATATTAGAAAACTGAAAATATAAAAAATAATTCAAAATAATAATAAATGCTATAAACACTGGTCTAACACTAAAGGAATAGTTCACCCAAAAATCTGATTCTCTCATCATTTCAGACCCATTAACCTACCTTTTTTCCAAGAAACATAAGATACATTTTAGAAGAATGTTCATATATCCCTCCTATATTGAAGCAGTGAATAATGAGTTTAATTCCAAAAAGAACAACAAAAAAAGCTTTTTTCAGCCTGCAGGTGGATGTTTTACATTTATAGACCATTTACACCACACCATTTTCAAATAAAAACAAAAAACTTATGGGTTTTGGCTGTCCATTTACACAAAAACAGCGTTTTGTGGGCCTGAAAACGCAAACTTGTGAAAATGGGGTTTCAAAGTACAAGTTTTTGGAAACGGTACCGTTATCTTCTCTGTGTAAACTACGAAACAAATGCACATTACGCGTTCAGTCTTTAGGCAGACATCGCCAACTACTGGCCTGGCAGCATAATACAGCGTTTTTAGTCATTTTCGCAGATCCGTGTGAAAGAGGATCGTTTTGACAATGTTGTCATCTGTACGCAAAAAAATGCAAAGGAAACATTTTTTAGGTTTTAGTACATCAATATCATATAAACGTACCCTTAAATACTTCAGCTAATTTCACTAATAATAATTTCATTAATAACAATTCAAGTTCAATCACATGTAGATTTTTCAAAAATTACAAAAAATACAAATTATCCCACAAAAATTTAATCTAAAATACAGTAATAATAATTACAATAGCAATAACAGTTACAATAATATGTAATCTTTTTTTGTTAAAATTATTAAACATGTTTACAGTATATATCAGTGCAACTTGCAGCAGTCTAAATTAGATTGTGATTGTATCGAAAAGTAAATTTTTCGCACTGACATACAGTGGATAGCATAAGTGAAAACACCCATGCTAAAGTTGACTAAAAAGAGGAATAAAAAAATCATCTTTTGGAAATTGATCTTAATGCCTTAATTAAAATAAAAAAATTAGGAAAAATCCAACCTTTAAGGACACCAATTTTTTTTGTGAATGAATAATGTATCGTAAATAAATAAATGTTCTTCCTTAAAATACAGGTTGCAGAAGTCAGGACACCCCTATGTTAAATTCCCACCAGTTTTTTAAAGGCCAGTTATTTCATGGATCCACTATGCATCCTGATAAAGTTCCCTAAGCCAGCATAACCAACGTGAATCAATCGTCTTACTATTCGAAAACATTTTTATCTATAGCAGTATACAATGGTGGTGTGCAATATCCTGAGTTCAGGGTAAGCCATCAAAACAATAAGAAAGTTCCACCAAGACTAAGTCATCCATAAGTGTGCTATTGTTCTACAGAGTCTTCCTCTAAGGATCCCTCTCATCTCTGGGCTTTGAGAGCTGCACGCTTTGATGAGGGAAGGGTTTCTGCAGCTAATAAAAAGAAAAGAGAAAAGGAGAACACCATGGGCTTGTGGGTAATTATGGCACAGGCGAGAGCGTTGGAGGGCCAGATGTGTGAGGAATGTTCTGGCTGGATCCGTGGACGGGGGAGGGGGTTAAGAATAGTCGACTCACCGTCTGCAGATGGTTACAGGGCTGTCGAGCCTCCAGCGCACTGTTTTATAACGTTTAGCTGAATTTCACCACCACAACGATGATAAAGATGCAGTTATTTGCAACAATGGCCACGTTAAAAATAAATAGCTGAGATTCATTCACTCAATCTGGCAGTGTCGGCTAATGCCAAAGACATCACAGTGATTGAATGCACTGAAGTAAGTCATGTTTTCAAAGGTGGAGTTTAGCATGAGAATGATAAATCTGCGACTAACAAAAATAAGCAAGTGGCTAATTGTTTTATCTCGTCGGAAAAACAACGTTAAAAGTGGAGTAAAGGAAATTAATTTGAAGTTTTATCTTGTCTGTAAACAGTTCCTTGGACACAAACCCCCACTCCTCATGCGCGCAGTGAGCCCATTAGTTATGTGCTGCTATGGTTGAGCAGTGCTCCAGAACAGCCTCTGTTTGTTCAGCTGTTTCAGACCGGCTGCAGAAACCCTGGGAGGCCGGAGAGAATTCACAACCCCAACTCATCAAATGAAAGAGGAGATGGTGGAGGGAGAGAGGAAGATGAAGAAGAAGGATGAGTGCAGTGGAGCCCAAAGATAAGATGATGAGGATGATGATGCCTTCTTTTAATCACAGACCGAGAAAAGCTACTTGCCTATGATCTGAGAGAAAAAAAAAATGCTTTTGAGAAACATAAGCCAGCCCCTATGGAGCAGATTCTGGCACGTGTTGGATATATTGCGGTGAGAACTGCAAATTCATAATTCATACTTTAACCCCAAGGAACTTTTAACATTTTAGTGCTGGCTTCCACACAATAAGAATAAGCCAGTTCCTCTAATTTGTTTGCAGTACTGCATGAATTTAAATGCAATGAAAACTGAATTAATGTGTCCATTGTGTTTCAGCAACCCCTTTTTAAAAACAGAATAATGGTTTATACATGTTATATTGCTGGTAAATTCAAACACAAGCAAACACTCAGGGTTCAAAATTACTTTTTGACATACCTGCCAATGGC
This sequence comes from Gila orcuttii, assembly GCA_026230005.1. Taxonomy (NCBI): domain Eukaryota; kingdom Metazoa; phylum Chordata; class Actinopteri; order Cypriniformes; family Leuciscidae; genus Gila; species Gila orcuttii. The sequence continues at coordinate 42,500,119 of JAPDVR010000013.1, read as the reverse complement.
GAGTAAATATTAGTAATATTAATGGGAAATATATTTACAGGCCATGAAAAAGTTTTACCCCATGACAATGTGATTATTACGCCATTTTTCCTTGCATGTTTCACCAAACCGCGCTCTCTTTTCGCAAAAAAAACAAAAAACAAATTTTTTTTTTGGTTGGGGCCGTTTTAATGTCAGGAATATTCCACATTTGTCACCATAAAATAAAATACTTCATCAATAAAAAAATTCTTCAAAAGCTGATAACGCAAGATCATTAACCTGATTATTCTTCATAAGATGGCAATGCAAGATCATTCAACTGTTTTTATTTTTATTTTATTTTTTAAGCAACCCTGCACGCCTAGATTTTTGTCTTTTAGCCTAATTTTTTTTAGCCTCGTCTATTGACAGTTGGACATCAAGACCAGAGCAAAAAAACAGTACATCTTTGTCATCCTTATTAACTTTGATCAATTGCCTGATACAGTGAAAGCCAGTCTTAAGAAAAGGCTCTCTGTTTGACTGATGAATTTGAGTTTTGCACACTATTTCTGGTCGTGCTGACAGATACATATGTTTTCGTAAGTGCTAAATAGGCAATCTAGTTCCATAGAGCGCAGAAGAGAATGAGTCAGTGTGTCCAGTTAGTGTTGGCATTTATATGTGCTTCCCAAAGCGCTGAACATTTCCCCAGTCATCACCAAGGCCAGCACACAGCCTCTATTCCATCCTGTTGTGTTCCTTCCTAAAGCGAGTGTGGCCTTACTTAAATGTCATGTCAGCAGCCCATACTTCCCCAAAACACCCTAGGTCAGGTAAAAACACCTGAAGTCTGATGATATTCCAATTCACATGAGTGGCATATGGTGGTAAGAGCAGTCAGGGTCATAAACCAGCCCGTCTAAAATGCTATGCTGTTTTAGGCTGAATATTTTTAGATATTCATTCCATGTTGCATTAAGGCAGATTTGCTGTTTTTCTTGCGTAATGGATTGACAAAAAAAAAGGAGAACAGAGACAGAGTAAGAAAAAGGCGGGAAACCCACACATCCCAGTTGTTTTGAGAGCCAAGTCATTTATTGCCCTCGATTTGCAACGGGTTGAAATTTCAGCCTCGCTAAGCGGGGAAACTCGAACTGATGGTCCAGCTGTCCGCAGGCTGCCGTCCCACAGAGCCTACCGCCACACACGGTTCCCTCCCCTCTCTTATTCCATTCATCCCCTCTGTCCCAAAGAAGCAGGTGATCAATTGGAAGAACAGACCCAAACAAAACATGGTCCTGAGTGTTGAGCTGTTGCCCAGAACTCTGTTTCCCTAAACTCTCAATAAAAGCCCAGTTGAGACATGCTACTGCAGCTAAACAAATCTGTCATCATGCAAAACAGCTGTGTTTGATTCTATTAGTCAGTCATGACTGACTTTTTAATCTTATTCATGCTATGGGTGGTTGCTAACAAGTCATTCATAATTGAATTAAAATTACATTTAAATTTCAAGTCAATTCCTGAATTTGATTTGAGGTAGCAAACGGGTTTCAGAATTGCAATAAATTGTGAATTTGAATGTGAGGAAGAAAAAATTAAATGGTAAATGGACTGCATTTATATAGCGCTTTCACAGACCCAATGGCCACCAAAGCACTTTACATATTTGCCTCACATTCACCCATTCACTCACTCATTTATACACCGACGGCGGTGTTAGCCATGCAAGGCGGTTGTAAACAACCTACATGAACCACTGAACCACTGCCGCCAAATCAAATAACTGATTTGTCATTTTTAACAAAGTTTCAATGTTGGCTTCACAAAGCCATGTTTGAAACATTTTATAAAGCATTTAAAAGGTCTATATATACTTAATAAAATGGAAATAAATTATGGACCAGAACCAATTTTATTTCCTAAAATGCATTATCTTTAAAAATTTTCAGTAAATTTCTCTTCATGTAATTTACATTCAAATTCCAATTGAACTTCCAATGAGTTTTGGTCAATTTTCATTCAAATTTCAACTTATGATTTAAAAGGGAGCCAATTCTTCAATTCTGAATCCAACAATTAAATTGCTTACTCAAAACAACCCAACCCAAGTCTCTAGGATATTCTGGAACCTATATATTGACCCTCCTTCAAAGTAAAGGTCCTTGCGTTTTTTTCGTATTCGTCATCAAAACACTATCTCACAACCAATTCGTACGAATTTGTACGAGTGATTAAAAGGTGGCTAATTCGTACAAATTCGTATGACCTTACTCGAACGAATTTGTACGATTTGTCTAAACCCACGTGATGGGTAGGTTTAGGGGCGGGTCAGGGGTAGGTCATTCGTAGGAATAAGATATGTACGATTTAGCAGAAATCGTACGAATTCGTACGAGTGAGGTCGTATGAATTGGTACGAATTAGCCACCACGTAAAATTTGTACGAATTGCTGTGAGATCGGGTTAAAAATGCGTCACGCACAGAAATCTTGCACACTGAGTCCGATGCATATTAATTAATCCGTTACAAAATGGAGTCTTCAAGCAGTGAGGATGATTTTGTTGTCCTCTCTCTTCTTAAAAGGAGAAAAAGAAAGAGGAAATGTTGGGTCCATCTAATCCTGAGATTGTAAAAAGAGGAAGGAGAGTTCCACCTCTTTATCAAGGAGCTGCGGGATTATCCACGAGCGACTCAAAGTTTACTTCAGGATGTCAGTGGGTTAGTTTGATGCTTTGCTAGCGATACTGGAGACCACCAATTTCAGTGAACCAATTGATCTTGAACAGTTCTGGATTTTGGCGTTCGCTTCTACGGTGGCTTCCTATGTATGCGAAAAATGCAGAAAATTGAACCCGATCGGAAATATTTTGACAGACGAAAGTTTCGGAGGCTGTGTGTAAACGTGATTGACACAACGTGAGGTTTTCGGATGAGAATTTCAGACTCAGTGTGCAAAGACCTTAAGTCTAAAGGATTCTTCTGTCAATTTTATGGTCCAACAATAAAAAAATAAAATAAAAAAGTCATGTCTGTAGCACTTATTACCAAATACAGATAATTAAAGTGAAACAATTATGAATGACTTTTGGCCAAGATCACTAGCCTTTCACGTCTCATAGAAAGCTGGTTAATCCTTTGCTCAAGACTTAAGACTAAAGTGCTTGTACCACTGTGGAACAAGTTGACACTGACCTGCGACATGTTATCAATGGTGGCACCAAGGCACTAACAAAAAAAAAGGACAGAGATCGAGTTAAACCTGTCTGCAGATTTGTCAGTTGCACAAGATTTGTAAAGAATTTGAGTCAGACTTTCTTTGCTTGTTTGGTCTGAGTCACGTCTGAAGTCACCAGTCATGCTGGTGTTATTACACAACCAGAACATGCCAGTTTATATGGCGAGGGCTATATGGGATGACACAGCTCAGCATGACAACGCTGATCCCAGTAAATTGCACACACTCAGGGCTAGAGGAAGGAAGACAAAATAAACTCAGGGACTGACTGACTGACAGAACAATAGATAGATAGAAGACAGAAAGACAGGCTGCAGGTTTGGTGGCTGTAACTTAAACTGGATTTCAGACACGTTTATTGGAAGAATACGGGATTTGGGGTTTATTTGATCATTTGCTACTTGAAAACCATAAATCCGATTGGTTACAGAAATAAAAAACACCAAATCAGATTAGCAATATAGTGTTAGAATCCCTAACCCAAGTGTGTGCAATAACAGTGTAAATGTGCTTTCCACTAAAGATTGTGGTGTAACTCCACGTAGCCAGAATTCGGTTTGCTTGGTTGGTGTGACAGCTGTTATCTGAACAGCCTACTTGAAAAGGTGGTCTAGGGTTCAGTTCATAACCTAAATTACAGAAGTGAACCATAATAGATGACATATAATTTGTATATATTGTAGCATAATGCATTTCTTTACAAAAATTGCCTTTGAACTCGGCTTCGTACCAAGAAATTCAACCGAGTGTGGAAATAGCTTAAGATTTAGCCAAACACTTGTGACTGTTCATCATCTGCTGAGTTTTGTATGCACATCTGTGCTTCAGCATCCGTTTCCTCTCTTGTGCAGTGCTGCGTATATGTCCTGTGGTAAGCGTGCTATATGAGACAACTGTTTCAATATGGTTGCCATACAACTGATATCAATCTTAATTTTTAATGTTCATCTAATTATGGTGTTCCTTTCACACTGTCTCTTACTATTCTTTTGGCATTGCACTGGATTGAATAGCAGGATATTACATGAAAGAGTGTGTGCAGGAACCCTTTCTTTGTCTTTTTCTTGCTCTACATCTTTAGTACTCGCTTTTTTCCTCACAAACACTCGAGGCAGCGTGAGACAGACAGTAGCTGCATTATCTGGCAGATGACTGGATGGCAACAGTGCCCTTCCCTCTGTCACACATAGTGAATTAGGGACCTCGGGTGGGACAATGGGGGATTGTTCTCTTTAAGTTCATAATCTTTCACGTCTCCATTGGAAGCCAGAAAAGTCAAAACAGCAGGAACGGTCAGAGGCAGAGAAATCTTATCTGATAATTAGATTTTTAGGTTATTCAAAAATTATGTTTTATTAAAGTTTGTGAGGAGCATGTTCAGATAATCTACCCAATCAGCATGAGAGGAGGCATATATAGCCGACTATAAAAAGTTAAAAGTTTGAAAGTTATAAACACTATTGAAAGTTAATGCATTATATCAGTAAATGCAACTCCATTAACTTTCATTAATTTGCAACTTCATGTTGGCTAACTCTCATTAGAGTATTAGTAGACTGGTAGGTTAAGGTTAGGAGAATAAGTTGACATGGACTTGCAAAGTTACTTATACAGTAGTCAGTAGAATATGTGTTGGGGACCATAAAAATAAAGTGCTCAAAATAAAAAAAAGGTGTCAAAATAAAGCAGAGAGTCTTCTAATACTCTAATGACTCGTAGTTGACCTGTAGTTGCAAAGTTACTCATAGTTAGTAGAATGTTTAAAGTGTTACATTTTTCAAAAGGTCTCTTCTACAGAAGATAGTCATAAGCCCAAAGTACACTTTGGTTTTTAATCGTACATTAGGGTGTGTGTATACAAAAAAAGAAATAAAGGAGACAGAACAACCAACTTACTGAAGTTTGCAAAAACAATAGACACCTGTCTAACACTCGACACCTGTCTATTGTTTTTGCAAACTTCAGTAAGTTGGTTGTTCTGTCTCCTTTATTTCTTTTTTTGTATACACACACCCTAATGTACGATTAAAAACCAAAGTGTGTTTTTTGTGAGGTGGTCAAGAGATACAGTACACACAACTCTAGTTTGAATGAGTACAAAGACATTTTATCTATCATAACGTTTGGAGATAAATAGCATAGACACTGGATACTGTTCATGCAAGCTATCAAGGCTATACGTGTTAAACTGTACACGTTGGACTTTAAAGCGTTCATGTCAAAACTGTAAGTAATTTGGACTATACAGGTTTGGGACGACGACAGAATTTTCACTTTTGCATGAACTATTCCTATCCATTTGGGTGAACTAAGCTAGTCACCAGTTTATCTGGTGTGGGCTGTCTCAGTAGGGTAAACTAATAGAAAATGCTATTATTAATCAAATTGCATTTAGTACATAAAAAATGTCCTTCATTCTGCATAGAAAACGTTCTCTTAGTGAGTGTGAGAACGTAACTGTCCTGTAATGGGAGGACAGGCTGGCATGGGTACTAATTGTATATGGTGCAGGGCATGAACTAGAGAAGAGAAGAGGAAATCAGGAGAGGAGGATGGGGGCCAACAGATGTTTCAGCTTTGGGTTTTGGCTGGAAAGGGCAATTATGAGGCACTCTTAATGACGCTGGCAGCCGCCCCATAAACCTGGTTCAGTGGAAGAGCTGCTCATTAGGGTGACCCACCAAAAAACACTGCAACCTGTCCAAACTCTTCCATGTCCCCACAAGCCAACCAAACACGCCAACGTCACGGCTACAGGAAGCACAGCTGCAAGAGTTGGGAACTGTACGGGTCCCATGGAATATGCAGACGACGGTGTTTGAGCATGTGGATCTTGGGTAACAGTAAAGCGCTCTAGACGGGAAGCGAGTGGCGTAATGATGTAGGTTTTCCATTATGCAGGTCTGTGCGCAGAGGTGTTAGAAGCGGGTGGACCAGACTGCAGAGAAAATGATAAACGGAGAGAAGGGAGTGGTGGGGTGGTTTTGGGGGAGGGGGGTGCAGGGGGTGTTGGGGAATTGAGCACATAAAAAAATTGAGTTAAGAGCCCAATATAAGACATCCTGTAATTTACACGACTGATTTTCCCACTCGTTCATACATATTAACTTCACCGGGCGCCATAAATCTGTTTAACGACCACAAGGCTCAGCACCGAAATGGCTACCTCTACAAGGGGCTTCGGCTTCAGTGACGGCAGGCAGACTGCGACATGTTCCCTAGCGCAGGGGTTTACGAGAGATCTCCCCCATTCTCATGCACCTTGGCACGGCTAGACCTCAGACCTGTCTTTCTAGGCGAAACCGCTGGCACACGAAAGCGCTTGGCACGGGCCCTGCTATTGAGTTTTCATGAGAGTAGGTCACTGCAAAGCTCCCGTCAGAGCTGTGGAGCATGAGGGAAAGAAAATAAATGAGGAGATGAATGAAGATAAAAAAGAAGATACCAGCAACTTCCTATCCAGCAGTATGGGAGGACACATAGGGACAGGAAGTTACGCAATATACGTCTTGTCTTCAGCAATCTTGAGACACCTTTGAAATGACAGCAAGAGAGTAGGAAACACGTTTCCTAGCCATATGTTGTGGTTTGCTATGAGAACAAGTTGTGTTTGGCAGCTTTATTGTACCTACGATAGATTTAATCTACAAAGTACAATTTAAAATGTTAAAGCTCAACTACCTGAGGTTTAGGTTAAGGCTCATCATGCACTGGCTTTGGTCAGTCTGGACATGGAAAGGTCGAACCTGTTGAGAACGTAAAAACCTCAGTCAAAAGATTCAGCTGCAGCTGACGCATGTGTCTCGCACATGTTCAGAAGAATTAAAATAAAAAATAGCAGAAAGGTGCTATGGATCTGTGAAATAATTTTCATCCTAATTCATCTTAGCACATGTGTCTTTCCACTTCTGGACTTACCAGACACTTCATTTTCCGTATGTTTGATCTTGCACCCCATAGGTTTAACAAATCATTTGGGTCATGGAACTTTTAGGATCATTCACTCCCTCCATCTTATTCCTGTCCATCACACATGTGGTCATCCTCCAATATCCCACAATTCCCTTGTGCCATCTCAGATACCACATGGAATGGCCTAGATGGACGACATCTTAACAACCCAACGTGGAACAACGATTCTGAGAAAGAAAAACATATATAGCCGACTTACCCGGCTACTCTGGGTTCGGGCCAAATTGCGAACTCCTCGGACAGCACAACAAATATGCATATTCTGTACTATATCTGATTATATGCAAGTGTGAACTCGTGAAATTAAAGTTCTGTCATTATATCAGTAAATGCAACTCCAATAACTCTCATTAATTTGCAACTACATGTCGGCTAACTCTGATTAGAGTATTAGTAGACTGTTAGGTTAAGGTTAGGAGAATAAGTTGACATGGACTTATCAAAGTTACTTATACAGTAGTCAGTAGAATATGTGTTGGGGACCATCAAAATAAAGTGCTCAAAATAAAAAAAGGTGTCAAAATAAAGCACACAGTCTACTTATACTCTAATGACTGGTAGTTGAACTGTAGTTGCAAAGTTACTCATAGTTAGTACAATGTCTAAAGTGTTACATATATTTTTAAGGTCTCTTCTACAGAAGATAGTCATAAGCCCAAAGTACACTTTGCTTTTTAATCGTACATTAGGGTGCGTGTACAAAAAAAGAAATAAAGGAGAAGGAACAACCAACTTATGGAAAGAAAACTCAGTATTCTGTGGAATAAATTTAAACTTAGTATAATCAGATATAAGAAAAATATTACAATTTTGAAAAATAAATCCCTAGAAACTAAAATTAGTCATTTTAAATGCTACAAATTAAATGTAGGCATTACAACATTATAATGTAAGTATGAAAACTGGATATTCATTTTGAAAGATTACGGTAAAACTTTGCAATAAGGTTTCATTTGTTAAAATTAGTAAACAAAACACTTCTAAAGCATGTATTAATCTTAGTTCATGTTAATTTCAACATTTACCCTAATACATTATTAAAATCAAAAGTTGCTTTGTTTGGAATTCTTGGGTTCTTTCTTTGCAGATTCCATTCTAATAAAGTGTATATTATCAAATCATCTAATTACAGTAAAATGGGAGTACTAGATCGGATACAGGACACCAGGACTGCACTCCCCATGTCTCTTTCCCAATATGCGAGGCCAGATGGGAAAGAGAAAAACACTGTTTTTACGTGACAGATCCAAAGTCTTGGATTTCAAAGAACACACACACCAACAGGTGTGTTAGATCAAATTGTGGAGAGATTCAATTATACGCTGCGTGCATATGCACACACAGACACGTGCGAACATTCAACATGCTGGACATTCAGGCAGATATTTTTATCATACGAGCATGTATTTTCAAGCATGCAACATTTTTTGGCAATTAGAATGAAATAAAGCACTTTTCAGCTCAGCTTAAATTCACGCTTGTCCGCACGTGAAACTACTCATATCTGTATTCAGACAAAAATAATCACTTCCTCCTCTGCAACACCCAAACACCCGCACATATTAAAACAGAGCCAGGCCACTCTCAGTGCGTAGGACGTTACATTACTTAATATAGAACTCATATCAAAATCCCCTTACGGTCACGTGAATCAATAGGGCTGTTACGAAACCAAATCAGAAGTGAGTTTTTTTAATTATTTTTATAATGTACATGTAGGTGTGTTTACAGTGTCTCATCTGAAAAAGTTTTAAAGAAATCGAAACCAGTTGGTTTGGACATGTAGCAGTAGCATGTAGCAACTCTTTTAACCAGGATATGACTAATAAGCTAACCTATAACCAGTATAAAAAATCACTCTCGCAGCATTCAAAACACTTATTCATCATTATGGAAGAGTATAAAAAGAAGAAGGGAAAGAAGAAGTGGCTAAAGGACAGTGCACTTGATAAAAGGAAGTGAGAGTGTTTCAGTGCAACATCTGCTCCTCCTGTGGCCCGTCTCTCGGCGAGCCGCTCTGTTTATCTACGGGTCACAAACGGCCAAAAAATACAAACACCAACAAAGGCATTCACGGACATGCGGACGCTTAGAAAGCCAAGTTAATAAGTAAACAGGCAATGCTCCATATCTGATTTGGCATGGATGGAGCTAGTCTCACTGAGAATAACAAAGGGGAGTGACAAAAATCAATGTTATCTTTTCATTTGGAAGGGAGAAGGCAAAAAGTGACGAGGGCCCACGTCAAGAAAGGAAGCGAGGGAGAGAAAGCCCCCTTCTGACTGCTTTAAACCCACATACATCTCCCCTGCTTCGCTTAACCTCCTTTTCTCTTGGCAACACAAATTCCTGCACAAAGAATTCCAGCGTTCAGCCAAAGGTAAAAAAAAAAAACAGCTAAAGCTCCACCTCCCAGTTTGATAGACAGTTGCCCATGGAAACACGAGCTTGACAGATTTAACCTGTACTGTGGCTGGGATCTGTTGTAAAAAATACCCAGACATAGTATTTGTAGCAAAAACTCAAAACATTAGTTTGAGTTAGCAAGGTGACTTCTTTTAGAAATGGGCTAATTTTATTTAGCATAGCTGCAATGCTACGAGGGGCCTTTTTACCATGTGGGTGCCCTTATTAGTAGTCCAAAGATGCTTTCGAACTCCTTCACTGCTTTGTTATTCCACATACACACTCTCTTTAGCTCTGTTCCAAAACCTAGCAAGCTTTGCCTTGCTGTCTGCCAATGCCTTCTAAGGCAGCAAACTAAATGAAATGGACGATTAAGTGACTGATTTGGAACATTCTACATTCGCGGCAAATGTACGCAACGCAAAAATTAAACACTTTATGGGAAGTGACCTGATTTACAATTGATTTGATGTTAGCATGTTGCTAAGCTAACAAACACAATACTTTCAATACTTGCAACAAACAAAAAGCCATTCATTCCTAACAGTTATACGGGGGTTTACGTGGAGTTCTGACCAAAGGTTATTTGAACTTTTTATTATCAATATTTAACTTGTTGCGTTTAAATATTTCATCTTGCGAGACTAAACCATATTCGTCTGAATGTAATGTATTCTAATCCAAATATGTGTGATAGGAGAATTGTCAATAATTTTTGTTTAACTTTATCTTACAAACATTGGGCAGACTTTTATACAATAAGGAATCAAAAGCAATTACTGTTAGTGAATACTCAAGCCTTGGGCAATTTATAATATGCTTCCTTCAGAATGACTGGCATGCTATTTGTCCCAAATGAATAGCTATTCATTCATTATTCATACATCCCACAATGGTCAATAAGTGAAAAAGTTAATGGTCTTGCTTTCACGCTCCTTTACAGGAGATGTAAACAAAAACTGCTTCATAAACAAATTGAATGTTGAACTATTATCACTTGCAAAAAAAACATCACTGACAGTGAACAGACGTGCACTTACTGTTAATAAAAAAAGGCTACTAAAAAATAAAGTTAAATTTATTTAAAAAAAAAAATTTAAATTAGAATTAATTACATTAGCACTATTTTTATCTATACTTTTCATTATTAAATAAAATAGATAATTAAAAATTTCTCCTGACATTTCAGGTTTTGCAAACTACTTTTTTTCTCTTACAAACATATAAAACTGATTAGCAGAGGTTAACTTAAGCTGATCCATCTGTTTGGACTGCATCAAGAGAACGGACATGCAGACAGGGCCCAAATCACTCACGCCACATGACACACACACACACACACAGCCCGCCAGCATACTGAATATAGTGAAGTGCTAGAACTGGACTTCTCGCTCATCACCCGCTTTCATCTTGCCGTTGGCAGAACTGTTCATTTTCAATGCGAGCCCACATTTGTGTCTGGTCTGGCCACTTCAGAACGACTGATGTACTCTTTACAGCTCCTCCACCACTGCGGCTGCACTGGGCCAAAGCCACAGGCGTGCAGGAGAATCTGATAGTCGTGGAACCCGCGCTGCTCTCTCTGTGCTGGAATGCATTTTTGCAGCACTGCACTTTTCACCATATCAGGGGAATGATTGGAGGTCCCCACCAGAGCGATCAACTTCCATGTTCAGCCAGACAACCAAACCACACACACACACACACACACACACACACACACACACACACACACACACACACACACACACACACACACACTGATACTGGACAACCTCAGCAGATTAAATGTGTGCTCACAAATATATGATTCACATGAAGAAAATGACAGTTTTTTGGAGTTCTGGTTTCACTTCTGCAAATTCTGGTGTTCTAACATTTCAAGGAATCAGTCAATTTAGCTAACAAAAACACTTTGAAACACAAAGTATAAAGGTCCAAGAACAAGTTATAGTTCATTCAAAAACAAACGATTCACAATACTCACTATCATGAAGCTTTCACATTCATGAGATTTCATGAGAAAAGTGAACATGAGAACTCAAGAACTTGTTTTTTTTTTTGGAGTCATATCTTTTCAATGATCTAGTTTGCTGATCTAGTTCACAAAAGCAATCTGATTGATTTTTTCAAGAATTATACTGATCCTGATCACTAAATGACTCAACTGTCTGGTCACAGGGGATGACTTCAAAAACTTGAAATACACTTGAAAACTAAATAAGAGAACAATAATGGTGCTTTTTTTTTTGTATCTAATATCGGTCTCTCGTCTGAGATTGAAAACTGTGATTTATGTATACAGAGTAAAAGAGGGTGAACAAAGCAATCACTATAAAGAGTAAAATTTTCATTTAGTACATTTGTCTGCATGTGAAAAGTCAGTTTGCCATTTAAGACATAAAATCTATGAAACCTCAAGATCATGAACATGAATTTGTCAGACTTTTTTATGTTAAAGCCTTTACTTCACTTGATGGCCTACAAAGAGAGAAATCCCCCTTTAACATCCTCTGGGAACTGTTACATCGCCCCCTGCTGGATCAACTGCTATTAGCTCTGTTTTCAAACGGTCTTTTCTACAGGTAAACTGTTAGCCTCTCAGATATAATTAAAAACACTCTTTTATATCTCTCATACTGGCTAAGCTCACAACCTTTGTCCTGCAGAGAGTTTCATCACATGATTCAGTACCTTTAAACGGCCTCAATCTTGAATACAGCCCACGACAATAATTTGTCGGTTATGAAACAAAGCACTCAAAAACATATGTAGTATGACTTTTTCCACATTTTACAGCTCTTCACACAGGCCATGAGATATCTCAATGAGACAGGTAGAGGACACATCAAGTGTTTGGAGCATGGTTTTGTCATTTGCATTGCTTTTCTCTGTATCTAGCCATCTCTCTTTTTCCCTGAAGGTGAATGGGGGAATCTGACACCACAAACATGCACCACACCCTATTTAACTCCACACATCCTCATTTAGTTTTCCAGAGCATAAAAGGTGCAATAATCTCAGCTATATCAGAATCATTGTAAAGATAGGCAAGGGTAATAGACTGCTGTATTTTGCCCTGATTCGATATCACTGCAAAACTCGGAATTCCCCCCAAGCTGGAAAGCTTCAAACATGAAAAACAACAACTATATTTAATTCACAATAACATTCAAAACTGAGAAACTCTTAATTTGGGGAGTGTAAAAATGCTTCTCCTTGGCTGTGCTCCAAATAACATACTATTTTTGACTAAAATTAAATATGCATATGGCTATGTGAATATCTATATGCACATAAAACCATAGATGTGGCCACATTTATAAGCTATAGCTATATTTTGTCCACGTTATACACCGTTAATGTTTATTCATACAACAATCTTTTATGCATTAAAGATGCATTCTCGAAAAAATAACTTAATACCTTACGCAATGCTGCTTCTTAAATTAGGAGGATTTTCAGGGATTTTTTTTATATTTTAACTGGAAAAGACGACAAAAAAAATATTTGTGAAGAGCAGAATTCTTTGCAATGCATCTCTAAACTTCTGCTCCAGGGTTTTAAAAACAGAAGGCGTACAGGAATATCTTGTCAATTAGTTTGTCCAAGAGCATGTGGACTTTACGTTTCAGCACTTATTTCATTGACTTCACGAGTTGCCTGATGGCGGGGATTCCCCAGCACTGTATTGTCATGAGATGGTAATCGCTGTGGAAGCAATTTTAATAAACTAGTTGAAAATCATTTTGTTTGTGTCCAGGAATTTCCTTTCTCTCTTTTAGAACAAAAATGTTTTGTTCTTGCATACTGTGTTCAGTATCGAAGGCTGTTTTTAAGAATTGTATGCAGTATGGATTGAATCCAGGCCCTGGCTCTCATATCAGCTCGTAAATCTCACTGTGAGCTCTACAGCCAGTTCTCTGCAGCCGCTAAAGGTAATCTTATTGTAAAATATTTTAAAGTCCCAAATTACATCTAGTTAAAATCAGATCTCACACCAAGTTTTACATCAACTTCAGCATGAAACTGTTGAGTTAAGAATTTGGAACAGATTAAGTTGTTCTGTCTTTTCCAAATATTTTTCTTGCTTTTATAAAGAAACATTATCACTGGCAAGTGTGGTGGAAAAAGAGTATTACAAGCCTTTGTTACAAGCAAACATTCAGGCTTGTTCACTTGTCAATCAGCGAGTTGTTCAGACGAAATAATGGATGAGCCGTAATGAATTGACTGGAGATTCCCCAGTGGTTTTAAGAAGGCTTGTGCTTACTGGTTTGATGGCCTGATTTCCAAGAGAACAATAGGTAGAAGACAACACTACCTGATAAGGAAGTGAGAGGCACTGCTGTGATTTGTTTTTCCCAGCATGCTCAGAGTGCGTCCCATTCAGGTACAGTGACTCATCAAGTGCTCAGAACTGAGACAAAGTTTGTCTCAGGCAAACAGCCACAACAAAACAAACAGGCCAGGCGAACGAAAGCGACAGGGACAAACACCGTGCATCTTCAAACAAATGATCCATCGTATGCACTGGGCTGACGTACGGTCTGAAACTTTCGAGTCACTTACCACAAATCCTGCTTAACCACTAAAGTAGATCTAACATCACATTTTACTATACTATGTAATGACAAGACCTACGCACAAGCGGGAAACACGTCGGTCATGTTGAAAGGGCGCTCCTATGAGATAATGGCCACAGTCTTATCTGACCAAACACGGGAATGGTTATACCACCCTCATTACATCTCCTCTGATCTCACACCTGCTTCAGACATCCATAAATTCTCCCATATACAGCTCAGCTATTCAGCTTCATGTAAAAGGAAACAGCACCCTTATAAACACTAAGTAACAAAACACAGGCTATTACACAAGAAAACAAAACACTATTGACCTAAATACAAAACAAAGGAGTGTTTAAAAGTCACAGTGTCTGTACGTGCAACTTTTTGAGAGTGTACTAGATGCTACATCTGGATGTAAACGGAGAACTGTCCATAATATGAGGAAATAAACTCTAGCTTAAGTGAGTCTACGAAAACATCTCAAGTACCATAACTGCGGATATGCTGTTAGCGAGATGTTATCGCAAAGGTTTGACTCGAGACATGTTTGGATTTGCGTGTCATGAATCGATGTTTTCCAGTAACACTCCTTCCAGCAGTATCAAGAAATCATGACTCATCATCGCGGCAACTTTTGCTACACTGACCGCAGACACAAACAGCTCAAATCCGACCTTAAAAACCCCAAACAGGACTGAAAAGGTCTTGATCCCTTTTAATGGAGGCGACAGACCCTCATTGTCCAGACTGGAGATACTAGATAGGACAGATTCAATGTCTAGTGTTAGACCGGTCACGTATGCTTTGAACACGACGCAGGCTTGTGTGAGCGGGCAGGTTAAGATGGATCCAGATGGGCCCGAGGTTTGGGGGCGAGGGGTCGAGGGAAAGGCACGGTAGAGATACGTAAACCTGGACGATCTAAAAACCGGGTGGTCTGTTATGTGGCTGAGGAATGTGAGGATCGCAGGAAGAGCAGACGCTCAGGAAAGCTGAGGAGCCCACATCAAACGTGATGACCAGGCGGGCGAATGTAGAGGTGACCCGATACAGCGTGTGTGCGTCTGTGTATCACCGAGAATATGTTGGTCGCACGCTGCTCAAGCTGCTGTTCGTTGGATCACAGCAGCCATTCTCAGATCTGTTACAGGGTCCCACGGGAAGAAAGAGCCACCACACCCACAGTGCCACTGTCAAGACCATCAGCCCGCTATCTCTGAGCCTTAAAGGGATAGTTCACCCAAAAATGAAAATTCTGTCAGTAATTACTCTCCCTCATGTTGTTCAACCCCGTAAGACCTTCGTTCATCTTCGGAGCACAAATTAAGATATTTTTGATTAAATCTGAGAGCTGGATCACTCCTCCATAGGCTTCTAAGGGATTGAAACTTGTTCCCCGAAAAGTTATTAAAGACATCGTTAAAATAGTCCAAGTGACTACAGTGGCTCAATCTTAAGTTTATCAAGCGACGAGAATACTTTTTGTGCGCAAAAACAAACAAAAATAACGACTTTATTTAGCGTAGTGCGTCTGTGTTGTACGTCACACACATGACCAGCGTCGGCCAATAGTGAGCCTACGTGTGACGTAGCACTACGCTATCACACTACGTTAACTGACTCGAGGCCCACAGAGAAGGAAATGAATAGTTGAAATAAAGTCGTTATTTTTGTTTGTTTTTGCGCACAAAAAGTATTCTCGTCGCTTGATAAACTTAAGATTGAGCCACTGTAGTCACTTGGACTATTTTAACGATGTCTTTAACCCCTTAAGTGTCACCGTCCCGCTAGCGGGACGCCTAACTTTAATTCAATATATTACTATTAAATCCTAATTTAATCATGACAAACTATATATCGTTGGAAAGGTCTAAGACTCCTAAATAGATATTTTTGCACTATTTTTTTATTACAAATTATGTAGGAACAGTAATATATGAATTTTTGACAAGAGTGCGCCTCAAAAAATCTACGTCATAACAGGAGTTTCTGACCTTTGTCACAAAAAGTCAATGCACACACTTTTAAAAATTGAAACTTTGGTTTTTAATGCTAAAAGTTCATAATAAAACATAATCTAGTATTTGTCAATAAAAAAAGATGAAATAATATTTGAAAAAGTAAAGTAAAAAGTCCTCTAAAAAATATAATATATATTATATATATACATTTTTATTTTTTATCATTATTATAAATTAGGTCAAAATCATAAATTATAAATTAGGTATCATTTAAAAGCTTACGAACTCAGAATTCATCCTGTGAAAACCGTTTTGAAATTGGAGGTTGCGTTACCATAGAAACGGTATTTTTGTATTAGGCTCCTCCCCTTTTGGGCATCATCTTTCATAATTTTTTATCAAAAACTTTTCTAATCTTGACAAAACACATATTGTCAGAAAGGTCTGAGTCTCAAGGTTCCATTTTTAGTAACAAAAATGATATTTGGATAGAAATTTATTAATTTGTTATGGCAGAATACATACAATTAGATTCAATGGAATTCAATGGCACCCGGTGGCTATTTTTGGTACAACGCCTAAACAAAATCTCATGGGAACTTCAATTTTTGTGATATCAACTTCAAATTTGGAACACAACTTGGTTAGATATTTAGCTTTCATTTTATAGTAATTTTATACTAAAAAATATTTTGTAAAATATTTATTTTATATTAAAAAAAATATTGATAAAGTATATTTGATTTACTGTAAATTTTAACTTCCATAACTTTTTCATACTTTAATTTTTTGAAGTGCTTTCACTTCAGTAATAATCTGCTGATTGTTTTCTTTAAAACAAGACCAAACTTAGGTCTGTATTCCAAAGCATTCTTGAATTACAACCATTTAAGTTTGTATAGTGCATTTTAATGTCAATTATCAAAAGGGGGATGACAGCTAAGGGGTTAATAACTTTTTGGGGAACAAGTTTCAATTCCTTAGAAGCCTATGGTGGAGTGATCCAGCTCTCAGATTTAATCAAAAATATCTTAATTTGTGTTCTGAAGATGAACGAAGGTCTTACGGGGTTGAACAACATGAGGGTGAGTAATTACTGACAGAATTTACATTTTTGGGTGAACTATCGCCTTTAAGTACAAACATATCACCCCCGATATCTGACCCTAATATAACCCACATTATACAGTTCATTGATCTCATAAGAGTGCTGAAAAGCTTTCCTACAGAAAACATACAAATACGTTTTTTGTTTTTTTCAAATGTTTGTGCCATTAGGCTGGTATCTATACAATAAATAAGTCTTTTAAATGTTGCTCTGCCATGACAGTTGATATTAAAAAAGAAAATTGACCATAGAATAAGACAATTAATGCTAATGTAAACTATAGCGCCCCTTGTGTTTACATGGAGACCACAGCATGTTTTCTGACACATTTTGTGAGACAACTACATGCGAAATTGAACTTAAGCAGCTATAAGCGTTCCCGTTTGCATACTCACATAAAGTCAGGCCGAATTTCTGGAGCTAGCTGCTTTAGCATGAAGCTACTTTTGCCCAGGACATTTTTTTCTTTACATACTCCTGTCATACAACTGTTTTTAGTTAAGCGGCCATTGTTTTGTTTTGACTATTTTGTTTTGGCTCAGGGATTGACATTCTCCCCCCCCCCCATCCATTCCCCCCTCCCCATCCATCCCCCCATCCCCCCGCCCCCCCCATCTAACTCTTTTCAGATGTACTCTTTTCCCCATCTTCTATGATAACCCCAAGAACAAGGTCAGGCAGGATTAGGACCAGTAAAAATATTTTTCTGTTATCAGTATTTTTGTCTTGTTTTGAGTAAAATATCTAAGGGTTAAATCAAGATTTATTTAATGTCTAAGATAATGGCCTGGTTTTACAGACAGGGCTTAGATTATTAAGGCCTTAGTTCAATTAGGACATTTAAGTAGCTTTTTCATAAACATTCAGTAGAAAAAAAAAACATCACTCGTCTGCATCTTGACACAAAACAATGGTACTGACATATTTTAAGATATACTGTATTAGTGCAAGTTGCTTTCAGTTAAAACATGCATTTTAATTTGACTTAAGCCTTGTCGGTGAAACCAGCGGTAAATATTTCTGGAAACGTTGTAATTTATTGAATATATATTAAATTATTTGATAAATTATACACCAATATATATTTTTTGTTTTGAACATAAACTTAGATTTATGCTAAAAACAAGAAAATAATGATGAGGAAATAAAATTAACTGATAGTGTTATTGACTGCTATGATTTTCTGACATGATCAAATTCTGATTAGGAAAAAATGTGTACAGCTTTTTGCTCTGCCTGTTAACTCAACCCATGTCATCGAGGTGAAAAAGATGATTGACATCTTAGAAAAGCAAGAACAAACATGAATGAGGAGGTGTAGCAAGCTTAATAATAAGATAGGCTAAACGTCGGTGTGTGTGTGTGTGTGTGTGTGTGTGTGTCAAGTCAATTTATCAGTGACAAAATAAAAGCCCCAAAACACAGAGCCATCTTAAAAGAGTTTTCCCACTGTTACATCATAATATATTTGGGCTTTGCTCCCTCTGTCTGTTGACGAGCTGTCAGCCAATCAAATCCACCACCTCATTGACTGGTAAGCCTCACAACTATTGGCAGTCAAATGTCGAGGCCTGTTTCACAGCCCTAGTTACAGAAACAAAACATGATTTCCGTTATAGTCATATAATGATCTGCGATAAGTAGATCAGTTGGCTTATGCATATAGCTTATGCAACATCAATCAATTTTTAACAATAAACAGATGAGGTGATAGTACTTGGGTTAGTAAAATTGTAATAAAACTGTTCCTATTGACAGCTGTGATTTATTCACATGTAGGAAATCACTCAACCTCATCAGTCGCATGCACTCAAAAAAAGGCCTATATCTATGACTTTGACCTGACCTAAAACTTGGATCTGCTTCAAGTCGAACACACCTAAAAAGCTTGTGGAAAAACTGTAGTCGGTAATTAAAATGTAACAAAGGTGAGCGATGGTGCCCAACAAGTTGCTCAGCAGAACATAGTGACAGCAAAACCCTGTCCTGAGGGAAAAGAACCAACACTGAACCAAACTCAAACTTGCTTCTGATCCAAGAACAACATTCCAAATATAAGCATGGTCTTTTTTAAACCAAACTAAATCACACTTTTTACAATCTGAAACTTTTTATAGAAACCCAAATGAGCCTCTCGCTTGAGCTCCTGTGGCTCTAGTGCGTTTTACAGGTCCACGGAGAGTCAATGAGCGCATTGGGACTACTATGTTCAGAGAGGAAAACCACCAAGACCGCAAGACATTCGGCAAGTTGTTCAGCAGTGTATGAAGACCAACCCCTCTCTATGAGTGCAGAGGATTTGTAAATAATAGCGTCATGTTATGTTATATTGTAGGGACGCACAAGTTGATTTTTTTTTTTTTGAATCAACTAGTTGGTGGGTTGCCTGAATGACTAGTTGAGTAATCGGTAGTAATGATGCATTCGCATCATGTCGGAATTACTGTAATTAAAATTTCTGAATCCATTTGTGCCTGCGTCAACCTCTTAATTATAGGTTGGAAATTGAATTTTCAAAGAGCTCTGACTTCTAGCACCTGACCGCTGTGGTGTTGTGTTTAAACAACCAATATGGCAGAACTTTGTGCAAATGTATATCTGGTGTGCTTTCTGTGTCCTTCAATATTTTGTAACAGCATGCAAATGTGAATTAAAGTTACTGTGCTGTAGTCGACAACACAACCTCAAACATACATTTTTGCTTTAAGCGTTGTCAAAGAACAATCATCTTCAAGAAATCCCAATTGCAGTAATGCCGACATGACATGAACACACCATAAGCACGTGGGACAAATCTCTCGAAAAAATAATGTGAATCATAAAGACATCTATCTTTAAAAGAGGCTTATTAAAGTATTGCTACAAAAAAGAAAAAGAAAAGAGTCTACAACTAGGTGACATTAGTCTACCACTGTTGACCCATCCCTAGTAGCCTATATTGTGCCTGTTTGGTTCAAAAAGAATAAAAACTTTTATTAACACCCATTAAGGACAAAGACAGTGTTTATACACAAACACACATGACTTGGAGATTAGATCATAGGTGACCCCACCTTTAGAGTCCATAATGCACCTCTCAGTCAGTCAGTCAGTCGTCATACAGAAAACATTTCTTAAAATAAACCTCATCTTTTTCTCAGCTAGACATGCTCACACACATTTTCTCTCTCTCTCTCTCTGCGGCTCTCATGCGAGGAGCGGAAATTTCACTGCTTTTTTTAAAGCCTCAAATGGCCACTTTAACACCGACCGAGCAGTTGAAAAAACAGAGGTAGTGAAACGTCTCACATATTTCATAATCAGATGTAATATGCGCACACACCTGCAATAACACGGTTCACACTGTATCGTACACCCCAGCGGTGTGCTCTTACACCAAACACCCCAACCAAGACTGCTATACCGTAACTCTGTCCAGCTAAAATCTGGATTAAATCAGGATCAGACCACACTGAAATAATACAATAAAGTAAGAGCGATGGTTGATACACAGTCACACATTTCAGTAAATAGTCAATACATCTAATGCTACAGTTAATGCTCTTAAGTCCTTGAAATTCACTTCCCGTCAAGGGCTGGTTTGGATGCTCTTTGTGGAAACAAATGCATAGATCTCACAACCGCCAGCTGTTCGCCTTAATACCTTATTAAAACCACACACACCCATGACACTTAAAACTTGGATGCTAATCATAAACTTTGTACAGCTAGCAGCTGCTTTGAAGGAGACGCCCATCCGTAGTTCATTAAAAATATAAGCGATATCTTTATCTTTATTATAGTAATAATATATTTAGACTAATATAGTTCCACTGACCGAACAAAAACAAATGACTTCCTGCAGTTCATTCGATAAATGATCTGTGGATATGGGAAAAGTAAGTAAGTAAACTGATCTTTTCTACATGACCTTTTGACTATCAAAGAAAACATACCGGTACAGCTGTTTGGTACCAACCGTTTGGATAGCCTAGAGCAGAACAAGCAAATCTGTTACCTGCTCTCACATGCACGGTTGCTCAACTTAAAGGGTTGGGATTAATGTCTTACGGCTTCAATCTGTCATTAGAACAAAAAAAATGGTGTGTGACGGGAACTTTGAGAAACTTGGAGAAATGTTTCGGAAAATGGAGAGAAAAAAAAAAAGATTAAGCCTATTGAGCCAAGATTGACTTAGGTTGTTATGACGTCGGGTTGTACCAAATACTGGTATTCCCACTTCAAAGGCCAAAGATGGGGGTGGATTTGTTCTTCAGGAACAAACTGAGTCCGTCGGCAGTCTTATGAAGCTTGTTAAGGACGTTAGGCAGAAAGGGGCCAAGGACCGTCAAGTACCTGGCAAATGGCCTAACCATGCCATTATGCCGAGCCAAACCAACTACGGAAAAGTCCGGAGAGACGGGGCTTTGACATGTAATGGGAAGACACATACAACATTGATGGAGGTGTAGGTACGAGACGGAAGAAAGTTGAGAGGCCTGGCTCTCCACCCCTGCCTGGGGTCTGGACCGCAGGATGAGCGGCAGCTATTCATTTTAATAACTGCACTTATTTTCTCCCCTGCCAGGAGCCATTACCATAATTCACACTTTCTGCACAGTACCTGGAGAGCTTTAGTGTGGTTTACAAGTTTTGGATTTAAAAAAGTCTGGAAAAGTCTTTGAATTCTGAAACGGAGCAAGGCAGAGAGGAACGAACTAACAGTGCTACAGATGTTTAGCGCAGACATACAACAAAAAGAGAGTCAGGTTTTGGTTCACCCAAAAATTAAAACTCGAAGGTCGTTCCAAATCCGTATGATTTTCCTTCTTTCTTGGAACGCAAAAGATGGATTTCGAAAAAGTGAACCTGATGCTCTTCCAATCGATTACATGCATTTTCAAGCTGCAGAAAGGATGTGATACTTTCATTGTAGTAAACACACAACTCTTTTGCTTATTTCAAGTCTTCTAAATCTATAATAGCTTTGGGCCAAAGATTAAATCATTATTTCCTGAACATCTTGAAATTTCTCCTAGATCTATTTGGCACGCTCAAGCGAGTTCATGATTAGAGCTGTCAAATTTGTAAATAAATCATTCCTTTGACTCGGATTTCTGACAAAACTGGATTTTCCCGCAAATCAGTCCCGTTCGGTTTCAAGTTCAACTCATTGACTTTAAGTGGCTGCAATAGTTAACAGCTCAATGAGTTCAAGAGTATTCAGTGAATATTGACTAAAACGTTGATCCGTTCCCCACTGTGAGGGCCGCACTTGCAGCCACACATGGAAACAACAATAACTCACAGTGGTAACTCTTTCATTTGTTTTGAGCACATTACATATTATACAAAATAAATAACTGGACACACACTTTAGTTTTAAAAACGGTTTTATTAGTTATTTGACTTAGTTTAGACTTATTTGGGTGTACACATTTAGTTAAATTTGTCAATTTAGCTAATTTCAGGTTCATTATCTTTGTTTAAGTTATGTTCTGTGAAATTAATATCTTTCTTTTTGAGTTACCAGCTCCTGGGGAGTTGTTGCCAGGGGATTCTGGCTGCTGACAGGCAAAAGGACTTTCAACGGACTCAAAGTTGTTTAAGTAGGGGAATGGATAATTGGACTGCGCCATGTTTTCCCAAATCATCGGGGTGGCAGAGTATTTCATTTTTGAGTTGTGTTCTTGTCTTTGCTAGTTATACTTTGTTGTTATGATTATTTAATTGATTTACCTTTAGTTCAGATTAGGTAGCATTGGTTTAACATGTGTTGTAGTTATTGTGGTTTGTTTATATATTATGTGTTTGTCTACCCCCTTTGAGTCAGAATGGCCTGATCAGCCACTATATAAGTTTCCCCCATGTTTTAGGGGGCTTTTACACTGGGCTCGTTTTCTGCGGTCCGAGCCCGGGCGCGATTGTTCCCGGCGCCCCCCGCAGCGTTGGTCTGGTTTCACACTCAACTTGATTCTATCGAACTCTGGTGCGTTTGCGTGCATCTTACGTCATTGCAAACGTGCACGGCGCATGATAGAAAACATGACGCGGGTCAATATATTGTGTTTTTTATTAATTTGGTGCTATTATTCATAGCTGAGTAAACAACGCAGGTTAACTGTGTGTGTGTTTCGCATAAGCTGTCTTTCCGCTGCTTGCAAATGGACTCTTTTGAGGAGACAGTGGATTTCCATTAATTTGTCTCCCTGATTGCACGCACTATGCGCGAATACACTGCAGACTCACTCTTGCTCGTATCCAGGGTAAATCTTCATCCCTTACGTGTGTTTTATTTAACTAAATACATCATAATCGGCTAAAACGCATGCGCAGGATACTTTACTTCCTGAACAAGTGCGCACCCGAGTCCGTGTAGTTTTCACATACACGCGAATCGCAGCACGGTTCGGGAGCAACCGAACTCAGACCACCTCCTCCAGGTAGTCTCGGGTTCGGTACCCCAGTGCGCACCCGGGTCCCATGAAAGCGTTCACATTAGCGATTTTTCATGCGAACCGTATCCCGTTCCGAACTAAACTGCCAGTGTGAAAGCCTCCTTAGTCTAGTAGGTTTGGTTTGTTCAGCCTATGTTAAGTTTTGTTTAAGTTGACCTCTTTTATGGACCCAGAACTTTCAGTTGTCTGTAAATTAGTTGGGTTTTGTAAATTAAAACTTTTTAAAACTTATTTTTTGACGCTTCATGCCTGTCCCTCACACCCACACATTAAAAAAAAAAGATATTGTAGCCACGAATTAAGATTTAATTTCATGATTTATTAATTTGTGGCCTTGTTTTATTAATACATCCCCTAATTTTTGTTAACTTGAGGCTATGTTGTACTAATTTGTTCCCTAGTTTTAATTTAGTTGAACCATTACTAAATTTGGACTTAAATGTGTATTTTCCCGAATGTCATGTGCGGGGCTCCGTACAAATCTGTGGTATGACTTCTGCATGAATCATATAGACCAGAGGTGTCCAAACTCTTGGAGGGCCACCGTCCTGTAGAGTTTAGCTCCAGCTTGCCTCAACACGCACACCTGGAAGTTTGTAGTATGCCTAGAAAGGCCTTGATTAGCTGGTTCAGGTGTGTGTAATTTGGGTTGGAGCTGAACTTTGCAGGACAGTGGCCCTCCAGAAGCAGGATTGGACTCCCCTGATATAAATTATTTTTGTAAGCCTTTTGTAAGATCTCCGTTTATTGTAATTGCATGGAAAAGAGTGACCAGCACATTCAAAATATCTTTCTGTGTTGCACGGATGAAAGTATAAGTTTAAAATGTCATGAAAATGGATTTTCATTCTTAGGAACCATTCGTTTAAATTTGCCATCAACACTGAGGATTGTTTTTACAAGGCGGTAGCTATGACGATATCTGCGAGATAGTGAATGGAGAGACCGCCTCCTTTAAATCACACCGTGCAGAGATAAAACAAGGTTTCCATCCATGCTTGTGCATATTCCTCTTCCCCATCCTCATCTACTCTGTCACACACATTGCTGGAGCCATGGGACCTATAACAGTCATTCTGAGATGTGACAGCGGTTGACAACCACTTGGCATCTGCTTAACTGTTTACACAGAAGCCTTACCCTCAAGCAGCAAAGCACTAAATTTAACAGAAGATACATAAACCAGAAAGAAGGGGAAAGTTATTGCTCTTATCTCAAAAAAGAGAAAGAAAACTGCTGCTCAAATACCCTGGTAAAAATGCAAAGCAGTGTGGGAAACCTCTGTGTAACGTTATGCAAAGCTGAGTGGGAGATAAGTGATGGCCGTTTACATAACAGCGACAAGCGTCCACCGTTTTAAAAACTGTCATGAGCACTCCTACAGGTGGATGTTTGTTTTGGCTTTTGAAAATGACATTATTGGCGAACGATTTGGGCTTCAAGTGGAGAAAAAAACTGAGGGAGCCAAGGAGGAAAATAAAAATGGAGGTTTGCAGTCAAATATTAAAATAATCACCCACATATAGCTCACAATACACTCAACCCTTTGATACAATCTTTTTAGACCCCATGTTAAGGCCACATTTACAGTCTGGGTTAAGCAGCAGTTAACCATGGGTTATGAAGCCTGGCTCCAGAGAACTCTATTGTACAATGTGAATTAACCCAGTATGAACAAACACAATCTCATGGCAATTTGTAATTTTACATTTGGTGTCTAATTACACATTGATCTTTTTTATTAATCAAATTTATACGTTCTCGTACATTCTGCTTGCGCAACACTGGTTAGTTTTATTGGTGGACCTTAATGCTTACTTTTTTTTAAAAAATCATACGCTTTTGTATGGATCAAATCATATAAATCGATATGAATTTGTCACGAATTCGGTTTTCGTAAAAACGTTTTTTCATGAAATTTAGTTGGCACGAACAGTTTTTGACAATGAAAAGCCTATGTACATCCAATATTATCACTTCACTGTCGTGTAGAGAGGATACATACACAAAAATAAAATTCTGATATATTTTTTAAAAGTCAAACAAACATATAACAAAATATCTTCTGTTGTGTTTCAAAGAAGAGTTACAGGTTTGAATGACATCATGGTGGTTATTTTGGGGTAAACTATCATTTTAACTACCAAATATTAACTAATATACAGTTTAAAGCGATGACAGATTAACATGATTCATGATGTGTTGTACTATTCTAAATAAGTTTTCTATCTCTAAGTGTATAATAATCTGATTGGCCAGTTTATAGACTGTCATTACAATAACTGTGTAGCTCATGTCAGGGTAAAAAAAAAATGGTTTACAAAGCAGTGCCATTCTGTAAGGCGAAAATAAGTAGGCCTACTTGTAGTTGCTCTACTAGTCTTTTGTTAAAGGGATAGTTCACCAAAAATTTTTAATTCTCAAATTCCAAACCTTTATGAATTTCTTTCTTCTGCAGAACACAGAAGAATGTCAGTAATCAAAGAGTTGACGGTAGCCATTGACTTACTAAAAAAATACTATGGAAGTCAATGGGGCCCATCAACTGTTTAATTGCCGATATTCTTCAAAATATCTTCTTTTGTGTTCTGCAGAGAAAGAAATTCATAGAGGTTTGGAACAACTTGAGGATGAGCTAATGACAGAATTGAGCCCGATCTCATGAAAGCGCGTATCTATACAACGAATGTTATTTGTCGTGCCATTTATACGCCAAAAATAGTTTGTGCGTGCATATGCTACGCAGTTTTCGTAGCATAGTAGCATATGCACGCTAAAATAATTTTGGGCGAATAATTATCACGAGAAATAACATTCGTGGTATAGATACGCACTTTCATGAGATTGGGTTGCAGAATTTTCTTTTTGGGTGAACTATACCTTTAAAATGACTTAAAAACAGGCAAGAAGTGTCTCAAACCAAGCCAGTTTTTCTACGGTCACTACCACTCTGCATCTATAATAACTCACATAACATGAGCCCAATTGTAAAGCAGGTTTCCTCCCATTGTATGTTTTATAATGTCTTTCTCCATTTTAAACCTGCTTTATTAATGGATCTGAGCCTTGACACTCAGATCTATTCAACATGGGCTGCTCTAGACACACACCCCTCAAATGCAGCATGAAGCCATCGTCTGCTCCACCGCTCTCCGACAGCTTTGATGACTGACATGTTTAAAGAATACTGGAGTGATACCCCTCCCCACATACTCAGTTCCCATGCAACACACTTCATTTAACATCCCCCCAACCCAACCTCCTGGAGCTGTTTGAGCTGGAGTCTCCGATTGTGAGCCGCTTTGCTGCTTCATTAAGCTGGAATGGATTAAAAAAAAAAAAGAGCACAGAAATCAGACAGAGAGACTCTACACACACACGTTTGGAGGAAATAAAGGCTATTTATGTTTCACCTGCACCTTAAAGGGTTAGGACCTGTCCATATTTGGAGTGTTGACATATGATTGGCTGCGTCGCTGATGGAGGCGGAGCCTGGGTGTGTTTTTTAAAGCAGACCACACCCACCACAGTCCGGTGAGCTCATAGGCGAGCTGTCACTGCAATCAAAGGAGATGAGAGAAGAGTTGCCAAATTGTAAATGAAGGATTTGTGGTGACACATAATCGACTTAGCCGCAAGGGATTTTTGACAGAGTCTACATAAAGGGCAGGAAACTGGAGAAAAGAAAGAGAGCGCATATTTTGAAAAGCCTTTCAATGATATATGGTGATACTTGGATTAAAATGAATTGTGAGGATTAAGTGACAGCATGCAATCAAATGTAAATGTCTGAAGCTAAATGAGCTGGTAAATTTTCCGAAGTTCTGAAATGAATACTGAAAGAAGAAGAAAAAACGATCATAAAATTGTATAATCTGGCCTAAAGTCTCTAGTATGATAGAAAGCAAAACCGGAGAAATGGACTAAGATATCATTTTCATATAATAAACTGCAGATTTAAACCATTGTAGGTTAAACAAGCTGACGTGGATATGAGCTGTGGACAAGTCTGACACAGAAATACACACACAGCTCACACAGCCTAAAGATATCATATTCTCTGAAAGATAAAAAAAAACATACCACATACCCAAAAAAAAATCCTCAATGAAACTGCAAAAGTGTAGGCTACGAATATTATGGTAGCCTATACTACATTTATGGTGGCTACTATACAACAATAATAACTTGGTATCATACATGTCATCAAAATAAACCTGAAAGAACAAAAGAAAAAGACAAAAAGGTAATAATTTTTATACTTGTAACAACAGCTGTAGAAACTGTAGGTTAGCAGAAGCAAAAATTACCTTCAACTTGTTGGTAAAGGCTCCAAATCCAGGTTCTTGTGATGGTGCGATGCCATCTAGCGATCAAGTGACAGCATCACATTTGGGCTGAGGGAGCATTTCATTGGTTGAATATGTCTATTATGATACGCACCATTCACTGAACGAGTCGATTTTTGGAGTCATCTTTGAATGCTATCATTCAAAAAAAATTTGGGAAGATCTATCTAAACATTTTCAACAGAAATTTGGTTATAACGGTGAATTAACATCTAAAGATGTTATCATATAGGCCTACTTTGATTCGAAAACTGCTTCTGTAAATTTTATGATGAATCTTTTGATTATATTAGGTAAATTTCATATTCATAAGAGTAAAATGAATAATTCTAAACCTTGTTTGAAGGTTTTTTTGGGTGATTTTCAGTTGTATATTGAGTCTCTCAAATGTATAGATAACAAAAAATGTAGTGATAATTGTATTTGCTGAAGAATTGAAGCTAATTGAAAAGTGAATTAATATATGTTGTTTTACCAATTAATGGTTTCTAACTTTCTCTTAAATCATTTTATTATGCATAATAGATAGTCCTGATCCCCGTTTATTTT
The DNA here is from genome assembly GCA_026230005.1 of Gila orcuttii. Lineage (NCBI taxonomy): Eukaryota > Metazoa > Chordata > Actinopteri > Cypriniformes > Leuciscidae > Gila > Gila orcuttii. The sequence goes on along the minus strand of JAPDVR010000013.1, from coordinate 42,471,563 downwards.
ATTTTTCTCTCAATTCTGTCTTATTATTATTTGTTTTTACTCCTCTATTGTTAATTTGATTGCTATCTTTTTGGATGTCGTGTTATTGTTGTAATTGTTGTATGTTACGTCTATTGTTTAATAAAAAAAATAAAAAAAGATTTTTGGAGTCATTCTGACATTCATGCGACACTGAACGAGGCATCTCTAGTCACATGTAACTTCTAATAGCCTACTTACTTGTTTTGATCGTAAACGACTCCGTTGAATGATTCACAATAGCAAAATGCAGTCAGAGATAGCACTTCTCTGGTTGTAGTACCCAAAATTGCCCCATATACACATTCACCATTTCATACATTACTGTACTATAGTCCACTGAATGAGGGAATGAAAACGAGTGTGTGAACTCGGACGCCATCTTCTGGTGAGACGCTCACAGAGCATGGATATAGAGTGCATATACATAATACTTTATTATGTCTATGATTGTGTTCTTGGTGCGTCTCAAAAAGGAAGGTCAGACCAATCTAGTGAGGGTGTGTTCATCCAGTCATTTGGAGGCTTAATGTTTAGTAAGACCCCCCATGGTCACAACGCCAAAATACTAGTAAAATTATAATCTGAAAAAATACTTTGTATTAAAAACCTACATGATAACTGCCTTACTATTAATGCAGTACACAAAATTACAACAATCTTTACATTATGCACAGTTACATTATGTGATTACTTTACAACAAAAATCGATCTTTTTTTGTGGAAAAGCTCAATGCGATTAATTTTTTGCAAATTCTTTTTTTGCAAATTGGAATGTGTGCAAAGGATTGTGGGTGATTGGAGGACTCAAAGGATACACTTGATGCATCCTTCAAAACAGGCTCCTTTGCAAAACAGAAGTCCTTTGATGGAGCTTGATGATATAGCAGCCGAGTATGCAGCCTTACTAGGACACAGCCTTTCGATTGAGAAGCACCCTACATTTTGTTGCTTGGCCTAAAATACACTTGGTGGATTCTTTATACTTGAGAATATATAAGTGCCTTTTTTATCTTAAGATGGGGGTCCCTCACATGATGATGATGATAGTCCGTGGAATCGAAAAGATTGAAACCCCTGCTGTAACCAATGCTTATTGGCTTTAGTGTCAGGTCTGCCATACATTTGGTACTAGTCACCTATCCAACAAACTAATACTAGATTACTTTTCGGGACAGCAAGAAGGGAAGAACACTGCCACACACTGGTCATCTTCCAGGCCATCTTCTTTAAGTCTCTTTAGTTGTTGCGTTTCTACTTACATGAGAAGGATCACTGTCACAGCCTTTCAACATTGAGAATCTATATGTAAAACCATCACTGTTTTAATTAACTGAAAAAAACAACAACTGTTAAATGTATGAAAGTCTGAGTTGCAGGTTCTTATTTGCTTAAAATCGCACATTCAATTGAAATTCAAATAATAGCACTTATTGCATCGCTTCCGAACATCAACATTGCCTGAATGCATAACCGAGGTGATCAGACATAGACATGGCATTGAGGAACGTCTCCATTTCTGCTGTAGCTCTGTTGAAATGGTCCTTGTATGAGGGACTGATCTGTATTATGACATTATAGTATAGAGTGTGATAACAAAGCAGGAACACAAAAGCTGCACACCGCTTACAAATAGGAACGTGAAATTTCAAAGGGGCAGAACAGCGCTATTCGTCAGTACTTGATAATCATTTGTATAATTGTGTATACAATGTATGTACAGACATGCAAAGTGACATTCCAATAAACTTCAAAACAATAGAGGCACAACTAAAGCTATGAAAATAACATGTAATATTTATATTGCACATTTTGTAGGTTAAAATAAAGACTAAGACTTTTTCACTTGTTTCATAACCAAAAATATTGAAGGGAAATCTGACAGGACTTGCATTCAGAAATAGGTGGTTTTAATAAATTTTTAGTTTGGTCAAAAACAACATAACCAAAACAGTTAAGCAAAACTTTCTGGCAAATCCACAACCTGTAACTGTAACCATGCGGGTAATACCAAGGTGATGTTGGCATTTAAAAAAATAATTGCCACAATATTTTTCTTAATTTTCATCCATTATTCAATGGCATATGAGAGATGTAGGTGAAACTATGACATACCTGAGGTCAGTGAACCTACATATTAATGCCTTTATTGTGACCATTGTCAGATCCCTCAAAACGACTCAATGAGGATCTAGCACCAGTTCATAAACACGCAATAACATTCTCTCCAGTGAAAAAACAGGATACTGTGATGTTTTTATGGTTTCAGTGCTGAGCACCCGGACTCTATATATGTAACAATACAGTACTCCTTTGTGTGTTCATCTCCATGAGAAAATAATTAAAAAAAACCCTAAAAAATGGAGGAAATAAATTGTACACAACATCGAAGATCAATCTCAGAATGAAACAAATCTCCTGGAAGACAACTTTCATGCACGTTCAAGCACTGAATATTTTGATGAATATTAAAAAAACACCAAATTCAAGTACAAGGCATTGCTTTAGGTTATACAGTATATATACACAATACATTTTTAATATATTATCATTTCTTAACTACATTTTAGATATTAATAAATAGCACAAACTAACATTCAAAAGGTAACTTTGATCCTAACAGTTATTTGCATTTGCAACTACATATACATCATGGACAGTGTTTATAATCTAAAAGGACTCGCTTTGTTAAAAGCATTGATATATCTCTTTTCAAATGATGTGTCTGCGTTTAGTTTTTTGGACGCAATTCAATTTGTTCTGGAGTGGATGGACTGGTTTAGGAGGTGTAGTAGTGGCACCACTCCAACTGACAAACCTTGAATTTAAAGGACAACTCCGGTGCAAAATGAACCTTTGGTCTAATTACACATTGGTACATAGTCAACCGTTCTCTGAGATTTGTTTTCATGATTATCGAATGTAAAGAGTTATATCTCTAAAAACTGTTTAGCTTATAACGCTAGTATATAGGGCATAGAGTAATGAAAACAAAAATCGCTAATTCATACCACTAACAAGGCTAAAAATAGCCCCACACTAACACGGTAGCATAATGAGGGTCCTTACCTGCAAACCGAAGCATTGAGAACTTTGTAAGTGTACAGACAGTTTAATAAGAAGATATTTTATAAAGACAGTACACTTCGCGTATACAGGCAGGAGCCATCTTTGGAAAACAGTCTCAACCAGTCGAATCATGAACGCAGAGCCAAGTGCGCTGAACTGTCTTGTAATCTCATATGGTCCGTTGTTTCTGAGAAAAGCACAAACCATTTTCTTCTCGTCAATATGTACACGTAGCCTACTGTTCGCTCACCTTATCACAACTTCTTGCTCGTTCACATCTCACCAGCGCACTTGGCTCGGCGTTCATGATTCGACTGGTTGAGACTGTTTTCCAAAGATGGCTCCTGCTTGTATACGCGAAGTGAACTGTCTTCATAAAGTACGAAGTTCTCAATGCTTCGGTTTGCAGGTAGAGACCCTCATTATGCTACCGTGTTAGTGTGGGGCTATTTTGAGCCTTGTTAGTGGGATTAACTAGCGATTTTTATCTTCATTACTCTATGCCCTATATACTAGCGTTATAAGCTAAACAGTTTTTAGAGATAAAACTCTTTACATTCGATAATCATGAAAACAAATCTCAGAGAACGGTTGACTATGTGTACGGTACCAATGTGTAATTAGACTAAAGGTTCATTTTGCGCCGGAGTTGTCCTTTAATAGCTACTTGGAAGTGAGGACAGTAAATGTTGAGCACTAAGGTGGCAAATGAACATCCTTCCACGTGAACGAAGAACGCCAGCTGGACGATCTCTATTAAATCCGAAAGTTCCTCACAGTTGTGCAAGTGTCTCAGTTGGAGCTGCACCAACTGTGTCCGAGTGACTCTTTCCCTGGAAGCAGTTGGGAGAGAGACTAAGATATGTGCGGATAGAGTCATAGGTGACGGGAGATTTGAGATGGGGGAAAAAGTGTTCCTCAATCCCCCTTCACGTAGCCGTTTGCGCTGGTTGCCCCAGCTCTCGCCCCTCTTCCTCTTCTCCCGCTGCCTGCTCTTCCTTCCCCGCCTCTGTCCGACAGTTCTTCAGCCGGGCCGGGCCCGACAGCCTCGTCGAAGCACAACCGGAGCGTGTTGCGTATCACCAGCCGCTCAACGATAAAGGAGGCGCAGAACCAAGGCACGGCGTACTCTGCCGTGATCAGGCCCATGAAGTTATATTTAAACTCAGAGTAGTCCCACGGACAAGCGTTAAACTGCCGAAGCAGCAAACCCGTGCCAAACTCCCACAGATATGTCCACAGTGTATAAATGATGCAGCGGAGAAGCACATTGCAGCGGTCCCGCAGACAAAGATACATGCGCTCTACGATCAGGATGCAGGTTCCGTAGATGAAGAGCGCCCACACACTCGTCACGCCGGGAAACTTCCAGTTGCAGTTCACCACAAACTCCCAGGCAGCCGTGAACATGACTTCACAGAAGTAACCGTGGATGGCATACAGGTACCACCGAGAGAGGGCAGTAAGGGGCTCAGGGGTCGCTGTGGTTGCCATCTTCCTTTTATTTTGATGTGTGGAGTTATTAGGGTTCAGGAAGTTAAAAAAGAGTGTGTTAAAACTGCATTCGCTGCAACACAGGCTATATTCGAAAGTATACTGCATTTTGGATATATTATTATTAATTATTTTGAATTTATAGTTTTAAACAATATGCCGACTGGCTGGTGACACCATGATAATGCAACATTAAATTATTTAAAACAAATATTAAAAGATTTTAAAGGACCGTCCGAAAATGGCCACTGATAAAATATCTGTTATAACAAAACAAAACTGCCAATTTATATATTGCTAGCAAAACATTTTATTTTGTTTAAACACATGGCTAGTTTTGAACGGCCATCAATAGAGAAAGACAACTTTTGGCTGCTGAAAGTTGGGTCATGCTAACCAGCCAAACTTGAGTGATATCCAGATATCATATCGGGATTTCTTTTTTTTATTTCTTTTTTTTTACTGAAATTACTTCCAGTTTATTTTAACATGGAATTGAAAGTTCAATCTGGGTGCATTACATAGTGGGATACAGTATTTCACGCTAAGAGCTTTGTTGGCAAATCTGGACCGAATAGTAGGGTATTCTCTGCAATAATATCTGCATGTGGAGGCCAGTTTACACTACTGTTCAAAAGTTTGGGGTCAGTAAGATTTCTATTCTGCAAGAAAGCATTAAACTGTTCAGAAGATACTGTAGAGACATTTATAATGTTACAAAAGGTTTGTGTTACAAATAAATGCTTTTTTGAACTTTCTATTTATCAAAGATTCCTCAAAAAAGTATCACGGTTTCCGCAAAAATATTAAGCAACTGTTTTCGACATTAAACAATTATAAATCAACATTTTTGATCACAAAATCAGCATATTAGAATGATTTCTAAGGGATCATGTGACACTTAAGACTGGAGTAATGGCTGCTAAAAATTCAGTGTTGCCCTTATAGGAATAAATTACATTTTAAAATAAAAAAAACTCTTACTTTAAATTGTAATAATATTTCTTCCCAATATTACTGTATTTTGATCAAATAAATGCAGCCTTGGTGATTAAAGACAACTTTCAAAAACATCTTCCTAACCCCAAACATTTGAACGTTAGTGTATACTGCAGAAATCATAAGAGTAGTGTGCAATGCTAGTATGCAATTCCGAACATAGCCAACGAAATATAAATGTTGCATGACAACACAGTAGTAGAATTTACTAATGATGATAATATATAAACTTACGCATGCAAGTTACATGAACATGGGTCACTTGAGGAGATAATATAAAAAATAACTGATCTTAGTAAGCAAATCCATGCACGCTAAGCACACACACTACACACAGCTTAAAATACAGTATCATGTGTAAGTGGGCCTATGGAGAACTTAAAGTCCTTAAAACAGCTCATCTGTGTACAAATAATATCAGAGTGAAACTGTAGAGATGAGATGACTGGTCAATTCTAAAGCGATTATGACTCTTCTGATATTCAGCTGTTGCTGGAGATGTGTGTAAAACTGAATTAGAGGTGAGTGTGATCTCATTATGAGCTATCAATTACACTTTAGCTACTTGCCATTTAGCAGATATTTTTCTCAGCCAAAGCTGCTTAACAGTAGGCCTGGGAGCATATGAAGGTTAAGTGTCTTGCTCCAAGGGCATCATGGGAACTCAAGTGACTCTTTAAGTCTTTAAGTTTTAAGACCTCCAGGGACGAACACAAACTTTTACCACAAGTGTAGCATCATCACATCTAAAAATATATCTGCTTAGCCAATTTGAAGAACAAAAACTAATATAAGCTGTACTGTGACTAAACTAGACTGAGGATTTATTTGATGGAGAGGTTATGCAGGGAAACAAGAGAGGGGGGGGGGGGGGGGGAGTAATTTTTACAGATTTTACCCAACCTGCTGTCTAGCGGTCTCAATGTCCACACTCAACACCGTCTGTCAGAGTCCAAGAGGAGCGGTACCGAGTTCTGCTGCCGATGCCGACGAGGTCCTCATGAACTGAGATTAAAACACAAACAAAAACAAGTCATCAACATTAACATCCTGTTTAATTGAGTGAAGTACTACCTTTGTTTTAAAGGAATGTTAAGCTTCTGTGACGGGTTATATATTCTTCCATACAAATGATCTATTTGAGCTGTAAAGTCGTCTAAATGATCCCTTTAGTGGTACTGTTCCAGACAGATAATCTTCAGTTTACTATAAGCAAAGCTCTTAGTTCCTCAACAGTGGCAAAATACACAACTGATAAATATACAGCCCTATAGGATTAAGTAATGGATACAGTAGGTGTCTTATTAATTAATATGAAAGCTCACATACGTTGTTGAGGGAAAGTACAGTATATGTTGTTGAGATAAAACTTTATTTAAAAAAAATCACCTTTGTGAGATTCTTGAGGGAATCTGATTGTAGTCCAAGTATATTTCTATAATTAATCATTATACATTACAATAATTATACATACAGTATCGTTCAAAAAATGAGGGTTGTAAGATTTTTTAATGTTTTCTTAAATAAGTCTCTTACGCTCTTTCTTTAATCATAAATACGATAAAAACAATAACATTGTGAAATATTATTACAGTTTTTAAAAAAACGTTTATTTATTTATTTTTATTTTTAAATACATTTCAAAATGTAAATTATTCCTGTGATGCACATGCTGAAATTTCAGCATCATTACTCCAGTCTTCACTGTCACATCATCCTTCAGTAATCATTATTTTTTACCCAAGAAACATTTCTTATTAATATCAATGTTGAAAACATATAATGTTATATAATATAATATTTTATTTTATATATATTTTATATTATATATAAAAATATAATATGTTTTTGCAGAAAGTTTTCTTCAGGATATATATATATATATATATATATATATATATATATATATATTTTTTTTTTTTTACGATTACATTATTGTTTTGTCAAGTCATTTTTGTACTATTTTTGTTTGCGTCATTTAAACAATACTGTTTTGATAGACATTTTGATTTGTCCAGTGTTTTTTAAAACCAAAAAAGAAAGTGAGAGATTGTAGGTGTTATAAATAGGCCTAACACTCGATAAAAACTGCATTTCATACTTGAAAATTCCAAAGGTTTTTATCAGCCTAACTCCATGAGAGTGCAGTGCACACTGCTAAAAGGGTGATACACTCTAATGGAAAATCCATTATTAAATATTAATCTATGCATTGCGATAAGACGCAGCTCTTGTGCCACAATAGAAGTGCTCAGTCATCCGGACAACCTAAAGGCATTAAAAAGTGTCTGATACACAGAGCCCAGTGCATGCTATGGTGTTTACATGTTGTGTTTGTATCCCATCCCCCTCATTTACTGGGCCTTGCAGTCAGCATTGCTATTGATCGTCTCCTGTCAAACCTCTATTGACCTTCTCGGCAACCTGAACAGACCAGTCAGTGATGTCAGCATGGCCGAAACAGACACGCAAGCTCATCTGCACAGATCAGCATCAAAGCAGAACCACTTCTGAAAGTGCTGGTTTATGCGATGCTGGATGATGAGAATTGGTTCTGTCTAGCCGACAGGGAATCATTGTGTAATGTGCAACCAATAAAAAGAGGAACTGGTTGAAGAAATTGTCTTTTAGTGAGGGCAAAATACAGTTGTACACATGTAAAGTGCAGTAAGAATGTGCACCAAATTTGAGTAAATAGACAAGAGTTTCAGCAAATAATGCTCAATCGACAGCCTTCATGGCATTAGGTTGTTTACCACAAACAATTATTTATCCCTTATTTTCTTTAATAAAAATGCTGAAATAAGGCACTTACAATGGAAGTGGATGGGCAAGATATTAGTAGGACTTGAAAGTAGAAATGTCACGCTTATTTTGTAAAAGTGGCAGTCGTGGCCTAATGGTTAGTCCCGACTGGTAACCTGAAGGCTGCGGGTTCGATTCTCAATACCGGCAGAAAAAGACTGAATTGCCCTTGAGCAAAGCACTTAAAGGCCATGTTGTAGGTTTAATTTTTCAATGAATTTGTGCAATTTGCTTATTGGTAATAAACATTTAAACTGTTATCCATTGTATTTTATGTAGTTGGGTATCACAAAACGAAAAAAGTAGGTACTATCTTACAGCGGTTTGCAACGATTCTCCTTTCCCCCACAATGCATTGCATTACGTCACCTTGGGGAGAGAATTTACCAAAGCCCGCTGCCCGCCTTGTTGAGAGCGACAAGTAGTAGACGAGAGTATTCAGATAGCGCAGATTATAGATAAATACATAGACATAGAGAGATAGATAGACGAGATATATATATAGACTAGATATATAGACAGACTAGATATATAGATAGTCAAGTATAGAGAGAGATAGGCAGACAGCATAACGTTAGCAGATATAGCTACATAGAAATATATACAGTTGTAGGTTACAGTTTGACAAGAGCTTTGAGTGTGACAGAAGCACAATGTTGTGTTTTATTGCGAGTGTACACAAATATAAGTAAACACTTTGCAGTTGGAACGATATCCTGTATGAACAAAATGACGATATTTTTATGTTTCCACTGTTCGATCGCACCCGCGCCTCTCTCTCTCACACTCACACACACTACGAATACATGTATAATTCCACCCCTAATAGCTAGCATGATGCTTTCTATTTCTAGATGACAAAGACAAACATTACCAGTACTACGACACTATGACAAAGGTTACCGGTACTTATCTGAACTAACGTCATGATCATATACTGCCACTAGATATAAAGAAAACTTAGATTTTTCACTCGGTGCTATTCAATGACCGTAAAAAAAATATATGTGTCGTTATTGTGCACTGCTGCTCGTAAGTTAAAACGGCTTGCCATAGCTTGTAGACTAGCTCCAGTGTTCATTTCTGCGTTGCTAAATGATAGCAACTCACCGGGACACTTCACCAACTCTCCACTCATTCTCCTCGGACCATGCATTCAATTGGCTTTGACGGCCCATCAGTTCTTGGCAATTCTTCATTTGCCCTCTCACGTCTAGCAGGTTCAAAATTATACGGCTGCGGGCCATAATACATGTAAGTTCTTCTTGCCAACTCTTCCTCATCCCAGTCAGTCGCCATAGTTCTAATACTAGGCTGAGGCACCCTTTCCTCCACTTCTCCCCAACGTGAGGTCATCACAGAGTTGCGTAAAAAAAAAAAATTATACCAGAAACGTAAAAAAATGGTCTTTAAGACCATTTTTGAGACATTTTAAAAATGATACACATATCTTGAGTGATTTATGTACCCATTAATCAACAGTGGTGGTTAACCTGCAACATGGCCTTTAAAGGGGAACTTGGCAACTATTTCAACTTAATAAAACCGTGAAGAAATCATTTGGATGGTTAAATAACCTGTTCTGGTGAGAATGGTGACTTTCCCCGCTCCTCCCAGCGTTCCCAGGTGGAAAAACCAACCTTGCAACATGGAGACTAACGTCCCGGTAAGTTGGAAATAGGAAGTCTCGTGAGAAGCGAGAACGAGCAAGAAACACAAACTGCTTTACGGCAATTCGACATAAACACACACGCCGTATGATACTGTGTGTGATGTATTACACACCTCGGTAGACATACTCCACATGATAAAGTTGGCCGGCTCCGATAATAACAAATGCACATGAGCAGCGGTAGAAAGGGGGAGGAGGGGCCGCAAGTCAGTTTTTTTACGACAGTGTTGTGAAATATACGCCTCACAGCTGTAGGGGGAGCTCGCTGAGAAAACATGCGACAACAAAAGTGAAAATCAGCGAAGAAATGGCTAGAGCTGCCGAATGCCCCTTTAACACCCAATCCCTCCTCGGGCGCTGCAGCAAAAATGGCAGCTCACTGCTCTGGGTGTGTGTGTCCACGGTTTGCAGTGTGTGAGTCTGTGTGTGTGTTCACTACACACTGCTCGTAATGTGTGTACACTAACTTGAACGGGTTAAATGCAGAGGACAAATTCCGAGTATGGGTTACCAATTACCAAACTTGGCCTTCATGTCATGTCCCTTTCACTTTTCCTTAAAATCACTTATATTGATTCTTCTGTTAATTGTTTGAGCTGCAAAGAGGATTAAATCATTTTTTACAGTTTTTGGGGGGTTGTGAGGTTTGGAAGTTTAGGTTGAAAATTGAACATAACTACAAAGAGCAAATTTGTGATTTTTTTTCACTAAAATCATCTTTACACTCATATTGTTCACATCTTGTAACACAATTGAAATTGTGAGTATTTTAATAATGTTTTATTAACAAAGTACGAGAGCAGAACGTTCAGATACTCTACTCAATCAAAGCGAGGAGGCCCATTTATAGATAGCCAACTCACCTCTGTCCCACGACCCAGCATCCCTCCTCCACTCAAACTCCTCACTCTCAACCGTTCCTCTCCCAGACATGGATGGGGAGGAGAGGGGAAGTACTCTGGGTTCGGGACACAATCCGAGCTCAGAGCCCTTCCCCGGACAGTATGCATGCATACTGTAGGATTGAAAATAATCCAAGAAATTTGAAATATACAAAGACATTTGCTTTACTGTTTTCCACCCCCTCTTTCCCCAATGTCCATTTGGAGTTGAGGGGCTGATAGTGATCAAGGCCTGTACGCCAAGATGTGTGTAGGGGAGAGCCGGGAAGATTGAAACGCGGGACGGATGAAACATTGAGATTCCCTTGAAAACCACTCACGTCATGTACGTCAAATTTCGTCAGCACATAGAGCACGCAATGCCGACCAGACCCGCGAAAACATTTCTTCTTTTCTTCATGCCGTTTTAAAGTTAGAGCCGGAAAGCTGTTTTTGAGTGCGGTAAGTGAATTCTTTCGTTGTATTTATTGTTTCATGTGCCATTGTAATGATAATACGGCAGGTGTATTAGTCCTGCAACACACCCTTAAGTGTGCATTATCAGAGTTTTTTAGTTTAAGTGCAAAACAGGTTTAACTGGCAGGAGGCGCTGTCGGGATGGTTGAAACAAGTTTTCATAATTTTGAGTCATATTGAGTGTTTGCTAGTTGAATAGCCTGTTATTATGAACATAAGGAAGAAATGTAAGAAAATTAATTGTAAACTGATTTGTCTGTCTTCGTCAAAATAGCCTATGAGTTTCTGCAAAATGCGCATAGGCTTATTATCGCCTACTATTGTCTATTGGGCGACAGAACAAAAATGGTTAATATGAACCTTTAAATTTAAATAAATTACAAAATTTGTTTGTAATAATATGTACATAAGTTACTTGTCAGGTATTGTTCATAAAAACAAGCATTAGATAAATAGTTGCCGTTTAAACTGTTATGTTTCATCCGTCTCACCCGTGTGTTTCAATCGCCCCGCTCATGCGGGACGATTGAAACAAAGCACAGCTACCATTCAAAGTCAATTTTTACTTAAATCACTCTATATTTGTACCGAATAACACATGATACTAAGAGAACACATATGTGAGTTGTTGATCACAAAAAGAAAAAAAAATCTATCTGTAACCTTATCTTAGAAAACGACGTTTATCTGAAAAGTGTTTCAACTGTCCCGGTTCTCCCCTACTCCGGGGGTCTATGAATTGTCACACCTTTAGTACCGTGGGGGAAGTTGTATCTGATTGGTCAGTTTGAATGTCTCACATTTGGGTTTTAGTCACATGGTCAGGGAAAGGATAAAAGAAGATTGTAACTGTTCTGTCTCTTTTATGCTCTGGCTCTCTTCTTATTCTCTGGGTCCCTTTCTTGGGGTAACTCTCAGGTAACATTTTACATAGCCTACAGGTGAAACTCGAAAAATTCGAATATCGTACAAAAGTTCATGTATTTCAGTAATTCGAATTAAAAGGTGAAACGAATACATTTAGTATATATATAACTATATACATATGCATGATCATACTTTTCAGAGGGCCGACATTTCTGTATTTAAAATTCTTTTTTTTATTGATTTCATGTAATATTCTGATTTTCTGATATTTTGAATTTGGGTTTTTCATAAGCTGTAAGCCATAATCATCAAAATTATAACTTTTGCACGATATTCTAATTTTTCGAGTTTCACCTGTATATGCTGGGTACAATTAATGATATAAGTTATTATCATCTCATACAACTATTTTGTAACTATTTTAAGTGTAACCATAACCATATTTTGTCATTAAACCTTTTCAATTATAAATAATGTGCTAACTAGTTTTGATTTGGTATTGACTTTGAAGTGCTACCTATTGCAATACAATATTGTCACTCTATATAGCAACGCTCTCCCACATATTAAGCTATTGTAACTGTGCTTATTTCTGTTGTTGGTATAAGTAGCAGTGGGTGGTAATAGACAAGAAATGTAGTTTTCTACCATCCTGCTGACAACGTTTCTTTAGTCAATCAGCAGTCTTGCAGACTGAACCCCTGCAGGAAATCCACCCTTACAATACTATGCATACCCTTTAGTCTATTCAATTATATGTAGCCTAAGTGTGAACTCGTGCAAAGTTCACAGATTGACCCCATTCACTTCCAATGTTAGTGCCTTTTATTTTAAGAAAACGAAGTGGAAATTACTTTTTGTGGTAATCAACATTATCAAGTGCTGCTGATTAAGCTTAACTTGTACTGAACCCAAAACAGTCATTACCATTTTCGATAATTTAAATAAAGCTGAAATAAAATAAAATATACACTGATGAGCCAAAACAATATGACCAGTCACAGGTGAAAGGAATATCATTGATCATCTCCTAACAAGGCCACATATTAAAGTGATAGTTCACCCAAAAATGAAAATTTTCTCAGTATTTACTCTCCCTCATGTTGTTCAACCCCGTAAGACCTTCGTTCATCTTCGGAACACGAATTAAGATATTTTTGATTAAATCTGAGAGCTGGATCACTCCTCCATAGGCTTCTAAGGGATTGAAACTTGTTCCCCAAAAAGTTATTAAAGACATTGTTAAAATAGTCCAAGTGACTACAGTGGCTCAATCTTAAGTTTATCAAGTTACGAGAATACTTTTTGTGCGCAAAAACCCCCAAAATAACGACTTTATTTCAACTATTCATTTCCTTCTCTGTGGGCCTCGAGTCAGTTAACGTAGTGTGATTGCGTAGTGCTACGTCGAACGTAGGCTCACTATTGGCCGACGCTGGTCATGTGTGTGATGCGTGTGACGTACAACACAGAAGCACTGCGCTATTACACTAGTGAACTCACTCGAGGCCCACAGAGAAGGAAATTAATAGGTGAAATAAAGTCGTTATTTTTGTTTGTTTTTGCGCACAAAAAGTATTCTCGTCGCTTTATAAACTTAAGATTGAGCCACTGTAGTCACTTGGACTATTTTAACGATGTCTTTAATTACTTTTCGGGGCTGGCAAGTTTCAATCCCTTAGGAGCCTATGGAGGAGTGATCCAGCTCTCAGATTTAATCAAAAATATCTTAATTCGTGTTCCGAAGATGAACAAAGGTCTTACGGGGTTGAACAACAAGAGGGAAAGTAATTACTGACAGAATTTACATTTTTAGGTGAATTATCCCTTTAAAGCCTAGGTGGATTTGATGGTAAGCAAACAATCGGTTCTCGAAATCAACATGTTGGATGCAGGAGAAATGGACAGGAATAAAGATCTGAAGTCAGGGACTTTGACAAGCGCCAAATTGTTATGGCAAGGCGACTGGGTCAAAGTACCTCTGAAACGGCAAGGCTTGTGGGTTGCGCCCGGTCAGCAGGGACAAACCACAAACCGGCGACAGGGTGTTCATCGATGTTCATCGTGCCCAAGGCTCATCGATGCGCAAGAGCAATGAAGGCTATCCCGTCCGGTCTGAGCCAACAGAAGGTCGATCTACTGTGGCACAAGTCACACAAAATTTTAATGATGATTATGGGAGGAATGTGTCACAACACACAAGCTGAGTGCCTATGATGACCCCTGTCCACCGGTCGAACGCCCCTATGGGCACGCGTGCATCGGAAGTGGACTTTGGAGCAGTGAAAGAAGGTCGCCTGGAGTCCCGTTTTATTTTACATCACGTGGACGGCTGTGTACTTAGAAGTGTTGCCTAGGCAACTAACTGAAATAAAATAAGTCTAAGTTAAAATACAAATAAAAATAAACAAATAAAAACACAAAAATTACTGAAACAAACTAAAATGAAAATATAAAAATAAAAGCCAATTCAAAATATTAATAAATATTATAATGGTGAATAAATAATACTAAAATAACTTATTCATTTAATAAGACTTACAACCCACACGGATGGACATATGGACTACTTTTATGGTGACAGCCCCTGTTTGTTGCTTCCGCCACATAGCTGAGCAGCTTGAGCATTTTACTAAATATCTTTTTTTGGTAACGCTTCATTTTACAGTCCTGTTCCCCATGTACATACTATGTACTTATTATAGTAATTACAATAACTGGGTAATAACTAGGTACTAACCCTGAACCTACCCCTAAACCTAACCTTAACCCATGTACTTACCTTATTTTACCCAGTACTTTCTTAGGTAAGTACACTGTAAGTACACGTAAGTTAACGCACTGTAAAATTAAGCGTTATTACCCAGTACTTTCTTAGGTAAGTACACTGTAAGTACACGTAAGTTAAAATGAAGCGTTTCCCTTTTTTTTTTGGTGAACTGTCCCTTTAAGTGCCTATTTGAGTACTATGAGAATTTCAGACATAATAAAGGCTACACTATCCCAGTTTGTTTTTACTCTGTCCTTCCTTTGTCAATTTCAACCACACACCTCCCAAGAGAACAATGGTGCATCAATGATAGAGACAATATACTATAATTTCTCCTTTGCCGCACTGGAATGACCGGCTCTGGTGCATTCTTACTGCCGCAATTTCTAGAGGTGACTGATGAGAGCTCTGGTCTCCTGCCACGAGTTCACTACACTCTGCAAAAATATAAATGGCAATGGATCAATAGCACACACAGCTCAGTTACTCTAGATAGCACCTTGCCTCCAGCCTTCATTCTTCTCATCAGGAATGAGCAGTGCTGCTGATAAGCCTCCTAAGATCTGTTAAGTGATGATCATGTTTCAGAGGGAGGCAGAACCAGTTTCATTAAATTCTTCAGCATGAGGCGGACAATTCAACCTGTGTTTCACTCATTAGCGTGTTTAATGCGCCTAATCAGGCACAAACGAAACATGATGGATAACAATAGTAGCTGAAAGCTGTTAGTAATTGGGAGTGGTTAAATAATTATGATTTTCAGATTCCAATATACAGTAGTCATGTAGGTCTTTCCGTGTCAACTCAACCAGAGGTCCCGGCTAAAAATTTAGATTTCGATCCTTTTTTGAGAAATCCACTATTATTGGAGGGGGGTCAAAATGATAATTTACACCTGAGATTTGGAGCCAGATTACAGGGGGATAAAAATTTCTTTAAAAATAATTTATTTTTTACAGTGATTGATAGGTCTATTAGTAAAATATTGAGACTTAAACAATCTTTGCTGCATTATGCCAATGGTGACAGTTAAAAAGAAATGGGGAAAAGCCCTTCTTGTGTTTTTTGCCCAAAGTTTACATGTCTGTAACTCAAGAAGTATTAAAGATCTCTTAATATCCTTTTTTAAATTGTGGTTTTTAACCATTTTTTTCTTTTTGGTATCTAATTTTTAAGGCCCAATATGGTTCATTTCCAGAGATATGGGGATATCAATGTGGCTCCATGAGTAAATTGTACAAATTTTCAGTGATCAAAAACCAAATACTTTTTTCTTTTAAAGAGGAATATATAGGCTAAAGAACAAATAATGCTGAAACTAGAAATGTATCTTGTTTTTTTTTTTCTATCAACACAATTGCATAGAACATTTTTGTCTGAGTGCCATAAATATATATATTTTTTTTTTTTCAAAGTTTGCGCACCTGAAACTCAAAAAGTATTAAAGATATATCAATATCCTTCTAGATTCTCATTCTTAATAAACTTTTATTTTGTAAATGTGGTCCATAGATTTGGGGATCCCAGGCAACTCCATATCCAAATTGTTGAATTTTACCCCTTTTCAATGGTCAAAAACCAAATGTGGGTAACTTTTCAAATAGATGATTCTTATTGTGTTTAAAGAAGAATGTCTGAAGAATAAATAATACTGAAACTAAAAAATTTATCGTTTCCCTCTATCATACCTCTCTGAGTGCCAAAAAAGTATTTTTCTGAAGTTTGCATGTCTGTAACTCATGAAGTATTAATATCTTATAATATAATTTTAGATTCTTGTTCCAATTAAACTTTTCTTTTAGAATCTACCTTTATTTTCAAGGACCTATACGTTAACATGTAGTTACAATACTGCATATTTAAACTCTTGGAAGCTTCAGAAGCTGTTAAAATGGGGGGGGGGGGAATCCCTTCTTAAAAAAATTCAAATATGGATTATTATAAATACACTTTTAAAAGCAAGTTAATGTGCCTCAACCATTTCAGTAGATTTTTGCACTCAGAGGGGTATGTTCTATGCAATTGTTTGCATAGAGGGAAACCTGATCCAATTCTAGTTTCAACATTATTTATTCTTCAGAGATTTCCCTTTAAATACAATAAATATCAGCGATATGCAAAGTGACTCACATTTGGTTTTCGACCATTGAAAATGGGTAAAAATTCAACAAATTGAACATGAAACCACATTAAGATTGCCATATCTATGGGATTGAACCACATAGGGTATTGAAAATTAAGATTTCAAAAGACAAGTTTGTTAATATCCAGAATCAAAAATCATATTGAGATATCTTTAATATTTTTAATTTTACAGGTATGCAAATGTCAGAAAAACAATATTATGGCAGTGGCACCCAGGAATGTTGTTTGACAGAAATAAACAAGATACAATTTGTAGTTTCAACATGATCTGTTCTTCAGCTGTTCCTCTTTGAAAGAAAAAAAAGTATCAGCTGTAAGAAAAGTGACCCACGTTTGATTTTCAAGCACTGAAAATGTGTACAATTTAACAATTTACTCTTAGAGCCACACTGAGATTCCAATATCTTTGGAATTTAACCATATTAGGCCTTAAACATATGGATAACAAAAGAAAAGTTTGTTAAGAACCAGAATCTAAAAGGATAATAAGTGATCTTTAATACTTCTTGAGTTACAGGTATGAAAGCTTTATTAGGCAAAAAACACAAGAAATGCTTTTTCCCATTTTTGAACTGTCACCTTTGGCATATAATGCAGCAAAGATTGCTAAAGTCAACAGATTTTACTAGTGGACCAAAATGGACCTACTAATGGAAGTCATTTTTACCCACCTGTAATATGCCTCCAAAATCTCAGGTGAAAAAATTGTCATTTTGACCACCATCCACAAAATAGTGGATTATTCAGTAAGTATACATCCATGACCATGCCATTTAATATTTTGGCTTTCAACATTATTTATGTTTGTCTTTCTTCATAAAAAAAAATATTGACAAAATCCAAAATTTAAGCCAGGGAAGTTTCTGAAATTTGCTTGATTTGACACGGATAGAGCCACTATAGAGTTGTTATTGCAAACTAAATCTGGGTGGGCCAAGGTCATGTTGGATCAGGACCACCCAGTCCTGCTCTGTAGACTGGCCTGTTAACCTTATATACTTTTTTACTTCAAGTGATTATGAAGCAGCCCAAGAGCTCAAAATTCTTACCCCGAAGGACCACAAGTATGTCCCAGAGCCAAGAGATTAACAACTTCTGATCCTTAATAGAGAGGGTTGGTCACATGACTGCACCAAGCCACAGTGATGTTAAAACAGACTGACATGGCGAGACTTTGATTCCACCACGAAGAATAAAATAATGACAACCGTAATTACACATCACGCTATTTTGAGAAGAAAGACTGAGATGTGGACAAGTTAAACTGCATGTAGTGCAGTGGAACTGATCTGCCACACTAAACACTAAATCCCCAGTTTTAATCAAGTCAGCTTTGAATGTGTTTGATCCCGCGCTGCTGATGTAAGTGGGGCTTCAGCTTAGCGCTGCTATGAAATATGAGGATAGAGTCAGCGTAGTAAATATTGACCCATCCAAACTATCCCGGAACGACCTCTTAAAGGGCAAGTATCATATTTATATACGCTTTACCCTGCTGTATAGTAGTTGACTAGGAGGGGAGAAGTGGGGTGCCAGTGCCAAAGGTCTGTTTATAGACAGTGTCCCAATATGTGTGAAGAACTTGAACTCTTTGGAGTGTTTAGTCACAAATACTGTCTATTTCTGAAGTGTCATCAAATATGATGCGAATGAGGCAGCTTTATTTAGCATCTGATATGTTAATAAGAATTGTTTGGCATGTGTGCATTTAGGGTATATCTTATGAGACGGAATATACCGCAGTCGTGACAGCTGCGCCGTTCGGATGCGCAGCGCAGGCCTCCATGACAACCGACCACTGCAGCGCTGCGCAGACACAACTGTACACACTGTATGAAACTATGCATTTGCATATGCACTATGTAAACAACTATGCATTTATAACAGTATGAATCTGGAACATTGCATAAATAAAGTTCCCAATCGTTACCGTATCTGGCCACTAAGAAACGATATAGGTAGAATCAGCATCGCAAATGGTCAAACTTTAGCAAGTTCATTCGTAATTAAAGATTTGAGCGCAAATGAGTGCGTTTAGGATGAAGTGAGCGATGGAGATAACAGCGTAACGTACTTCCTCGTTCGACCGATGGTAAAAGTCCTTATAAACACCGAGCTGATGCCCGAGAAAACATTCAGAAAGGTACACTGAATGGTAACCCCGGTTTACTTTGACTCGCGTACATTGTGGGATAACCCATGCAGGAAACCCAAACGGGTTTAATGAAACACCAAAAAGCCAGCGAGACTTACCGTATTATTCTTCCGCTGCTGTAGATCTAGAGGAGCCGGGCCTCATTTTGGTGTAAAACAATAGAATTGTACAGAAAACCGTTGCACCGGTTGCCTCTCAGAGTGCATTTGTACCAGTCTCTCTCTCTCCTCTCGCTCCTGTCCGGTGATAACTGACATATTTTACTCCACTGCAGCAGTAACAGCACATGCTCAGACACCGGCTGTGTTTCAAAACACTGTGAGCTGCCTAGTGCCTACCTAGTAGAGACGGATTGAATTGTTCTTTTGAGTCGGATCTTTGTGATGAATTAGTTGAATCGGTTCACATTACTGGGCTTCGTTCATGAAAGGGATTTAATCGGCTCTCATTCATTGATTCAATTGAGTCAAGAACCATCGAGCATATCTGATTCGTAATGAGCCGAGAACATAGCTAGGAACCGAGGATTTGACTGATAAATTGCCAATAGAGGAAAGACTTGGCAATTTTAGCAGAAGAGATAACGTTACTGTATGAAACTGTATGGTTTTAATATCATTTAAAATGCGCAAAAACGTCAGCAAGTTATTTAAAAAAAATTGTATAGCCTACTTGTAAATTGTAGCATATATAGAAACATAATTTTCATTGTAAAATGTAAATTGTATTTAGTTTGTCAATATTGTAATAAATTGAATAATGAACTAACTGAACTGATACACATGATGCAGTTATGTGTTTTTAAAAAGAATTCACAGGAGATATGGAAACACAAACGTTCTATCCCTACAGCAGGTGTTGTGCTGAATTCTGACCCACGCCAGATTATTTCACCCCTTTAATCCTAGATTTACGATTAGGTGCTGGCGTTAGGATTAGCCAATCAGGTAGCGGCTTCTACAAGGGGTAATAATTTGGCAGGGAGTCGAAAATAGGCACAACACCTGTTCACTTACTATTTCTGCCATATCTTTATAGTAGTTATGCTAGTATGATTTTACCAACCAGTTTGTTTAAAAAAAAAAACTGAGCTCACACTCAGATGCACCACACGGACTCACGTCAAGTGTCGACTAGGCACTATTAACTCTTTCACTGCTGTTTTTAACAGCATCATTCTTGTTTTGTAACAAATTTCAGCCCCATGTCATTTTGATGATGCATTTATACGGTATGTTTATATGGTAAAATGACCTAAAGACATAATTAAAAGGCTACTGTGGCCGGTTGCATAAACTGCTTAGACTAGTCTTTAAATTAGTCTTTTTTTTTTCTTTCTTTCTTTTAAGATAGCCCAATTTATATAGATTGGTCTAATTTAAATCTCAAATCACTTATAACACTGATAAGCCCCATCTAATTGCTAGTTGGTCATTCTTAAGACATAGGCTCCATCCGAAATCACATACTTCTCTACTATACAGGTCCTTCTCAAAAAATTAGCATATTGTGATAAAGTTATTTTCCATAATGTAATGATAAAAATTAAACTTTCATGTATTTTAGATTCATTGCACACCAACTGAAATATTTCAGGTCTTTTATTGTTTTAATACTGATGATTTTGGCATACAGCTCATGAAAACCCAAAATTCCTGTCTCAAAAAATTTGCATATTTCATCCGACCAATAAAAGAAGTGTTTTTAATACAAAAAAAAGTCAACCTTCAAATAATTATGTTCAGTTATGCACTCAATACTTGGTCGGGAATCCTTTTGCAGAAATGACTGCTTCAATGCGGCGTGGCATGGAGGCAATCAGCCTGTGGCACTGCTGAGGTGTTATGGAGGCCCAGGATGCTTCGATAGCGGCCTTAAGCTCATCCAGAGTGTTGGGTCTTGCGTCTCTCAACTTTCTCTTCACAATATCCCACAGATTCTCTATGGGGTTCAGGTCAGGAGAGTTGGCAGGCCAATTGAGCACAGTAATACCATGGTCAGTAAACCATTTACCAGTGGTTTTGGCACTGTGAGCAGGTGCCAGGTCGTGCTGAAAAATGAAATCTTCATCTCCATAAAGCTTTTCAGCAGATGGAAGCATGAAGTGCTCCAAAATCTACTGATAGCTAGCTGCATTGACCCTGCCCTTGATAAAACACAGTGGACCAACACCAGCAGCTGACATGGCACCCCAGACCATCACTGACTGTGGGTACTTGACACTGGACTTCAGGCATTTTGGCATTTCCTTCTCCCCAGTCTTCCTCCAGACTCTGGCACCTTGATTTCCGAATGACATGCGAAACTGAGCAACAGTCCAGTGCTGCTTCTCTGTAGCCCAGGTCAGGCGCTTCTGCCGCTGTTTCTGGTTCAAAAGTGGCTTGACCTGGGGAATGCGGCACCTGTAGCCCATTTCCTGCACACGCCTGTGCACGGTGGCTCTGGATGTTTCTACTCCAGACTCAGTCCACTGCTTCCGCAGGTCCCCCAAGGTCTGGAATCGGTCCTTCTCCACAATCTTCCTCAGGGTCCGGTCACCTCTTCTCGTTGTGCAGCGTTTTTTGCCACACTTTTTCCTTCCCACAGACTTCCCACTGAGGTGCCTTGATACAGCACTCTAGGAACAGCCTATTTGTTCAGAAATTTCTTTCTGTGTCTTACCCTCTTCCTTGAGGGTGTCAATGATGGCCTTCTGGACAGCAGTCAGGTCGGCAGTCTTACCCATGTAATGACGAGTAATGAAACAGGCTGGAAGTTTTTGAAAGCCTCAGGAATCTTTTGCAGGTGTTTAGAGTTAATTAGTTGATCCAGATGATTAGGTTAATAGCTCGTTTAGAGAACCTTCTCATGATATGCTAATTTTTTGAGACAGGAATTTTGTGTTTTCATGAGCTGTATGCCAAAATCATCAGTATTAAAACAATAAAAGACCTGAAATATTTCAGTTGGTGTGCAATGAATCTAAAATATATGAAAGTTTAATTTTTATCATTACATTATGGAAAATAATGAACTTTATCACAATATGCTAATTTTTGGAGAAGGACCTGTATAGTAAGCGAAAAACAGTAGGCCTATGTGACAAAAGTATGTCCGAATTCACTGTACTCATAAAAAGAGTAAGCAAAAGTTATTTCGGAGAGATTCGTAAGTGTACAAACGATGGTATCCATCAGTGAATTCGGACATACTTTTGTCACATACTTTTTTTTACTATCCCATGAGGCCACGGGCCAGGATTTATTAATGGTAGTGAAGCGACACAACTGACGCTGGTAGTACGTCACATGATAATGACAACAAGGCAAATGTAGTGTCGATTACATTCTTACTACACACTCATACTATATAGAACATACTTTGTAGCAGTCGTGAAGCAATTAGCCTACTTACTCAAAAGAAGTAGGCTACTTATTTTTTCGCACGAAGGCACCTCACGAAACTGATTTCGGACAGACTTGAGACAGCGTAAATTTAATCTACAGCATAAAGAGAAAACTTTGGTGAGAACTAAACATATTTAATTACTATAATAGTAATTTCTCACTAAATTATATCAGAAGTGGAAAAAGATGCTCAGGAACAAACACTTACGCACAAACTGACCACCAACTGCAACTTTCAGACACCATCTTTCTTTTTTTAGCTCAACTGTCACCGAATGGAATGCATAGGATTGCGGGATATCAAAGGCATCAAAGGATACATCTATGCTGCCTTCAAAAATCGATCAGGTGAAGGTATCTCAGGAGACAGGAAGTGATTATATACGTAAGTGCCATGATGGCTTCCTACCTTGGAATGCGTCTTCCGAAGGCAATATTTTAAGTTTTCGGATGCAGCCACAGTCTTAACTTAGCAGTTATGTT
This sequence comes from Gila orcuttii, assembly GCA_026230005.1. Lineage (NCBI taxonomy): Eukaryota > Metazoa > Chordata > Actinopteri > Cypriniformes > Leuciscidae > Gila > Gila orcuttii. Next base: position 42,448,342 of record JAPDVR010000013.1, on the reverse strand, counting down.
TATGCAACTGGACCCTGGAGTATAAGAATAGATTATATAGGGCCAATGCCCAGAGACTTCAAACTGAGGAGTCCAACAACCGTACACAGGGTACTGCAAATGTAAAACATTTAGGCAGTGCTTGAGTATGTGCCAGTAATATAATAAAACACAAATCCCTTCAAATTAAAAATGCACGGCAATATCACAATTTGGTTTAATTAAAACATTAAATACAAGGTGTCCAATATTCAAATCCTGGATTTAGTTGGATTTTACTGCTATAAACATAAAACCCTGTTTCCTAACCTTTATAGCAAAAAATTACTTCACTTTAAAAGTATTTTCCTCCTTATTGGGACATATATCCAAGTGAATGGCTTCTAAAACAAGAGAGAAAAAAAAAGTTGGACTGGGCATGATTTTGTCCATCACGGATTGTTTGGAGCGCTCCTGCGAATGCTGTGATCTCATGTGAGTGACAGGTTCACCCCTCACGCCCCAAATGACAGCATTTTTATTTTGGGGTCAAATATCCCTTTAAATAACTAGATAAAAATATTGTCCGCCTGATATCTGTTGTATAACAACTAGTGTCTCTTTTTTCATCCCATGTGACTCATTTAACATCCGTTTTGGAAGGAATTCAATGATATTCTACAACCTATTCTGCTTTAGATATGATGGTAGCTCATGAAAACATATGACTCCCCAATTACATCCTATCAATCACCTTTTGATACCAGTTAACTCACTGTCTTTGGTTGCAGTTATACATCATTTTTTCAGATTTTCCAAGTTGACAGTGTTTACAAGTTCAGTCGGTTGTATGTGTATAAAGCCTTGTCATTTTAACATTCTTTAAAAAAGAAAAATGTGTGTTGAGTTTGAGATGCTCTGCGTTGGCCTAAAGATATCAATATTTGATAAGCCAACTGCAAAGTAAACTGGGTTGTATCACATATCCCTGGTCTAGTTTTTGAATGCTGCGTGCAAATGTGAGGGAAAAACTTGAACACCACACTCTCATTCAGGCTCATTCTTAAGAAGGTGCATGATTGTATTAATGGGGAAGTACCTTTTCAGATTTCCCATCACCTCTCCGTATATGCAGGAGAGACCTAGGAAGGTTTCCTTACAAAATGACAATTCAGAGAATACGCTGTGCATGGCAAATCCATTACAACAAGCTTTGATAACCGTCAAAGGCCCAAAATGCACCACTGTACAATAATGCCTTCCTCCTGTTTTCATTTACATATTCACAAAAGAGAAATTACATATAGAAGCAGTTGCAATACTCGTGAAAAAGGTAGAAAAAGAACGTTTCGTTGTCTTTCTGAATAATTTAAACTGCTGTGGCAGGACAGGCTAACAGAACCAGAGAATACAAGCATCCAAACGAAGAGAAACAGAAGTCATATAGTCCTTCACGTCAACGCGGAGCTGACATGTTACAAAACAACGCAAGAGACAAAAATGACAGTTCTTCCCACCTTTACATTATGGATCGGGAGCAAGCCGTTGCAAGAAACGTTCAAGATTCTTACATTTTCTCAAATCATTAAAAAGAAAATGGTTATACTTCATAAAAAAGAACAGTAATAATAATTGTAATAATTATAATAATAATTACAATGACAGAAGTAACAGCTGATGGTAAATAATAATAATAATCAGTCCTGTACAATCAGGTCAGTCCTGCGATTGGCCACAGGCTGTAAGAGGATCCATGGAGACGTCAGGGCTTTGCAGTCTTTTCAATGGCTTCAGCTGTAAAAATGGGTCGTTTGGACAGGACATTCTGACCGCAGATCCTTTCTTAGGTCTGCCCGTCACTGAGAGACGAAAAAAAAATCTCTCGAGTCACCTGGAAATCGAGTGTTATAGAGATGCTGTCAGAGTCTGGAGTACAATGCAAGACACCTATTGAGAATAAAAAAACAAAAACATTTGCAGTATTCAATATTCAGTATCTTAAATAAATACATAAAATTGCACACTAAAATTTCACACTAAATAGCCCTCGTTGAAAGGGATACATGATAAAGTATGGGCCCGAAAGATTCATATTCTTGAGGATTTTAAAATACAAAAAATATAAACACTACCATTCAGAAATTTGAACTTGGTAAGATTTTTGAATGTCTCATGCTCACCAAGGCTGCACTTATTTGATAAAATATGCAGAAGAACAGCAATACTACAAAATATTATTAACTTTTCTATTTTAACATTTTAAAATGTAATTTATTCCCGTGATGGCAAAGCTGAATGTTCAGCATCATTACGCCAGTCTTCAGTTTCCAGAGCCGGACAGTAACAGAGTACATTTACTTGAGTACAGTACTTGAGTACAATTTTGAGGGATCTGTACTTTACTCGAGTATCATTTTTGGGGATTACTCATGACTTTACTGAAGTACATTTGAGAGGCAAATATTGTACTCTTTACTCCACTACATTTCTATCCATAACCGTGAGTACCCGTTACTTCTAAAAAAAAAAAAAAAATAATTAAAAAAAAAAGAAAAAAAAATTATCTCGGAAACCCTTAATTTGTTGTTTCCCCCTCAAACGTGATTGGATTGTGCAGGCGCCACTGATTGGGACAGCCTATCAGCAAATCACCTTCACCTTCAGCTCTGAACTGACGCCAAAGTAAACTCCATGGTCAGATTTATGTGGGTTCAAATGTGGGTGCAAAAAATCCATTAAAACTCTAGCAGAGGTTTGTCAGAGCGTTGCCATTGTGCATTGCCTTGTGGGCAAGTGAGAAATGTTAAATAAGGCAACATGGTAAAAAGATGAAAATGACTTGAATTAACTTTCAATTCCTTTTAGATTATCAAAGGTATTAACATTAACATTTTTCATAACTCCATGTAGGACGTTTCTGTATATAAATGTAAGCACGGTTCGCGTACCTATCCCGAAGTGATAAAATAAAATTCTGTATCAAATTTATAGGCAAAGACAAGTAGTTTGTTTAGGCATGGTTTGTAGGGAATTACAAACCTGCACACATATATTCGAACACACAGAACTATAGAATCAATTCTTAATGCGCATGTGAACGCCATCAGCGTTTATCACAGGTTCAGTTTAAAGTCTGTTTAGAGAGAACGCCGTCATCTTAGCGCCCCCTAATTTAATAACAAATGATCATTTCGACGGAAGTGAATCAATCAAAACTAACTTTAGCTGGAAAATAACATTATTCAAGAACCACTATAAAACCAAACCAATCTCTGTTACCTTAAATTATATGTTTATCTTTGAAAAGCCGCTTTGAAACAATCTACATTGTTAAAAGCGCTATATAAATGAAGATGACTTGACACGACACTGTGGCAGTAGTAATGCAATATTTAGAAAATTTACTCTTGTACTCTTGATACTCAAGTACTTTTAAAAACAAGTACTTCAGTACTTTTACTTAAGTAGACATCTGACTGTAGTACTTTTACTTGTACTTGAGTAAAATTTAGCAAGGGGTATCTGTACTTTTACTCAAGTAACGAAGCTGTGTACTCTGTCCGCCTCTGTCAGTTTCACATGATCCTTCAGAAATTATTCTGATTATCTTATTTGCTGCTGAGGTGTTGAAAACAGTTGTGAGTTTTATTATGTTTGTGGAAACCATGATAAAAAATATTCAAGATTCTTTGATGAATAGAGAGTTCAGAAGGACAGCATTTATTTGAAATACAAATCTTTTGTAGCATTATAAATGTTTTTACTCTCACTTTGAATCAATTTAATGCTTCCTTGCAGAATAAAAGTATTCATTTCTTTTAAAAAAATCATACTGACATCAAACTTTTAAAAGGTAGTGTTTAACCATATTTTATATTTGTAAATGCAATGGAAGGGCTTGTTGTAATTATTGCAATGACCTACAAATTTACCTGTGGAAAAAAAATATGCATATAAATTCGATTAACTGCGTTTAACGAAATTTCAAGTACGAGAATTAGACCGTTTTATAAGGCTGCACAATATATTTAAACCAATTCAAAAACATAATATAGCATAGTGCTACTGTGAAATCACAAAGTCTGTGATTCAATTAAATAAGTATATGCGCTGCAGGTTTCAGAGTGAATTGTGACGCTTTATTTAAATGCGTGCAGGTTGTGTTTCTCAAAGCAGCTCCGTTCACAGTAATGCTGTTCCACATGAACTCAGTCTCTGCATATGCTGTGAGTTTGGGTTTCCAATAACGTGCGTTTGGGAACACATATAAAGTCTGACCTGCTTTTTGATTCATAGCGAAGTCTAGCACTGTTATTTACATGCATGGAGCGCATCTCAGCAGCTCAATTAATAAACTCCATCTCTGCATATGCTGTGAGTTTGGGTTTCTCATAATGTTCATTTGGGAACACAACATGACCCATTTTACCAGATTTGTAAGTCACTATGCCAACACAGGAGAATACATCAATAAAAGTTAAAGGCTAGGTTCACTAAAGGTTCGCTTAGGTCTATTTTTATTACCACATAAAATGTATCCGATTACTAGATTAATCGTTGAAATAATCAACCAATTACTCATTTACCAAAATAATAGTTAGTTACAGTCCTAGTCGGGAGACCCGTACCTGCTCATCTGGTCAACAATAGCAGACAGTCGTCAAAGTAGAGGTCAGTCCAGTTCGTGAACCTCATCCTGCAGGCCAGAGGGAGTACGGCTTTGTTCAGACACTCTCTTGGCCATTATTTCCCATTGTGGAGCCAGAACTTTGGGTTTGGGCCCTGACACACATTTGAGAGAAAGAGAGGAGATCAATCCATCTATACATGTTGGTAAAGAAGTATTTGCAGCTAAATGTCAAAATAAATAAATGAATACATAAATTAAATAAATAATGTATAAAAATTAAAATAAATTATATATATATATATATATATACACTGTATGTATATGTGTACATATTTGTATTGTGTACTGTATATTAATTATTGTGTACATTTTTAAATATTAACTGTGATAAGAGAAACAATAAATCCCTCTATACATATTGGTAAAAAGTATTTGCAGCTAATAGTCCTAATATAATATAATATAATATAATATAATATAATATAATATAATATAATATAATATAATATAATATAATATAATATATGAGGTGATAAATCCCTCTTTACATCTTAAATAGTATTAGTAAATAGTATCTGCAAATATTTGTCAGAAATAAACATAAATATAACATTTACACAGAAATTAAATATATACTGTACATGTTTGTATTGTGTTCTGAATATTAAATATTGTGTGCATTTGTAAATATTAATTGTGATAAGAGAGGTCATAAATCCCTCTATACATTTTGGTAAAAAGTATCTGCAAATAACTGTCAAAAGAAATATTCACAGAAATAAAAATGTTTATTTACACAAAAATATAATCTATAATATGTACATCTATTTGTATTATATATTACATATTGTGTGCATTTGTAAATATTAATTGTGATAAGAGGCGCTAAAAAAGAGTTGAGAATTAATTAAAGTTGAGTGTGCTTCACATAAAGAAAGCATTTGCTTATGATCAGCACTCCAAATCAGTCACTTATGAGATTCAATTTTAGTTAGGAAGTTACTTTTGAAGAGTATCAAGGCAACTTACTACGTTTTGGGGGGAAAAAATAGAAAAAGGAAAGAAAAAGCTACGGTCTTTGAGACTCCAGTCACTGCTACATCCTAGTTGCATGAAGGGTCATGTCACCCTATTGGTTCTGAGAGGTACTACAAGCACTCTTCTGCTAACCCCATCCTTTACATAATACATGCGGCTCACATGACAAAGGACCAGGTTTGAGGACGGCAACATGGAAACGAGCCATTTATTAAAAATCACATAACACCAACTGTAACAATAAGTGCATAAAGACCCCAAATGTAAAAGCAATCTGAAAAATCAGTATGGGGTGAAGAAAAAGGATTCGCTGCTTCGGACAGAATGGTGCCAAGCTCATCAGGAATTTATATAACCACTGAACATTGGTTTCTCTCCAAACCCTTCATAGAGACAAGAGGGTAATGAAGCACAATGTGACAGGGGAGCATTCATAAGTGTTCCTAACATCCGCGCCACGTGTTCGGGAAGCCCCCCTTTTGAATCGACATTTACAGAGCCTTTACTCCGTGTTTTTGGGGTCTGATCTCCCGCAGGACTAATGATCCATGTGAGTCACTGCTGAGCCGTTACCATGACAACCCTGAAAGCCATTCAGAGATTAAAGTAGCGCACGCGTGCGAACACGTGTGTGTACTTTCCTCTATGGGGGTTGGTGGAGAAAAGAGTGGGAGAGTTTAAGACGAGTGAATGAGGCATGGCAAGAAGAGTAGGAGGAGAGTGTGTTGCGTGGGTGGCACAGAAAGTGCGTCTTGCACACACAACCCGATCGCTTACCGTCCAAGCCGTTGTGCTGCTCGTAGGAGCGTTTGCCCAGGATGGTTGGGGAGCCGTTGTTGAGGATGGGTGTGGATTTGATGGGCGTCAGGCTGCCCATGGAAATAGTGGGTCCTCGTGGAGGATCTGGTTTGGGTGGGCAAGGGTGCGCCTCTGGAACATGTTTGGAGAAAACATGAGTAAAATGGGTTTGCTTTATAAAAACAAATGTAAAAGTTTTTGAAGACAAGACAGCTTCACTCACCCAGATATCTAACCACTGACTCCAAAGGCTTCCGTACTGTTTGCTTTAGAGGTGCAGGCTTTTGGGACAAATCTGGCAACCGCACAGCACCTGAAATATGTATAAAAATATATTTTACATATAAAGAAACAGCATTAAAATGATATGTTTTAAATAGGTTAAAACTTACATGGCAATACAGTACAGGCCAGTGTCAATGATGCAAAGCTCATTTTTGTTTATTCAGCAAGACTTGAAAACACCTCTAACAACAAACATGCTTTTCATCATCTTTTGATGTTTTGAGGGGTATAAAGGCAAAACAATATCAGAATAGTACAACTTAATAATGAAAAAAATAAAAGCCTCTTTAAAAGAATTTAGTAGAAGTAGCTTAGCATCTTTTTTCTTTTTTTTATTCACATATACATTTTATAATAATTTCTTTGTTAAACGTTTTTCAAATGTATTATTAATATAGGAAAATTTATATTTGAAAAATATTAGTCCATCAAATCAGTCACATGGTACAGCCAACATGCAGACACACGCAGAAAAAGGAAGAAACACAGCAGACCCTAAGGACTGTGTTAGCGTCATTTATTTTATCTTATCATATATTTATTAATAATTAAACATTTTTAAAAAAAAAATAATAATAATAATAATAATACGTTTTACCTTGAAAAACAATTAAAATGTTTTTGAAAATAATTAAGATTTTGGTCACACTACAATAAGGTTTCGTTTGTTTACATTAGTTAATGCATTAACTAGCATGATCTAAATGAGCTTTACATTTGTTACAATATTTATTAATTTTTGTTAATGTTAGTTAAAAGAGTACAGTCGTTCATCGTTTGTTCATGTTAGTTCACAGTGCTAATGTTAACAAATACAACTTTTGTTGATTTTAATAATGTATTAGTAAATATTAAAATTAACATTGAGATTAATAAATGCTGTAGAAGTATAGTTGATTCTTAGTTCATGTTAACTAAAGTAGTTAAGTAATGTTAACTAATGAAACCTTATTGTAAAGTGTTACCCTTATTCTAAAGCTATTACTTTTTACTTGATGGCTATTAAATGTAAACTTTTCTTGAAAATAAAAAGAAACACAAAAGTACATTTCTCTAAGAGTGAAACGTGTTTTAAGGTAGATAATTTTTTTTTTTTTTTTTTTTAAATTAGATTAAGATTTTTCTTAATCTTGGAGAATCTTATTCGTCAATAACCCACAATTTATTATATAAAAAAACACATTAAATCACCACACAATTCATAGATAAATTCCATAATAATAAATATCAGAGCAATTCAAACTTGAAGTAGCCCGGTCATGTCTGACAGCAAATACTCACACTCGGCTTTGATAGCGGCAGTGTTGACAGGTATGTACGGGTGTCTAGCCACGTATCGGGATCTCAACAGGTCCTGGCAGACGCGTCGAGCCGCTTTCGTCACCTGAGACGTGTGCAGGAAGAAAGCCTGTCTGGTCTTAACGGCAAACTTTGGGCTTCCGCTGTGTCTCACAGGCACACCGTGAGGACTCTGAACACAGACAGCCAGATGAAAGTCAAGTCCTGGGTGACAGTTAAATCTAAATATTGCATTTTAAATCTGTTGAAGTGAACAAATTCCACTTTTAAACATACATAAAAGACAAAGTTTCGCTTATTCACTCATTCAGGGAGGGCATTAATTTGCCAGTAACAAAGAGAAAACAGAATTGCACAGTAAAAGAAGAAACAGACTAAATAAAACCGACTTGTGGGGAGAGAAAGAGAACTTCATGTGAAGAATTGACTCTGAGCCCCGTGGAGCATGTTTGGAGAGAATCCACTTCACACCCACCATGTTGTTGCGGTTGGGTCCGGGCCTCTCTCCATCCAGTCTGGTTGGCATCTTCAGACCTCCGTATTTTTTCCAGTAAGTCCAGCAGGAGGCACACAGTCGGCACTGCATGTTGGGCGGCCCCCATGAGTACCACTGATACGAGCTAGTGGCTGCACACAGAAACAAAACACATAAAGCTCCATCCAACACGACTGCTCTACTCACTGTAGTTTAACTTTTGATCTGAACTAGAGCCCGACCGATATATCGGCGGGCCGACATTAGGAATTTTCCAAACTATCGGTATCGGCATTTATAATGGCCGATAAATGAATGTTTAAAAAAATGCGGGGTGCAGTGATGCAGTGGTGACGCGTTCATGTAACATGCCAATAAAGCACCTAAAAGCTGTCACAAAGAACTGGCAAAAGTAATGATTATGAATACGTCAAATATAGCAAGGAGACATTTTAATTGTTTATTAAAGGGGAACTTGGCAACTCTAGCCATTTCTTCACTGATTTTCACTTTTGTTGTCACATGTTTTCTCAGCGAGCTCCCCCTACAGCTGTGAGGCGTATATTTCACAACACTGTCGTAAAAAAACTCACTTGCGGCCCCTCCTCCCCCTTTCTACCGCTGCTCATGTGCATTTGTTATTATCCGAGCAGGCAATTGGTTGATGAAACATTGATTAAAATTAAGATACAATTAATACAAAACGAAATTCACTTTAAAGAAAGGTTTTGTGCTTTCTGTTTGAGGTCTCTGTGAAAGATTTAAAGGAGTCTTTTAGTGCCGCTTCAGAGCGGTCACATCCGTAACACTGTTTTTTCCTCATTAATGTGAAAACACGAAAAATTAAATAAAATGAATATTTTATGTTCTGTGGAGAGCCAACTCTTTTTTATCCAGTGGGTATTACTTTTGGTTTGCGCAGTGTAATTCACAGAATTGATTGCTCTGCTACCAGCCTCTGTCACGTATTGTGTGAGCTTGTGACTATGGCAAGCGCACATGAAAAACAGATTAATCGTTATTAAAGTTACAAAAGTTATACAGTCTAGAGCAGCGAGTGATTTTTCTTTGTCTTTTGTTGCTTGATTAACATTTAAAGAACAGACAGCAGCAGGAATATTAGACTGTTGTCACTTTAAGAGCTAATGCACAATATACTCTCTCAACTGTTATATTCACTTAAGACATAATTGACTATGTTTATGAGGATAATCAATCAATCAAACCTTTATTACAGACTCAGGGTTCAGTTTTTAAAATGCATAACCAACAAACAACCAAAAAAACAAACAAACAAAAAAACAACACATATATATATATATATATATATATATATATATATATATATATATATATTAGAGGTGGGCGGATCGATCCTGAAGTATCGATACTTCGATACTGACGTGGTATCGAAAAGGATCGATCCTCACATAAAAATATCGATCCAAATGTGTATTTTTTTACCAGTAATTTTTATTAATTTAGCACGCAATTCAGTGCGTAAAATAAGCTTCAAAGTGGAAAAATAAGCAAATGTTAGTGGGTAATTGTGTATAGAACTTTTTCTCCTAGTCATCTGTATACAAGACGAAACCAATCAATCACAGAGAGCGTTCGATGCTGGTGCTTCACTGAGCTCACAGGCCCAGTGCGTTTGGGAAACGAAGCCTTGCTTAGATGACAGAGAAACAATCGGGAGTTATTTCGCAATAAACAAACCACAAGTGTACATAACGGTTCAAAATGTTGACGTCAGTAAGATTTTTTTAATGAAATTAATATTTTTATTCAACAAGGATCGATGCATTAAATTGATCAAAGGGTTTTACACTATTAAAAAAATATATACTTCATATAAATGCTGTTCTTTCAACTTTGTTCATCAAATGATTCTGCATAAAATGTATCATGGTTTCCACACAAAAAAAACTGTTTTCAACATTGATAATAATATGAAATGTTTCCTGAGCAGCAAATCAGCATTTTAAAATAAATTATCATCATGACTGGAGTAATGATGCCGAAAATTCAGCTTTGATCACATGAATAAATTACAGTTTACTATGGCAAAGAAAACAGATAGCCTATGTATGTATTTTTGATCAAATAAATGCAGAAGAGAATTAAAAATCTTACAGACCCCAAACTTTTGAACAGTAGGCTAGTGTACAATAGTACATTTACTATAATTAGGGTAGTTTTGTAAAAGTCACTGACTAATTACAGGCGAGTTGAGAGCACAAATCACAAAATATTTAGTAGTCTTGAAAACGTATTCAGATTTAGCATATTAATTATGCATTCACCTCATAAATCATGACACACTGCTCTAGCACAGGAAAGTGCATACAAGTTCAAGTGCTTGCTTTTGAAATGAAAAAGTATTGGTATCGGTATCGATATCGGCGATACTGGCCCTGTATTTACTTGGTATCGGATCGATATCGAAATTTTCAGTATCGCCCACCCCCAATATATATATATATATATATATATATATATATGTGTGTGTTTGTATGTATGTATGTATGTATGTATGTATGTATGTATGTATGTATGTATGTATGTATGTATGTATATATATATATATATATATATATATATGTGTGTGTTTGTATGTATGTATGTATATATATATATATATATATATATATATATATATATATATATATATATGTGTGTGTATGTATGTATGTATGTACAGGTCCTTCTCAAAAAATTAGCATATTGTGATAAAGTTCATTATTTTCCATAATGTAATGATAAAAATTAAACTTTCATATATTTTAGATTCATTGCACACCAACTGAAATATTTCAGGTCTTTTATTGTTTTAATACTGATTATTTTGGCATACAGCTCATGAAAACCCAAAATTCCTGTCTCAAAAAATTAGCATATTTCATCTGACCAATAAAAGAAGTGTTTTTAATACAAAAAAAAGTCAACCTTCAAATAATTATGTTCAGTTATGCACTCAATACTTGGTCGGGAATCCTTTTGCAGAAATGACTGCTTCAATGCGGCGTGGCATGGAGGCAATCAGCCTGTGGCACTGCTGAGGTGTTATGGAGGCCCAGGATGCTTCGATAGCGGCCTTAAGCTCATCCAGAGTGTTGGGTCTTGCGTCTCTCAACTTTCTCTTCACAATATCCCACAGATTCTCTATGGGGTTCAGGTCAGGAGAGTTGGCAGGCCAATTGAGCACAGTAATACCATGGTCAGTAAACCATTTACCAGTGGTTTTGGCACTGTGAGCAGGTGCCAGGTCGTGCTGAAAAATGAAATCAGATGGAAGCATGAAGTGCTCCAAAATCTCCTGATAGCTAGCTGCATTGACCCTGCCCTTGATAAAACACAGTGGACCAACACCAGCAGCTGACATGGCACCCCAGACCATCACTGACTGTGGGTACTTGACACTGGACTTCAGGCATTTTGGCATTTCCTTCTCCCCAGTCTTCCTCCAGACTCTGGCACCTTGATTTCCGAATGACATGCAAAATTTGCTTTCATCCGAAAAAAGTACTTTGGACCACTGAGCAACAGTCCAGTGCTGCTTCTCTGTAGCCCAGGTCAGGCGCTTCTGCCGCTGTTTCTGGTTCAAAAGTGGCTTGACCTGGGGAATGCGGCACCTGTAGCCCATTTCCTGCACACGCCTGTGCACGGTGGCTCTGGATGTTTCTACTCCAGACTCAGTCCACTGCTTCCGCAGGACCCCAAGGTCTGGAATCGGTCCTTCTCCACAATCTTCCTCAGGGTCCGGTCACCTCTTCTTGTTGTGCAGCGTTTTTTGCCACACTTTTTCCTTCCCACAGACTTCCCACTGAGGTGCCTTGATACAGCACTCTGGGAACAGCCTATTTGTTCAGAAATTTCTTTCTGTGTCTTACCCTCTTGCTTGAGGGTGTCAATGATGGCCTTCTGGACAGCAGTCAGGTCGGCAGTCTTACCCATGATTGCGGTTTTGAGTAATGAAACAGGCTGGGAGTTTTTAAAAGCCTCAGGAATCTTTTGCAGGTGTTTAGAGTTAATTAGTTGATTCAGATGATTAGGTTAATAGCTCGTTTAGAGACCCTTTTCATGATATGCTAATTTTTTGAGACAGGAATTTTGGGTTTTCATGAGCTGTATGCCAAAATCATCAGTATTAAAAAAATAAAAGACCTGAAATATTTCAGTTGGTGTGCAATGAATCTAAAATATATGAAAGTTTAATTTTTATCATTACATTATGGAAAATAATGAACTTTATCACAATATGCTAATTTTTTTAGAAGGACCTGTATGTATGTATGTATGTATGCATGCATGTATGCATGCATGTATGCATGCATGTATGTATGTATGTATATATATATATATATATATATATATATATATATATATATATATATATATATATATATATATACACACACACACGCATAAATACATTACAAAAATACAAATGTATCAGTGTTTCCACAACTTAAATACTTGCCAAGATGGGCATTTTGAAATCATTTTGCTCGAAAATGCCTGTTCAAGTGCAAGAAGTGAAAGAGAGCTCAATCTAGCATTCGTGCTGTCTGAGATGCTGATTTCTGGGCGCTCGCTTCGGATGTTTGTGCACAGAAAGCTTCCCATACAGAGCGAGTAACAAATTGAGTTCTCTTTCGTATGTTCTTGCGCTTAAATACTTAAATTGACAAGGCTTAAAGTTTTGTCATGATGCATGAACACATTCATGCTCTCCCAATATTGATAATATATTTTATAAAGGTATAGATCAGATCATCCATAATTTAACAAATTTCCAAACCTGAAAGACTTTCGTTCTTCTTCAGAACACAAATGAAGATCTTTTTGATGAAATCTGAGAGCTTTCTGTCCCTCCATTGACAACTACGCATCTACCACTTTGACGCTTCAAAAAGTTTATAAAGAGATCGTAAAACTAATCCATATGAATTCAGGGGTTTAGTCCAAATTTTCAGAAATGACATGATCGCTTAGTATGATGAATAAAAGAGTAAATTAAATATGTTCATCATACAGAAAATTTAGACTAAACCGCTCATTTCACAAAGAAATTGCGTAGTTGTCAATGTAGGGACAGAAAGCTCTCAGATTTCATCTAAAAGATCTTCATTTGTGTTCCGAAGATGAACGAAAGTCTTACAGGTTTGGATTTTCATTTTTGGTTGATCTATCCCATTTACTAGCATTACCGGGACGGGGACGTTGCAAAACTGTAGAATGTGCTCTTCAAAGGGGAAGTGCGCATTTTTTTGGACGTACAAATACATTTTCATATTCCAGTTTAATGTCACCTTTAAAGGGCCCCTATTATGGATTTTTCATTATTTTCACCTTTCATGTAGTGTGTAACATAAGTGAATGAAAACATCCAAGTGCACCGTATATAAAGTTATTGTCTCTCAAAAGGAAGAGTCGACTCTGAGTCAATGAAATTAATTGTTTTTCAAATGAGTCATTAGCCGTTTCGTAGCGACGTCAAGACGAAACATTAGACTATGGGAAGACACAAGTGAAAACTTGAACACATTCAAATACTGAATAGCATCATGTCGAGAGGACGCTGTGTTCCACCATGCAAAGCTACAGCCAGTTTGTTTTCACTGCCCAGGGACGAGCATGTGAAGAATCAGTGGTTAAAGTTCATATTTACAACGATACCACAGCAGTATAGCCCGAACCTTGTGCTGTGTTCCCATCGTTTTACTTACGACTGCTTCACCAACATAAATGCTTTCAACTGTGGATTCGCAAGCCGGTTGTTACTGAAGGAGGGGTCAGTACCCAGTTTATATGGATCAGCTTCTTCCTCCTCCGAATCACAACCTGTAAGTATTATTACCAATCACAACTGACTGGGTCATCTGACCAATCACCGCAGATTAGCGTCACGCAAAGGAGGTGTTTGGGAAAATGAATCATTGAACGAATCATTGAGCAAATCAGGTAAAAATAAATCCATATTATGAGACAATGAAAGTGTTTTTTGTCCTTGCATGCATGTAAAACTGTTTTTGGGGACTCCCAAAACAAAAATAGGAACATTTCAAATGCCATAATAGGGGCCCTTTAACATTGTAAGTACTTGACAGCAGGTCAAACACTCACTGTAACAGCTCTCGCATGCGCGGCCCAATCCGACGGGCTGGCCTGGTGCTCCTGGAAGAGCCCCGGCTCCATTCAACAGCCCTGGTTTCACACTGTTTATGCTTAATTGGTTTGGGTTGGGCTTGTTACTGTAGGAAAAAAGCAAAAGAGTTACTGGATTTCATCTGGTCAAAGTGCAAGCACTCGAAGCTTACGGTGAAATGAACTTTGACTCGTTGAAGTACTCACTAGTTTGGGATGTAAACCTGCTTTAACTTGCTCTCAGCTTCAGCTGCTTTTAATCGTTTCTGTATGAAACAAGAACCAGTTAGTCTCAGTGTGAAAACTATCTAGGTTCTCTACCTGGACACAGAGACTTGAGACAGCCGGGTTGTATTACCTGCTGGACGTATCTGTCTGTGGTTTTCCACATGTAGTAATACTCTATGATGCTGGTTAGAGACTTCCAAGGAAGCTGTAATAAAAGAAAAGGTAATTTAGAACGAATAATTCACTAATATCATAAACAAAATGGCTGTTTATTACATTTTACCCCATATTTGTTCAATCAAAAAATAAAATTGTCATTATTTACCCTCATGTCTTTCCAAACTCCTAAGACATTTGTTCATCTTCGAAACAAAAAAAAATATTTTTAATGAAATTGAGTGATTTCTGTCCCTCCATGCAAACCTAAACTTTGACGCTTCAAAATGCTCATAAAGACACTAAAAGTTATCCATATGAATCGAATGAATTAACCAAAAGTCTTCTGAAGAGACTCAAATCAACTTATATAATGAACAAATTTAATTTAGCCTTTTATTCACATATAAACATTGATCGACAGTGCAAGTGTTTCATTCGCATTTGCTATTAAAAATAGATGCGTGTGAGTGAACTGTAAAATGTATTTAGGAGCACGAGTGCCAATAAAATGTCTTAAATATTTTAAATGATATAACAAACGTATTAATTATCATTTTAAGAGGTCTTCAATTTAGGGATGGAAAACCAAGAAAATTCAAAAGGCTATGATTTAATTAAATAAGTATGAGAGCTGCAGGTTTCAAAGTAAAAAACGAGGCCCTGTTGTGCATTCAACAGGTTTTAGAGCTGTTTACATTGCCAATAGACTGCTTATGATCTACTGTTGAGGAATTATGACCATGTTGACTTTATGGTGTTTATATTGTAATATGCTGGAGATGCTTGTAAGAGTGCACATTTTATCTCCCTTTAAAAGAGCAGCCGGCGGCAACAGTAAAGCATTTCAAAATAAGAGTCCCAGTGTATTTCAGCCTTGTTTATATTTAAATAATATTTTTGCCTGTTATTATTAGTATTTTTTGGTTACATGATGAAAAGTATCTGGCTTTGAATTCAACCTTAACTGTTACGTTTGTTTGGGCAGATACATTTTGATAAATTTGCACTGCAACCCAAAAGTGCTTCTAAATGTTTCAATTTAGGAGTATGTGTGCTCTTAGGGAAAAGAGTATGAACGAACGACTGGAAACCACCATGACTAGATCACTGAGTCAGTTTCACTAATTGGATTAGTCCAAATCACTGACTGATCCAGCAGCAGCGGCTCTTGAGGTGCAGCTCAATGCAGGTTTAGATTATGATACGTTTCATATACAAAGTTTTCTAATGGTTTTAGAAGATTTGAAAATGAGTCATATAAACTTGTTGGGGTGTTTTTGCCACTTTGAAAACTGTTGCTGCAGTAAATTAATAAAAAATTGTTTTTCCCACAGAAGAAAATCATGGAGTTATAAAAAAAAAAAAAACAACAACAACAACAACTACAACAAAAAACACCAAAAAGGTGAGTAAATGATGAACGAGTTTTCATTTTAGGGTGAGTATCCCTTTAAGGAATCTTTCTTGCTCTTATTAGAGCAAATCTGGTCATGATGGCAAACAGAAATCCAGCTCCATTTCCCATCCTTTGTGTCCCTGAATAAGCTGGTGTGCCCAGCTTTTAGGGTGTGCCCATTTTCCATGACAGGCTCCTCCCTGTTTTTCTAAGTAGACATTTCTGATGGAAGCCCAGAGCTAAAACGTTCAGTACTGCACATACATCTATCAACCACCAGGTGGCAGAGTTAAACATGCACTTGGCACACTCACTGTCCCCTGAACAAAGGCAGTTTATCAGTCATTACTGCCACAATTATCTTAGCATATTCTGCTCAGATCTTTCTAAATCCACACTATTCTGTAGCACAAAATATAGGAATTCAATTTTGATCACTCTTCTGCTTGTGTAAATACTGCTTGGGAGGAACTTACAAAGTCTTGCTGGATGTCAGTGAAATCTTTGCCATATTTCTCGAGCGCTTCCTCGAACAAGTTGGCTTCAGATGCGCTCCATTCCTCCATTTCATCCCTGCAGAGCACCGGCCCACCCTGGGGTACCAGCGCCGCGATGGCCCGTGTCATGTCGTAGCCATTCTTATGCAACGTGTCCATGGCGTGAAACTGAAGATAAAGCGATAAACACGATAATTGTTGGCTCAAATCCAATACACGTCACCAAACACTACATTGTTTTAGCAGTGTGTTGTCAAGCAACTCTAAAATCTGAATTGCTCAACCCTGGGAACAACACAACACTGACACTAGACGAAGAGGAATTGTGTGGGCAGCACGAGAGAGTGTTTATGCATGGGGATGTTGCCCTCTGGCGACTTTCCTTCATGTTTTGTACACAACGGGCCGAGTCGGGTGGCAGGAGAGTGAATACCCAGTTCTGCTGCCTATAGGCAGAGACTGAACAAGAGCTGGCAACAGGCCTGTTGCAATTATTACATAATCGCCTGGTGGAGATTATTTGATCTAATCGTGATTATCACCATGCACTTTAAATTCTAATCAACCCAAATTATGGAGTTTGTTTGAGCATCCTGACAGAGTCTGAGTGAGTTTGGAGTAGGGCTATCTGTGTGACTGACCAATGGCAAAGTGTTCGCCAAACCAGTTTGTAATAGTCCTTATTTTTTCAATTCTGTTCGGCGCACTTTGACGCACTTCACATTTAAGCAAAATTGAAACTGAAAATGATGAACACTGAGACAGAAGCTGAAACCAAAAATGGTCATTTTAATTTAGCCTTTGTTTTGAATAAGTATACATAATATAATATAATAAAATATAATATATATATGAATTGGTGTCAATGGAATAAAATCTCAATGCAAACAACTTTGAAAAATATTGAATAAACCTAAAGAGAACAATTATTTATTTAGTTATTCATGTAATTATTCAGTCTGTGTTGTTTAATGCAATTTTGACTATAAACAAACTACTACAAACTGAGATGAGCTTTTTGACCATTATGATGTGCAGAACAGAATACAAACAATAATCTCTCAAGCTTAAATTTACTTTTGGCTGATATAAACAACTGTCCTTAAAAGAGGAACTGGCTCTTATGTTCCTTTCTTATAAAAAGGCTTTTTTTCCATTTCTATGTTTTTATGTATTACACAAGATGCTGGTTTGAATGGCCTTTCACTCTCTAGTGCATGGGCAAACAAGTAAGGCTAGCTATGCAAGCATGAGAAAAGCATTAATGTGCAAATAAAATCAAAAGTGAATACAAACTAAACTGTGAATTGCATTTGAATTTTGACTGCAATTTGCTTCCATAGACTGAGATTGTTGGGCAGTTGCACATATCTTACTGGATTTATCCATTAAACTCTCACAGCAGAGGTCTGTGTGTCTCAAAAAACAATATATTCTGTAAACGCAATCTCTTTTCCATCAATATATCATCCTTTAGCAGTCACATTAAATCTAACTAAACCTGGATCTTTCCATTGTGCTTCACATCATTGGTTCTGTAAACAGATGTTAACGGTTTCAGTTCAAATTTGCAGGCTATTTTCTCTTTCAGACAAAAAACAAACATGATATTTTATGGCATTTTTTGTGGTTGAAATCGTAGTGTATCCCCTACAGCTTACCAGACAAAGCTAAATAATATCCGACGACAAAGATAACTAAATGAGATTTGGAAAGAGGAGCATACTAAAAAAAAAATGATGAGATGAAAAATCAGGATTATGCATGGCTGTATTTGATGTTTTAGAATGAATCATTTATTATTCCTCTACTCTACCATGACAGGATTCATATAGTCATTTTGATAATAATAACAGTAGAAATAATATTATAACTACTATTATCTGGCCATAATACACTATAAGATGATTAATTGACTATAAATAGAATATTCCATTAGCATTTACAACCAGTTTCAAAATTGGACAAGTGATTCAAAAAGGTTTTTTTTTTTTTTTGCAAATGTCTGCCATTAGTTATGATGAACCTGCAGAGCTTAACTAAAGTGTGAAGTGTTCCAGCAGTGTGTGGAGTGTGTGAGAGTGAGAACATGAGATGTGCCGTACCAGTGTGATGTCTCTGGAGGCTGCCGCAGCGCTCATGTGCAGACTGGGCTGCCGAACTGAACTACTGCAGTCTAGAGCCCGCGCAAACGTACCCACAGACCTGCGCGGCGGGGGGGGGTGAGAAAAAGAGGGAAAAAATGTGAAAGAGAATGAGGGAGTGAACTGAGCAAATTATGCAGTTTGAAATAACAAAATTAAACATTTTTGGAGGCATCTTCAGAGTTTCATAGTTGAGGTTTTGTTGTTTATTGTCTGTTAAACTCAGTGTTTTGTTCACAACAGATTGGCACACATGTAAAATAGAGCAAAAGCGTTCAACGCTGCAGAATCTTACCGAGCCACGACGAGGAACTGGTCGATCTGTTTCTCGATGAGGGGGCTGCTGGGATCCCACACCTTCTCCTCCAGTTTCTCAAGCTCTCGATTATCATTCTCTCCTGGAAAACCAACAGCCACAGATCACATTCACTACAGAACACACACTGCTTTGAAATGAGACTTTTGCTTCATCATCTTCCTGAAGCCAACATTTATCTAATGTGAACTCAATTGAGTTCTTACAATTTTTTGTTCCACAGTTTTTCCTTTTGTGTACCATAAAACAAAGCATCTTATCGATCAAACCAACACACTAAACACCACTACACTACTCTGCAACCCAATTTTTTTTTCTTTTTTTATTATAATAAAATATACACTACCAGTCAAAAGTTTGGAATAAATGTCGTTTTTTTTGTTTGTTTGTTTCCTATGCTTTACAAGGCTGCATATATTTGATAAAAACAGTACTATTGTGAAATATTATAACAATTTAAAATAACTCTTAAAAATATTTTAAAATGTAATTTATTCCTGTGATGACAGCTGAATTTTGTGAATTCAGTGTCACATGACCCTTTAGAAATCATTCCAATATTTCGATTTGCTGCTCAAATTTCTTATAATTAACAAAGTTGAATACAGTTGAGCTGCTTCATATTTGTGTGGAATATTAATATGAAGAGAGATAAACACAAGCTGAGATAGTGTTGAATATGTTAGTGGTCTGGTCCGATCTGAAGAGCTCAGAGCTTTGGCTGTCTAACTCAATATGGTGAAGAGACATCTTACCCTCTTTGAGGAGGTCAGTGATGTCCGCCTGGTACTTATTGCCCACTCTGATCTCTCCCTTATCAGCCAGCAGAGTCTTCTGCTGAGGATCGTACACCAGCGAGTAGAAAAAGGCATCCTGCAAAACCAAGAGACACCCTGATAAAGTCTAGGCTCAAAACCTTTCGCACTAAAGTACACAAATGTGAAGCTTGGATTTGTGCTTCACTGTGTCCCAAAATGGAACCCTAAACACTCGCGGTCTTCTTCCGAGTTCACATTTTCGTGACGTAGTTTAAGAGGGTGCTTAAATCGGCCACTTGCGAGCACCCTTCTAAAACCTAAAATGACAAATGGAACACACTACGGACTTGTGGACTTAAAGGGATAGTTCACCCAAAAATGTAAATTCTGTCAGTAATTACTCTCCCTCATGTTGTTCAACCCCGTAAGACCTTCGTTCATCTTCATAACACAAATTAAGATATTTTTGATTAAATCTGAGAGCTGGATCACTCCTCCATAGGCTTCTAAGGGATTGACACTTGTTCCCCGAAAAGTTATTAAAGACATCATTAAAATAGTCCAAGTGACTACAGTGGCTCAATCTTAAGTTTATCAAGCGACGAGAATACTTTTTGTGCGCAAAACAAACAAAAATAACAACTTTATTTCAACTATTCATTTTCTTCTCTGTGGGCCTCGAGTGAGTTAGTGTAGTGTAATTGCGTAGTGCTACGTCACACGCAGGCTCACTATTGGCCGACGCTGGTCATGTGTGTGATGCGTGTGACGTACAACACAGAAGCGCTGCGCTGTTACACTAGTGAACTCACTCGAGGCCCACAGAGAAGGAAATGAATAGTTGAAATACAGTGTCCTTGTTACAAATTTTACATGTACTTATTGTTACACGTTACATGTGATTACTATAGTAATTTCTATAAATTGTGCATAATTACATGCAACTAACCTTAACAAAACCCTAATCCAATAGTATGTATATGTAGTTAATTAATATTACTCAGTACTTAAATGTATATTTACCCTGTAACACAGACACCTTAAATTAAGTGTAACCAAAAAATCTAATCCTAACCCTTTAGTAAGTACATGTTGTTACTTAATATAACTCAGTACTTGGCTGTATAGCTGTAATAATTACACCTTAAAATAAAGTGTAACCACATTAATTTAAACACTGCTTACAGAAGTATACAGTATTTCAAACTTCTTTTGAAAAGGGACTTGATCGTGAATATTTCAGGGAATTAAGTGCAGCACAATTTTAATGCGCTGATGAAGCTTATGTGCATGCGTACTCGTTTAAAGCATGTTTCTCTCTTTTAATATAAATAAAAACAGACAAATGAACCAGTGAAGGCCAGTGTTTGACATTTTAGAGGACTGGCTTTACTCTGTAGAGGCTCCAGTCTCCTCATTACTAAATATGAGGAGGAACATACTGGGTCAACACACTGAATTATTCATTTGGATCGGGACTCAAAACTAGCACGCACACACACACACACACACACACACACACACACACACACACACACACACACGTCAGATAAACATTTCCCTCTTGAAGACATACTGTGAATGGAGATACTAAGAGTGAAAAGCAAATTCATGCAAACTAAAGATTTTGCTCATGCATTCAAACACCTTGGTATAGGGCTGTGACACTCACCTCTCTGTCTAAATAGGACTTGAGGGCTTCCGTCTCATTCAGAAGTGTAACACAGCATTTCCCCCTGAAAACGCAACACATAATACAGTTTTAACGCCGACTGGACTGAATCTCACAGTCCCATATATCGTTGAACTGATCTCAATTACTTTGCGCAGTTCATTCACAGTGCTGCTGGACAGAGATTCGTACTATAGTGATATTGTTGTAACAGTAATCGTAACAGTAAACGTTACAATCGTTGCAGCCATATCACCCTGTAGCCAAAGACTGGTTGCCCACTAAAGCTAAGCAGGGTTGAGCCTGGTTAGTAGACTGGAAAAACTGTAAGAGAGGGCTACTCTCTGAGAAAACAAAGGAAATTACCATTTGAACTCACTCTCGTGCACCATTCGAGACTAGGGTGACCACCATCAAACAAACCAAATGTGGGAGGATTATACGTTTGTGTGGGACAATGTGGGACATGTGATGTTACCAACACTAAAAAAAAACCTGAAACTGTTGTATAATGTTTATCTAACTTAATAAAAACATTTGTATTCTGCCTTTCAGCTGATAAAAATTCTTTGTTCTAGAAAACACCATTACATCACAATGTAACACAACATGTCTTTATTTTACATGACATTTAAATTCAACATCACTGAGCCCAAAGGCAGCGGGCATCATGCAGATCACTATTTTCATAAGTCCAACTAAAATCCAACAAAATGAACAAATAAAATATAAACCAACATGAATTTAGATAATTGACAGTCTTATATATTAAGAATATATCAAATCAAAACCTTTCATATTTTTAGAAAGGATGTGAAATTAAAACAACCACAGCAGGAAACAAGTTGATAAATTCTGTTAAATTAAAAATTTTATTTCCCGAATTATCCATTTGTTTTCTGACAGGGAATCACCGCTCCACATTTTGATTGACAGCCGTCACAACCATTTGTGACCGTGTTTACTCCTTTTCCTTTCAACCATTGGACAGGATTTTAAAAACGGCTGTTGTATTTGTACTTCTGATGATGCGCTGTTAAATACAGGTGAAAAACTACGCCGCAAAAAGAATAAATAAAATGCCTTCTTAAAAAGGCAAAAGATCGCATGCACGTTTTCTTAATATGATATTTAAAAACCAACAGACTGATGAAAATGCGGGACATTTTCTCAATATGCGACGTGCGGGACAAGGGGTGAAAATGCTGTGCGGTACAACACAAAGCGGGACGGGTGGTCATTCGAGACGCAAGTCTCACCGCAGAATCATTATAATCTACATCTCTTTCCCTCATCCCTCACTTCCTCCCACTCGTGGTGAGATCACCCAAACTCACACAAGAATCTATATGGTTTTAATGTGAACAATTATCATACAGTTATACACATGTTTGGTATCATTTAAAATGTCTCAGTGCAACTGGTACAAATGTCTCATTCCCAAAGAAATAAACCAAAAGGTAATAAAGTTCTTAAGTGTTTAGAAATATCTAGCACACAGAAGGGTGTGTCTTACAGAGAAACGGTCAGAAGGTGTTCACTCAATGCAAATTTCCACTGTTAGCAAATGGTTGCCCCCAGTAAGTCTGGGACTGCGATTAAGGTGAATTTCCACTGTGAACTCATATTTACATATGAAATGAAGTCTGTCCTTATAATGAAACGCAACCAGAGCTCAGGGCTTTTCTGTACCTCAGATCAGCCGTGAGGCTGAGAGCGGCCGAGACTCTCAGCATTCATGCATTTCCTAATGTCAGGTTAACATCTCCTCTTTATTCCAGAGAATTTGATATTTTGTATTGATTATCTTTGAAATGATTATGAAATTGTAATGATACATTTACCTGACATAATAAATTGTTACATTTGATTATGCTAACTGACTTTAACATTATTTTTATTAGAGTTAAAAGGAATAGTCAAACATTTGCTCACATTTAAAGGGACAATGTGTAGTTTTTTAGGTATTTTATTATCTAAAATCAATATTTTTATTCATAAATATGTCCTCAATGGTGTACAAATACCTCTGCCAATTATCTGACTTATCCTCGTAAACGAAGAATTTATTATCTTTATATACATGTGACGGGTAGGTCCACGGAGGCTTCCATAGTTCCGCCATCTTGAAAAACTATAATAGCAGAGAGGGTCAAAAAGTACTAGACCAACGCGTTTCCACAACGCGTTTTCGTTCAGAGCCAGCGTCACGTGACTGAAAGCAGAAACGGAGGAGCAGAGCAGAGAGAGGCGCTTGTCGCTGCCCCGTGTTTTTCACAGTCAGTAATTCATACTGTAACATTCGTTTGTTCGTTGTGTCAAGTTGCAGTTTGTTTGAAATAACAAACCTGTTCACCCGAAGGAAAACTCGATAAAGTGCTATTAGAAGACATCCTGACATAGCTTTTTGGTACATAACAGTTACCGTAGATGCAACACGCATTTGAAAAAGCGAGGCGCTGGAGAGCACAATTCGTTTGAATGCAAAATACAATTTCACCGCTAGATGGGAGAAAATCCAACACAATGTCCCTTTAATGATGCACGGATATCATTAAAACCTTTTTCATTTATGGAGTCTTGTATTGAATGTATTGAATGTAACCAAAAATAATTTGCCACGAAGAAAGACAGTAACACGTAAAGTCCTTCCGTGCTGGTTTGATGCCGGACTTTGGGCCGATCGAGCGCGAGTTTACACCTGGATTAGTGCTGGGCAATGATTAATCGCGATTAATCGCATCCAAAATAAAAGTTTGTGTTTACATAATATATGTGTGTGTACGGTGTATAATTATATTTTATATATAAATGTACACATATGCATGTATATATTTAAGAAACATTTGCATGTATATACTGTATATATATTTAAACATAATTAATATTATATATAAATATTATATTTTATATATAAATAACATATTTTCTTAAATATATACATGCATATGTGTGTATTTATATATATAAAAAATAATTATACACAGTACACACACATATATTATGTAAACACAAACTTTTATTTTGGATGCGATTAATCGCGATTAATCGTTGCCCAGCACTAACCTGGATGGGAGACTCCTGGGAAAACTAAGGTTTCTGCTGGAAGAGGTGTTAGTGAGGCCAGCAGGAGGCGCTCACCCTGTGGTCTGTGTGGGTCCTAACAGCCCAGTATAGTGACGGGGACACTATACTGTTAAAGAGCACCGTCCTTCGGATGAGACGTTAAACCGAGGTCCTGACCCAAAAATCCCATGGTGTCCTTCGAAAGAGTAGGGGTGTAACCCCGGCATCCTGGCCAAATCTGTCCAGTGGCCTCTAAAACAAACCCCAATATATACTGACTAGCTTCATCACTGTCTCCTCTCCACCAGTAAGCTGGTGTGTGTGTGTGGAGGGCGTTCCGGCACAATATGGCTGCCGTCGCATCATCCAGGTGATGCTGCACATTGGTGGTGGTTGAGGAGATCCCCCACTTAATGTAAAGCGCTATATACATGTAATTAATGATTATTATTAATCAAACAGTGTCTGAGACTGTTCCCTGGTTGTAGTTAGACAGGTGTATTCATTCACAATAGATTATCTAAATCTCCCCGACTGAGCTTGGGGTTAAAAATAAAATTGAGGATTTTTCAAGTATGAGTGAGGAAGTAAAAAAAAAAAAAAAAGTGAAATATCAACCAATGTTATTTTTTTTTCTGTAAAAGTATACTTCTAAGAGGTTTTAATATGTATAAAGTTTGAAAACTTATAAATAAAAAAACAAAACTGGTCCCCAAGATATTAAGATACAAGAAAAGATGCTTAAGTCAATCATTTAAAAATGTATTTGTAATTTTTTACAATTATTGTAATTTGTAATTATTAGAGCTCCTGACAGAACCCAACAGGCCTAGAAAACATCAAAGTTAAATGCAAAAGTTAAAACTAAATCGCACATCCTGGCCTCTTTTCAGTATCGCATCAATATGAATTATAGGAAAAGGGCCATAAATAAAATTTAAAAAATTAAATGCTACACTGCAAAAAAATCTTTTTCTAATTCTAATTTTTCTCATTTTCCAGTAAAAATATCTAAATATCCTTAAAACAATATCAAAGACTTTATCAGTAAAATGACAGTTGTTAAGTCTTCAGAGAAATCAGAGAAAACGTATAAAAGGTTTATTTTTATAAACTTGTTTCCCCTATGAAGACTATTTCATCTGTAATTTTTCTCAATCTTGTTTCACGAATACTTAGATGTTTATTGTCCTGGAAAACAAGACAAAAATACTGAATAAGAAAGGTTTTTTGGCAGTGTAGCCAAAGCCCTCACATGAGATTTGAGTAAATCCTGCACTCGACATTCATTAGCTATTGTTGTGGTTAAAGCCAGTCACATTTTAATAACTTTTAAAGTTAATTATCTCTGTTTTTAAATTAAAAGGTTTCCAAGCATAATCCTCTTTTGGTATTCACTGCCAGTATCCTTGTCCATGTTTTTTGGGTCACTGCAAACGGTACAGTAAGAGAGAAGGAAAATGCTAATCAACAATATTTTAAAATTGAGTCACTTGATTAATCGTTCCAACCCCTGAGAGGCTTGATGCTGGCCATCCACCTCCCATCCCCATACAACAGTGAAGAACCTGTTCATCCTGAAAGGATTAAGGTCAAGCTCGCTCCACCCTTGAGTCAGACTTTCTCCACAAACTCGAAAGAAGATTTACATGTTCGTGATCTGAGACAGACGTGACCTGGCCAGTGTGATATGATGCTTGAAAGCGCAGCCTTCTGCTGACTGGCTGCTTTCCTGAGAACATTGATTACCCAGCAACTTCCCAATCCCAAATAAAAGTGGGCATGATTCTCATGCGGAGTTGGGTATAACGCGTTACAAAGTATTCTGATTACTTTTCATGATAACGCAGTAATGTAACTCATTACATTTAAAATTTATGTAATTTGATTACAGTTACTGATGTCAATAAAATGAAGTTACTTGCATTACAAATGTATTGTTAAGAAAAAAATATTTAGTTAAATGCATTTCTAATCACGTTCGGCCGGCTGCGTCAGTTAATGAGCATGCGCTTTAATGAATTACCGGAGAACGCGCTTCATGAGGCACACACACACACACGCAAGGTCTCTCGCTCTCTCCCTCTCCTCCGTGCGCGCGCTACACGGTTTGGATCACAGTCTCTTCTGTCTCGCATGCGCGCTCTTGCTCGCTCGCTCTAGATTTCGGGAGATTTTAACTAATTTTGCGCATCAGGGAGCCGCCGCTATCAATATGCGGGAGACTCCCGGAACCTCCGGGAGCCTTGGGATGTCTGCAATATTAAATTACGTAAAGAACTAAGTTTCACTTTGTAGTGTATTCTTGTAGTTTTAATAGGTTTTCAAAGTAACTTGAAAGTAATTAGTAATCTGATTACTTTTTACATGCAGTAATTAGTAAAGTAATCAAATTACAATTTTAAAGTAGTAATTAGTCATTTGTAGTGGATTACTTTTTTTGAGTAACTTCCCCAACACTGTTCTCATGAAATGGTTCTATTCACATGTATAGATGACTATGAAATATACAAGCCCTTGAGCAAAAACGAAACTGACTCAATCTTCTCCTGCTCTCTGCTGGATTCGTACCAAAGAAAGAGCAGCGTGAATGAACGAGAGGCTAACACTGTGCAGTGCTGGGGATAACATCAGGCCAGAACATGAAAAAGACTGAGGATCGCAGACGCTAATGAGAGCGAGTCTGGTCGGCTACAAGCAAGGTTACCTGATGTGTGTCGCAGGCAGAGACTCCAGCTGTCTGGAGAGGAAGAGCTCTCTGTGTCTCAGCTGATGCTTCTGTATCTCTGGGAGATCCGCCATTTCAGGGTTCTCCATCTCCTCCTCCAATTCTCCTATAAGTGAAAAGAAAAGAGGTCCCACTTTATATTAAGTGGCTTTAAGTACTGTGTACTTACATTGCAACTAATAATTTGATACAATGAACTTGCGTACATACATGTTTTTACATTTTGAAAATACCTGTGTGTAATTACAGCTGTAATTAATATATGTAATTACATTTGTAATTACACTGTTGACCCTTCCCTTACACCTTAACCCACCCTTAAACCGACCCATACCACCACACCTGACCCAAACCTCACCCGTATCACACACACCTGACCCTAACCTTACCCGTATCACACACACCTGACACTAACCTTACCCGTATCACACACACCTGACCCTAAAATTACCCGTATCACCCACACCTGACCCTAACCTTACCCGTATCACACACACCTGACCCTAACCTTACCCGTATCACACACACCTGACCCTAACCTTACCCGTATCACACACACCTGACCCTAACCTTACCCGTATCACACACACCTGCCCCTAACCTTACCCGTATCACACACACTTACCCGTATCACACACACCTGACCCTAACCTTACCCGTATCACACACACCTGACCCTAACCTTACCCTTATCACACACACCTGACCCTAACCTTACCCGTATCACACACACCTGACCCTACCCTTACCCGTATCACACACACCTGCCCCTAACCATACCCGTATCACACACACCTGCCCCTAACCTTACCCGTATCACACACACCTGACCCTAACCTTACCAGTATAACATCTCAATAGCAGCAAAAGTGGTTTACATTGTACATATTTTTCAATGTAAGTACATAATACTTAGTCACTTAATATAAAGTGGGACCAGAAAAGATAACCTAGTCATCACCTTCACTTGTTCAACCCTAATTAATATTACAAATTTGATTCTGTATGCTGATACTAATTGGCAGATTTTGATATAATACAGGTCCTTCTCAAAAAATTTGCATATTGTGATAAAGTTCATTATTTTCCATAATGTAATGATAAAAATTAAACTTTCATATATTTTAGATTCATTGCACACCAACTGAAATATTTCAGGTCTTTTATTGTTTTAATACTGATGATTTTGGCATACAGCTCATGAAAACCCAAAATTCCTATCTCAAAAAAATAGCATATCATGAAAAGGTTCTCTAAACGAGCTATTAACCTAATCATCTGAATCAACTAATTAACTCGAAACACCTGCAAAAGATTCCTGAGGCTTTTAAAAACTCCCAGCCTGTTTCATTACTCAAAACCGCAATCATGGGTAAGACTGCCGACCTGACTGCTGTCCAGAAGGCCATCATTGACACCCTCAAGCAAGAGGGTAAGACACAGAAAGAAATTTCTGAACAAATAGGCTGTTCCTAGAGTGCTGTATCAAGGCACCTCAGTGGGAAGTCTGTGGGAAGGAAAAAGTGTGGCAAAAAACGCTGCACAACGAGAAGAGGTGACCGGACCCTGAGGAAGATTGTGGAGAAGGACCGATTCCAGACCTTGGGGTCCTGCGGAAGCAGTGGACTGAGTCTGGAGTAGAAACATCCAGAGCCACCGTGCACAGGCGTGTGCAGGAAATGGGCTACAGGTGCCGCATTCCCCAGGTCAAGCCACTTTTGAACCAGAAACAGCGGCAGAAGCGCCTGACCTGGGCTACAGAGAAGCAGCACTGGACTGTTGCTCAGTGGTCCAAAGTACTTTTTTCGGATGAAAGCAAATTTTGCATGTCATTCGGAAATCAAGGTGCCAGAGTCTGGAGGAAGACTGGGGAGAAGGAAATGCCAAAATGCCTGAAGTCCAGTGTCAAGTACCCACAGTCAGTGATGGTCTGGGGTGCCATGTCAGCTGCTGGTGTTGGTGCACTGTGTTTTATCAAGGGCAGGGTCAATGCAGCTAGCTATCAGGAGATTTTGGAGCACTTCATGCTTCCATCTGCTGAAAAGCTTTATGGAGATGAAGATTTCATTTTTCAGCACGACCTGGCACCTGCTCACAGTGCCAAAACCACTGGTAAATGGTTTACTGACCATGGTATTACTGTGCTCAATTGGCCTGCCAACTCTCCTGACCTGAACCCCATAGAGAATCTGTGGGATATTGTGAAGAGAAAGTTGAGAGACGCAAGACCCAACACTCTGGATGAGCTTAAGGCCGCTATCGAAGCATCCTGGGCCTCCATAACACCTCAGCAGTGCCACAGGCTGATTGCCTCCATGCCACGCCGCATTGAAGCAGTCATTTCTGCAAAAGGATTCCCGACCAAGTATTGACTATTGAGTGCATAACTGAACATAATTATTTGAAGGTTGACTTTTTTTTGTATTAAAAACACTTATTTTATTGGTCGGATGAAATATGCAAATTTTTTTAGATTTTTGGGGTTTTCATGAGCTGTATGCCAAAATAATCAGTATTAAAACAATAAAAGACCTGAAATATTTCAGTTGGTGTGCAATGAATCTAAAATATATGAAAGTTTAATTTTTATCATTACATTATGGAAAATAATGAACTTTATCACAATATGCTATTTTTTTGAGAAGGACCTGTATATCATATATGCACCATAACAGTTTTTAGTATAAAAGCAGCATGTGATTTTAATATTAGCCATAACATGAAAACAATAAATGGCTTTGAAGCAACAGTTCTTCCTTCTCCCTTGTGTCAGTTCCACCTACTGGAACATTATTGATTTTCAGATATTCTTGAATGAACTTATACAATATTTACTCAAAACCAATGATCCCACTTTATATTATGTATTTAACCACTATGTACTTACATTTAAATTAATCGTTTTAATACAATGCACTTATTGCGTAGATTTTTGTGTTTATACATGTATTTCTGTAATGAATTGTATAATTACACTATTGGCCCTTCTCTTACACCTTAACCCATCCTTAAACCGGACCATACCACTACACCTGTGTGTATGTGTGTATATATATATATATATATATATATATATATATATATATATATATATATATATATATAAAAAGCATCAGTAATCCTGCTTTCCAAATACAAGCAATTGAAAAAACAGTGTCCACCAATCATTCTATGCTTTTTTTGTGGTGAAATCTTTACAGATTTTTATAGTAAACTTAAGAATAACTTTTAGATTGATAGTAATATTTCAAAATGAACACTTACTAGACAAAATACTTAGGTTTTCTTTATGCAAAAATTTATATTTTTGAAAAACCATGTTAAAATGTATTTAATATGATACATCAGACTTTTGAGGAACGTTTATATGTTATTATGTTTTGCCCCCCACAATTAAAACTACATTGGGAGACAATGACAACTGATATGTATATGCATTTTATGCAACTAGTCAGCTATACTGTAATAAATATTTAATTGATTTACATTACAAGCTATCAGAATTTCATCTTACTTTTTGGCCATATAAAAATCAGCAACTGCACCAAATTGCATATATTTGCTCAGTTTGGGCCTCTTAATAAAATTGAGGGTGTTGTTCCTCATTGAATATAAGCTCCATATTCTCACTACATCATATTATATGAGCCACAAAAGCCTGATGTATTAAATATGATACTTCACATTTTATTAAACTCCATTTTTCATGTATTTTGTCTAAAATCACAATAAACTGCTCAACTTTGGAAAAAAAAATAATAATAATAATTTTCTGACTATTATTTCACATACCAGGCATTGCAGGGTTAAACCTACAACACCTACAAAGACCCTAATCAGGGAATCAGTCCGTCTTCACAATTCGACTGAAAAGTTGAAATTGAAGTGCGGATGAGTTTGTGATGGCCATTCATCCAACCTAAAACTACATCTTTTAAACACAGACTGATCAAACGCAATGTCCGTAAATGTGAAAATGACTGCAAATAACCAAAAGAGAGCGAGACGAAGCAGACGCCTTTTCTTAATTCAGTTTGCAAACACATCATCACCCTTCTCTTAAACAGATTACTAGGTAGGTACAGAAAAAGGAGACAATCTCTCTTGACAAACCACACATATATGTGCTGTATGGAGGCAGAGTGCGGCGGAGAATGATAAGTGGGAGAGAGTCGGATGGGAGGGAGAGAAACCAGTGAGCGTGCTCCAATTCATTTGGAGTTTCATTAGCGAAAGAGAGAGAGACAGATGGAGAAACATGGAGATGGAGGGAAAGGCTGAAGAACAAAAAGAATCAGGGGATTTACAAAAAAAAAAAAAAAAAGATGTTTGTCTAAAATCAATAAGTATTCCCTCCTCTTCAGCACACGTATGCCACTGCTCTCTACCCGTCACATGCTATCCGGTTTTATTTTGCCATTAAGAAATCTGAAACTACATCGAACACGAGCGAGCGGTCACTTTACAGCGCTGCACATCAGTAACCATTCTATTACAGCTGCGCGTGGAGTATCGACAACCCCTGCTGGGGTACACGCGGAGCAAGGGATCGAGATGGAGCCTGAAACAAAGACAGTGAATGGGAAAAGATGAAGAGAAAAAGAGTGAGCAAAAAAGAGAGAGAGAGAGGAACAGCCCTCTGGCTAGGACCAGCCTGCTGCGTCCTTGAGAGCCGGCGAGAAGAGGAGCTGAACTCAGTAAACTCCATAGTTCTGAGAAAGAGAGAAACAACCCAATCATCTGGCCCTCCACCCTGCCTATACTGAACAAATTACCTCTCCATTCCACCTGTCTTCACCAATTATCAATTATTGATGAATGAATCTCCTTACCAGGTGGGGGAGGAGAAGAAGAAGAGAGGAATGAAGGGAGGTCGGGTTGAGAATCAAAACCACAAGGGCTTCATTTTCGAATGATTTAAGGCATTTGGTTTAGCGGATCTTGAAAGTCTGCATTCATCTGTTGGTGCGGAAGCATTTCATGCGAGTTATTTGTGTTTACATGCGACAAGCTTTGTTGTGTTCTAATCAAAGGGTAAAAGAGGTGACGTTGGGAACCACCAAGAAATCGTTCTTGTTCAAGGCTGCTTCATTTTAAAATAATACTGAATTTAGGACATTGGGTTCTGTTAATGGTTCTTCAATGTCTGGATCCTTGCACTGATGAAGTACTAAAACACTCTGACAGTGTTTCCTGCAACACTATTCAGTGGTGGCACTGCAGAACTAGTGAATCTACCATCACAGCAAAAACAAAGTTAACCGTCACAAGAGGTGTGAATTTGCAGTCTGGAGGGAATCCTGAAAAAAATATTGCATCGCAGTTTCCACAAAAATATTAAGCAGCATAACCGTTTTTGACTGACAATGTTGAGAAACGTTTCTTGAGCAGCAAATCAACAAATTTGATTTCTGACAAATAATCTGTTAGTAATCAGACTAACACAGACTGAAAAGACTTCATGAAAACACCTTAATCAATACGATTGAGCTTGATCCGAATTAAAATTTGATTGGATTTAAAGGGGTGGTGTAGCAGACCATCGGTTCCCAACAGGGGGTCTCGGCCCACAAGGGGGCGTCAGCGAGCTCTTTGGGGGGTCGCGTCATATTTTGAAAAGTGTTGAACAGTGAGCATTAAAGCAGCAGTCCGTAACTTTTTTTGTGATCAAAATTTACATAATGAGTGAATACATATTGAATGCATTTTCCAAACCGAGTTTGTGTCTTATCCTGAGGCACTATGGTACACCTATAATACGTGTTTATATTGGGACTATCTTACACTGGTTCGGGTCGCACCGCTGCGGAGTAACCCAGTGACTCGTCATAGACATAAACAGAGAGAAGTAGCTCCGGCTACAATGTTTTTCCGCAAGACGCATCGCATTATTCTGTTAATAAACGCATGTTTATTAATCGCTAGAGCGCCAAACGATCATATTTCATTAGCTCATTTTATTCACGATCCCCTGGCTGACCAAAAAATGGGATTTCAACGAGTTCCCAGACACCAGTCATTTTGTTATAGCCTATATTAATTATTTTTTTCCTACACACCAGTGTGAATAATGATATTTTTGTTATTGCATTTCAAATAGGGCCAATTAATAGGCTACTCCTAGGCTTACGTTTTTAAATTAAAAATGGCCTACTGATTGTTTTGTTATAGTATTTTCAATATTATACGCTATTATTTGTGCATAAACATATCTGGTTATAGTAATAAACATACTGTATGTTTAAAAACAAAACATTTTGTCATCCTTGCTGCAAGCTTACAAGAGCGACAATATCATTAAATGTGAAGGAGGCCCTGAAATATTTTCTTGGGAAAAAGGGGGTCTCAGACAAAAAAAGGTTGGGAACCACTGGTGTAGACATTAAATAATTTGATCAACAGTAAAAAAAATTAAGTATGTAAATGCTTGAATCCGACTATTTTCTCAATTGGATTCAAAAACACCTTGCGCAGTGCCATGATGCATATGTTTACATAAGTTTTACGTCATAAAAACATTCATATGATTATTTATGTCTCATGACAAACTGGTCAGTGGATGAGACTGAATATTTACAGATTTGTGCAAAAAATAAAAAAATAAATCCCTTAACATAAATGCCAGGTCTCTTTTTTAGATGTCATTAAGGCAAAAACGACAGTTATACTCATGATGGCTCCGGTAACATTATTGCAGTGGCTTTCTCTGGTTCTGAAAACGATGACGATGCTCTCAAGTTTTGTTTGGAATACATGTAATGCACATTGCAATCCGATTCACATTCGGTTATATGTTAAGGGTTCATATAAACAGAACGTCCAAAATGGATTCATTCCGACTGACGAAAATTACAGCATATAAACATACCAACTGAAGACTGGCGTAATAACTCCTGAGAATTCAGTTTTGCCATCACAGGACTAAATACTGAAATAGAAAACAGTTATTTTAGTTTGAAATAACATTACAAGTATTACTGTTTTTACTGTAGTTCTGATCAGGTAAAAAGACTTATATAGACCGTATAATTCCCATCCCTAAATAGTTTAAGCCCGTACTGATCTGTGTTATATCTGGAGGTCAAAGACTATTTTCATTTATTCACCTCTCACGTGCACACACTAGATACACGAGGTAATGCCCCCATAACTTCGCTCTAAAACCTCCATACAAAAGTCCATAGACGTTTGCTTCGTATGTCCTACGTGTTCATATAAACCCACACCATGCACAACCTTTCTGTTGACAAGGACATGAGATGATACGGAGATGAATTCCGGTGTCTTTTTCCAACCGCTGTTCGTTTATTTTGCCCTTCCAGTTCAGGAAGAAATGTAAAACACACAAACACGGCTCACACCGACAGCTGTGACTCAAAGCCGTTGCACTCAGTACCAAGAGGTCGAGCAGAAAGCACAAACAAGTGGAGCGGCTGAGGCCAACGAGTGAGGTGATTCCAGTGAGTAGTTCACAGCAGAGTCAGGTCTCTCTCTCTCTCTCAGCACACATGGCGCCTCACTGCCTCATGCTCTCAGGGCCCAGCGAGGCGGAGCCAGCATCACAGAGAGCAGAATATTTCATCTGTGAGTCACGGCACCCGCACGCTGCCGACTCCTCCGACTCTGGAGGACTGAAGTTTACACACCAAAAGCTCTGTTGATTTAAATCAAGGGTCAAAGAGCACTAGAAACTTTCTACAATCTCTGGAGGAAATAAGAGATATACTCGCCTGTGCAGAACTGGAAGGAAGGAAGGAAGGAAGGAAGGACGGACGTAAGAAAGAAAGATAGAAGAAAGAAAAAAGAGAAAAAAGAAGGAAGGAAGGAAGGAATAAAAAGAAAAAAGAAAGAAAGATGTAGAGGCGTAAGAAAGGAAGGAAGGATCTGGGGACGGAAGGACGGACCGTCACGGACGCAAGAAAGAAAGAAAGAAAGAAAGAAAGAAAGAAAGAAAGAAAGAAAGAAAGAAAGAAAGAAAGAAAGAAAGAAAGAAAGAAAGAAAGAAAGAAAGAAAGAAAGAAAGAAAGAAAGAAAGAAAGAAAGAAAGAAAGAAAGAAAGAAAGAAAGAAAGAAAGAAAGAAAGAAAGAAAGAAAGAAAGAAAGAAAGAAAGAAAGAAAGAAAGAAAGAAAGAAAGAAAGAAAGATGTAGAGACGTAAGAAAGGAAGGAAGGATCTGGGGACGGAAGGACGGACCGTCACGGACGCAAGAAAGAAAGATAGAAGAAAGAAAAAAGAAGAAGGAAGAAAGAAAGAAAGAAAGAAAGAAAGAAAGAAAGAAAGATGTACAGACGTAAGAAAGGAAGGAAGGATCTGGGGACGGAAGGACGGACCGTCACGGACGCAAGAAAGAAAGATAGAAGAAAGAAAAAAGAAGAAGGAAGGAAGAAAAAAAAGAAAGAAAGATGTAGAGACGTAAGAAAGGAAGGAAGGATCTGGGGACGGAAGGACGGACCGTCACGGACGCAAGAAAGAAAGATAGAAGAAAGAAAAAAGAAGAAGGAAGGAAGGAAGAAAGAAAGAAAGATGTAGAGGCGTAAGAAAGAAAGGAAGGATCTGGGGACGGAAGGACGGACCGTCACGGACGCAAGAAAGAAAGAAAAAAGAAGAAGGAAGGAAGGAAGAAAGAAAGAAAGAAAGATGTAGAGACGTAAGAAAGGAAGGAAAGAAGGAAGGATCTGGGGACAGAAGGACGGACGGACGGACGTAAGAAAGAAAGATAGAAGAACGAAAAAAGAAGGAAGGATGGAAGGAAGGAAGAAAGAAAGAAAGAAAGATGTAGAGACATTAGAAAGGAAGGAAGGAAGGAAGGATCTGGGGACAGAAGGACGGACGGACAGACGGACGGACGGACGTAAGAAAGAAAGATAGAAGAAAGAAAAAAGAAGAAGGAAGGAATGAAGAAAGAAAGATGTAGAGGCGTAAGAAAGGAAGGAAGGAAGGAAGGAAGGATCGAAGGATCTGGGGACGGACGGAAGGAAGGACGGACGTAAGAAAGAAAGAAAGAAAGATAGAATAAAGAAAAAAAAAGAAGAAAGGAAGGAAGGAAGAAAGAAGTAGAGGCGTAAGAAAGGAAGGAAGGATCTGGGGACGGACGGACAGAAGGATGGACGTAAGAAAGAAAGATAGTAAGAAAAAAGGAAGGAATGAAGGAAGGAAGGATAATAGTTGGGTGAACTTATCATTTAAAGCACAGTTAGGTATTTGAACACACCCGTAACCACAAGTATGAGGAGCAGCAAAAGTGCTGCTTGTAAGCATCTGTAATAATGCACAGTCACTGCCTGTAACGTTCATGAAGCCACACGAAACCTCCTCCAGCCGGCACTAAACTTGTGTCTTCCTCTTTTCATTGGTGCGGCTTTTCCCTCATTCTCCCTTCACTTGGTGACTTTTCTTTTTCCTTACGCTCTTCCACTCATTCTTTAACTCCCTTTCCCTTTTCCAAAGGCAGAGACAGGATGTAGCCCACACCCATGCGGTGAACGACCATTCCTGCCATGCATTTTTCACATATTGCAAATGTCTGAAGGTCCACGGAGAGGCTGCTGGCATTGAGGAGAGGTCCATAACACACACACACATATAAAGATATATAGAGAGAGTTCCTCTTCACTGCATCTGTGTGGTCCACATGAACAAACAGGCTTCATGGTCTCAGAATCAGACTTGTGCGCTGTGGACCAAAGATGAAATCTCTTTTATACGCATAAGAACTGTCTAACCCTGTACTCACAAACCCCTCAGATACCCTTCTGCTGATAAAGCTCTACAGCAGCCATTTTGGAGGAATGCAGGAACAGATTATCTTTTAAAAGACCCTTTAAAACACAGTTCATTCAAGGTGTTTTAAGGGCTGTCAATCATCTGAACATTACATAATGGACAAGACAATTATCTTGCAGCTTTTTGCCTGCACCTCTAACCAGATTTAAAGGATTAGTTTACTCCGGTAACGAAAATTCTCTCATCATTTACTCACCCTCATGTCTATCCCCAAACCCATAACTTCCTTCCTTTGAACATAAAAGGAGATCTTTTGAAGAATGTCTAGGATGCTCTTTTCCATACAATGTAAGTGAATGGGAACCAGGGATGTAGAGCTCCAAAGAAAAAAGTGTTGCACCAAGTCTGATGCTAATGATAATCACGAGACGTAAGAATAATGTTGCCTTTTGTCACACTTGCAGTTGACAGCACTGGTCATTCGCTTTATGGTAGAGATGCACCGATTAAAATTTTCTAGGCCGATTCCAATTTTTCAATGAGTTTGACCTGCCGATACCGATTTTAGCCGATTCCGATTTCATTTCTTTTACCACTTTACAGCACACACAAATATTTATTTTCTCTCTTTTCTTTAGTAGAACATTCTATATTTTGTATAGAACATTTTTTGAACAGTAATCGCTATAAAATAGAACTATATAAATGACTCCTGGTGTGGGAAATTCACACACATCTAAAGTGCAGTGTTATGGAAGGACCATTTCCTTCTTTTCACATCCAATATCCAACAAAAAAAAAATGTGTTTATTTCAAAAAGAAAATTCATTTTCTTTTCTGACACAGCCTATCCAGTTCTTGTTAAAAACCCCAGACATGCAAATTCTGTGCATTTTGGGCACATTTTGTGTGAAATCATATTTATTTTGTCCAACAAAAGTGTGCTTTCACTTTAATTGAGCGCGAGCAGCAGCAAAAATAGACTGGGCGCTGAAACCCGCGCTTCACTGCTGCTCACGCGACGCTCCTGCTCGACGCTCACGCGCTGCTCCTGCTCCCAGTGTGAACGCACTCATTGATAACATGCACGCCGAAAAACATTACGCGCTGCTCACGCTTGCGGTGTGAAACGGCCGTAATTCACGAGGTTCCCTACATGTGCGTTCCGTGTGCACGTGTGATTCTGATGTTGTTGCGCGATGTTAATCATGCGGCGCCCGAATGCATTTGACCGGCATAAAATCAGCATATGTCAGATGGACCGGCCGGTCGCCGATCACGTGAAAATGAGCCAATTCCGATCACCAGCCGATCAATCGGTGCATCTCTACTTTATGGAATACTATATGCCATTATTCTATGAAGCAGCAACGACATTCTGCAAAATACCTCCTTATCTGTTCCACGCACACTGTAAAAAATTATTGTTGGTTTAACTTAAAGTAACCTGGTTGCCTTAAAATTTTGTTTATTGAACTTAAAATTGAGTTAAAGGGATAGTTAGCCCAAAAATGAAAGGTGTCATCATTTACTCATCCTCATGTTGCTCCAAACCTGTATGAGTTTCTTATTTCTGTTTAACACAAAAGAAGATATGTTGGTAACCAAACTGTTGATGGTAGACATTGAGTATGTTTTCCCTACTATGGAAGTCAATGGCTACCGTCAACTGTTTAATTGCCACCCTTCTTTAAAACAACTTATTTTGTGTTCAACAGAAGAAAGAAACTCATACAGGTTGAGAACAACGTATAAGTGAATAAGTGATGACAAAATTAAACATTTTGCGTGAACTATCCCTTTAATACAATGAAGGAGATTGGTTTAATCAACAGAAACTCAAAATATGATGTTATCTGAACCACATTAATTATCTAAGCTGATTTGACAAAAGAAAAACAAAGTTGTGATACATCATGAAAATAATTTTTTACCGTGCAAAAAAAGAACATACAAACCTGAAACAATAAGAAGGTGAGGCACTGAAACACGATTCAATTAAGCCAAAGACACTGATCCAAAAATGAAAGCATTAAAGTTGTTCTTCACAATGAAACTGAATGCGGAAATGACAACAAATGTGTTCAAAAATTTAATTAAGATTATAGAGACTCTAGACTGAATCAAAGAAGTGTACACTGCACAGTCAGCACTTTGGTGGTGTTCTGATAATGGGCAGATGTAAAGAAACAAACTCCAGTGTGTGATCAAAATCAGCCTGCTATCAAAATGACACACACACACACAGACACACACACAGGATTTCCAATCTGTGTGTGGTAATTAGCCAATGAAGACTTTGTCAACTTTCTTGTGCTGTCATCTAATAGACCTCATTGTGAAAATATGCAATTAATTAACAGAGAATTTAAATTATGTTAATACATTTGACCATATTTTAATTAATTTTTTTAAAAACTTCAAATTAAAAGACAAAATTGTCTCGGTTTAACAAAGTTTCTGTTCTTACGTCTCAGATTCTTATTTAAACTGACATAACGAGACACCATTTAACCAATATAATTTTTATATCGTTTTTACTTTAATAAAACATAATTCAAATGAGTGTGAATGGTGAATCGTGTTTTAAAGAAGTAAACGTATCGTTTAATATGAGATGTCTGAAACTAAATATTAAAAAACAGGTGCATTTCTAGAGCAATTTTTTTGAAATATTAGAAACCATCACGTGGGATAAACTTACATTTTTATTTTAGCTCTGTATGATAACAGCCACCAGGCGGATGTCTTTGAAAAAAATGTCAGGTTTGGTGAGCTGATTGTGGGTGGCCATTGTGGACTGCAAACAAGCTGGAAGACGGCTGCCGAGGAAGCATTAGGTGCACTCCCAAATCAAAGGCTCGAGAAAGTAAGCAGCAGAATTATTTAGCCTAATAAGGTGCTAAAATACACCTAATTTTGGCCAAAATCACATTTGATGTAACAATGTTCCATTTCAGTTAGGATGCATCCTTAAAAGGTGGCTGTCTATGTGGGTAGCAGACAGCAAGGCACAAACCAAAACTGAGCAAATTAATCTTTTAAAAAGTTAAATGTTAATTGCTGTCAATTTAAAACAAAAGAAAGAAGACAAAAGCATCCATCTACCGTTTAGAGAAATAGGTTCAATGGGTAAATTGTTATCCAAATAACAATAAAACCTCAAGGAACAAACTTGTTCATGCGTCACTCCTAACTAAGTGCTTTCCAAAGTCAAATCTATTTTTATGAACGGTCAGCTCAAAGCATTGTGGGTAAAGCAGTCTCTCACAGCTACTCACGTGCATGCTTATCCGCGAGGGTGATGAGCGTTGTGGAGATGTCTCTGCGTCGGTAAAAACACACCACTTTGGCCTCAACGTTCCCATTCGCCGTCTGCAAACGGAAACAGAGTTGTCACAGCAACAGCCTCTAGACCAATTAGCTGCCTGGGAAGCCTCAATATGCAAACTGAGGACTAAATCATAACCGTGACCTAAACACCTCTGCACTTCCTGGGTGATTTGAGAGGGTCTCATGATGGAGAGAAGATGAGGAGGGCAGAAGGGGGGAGCAGTGTGATGTTAGAGGAGAAGGCTTGGAAGTGTGAGCACGGTGAGAACAAAAAACAAAAAAAAGTCAGAAAACTGTAGCTTTGAGATTTGTCATTTAGGTGTGGGTTTTTCCAAGCGCACATTGCAAAACTGAAGCTCGTCACCCTGCATATATTTAAAGAAATCGTTCATCCAAGATATTTAATTCTTTCATCATTTACTCATCATGCTGTTACAAACCTGTATGATTTACTTCTTTTGAAACACAAAAGCAATGAAAGTACTGAATGAGTACTGGGGCTGTCAGGCTTTGAAAAAGGTCTTTCGAGACCTTACAATAGGTTTGTGAGATCAACATTTTTGACACTGACTCTGATTTAGTTAGTGTGGTAAATTAACGAACTGAATTAGTTCAATTAATGAATCAATCCTTCAGGGTTAGGCTTAAACCAATGATTCAGATTTAAAAGGACTGGATAGCTTAAAAAGAGTCAACTCAAAAGAACAATGTCTTCCTGAATCAGAAATTGCTCACCAAACCTAACAGCAAAAGCAAATTATTTTGTTATGCTTCTCACATAAATCTATCATATGGTTTCCAATCTTATTTTACGATTATAGTATTTTTTCATATTTTGAATTTGCTTTTTATTTTATATTTTCTGTTTTCATTTTAATTTGAGCAATTTTCTTGTGCTTTTGTCATTATTTCAATTTAGCTTATATTCACTTTTTATTTGTATTTTAGTTATTTTAGTACTTCAACTCACTAGAAGAATGCTGCAACTTGGCTACAATCCAACAATCTTTTTGTTGCAGACTTTAAAGGGTGACAAGCTTCGGTCTCATGGTGTTCGACTGGCTTTTAGCAACACACACATTCGTTTGTCACTCACCTTGTTGAGTTCCTCTATTCGCCTGATCAGGAGTGGGTTACTGGAGGAGTTTTCGAAATAAACATAATCTGTGAGGAGAGAAAGAAACCAGTGTTAGTGTTCACACACCTCCAGGCAGCATCTCGTGTCACGCTCACACACACCTGCTGAGGCTTACCGGACTGTTTCAGAGACTAAACACAGCATTCTCCGTCGGCTACATGACAGGAGCGCTGCTGCGTTTGGCGACTTCCCCAACAACAGCACTTGAAAACAAATGCGTTGACACTGTGAAAAGCTATGGCGTTTGTAACTCAACCTCATACATAACCTTCAGTGCCCACTTTTGACTGGCACCAAACGACATACCAGTATCAGGACTGTCACGGGCAAAACAGGCTATTAAACAAACAAGTTTTTTTGTTGCTCTACATCAATTAATTAATTCAAACCTACATTAAAAAATGCAATTCAAACACACAGCTCTTCTATAATCAGCATGTTTTTAATTTGTGATTTATTCATAATTAATTATTGAAATTTAAATTCATCAAACCACAAGTGTCAGGGATACAACCGCCCTGATTTTATAATGAATCTATGTATAATGAACGTCACGTCGTTCCAAACCTGTAAGACCTTTGTTCATCTTCAAAACACAAATGAAAATATTTTTAATGAAATCTAAGAGATTTCTGTCCCTCCATTGAGTCACTCAACTACCATTGTGACTCTTCAAAAAGTTCATAAAGTGTTCGTAAATCTGATCCATATGAATTGAACGGTTTAGTCCACATTTTCTGAAGAGACACAATCGCTTTATATGAAGAACAGATTGAATTTAGGCTTTTATTCACATATAAACATTCATCAACTTGCACATCATTTGCGTTGACTGTCAGTGGAGGGACGGAAATCTCTCAAGATTTAATTTACAGATCTTCATTTGTTTCGAAGATGAACGAAAAGCTTACAGGTTTGGAACGACATGAGGACGAGTAAATAATGACAATTGTTTTCATTTTTGGGTGAACTATCCCTTTAAGACCAACAAAATCATGGAAATCAACTGACATGCACAAAAAAAAAACTAAACAAAACAGGAAATGATATCATGGACTCATGACAGTGTCAAGGTCAAGAACAAAACATTTTATAACGTTTGATACAAAGGTTAGTTCAGGTAGTATAATGTCATGTACAACAACAATATTTATTAATAAAAAAATTTACTTGAAAAATTAAAAATTGTAAATTTTTGGTAAAACTGCACATTCACATGTATTCAGGGCATAAGGTAGCCTACATACTTTCTACTCGAATAACATGAGTCATTAAAATTAAATTCATTAAATTAAAACTTTTCTTAAAAATGGTACAGCATTTTTGGATGATATGCTATATAAAAACTTAGCACATGATAAAATTTCCTTTATCATAGCCTCATCTTTATGTCATTGACCCTCTTACCGATTCTCTCAGTCTTTCTTGTGTCTACCCTCGTTTCTTGATGTATATGTGTGTGTTTGCGTTCTGTGCGTGTGCTGTTGGCCTTGCTCCAGGGCGTGTGGGCTCTGTGGAGGCTTACGGCTCTGCGGGACATCCCCCGCAGGCCTCAGGCTTGGTGGGGTGCCTGGTCTTAACCCTGTGTGTGCCAGGACCTCTGGCAGATTACACCCCGCATACGGCAGACGGCATAAATACACACACGCTACAACAGTAATCCCATGGTTTCGGGGGGTGGGGGGACCAGAACACCAAGTCTGGCAAAAACACGTTTGCAAACTCAGTGTTTGGTAACACAGCAATGTGAGACTACACTTCCTGTTTCATAGAGAAGTCTGTTTACTTGTATATCAAAATGGTTGAATTTGCTGAGTATTTAAACGACAAAAAACAAGTGGAACTAAACTTCAGGAATGCTGAGAATTACAATCTTTGATTTTGAAAGAATACACACACAAAAAAAAAAACTGTGTAGAAACAGCTGTAAAAGTTGAAGGTTTATTTTTTTCAAATTTTTGATGTTCTATGTGAAAAAGAGAAAATCGCTTACTGCACATCTAATGTTGTATTATGTGGAGCAGGATTTTAGACCAATCACATTTTATGGTGTGTGGACTGCCCAGCTCAATGCCACAAAAAAAAGACACAAAGCAAACACTCGTTGTGGTCACAGCTGATTAGGATGAAACTTAGATTTAAATGTAATAGATAGCTTTTATCACTTGTCACTTTATACAGTCAGGCCTGGAGAGAACGCAGTGCTGGCTCTTCATATGTCCTGTTCAAGAAAAACTGTCTATGGCACCATTGGCTATAAAGAGACAGGAAGTGACATTGGTTCTTGATGACCTAATATGTTGTCTTGGAAAAACTGGGAGGTTCCTGTATGCTCCTGTTTGTTGTTTTTTCCTCCACCAAGAAGTGTATGCTGGCTGGTTAGTAGCACTTTACTCAGACTTTCAGACAGATTTTACAGTATACACAGTGGTCTACTACAACTGAAAATAAACAAACACAAACACAGTACACCAGAGATTTAGATGTGATGTTTTCTATGTACTGTTCAGGATTTTTAAAGCATAGTGAAACAAAATATATACACATATACACAATCAAATTAAATTTGCAGCTCTTGCACTTCTCTATTAAAAAGGGATCCTTCATATTTGGGGTCCTTGGCAACAGTGAAGATGAGATGCACACACTTTCAACTTACAACGGGGACGGGACGCATTCTTGCATTCAAAACAGCTGAGCGTAGTACAGCAAAACTGAGAGTGCTTGTTTTTTGCATCTTTAAAAAAAATAGAAATTTATAAATAAAACGGATTGAATAGTGAAATGAGTTGTTAATCTTACTAATCTCATTTGCTGCCTAAAGTCTACAGCTTAAAGACCCCTTGTGGTTTTTAATGTTGTTTATATGTATATGTGGTGTTTTTAATTTGCTTTACGACAAACCATGTGCAAATTCATAAGTCAACACCACTGATGAGTATTTTCTTCTTAAAACTGCAGTGGAAAAAAAATGTGGTTTGAAATCGCCAGCGTTTATTACATCCCAAACTACACAGTAACC
Source organism: Gila orcuttii (assembly GCA_026230005.1). NCBI lineage: Eukaryota > Metazoa > Chordata > Actinopteri > Cypriniformes > Leuciscidae > Gila > Gila orcuttii. Next base: position 42,403,529 of record JAPDVR010000013.1, on the reverse strand, counting down.
AATCACGTCAACGTGCGGGAGGGCTTTAGCATATCATTAACTGCGAAGCAGGGGAGTCTCAAGAGAAGTCAGGTTCTCTCGCTATATTTTTCTATTGATATTAAAAATCGGGAATATTTAGCAAATTAGCGGGTGAATTATGTATATCACGATGTTATGATGAACTGCATGCCTTTCTCCACTGACGATCAAAGTTGTTCAAAGCGTTTCTAAGGATGCTGATTGTTAGACGGCACCTGCCTGACTCTGAGATGGTGAACGGGAACACGGTTCATGAAACATTAGTAACACATCATTAGCTGTTTGATAATGTAGTCAAGCCAAAGGCTAATCATATTAATTACCGTTATGAGTCCGGCATTGTAGAGAGCAATGCATTAAGCGCATTACCATTCTGATGCATCGACTTGTAGACGAGCTTGTGTGAGTGAGTGGAGGCGGGGCTCATTTGCATATTCATGGTTCCGCATATACTAAATGAAGAAAGGGTATAGTTACATTTGAGCTATTTTAAGGCATGAATACATTTTCTTTCACTGGGAAAAAATGTTTAAACATGCCATTTTGGTGATCCAAGTTAAGTTTTAAGGGATACAATTATTGACTACAGGCAAACCTAAAAGCATTGATTGTGGTTCAAAAGAGGTTGCGAATCCCTGACATACACAGTCATGAATCTTCCACTCCAACTGAGACTCATTCAGCCAAGTGCGTTTGGCTGCATCTATCAGTGTGTATGTGTAAGACTAGGGCCGCACCTCTTTGCTGCTTATTTAATGAGTACAAGTTCTACCAGAGGCCTCCCAGGCCAGAGCAAAACACGACATGGAGTCAGAGCCTCAACCAGGAGGAGAACTAAGAGGAGCATAGAGAAGACCTGGATGCACCACTGCTGTCTCTCTCAGCTTCTGACAACCCTCCTGCCATCTCTGCCTGCCTGTGCCCACAGCGAATGCTGTGCCCCCATCCCCCCACCAATCAGCAAGCGACAGCCTGTGACATCACAGTGCAGTCAAATTTCCTGTGATCCAATGCATTGCATGTTGCCGAGCCTTACTGAGACTGAGGGTGAAGGAAAGACAGACAGAAAGAGAGTGAGGGAGAGAGTTAAGTGCAGGGAGTGAAGTTGTGTGAAGAGAGACAGACAAAGAGCGAGAGACACAACGAACAAGCCAACATTTAAAAAAGAGATACTTAAAAGATACAAAAAAAGTTTAAAGGCCATGCACATTTTGTAAAATATATAAACTTCTCGACTTCATTAAATCGACAGGCTCACATGCAATCAGGCTGGACTTCAGGAAGTGTAGCTCAACTCAGAGGAAGAGGTCTCTCTGTGACCCAGCCGCTGCAGGAGACCCCAGTCTGCACAGAGGCCATTCAATCCCTGACTTAGGACAATCAGACCCCGACCCACGAGACATCCGTTACTATGGCAATGCCAGTTAATTCAAGCTTATGCGCCAAACACATACTCAGAGCATTAGTGCAGATCTTAGGTTATTCTTGCTCTCTGCCTCTGGCTCAGGGATTCGAGTTATACAACACCTTCTCCAACAATACGGAAACAAGTGTGTGTCTTACGACCTAAAAAACAGCGGTGGGCCGGAACGCACCAGACACTTAAGTTAAACCCGCTTGTATCAAACCAGGAACTATAAATCTGAGAAGCTCTAAGATTTCATCAAAAATATTTTGTGTTCCGATGATGAATGAAAGTCTTACAGGTTTGGAACGACATGAGGGTGAGTAAATGATGACAGAATTTTCCTTTTTGGGTGAACTAACGCTTTAAAGGGACATTGTTTAGGAATTTCTCCCATCTAGCGGTGAAATTGTATTTTGCATTCAAACGAATTGTGCTCTCCAGCGCCTCGCTTTTTCAAATGCGTGTTGCATCTACGGTAGCTGTTATGTACCAAAAAGCTATGACAGGATGTCTTCTAATAGCACTTCGTCGAGTTTTCCTTCGGGTGAACAGGTTTGTTATTTCAAACAAACTGCAACTTGACACAACGAACAAATGAATGTTACAGTATGAATTACTGACTGTGAAAAACACGGGGCAGCGACAAGCGCCTCTCTCTGCTCTGCTCCTCCGTTTCTGCTTTCAGTCACGTGACGCTGGCTCTGAACGAAAACGCCTTGTGGAAACGCGTTGGTCTAGTACTTTTTGACCCTCTCTGCTATTATAGTTTTTCAAGATGGCGGAACGACATGGAAGCCTCCGTGGACCTACCCGTCACATGTATATAAAGATAATAAATTCTTTGTTTACGAGGCTAAGTCAGATAATTGGCAGAGGTATTGAGGACATATTTATGAATAAAAATATTGATTTTAGATAATAAAATACCTAAAAAACTACACATTGTCCCTTTAAGGCTGATGTTTGGAGGTTTTTTTTAATGTTTTTGAAAGAAGTCTCTTATGCTCATCAAGGCTGCATCTATTTGATCATAAAAAATAAAAACAGTAATATTTTAAATAAATGTTTTGATTTAAAATGTTATTTATTCCTGTGAGGGCAAACCTGAATTTTCTGAATCATTACTCCAGTCTTCAGTGTCACATGATCCTTCAGAAATCTTTCTAATATGATGATTTGGTCCTCAAGATACATGTCTTATTATCATCAATGTTAAAAATAGTTGTGCTGCTTTCTTGTGGAAAATGTGATAAATTTTTTCAGGATTCTTTGATGAATAGAAAGTTTAAAAGAACAGCATTTATTTCAAATATTTAGTAACATTATGAATGCATTTCCTCTTACTTTTGGCTAATTTAATCCATCCTTGAAGAATAAAGGTATTTCTTCTTTCAAAAAGAATTTTACTGACCCAGACTTTTGAACTGTAGTCTTTATTTATACACTTTCTATTTTGTATTCATACTCTTTATTTTATTCTCAAATTATAAAATTACATAATTTTTAGCTATAGATTTCTGTAGTGATGTTTGGTTTATGTCTCTGTGGTCTTTCAGACAAGACTATTCTAAATGAAAGAGAACGAGGCGTTGTGTGTGAAATTGCAGGGTCTGTAATTGTGCCACCTTCATTTACACAAAGATCCTGACACAATGTCCACTATGTGACAAGCATTCTGTAGCGTCATTTTTCTGTCCACACTAAAAGCAAAAAAGCAGCATGAAGTGACAAAGAAAAATCTAATATTTGATGTTTAGACAACATCAAATGGCATTCATTCTCTACCATTCACTTTCAATGAATAAGGATATTCAAAGAGAAATAAAATGCTTGACTTTGATACTTTATTTTATTCATAGGTCATTTGTTGGATTGTAAAAACGGGTCTTCCACTCCACAATAAAGCCAGACATGAATGGACCTGAAACGCAGACGGCATCAATTTGAGGAGGATTTTTGACTGGAACATTGTCTGTGAGCATTTCAAGTATCCCAATGTTTCAATGTGGAGATCCAAGGCTTATTAATCAATTGAATCAGAAATAGATCATTATTTCCCAACATTGATATAGCCTTTATTACTTTTACTGGGATTGGTAACACTTTATTTTAAGGTGACATAGTTAAACATTACTACATGTACTTACTATACTAATAACAGTAAATTATGCATAATTACAAGTAACTAAACCGAACCAAACCCTAACCGTAACTCTATAGTAAGTACATGTAGTTAATTAATATTACTTTGTACTTATTTGAGTAAGTACAATGTAACTACGTCACCTTAATATAAAGTGCAACTCTGGGATTAAAGGGGTGGTTGATTATGATTTCACTTTTCTAACTTTAGTTAGTGTGTAATGTTGCTGTTTGAGCATAAACAACATCTGCAAAGTTACAACGCTCAAAGTTCAAAGCAAAGGAAGATATTGGCTTTTAAAGAAATCGTTTTTTTAGGACTACACGACATTCCTCCCGGGTTAGTGACATCGCTAACCCTAAAATTGACATAACTCCCGCCCCTGGGAAAACGCAGTCCATGTTGAGAAGAGTAAGAGTTGTTGTAGCAGAGCACATTTTGTGAGTCTGCTCAAGCTGTCGCATCCGTCTTTTCACATGCAATACAGTACATAACACAAATGCAATAGCATGTCACTCTGTAGGCATCTTACAACAGTTCCCACATGAGCGATTTTATAGATTATCATGACAGAATATGCTAATTGAAAATAGTTAACTCCACATCAGCCACATAAATTCATCCACTAACCATTCAGAAATGTTCTGTTGCATTCTACATGTTGTCACTTCTTCTTGAGTCTCTCCATCATTGTCTGACTCCAGTTTAAACATAAAAGGCAGGACAGTTTCTGACAAACACGAGCTCTTGAAGCTCCGCCCTCTGTGCCGGGAGCAGCAGCTCATTTGCATTTAAAGGGACACACACTAAACAACGCGTTTTTACTGACCTTTCCTGATTATTAATTTTAACACTGTGGGGTATTTTGAGCTAAGACTTCACATACACACTCTGGGGACAACAGAGACTTATTTTACACATTGTAAAAAGGGGCATTATACCACCCCTATAAACTACAAACTAATTTCCTAATAATAGCCTAATAGCTATTTGGAAATTGGTTAACAAAAAAAAAAAAAAAAAAAAATGTCTGACAATGACCAAAATGGAAAGCACAGGACCATTTTATTTAATTGGAATAACATGCACTGATGAATCATGCACAATACGTTTAGGAATATGCAGTAGAAAGTAAATGGGACCAATTTTGACTGGCATGATTTGGAACAATTAGATATCACACTGTTAGTTGAACATCCCAGTGCAATGAGTCAAAAATAGAGAGCTAAAATGTATTGTTTGTCATCACAGTCATTAGGATTGAGCTTAGTAAAGTCATGGAGTAAGACACGGGTGCAAACAGTCAGGGCAAAATAAACATAATGAGCAATGAATTAAAAACGCCAGAATAAGTTCGCTAAGAACATAGCATCTGCTTGCAGGCATTTTTAGTGCTAATGGATCATGGGTCAAATCAATTTTTAAAAATCAATACGATTTAAACACTTTATCATAAAATAAAGCTACTGCAAAAGTAATGGCAGAAACTAGTTAGCTAATCCTCTGAGCATCTTCTCAGAAACAACGCCATTCCACCAATCTCATTAAAGAGTCTCTGCCAGCTGAGGAACTATTGAATAAATTATAATTTTGCTGTTTAACTGTCAATCACACAACTGTACTAGAGAGATAACATCCTGTGGAGATGCCTCAGGACTCAGAACAGCCTGGGCTGATGCTTTGCTCGGCAAAGACAATTTGCACTTTCTGTAATGCCATCATTACCTGTATTTAAATATTACAGAACTACAATCCCTGTTGTCTTGCTTTGTATACTCTAGATAGAATACCAAATGGCCCAGGAAGAATATGGGAACTTTTTTCTCTCTATCTTTTGCTGTGATTCTAAGGTAATGGATTATCAGTATATACAGCCAAATTAGCAATTAGCATCAGTTATGAGTAGAACCTTTTGGATGACGAGCATGTCTAATTCTACTGAAATCTTTTGAGCTTTAAGGGTCATTGATAAGTCCCCACTATAAAGAAAAGGAAAGTAGTTTAAAATGTGCCACATTCTTACAAATGTATGTAATCCTTGAATTACTGTTGGTTCAATAGATTTTCTTTTTTAAATCAATCATTAAAGAATCATTCTAAAAAGTTGTCATGTGGTGTAACCACCAAGTAAAAAAAATAACATATTTTACTTACACCTTGAATACAAGTGAATGTAAACATTTACACATCATAATAATAATAAATTACATATCATAATAAATAATAAATGGATTAATAATTCATAAATATTAGATTTTTGGGGAACTCAAAACCATATGACATTTTACAACCTGTAGGAAATCCAGACTCCACAAACACCCATAAGACTGATTTTGTATATTACCTTATATTTTAAGAGCCTATGATATCACTTCCTGTTTTATTTTTGTGCATGTTGGTTGGGCCACATGACTGATTTGTCAGGCAATATTAAAGTGCACCTATGCTATTTTAAAGGTTCCTAATTTTGTTTTAGAAGTCTCCTACTGTACAACAGGTTTACATGCATCCAACCAAGGTCATCAATAAAACGAAAAAGAAATATCATAATATACATAGCACATCACCTGATTTCTCAAAGAGTCTGAAATTGATTCATTTTAAGATTTAGTCTCTCTAAACCCCTCCTTTCCATGAGCCTACTCTGCTCTGATTGGTAAGACGACCCAGTCAGTTGTGATTGATCTACCGAGAAAGAAAAAAAAATCTGAATTTCAGCTCCGGAGGTTTCATCAGCGCTTGATCAGTGTTTCGAAGAGGAACGATGCCGTCTGTTTTTCTGTATCAATTCCAGTGCAAGTCCTTTTTAAGTGCATGCAAAGTGGATTTGCAGCGCTGAAAATAGCATTTTCTCAATATGTCAACAACAGGAACCAAACTCTTCCAGACCTCATCTGCGATTACAGTATATAAAGTAGACGTTGTTCAGGGCAGCCAATGAAGACCATACGCTGGCATTATACAAATGTGCTACATTATTACGTAGGTATGTAACAGGAAGTGAGACAGGAATTGCTGAAAACTCATTTTGGCAGTTTAGAATCTATTCTTATTGGAGACAATAACTTTATTTGCCATGCACTTCGATCTTTAAAACTTTGCAGAGCTTTTACATTCACAAGCAGCTGTATTACACAGTGCATGAAAGGTAATATATATAAAAAAAGCATAATAGGGGCACTCAAATTTAATATTAAATTGAACATGAAGATCGTAGAAACGGTGTATTCAAGTCAATGCAATAATTAATTGCATTTTTCAGATATTTTTTAATAAATGACCAGAAATGCCATCGCAAGGAGTGTCACGTCATTGACCCTTATGCAAAGTTCTGCAGGCACAGATTCCTGGCCAGTGATTTACAGACTCTACTAGGCTCACTTCAGCACACACAAAATATTAAAGCAACTGCATTTTCCCCAAGGTGGATGGAGAACAAAATGCCTTTTCAAAATGTACCACTTAATAGGCTACGGCTATTGTTGTACCAGACAGAAAAGTATGAAATTTGCTTGCTTTGTGGCATCATACATCAATTGCTCCCAAGACCAACTGCAGGGCAAACATCCGCACAGACCAGACATAGCACCATACGGACCACAAAACCAGTCACATGGGTTAATTTGAAATTGGGATTTATACATCACCTGGAAGTTTAATAAATAAGCTTTCCATTGATGTGTGGTTTGTTAAGATAGGACAATATTTGACTGAGATACAACTATTTGAAAATCTGGAATCTGATTTTCAAAACAATCAAAACATTGAGAAAATCGCCTTTAAAGTTGTCCATTTATGTTAGCGATTATGCTGCATTCACTCACAAAAATAAATGTTTTGTATATTTACGTTAAGAAATTTACAAAATATCTTCATGGAAGATGATCTTTACTTAATATCCTAATGATTTTTCGCATAAAAGAAAAATCTACAATTTTGACCCATACAATGTATTGTTGGCTATTGCCACAAATATACCCGTGCTACTTGTGACTGGTTTTGTGATCCAGGGTCACATATTAGAGATACGCTTCCAAAATACCATATATCTCTGCTCACTGCATCCATTGGCTTACGTTTCTCATTCATGGCTCCCAACTCAAACCTGACCCATCCCAAAGAAAGCCAAGTTCAACGCCACCAATCGCAATGCGATTCATTCAATTTCCATCATTTCTCTGGCTGTTCATGGTGGTCTGTTTTGAATTTTTTTCCCTCTGATTTTCTTGGCACATTTATTCTACGCTGGAGTCTAGGAGAAGCCTCCCTTCTGGGAGAAGAAAAGAGAGCCAGAGAAAAGCCGTTAGCTCAATGAGAGAGAATTCAGGCCGACTACCTTCTCCATCAAGTGTGAGGGAGGACAAAGGAGGAAGAGAACGCTGAGGCATTGTTTCTCCCTCACAGGACATTGTTTTAACCATTATGGCTCCACTTCCAAATTCAATACCCCAAAATCCACTCAAAGGATAACGGTGATTGTATTGGAGCTATCAGGAGAATCACGAAGAAGGTATCTGGGGTTGCTTTAATGAGATCCAAATGCAGCAATTACTACGGCTGCGCTGTGTGTATAGGGTGCACAGCAGAGGTCTGAACATGGAGGTGTAACATTTTGCAAAACTGGATTCATTCCAGTCTGAGGTTGGTCAATGTGCTTCGTTTGGTCCACTAGACCGATGAGAGAAAACGAGAAATGGAGAGAGTGCAGATGTCGTCGATCAGTCGTATCAGGTGATGCATTAGCCAGCGGTATGGAGGCCCTTGGAGACTTTCTGCTGGATGAAGCGCCTGGGGCCATTTTCAGTATCAGCAGCCAAAGATGTTGCAAACACTGGGAGGAGCGTGTAACAGAGTAACAGATATTTTTGCAATGATCTTAAAGTGCTGAACGAACGCATTCACAAACCTGTGATTTATCTCCGTACAGGACATCCAGTGAGAACTGCGACTGTTCAGAATCTGCTAACTGTATACTGAGTATTACAGATCAATACAGCCTATTTTTGGCTAAATACTATATGAAAACCGTATGCATTATTCAACCCTTTCAAAACGTGGTAGGCTTACTTTGTCACATGAATACAAAATGTCAAAATTAAAACTTGAGATAGATAAAAAAATGCAACGCCAGTCAAAAATGAAAATTGTTGTTTACTCGCCCTCATGTCGTTCAGAACGAGTTTTGTTCTTGCACTTCAAGTGAGTACAGTTGAGCTTTTGTGTTTACCAGATTTGATGTCCTCTATGCATGTGCATCGATCAATATTTATGCATGAATAAAAGCCTAAATTAAATACGTTCATCTTATAAAGTGATCGTGTCTCTTCCGAAGACTTGGATTAAACCACTTGATTCATATGAATTAGTTTTACAATGTCTTTATGAACATTTTGAAGTGTGAAACTTTTGGTTGTGTGTACTTTCAATAGACAAAAATTATGAGAGAATATTAAATACATTTTAATTTGTCTTCAGCAGATCCATGAAAGTCGAATGGGTTTGGAACAACATTAGGGTGAGTAAATAATTACAGAATTTACATCTGTGGGTAAACTACCCTTTTAAAATTTGCTAAAAAAAAACTGTGGCAGATATTACTACAGTTCATTTGAGACACAGCAAGTCAGGCATACTGCTCCTTTTCACAAATATAGTAGATAATCCAGGTACTCTATAAACACAGAACATCTGAATTCTGTATACTTCATATATTAGTAACATGTTTAAACACTAGAAACATCTAGACAGAAAAGAAGACGACTCCTGATCGGATGTTCGCAAGTTTAACCAGAATGTAACGCACCTGATGAAAGATCAGCCCCCTGCCTCAAGAGTAAACTTCCCAAGCCAAATACTCTCATTACACCAATAATTACACTATGGGCGCTATAAGCACACATTCATTCTCCCTAAATCAGCATAGCCAGGATCCTAATGGATAACTGATACCAACAGGGAATCCGTTACAGAGACAAATGCAATCACTGGAAGGGATAAATGATCAAAAATGTAACTTCTGGCATCATTTACTCCCGCCTCATGATGTTTTAAATCTATATGACTTTGTTTCTTCCACAGAACACAAAAGGAGAGGTTAGGCTCAATGACAGCCTCAGTCACCATTCACTTTCATTGTATGGAAAAACAAATTAAAGTGAATGGTGACTGAGCCTGTCATTCTGCCTAACATCTCCTTTTGTGTTCTGCGGAAGAAACAAAGTCATATAGATTTGAAACATCATGAGGCGGGTGAGTAAATGGCAGAGTTTTCAATTATTTACTGTTTCTTTAAATTGATATTTGACCTTCAGCAACAATAGATAATTGAGTTAATTAGAAATAATTGTGAACCTCTTTTAAATGTGTTAAATATATATATATTAAAAAGGCAGCAGTGCATTATTGGCGGCATCTTTCTTTATGAAAACAGACCAATTTGGGTATGCCAATATACATCACCATTAAATTAATTCTTTGACACATGGGATTATATATTCTATACTTTATATCTACACAGCTTCTCCATGAGCACTTAAGTCACTGGACTCAATCTACTGGCTTAAAGTGTATGTGCAAAAACTTTCTCCATTACATTCAATATCTATAAAAAGTAAATTACAAGACAAAGATTTGACACTGTACCATCCTCTCCCATTAAAATTAGGAGTGTATCTGACCGGTCAGAGTGTCTTAAGTGGGGCGTGCAGCTCAAACTTTAACTTTAAAAAAAATCAAACGCTTCTCTTCTGTGTAAATTTAAGAGTTACCCTCTTGTTACTAACACTCAATGACACCCGCACGCGCTACATCATGCTAACTGCAATAAATGTAGCGCCAGTTAGTAGTAAAAACATTCTCGGGGTCCCGAAACGAGAGTGTTCCTCTTCATCTCGCTGCTCGCAATCCCCATCACCATCATCATCCTCTCACTGTAGTCCTACAGTACTTTAAAAAATAAAAGAGGAAGGACAAACCTAAAACTGCGAAGCCCTGTTACGAAAAAGCATGAACGAGAGCGACACACACAAAAGGGCACGACATTTTTTACCCAGCATGATCTCTTACCTCCGACCCGGTACATGTTGGCTGCCATGACTGCCCCCGGTCCTGCCTGGCGTCTCCAGGTAGGGCTTTCTCTCTCCGCCGCCGCCGCTGAGTGCTGTGCGCTGGAAAATGGTGGATTGATCAATACGAAGCGGACTAGTGAAGGGATCTTAAAGAGACAGTGCACATATTTTTTACGAAGCCGCGTTCCACGGGGCGGTGTGAGGGATCTCGTTCAGAATCACCCGCGTGTTTAGAAACACCTTCTCAACAAAGCGGGATCCTTAAGCAGGAGCAGAGACTCGGGCCACGGGGCTGGAGAGCAGCGCGAGAGGGGAGGGGAAGGGGTCTGCACGGGCAGCATCACTCGCGTTTCCCCGCCTACTTCAAATGACCAAAACCATTGCTGCTGTACTACTTTGGACCCGCTAGAGGCGAAATGAAACAAATAAACAACTGTTGCTCTCAGACTAAGTTTCAAACAAAGATTTAAACGAGTTGCCTATAATAGAACAAGGAAAGAAATTCCTCTCTGTGGAGGATCATGTTTGAGTAACTGGCGGCTTCAAAATGTTGGATTTGCCACTGTATGGTGCTATGAGTCCAAAGATCGCATCCCAGTGTCTCTATAATATTCTGATGCTGAGATTTGGCTGGGTCATGGGTCACTATATGGTTGCTATGTGTGGCTAGTTGATAGGGTGTGAGTAGCTACAGTGTTGCCGAATGGCTGTTTGTTGGGCTGAGTCAAAAGAGACCATTCAAAGACTGATATGATTCTTTTTCTACTTTTTCTTACTTTTTTTTTTTTTTTTTTTTTTTTTGCGTTGTTGCATTTAATTTTTTTGTCTTGTCTTTCCTCAGTATGCAGAGGTTTTGTCTGGAAAAAGAAAATCAGTTTTACCTGCCAAGCAATAGTTAGAGACAGTCTGAATATGCCTAGTTCCCTATAAGTAGTCAAAAATAGAATGTGAAAAGAGTAGTATACTGTAAAAAAAAAATATATGTCTGCCTTAAATTTTTAAGTACAATCAATTTGGATGTCATTTCAACTTAAATTACATTAAACTGACTGAATCTTGCATAACATAAAAAAGGTTGAGAATTGGTTCTTATTTTGATAAGTTAATGCAATGTAAAAACATATGTTGTTGTTATAACTTATTGATCATATAATTTTCTGTGTATGTCCGAATTCATATGTTCATAAAGCCTACTAGTTCTGGCATGAAGTGCGCATCTGATGGACACTTTACTGTCCCATGAGGCCACAGGAAAGAGGTTGGAAATGGAAGTGAAACAAAACTAAAGATCAGGATATTTGGTCGCCAAAATATGTTGTTTTTGAATGCTGGTCTCAGGCCTTTAAAAATCTTATCAAGACTTCCTTGGTCAATCAGTTTCACCAGCCAAGTTTTGCTGGTCAACAGCATGGCGCAAAAATTCATGCAGGTCTAAGTCTAATTCAACCTGAATAAATCACATAATTAACTATAGTTTTCACATTAAGCTTAACTGTGGGTTACTGTATTTTTATTAAACCTGGGCTGAAGCCACTTTTAACCCTGGATAACATTTTACATTTGCAATTGTAGGGGTTCTTATAACCGCTTTTAAAAGAATTGTTCACCCAAAAATTACAATTTTGTGATTATTTATTCACCAACATGTTGTTCCAAACCAGTGTGTTTCATTCTTCTGTTGAACACAAAAAAAGATATTTAGAAAAATGTTGGTAACCAGACTGTTGATGGTAGCCATCGTAACCAGTGACTTTGCCAAGTAAAATATCAACATATTTTGTTGATCCTAGAACAACATGCTCATCCGAAAACATAGTCCTAACCCTAAACCTGACCCTACCCACAAGTTATCCCTAAAATCAGAGGGAAATGATAGGTACATAACACTGATGTAGAAGCACCTTACCCTGGTTATATGCCTAAACTTGGCATAAACTGTAAACTTGTCCCTCAAATCTGATTGGTTGATTGGAAATGTTGTTTCAGGGTCAACAAAGATGTTGATCCAGGAACATGTTGTACTTGAAGAAATCACAGTCACCCCATTGACTTCAATAGTACTTTTTTTTCTATTGTTTGATTATCAACATTTTTCAAAATACCTTCTTTAGTGTTCAACAGAAGAAAGAAACTCAAACAGGTTTGGAACAACTTTTTCATTTTTGGGTGAACTATCCCTTTAAGATGTAGAGTGTGACACATGGAACAAGACAACCAGGATTTCATTAAACCAGGCTTAAAAATGGCTCTGGGTTCATATGTCAAGTGTGCAAAGCCTAATGGTCATCTTGTGGATGGTTTTAAGATGGTTTTAAGGACTACCAAAAGCTGTCTTTTTGTCTGAAGCACCTTCTGGTACATAATAAAGAAATGTGGTAGTTTCTATGTCTGTTTAAGTTCTGAGCAAGTAGTCTAAACATTGGTTGACAGTTACTTAACCAGATTTTTATAAACTGAGGTCCTGTTTTATTTATTTGTTCACTAGCCTTGGAATAAGCTCAAAGTCTCAAAAGCCAGTTTATAATTATACTTTCCCAGCATACACAACTACAAAGATTTAGCCTCTTCTAAGTTTGGTCAAAGGGAAAGTGGAACACTGCTTTTCAGAAAGGCGTTGTGGGTGGCACATAAACTGGTCATTAAATAATCTAAATATTCAGATTAAATAAATTTCGTTAACAAAATTCAACCAGATTACTTCTTTCAATTCTCTGTTCAAAGAATGTAAACTCACACTGGTACACAGATGCAACATACAAAAATAGGTCGTGAGTAAACAGGGCCGTCGTCGCCCACTCTTCGGCCCTAAAGGAGGGGGACCCCGGGAATAAAAGCAAATAAAAATGAAGATGATCATAAATTGATTAGCAAAACATATGTGATCATAAACACTCCAGACTATTTAAACAAGGCTTGACACGTGTTAATAATGTCGTTTTGGTGGAGAAGATTCAGGGGGTGCTGAGTGGGATTTCGTGAGCGCTGGTTTTGGCAGGGAATGGTAAGGCACCTCATGTTTGGTGGTTGTTGTTAGTGAAGGCAGAGAGGAATGCTGTGGTGAGCAGCTGATTTACACCATATGAAAACCTTACAAACTGAGCTCTGCCTCAAGCTGTAATCTGCAATCACATGACCGGCCGCAGCCAATGGCAGGTTTCAACTTACCCTCTGTGGAGACTCACAACAAAACAAGTCCCTGCTGCTGATTTGTGTGAGTGCCTACGTATTTATTAGTAGATGTGTGTGTTTTTGGGGCCTGACTTCAAATTGAAGCAATCAAATTAATCTTACTACACCAAGCGATCATGAAGCGGTTATCGTGATGTAATGATGTGTTATGAAGTTGTAGTGTACTGTTCATTTTCTGCATCTGTCCAAGGACTAAATACCTCTAACATACAGTCGAAGGCCTCGGGATTCATGAACTCTGTCTCTCGATCTTCCTCGCTCTCGGCAGAGCCCCATCTGGCCTTCTCCCAGGGCTCTTGCTCTAGCACTGCAGGAAACTGCTAGAGAAACAGAAGAAATCAATTAAGGCGTGTGGCCTGATCAAGCTCTGTCTTTTCTTGTGTTCTCTTTATTACGGACTTAATTACAGCCAAACACGGTCCACAAATAATATAACCGTTGTTTTCCTTCCATGGATGTGAGTGTGAACTGCCTTATCTCAGAAAATGGGACAATACCCTTCAAAAGGGTTCTAATATGTACCATTTAGGTACTAATATGTACACTTTTGGTACCAATGTGTACCTTTGAGGGACTTATTTGCACTCTTTAGGTACAAAGGTGTACCTTTTGAAAAGGTACCGCCACAGTGGCAGCTTTTGTACCTTTTTTTCTGAGTGTAGAATCATATGATCATATCATATTTTCACATTTTTGACAGCTTGACTACTACAACTACAGCTTGATTAGTAGGCTAATGACACACAATAAAAACAAAATGACATCTATAATATTTATAAACTGTATATATATAAATATATATTATAGATTTTTTTTGTCATGTCATATCTCATATTCAAGCATGATTGTTTGGTGTAGTGGAATTGACTTTAAAACAATATAGCAGCTGTAAAAAAAAAAATAGGTATTGAAATGGTTTATTTCTGATTATTTCCCTAAAAATAATTATACTAAAATATATTTGAAAGACATTTATTTCAAGTCTTTGAAGTATATAAGTATTTTAATTCATGCAGTGCCGACTGCTTGATAACTTTATTCAATTTCTGTATATTTCACAAGACACAGGTAAATGACTTTGGGTTTATGTGAGGATTGTTTTAAGTTCACTTAAATTAAAAAAATTATATTTTTGAAGCCTAATAAATGTTTTTTTTTTTTTTTTTAACTGATAGCTTTCAATTAGACTCTAATGTTGAATGGCTAATGTTTAAAATAAATTAAAAAAATAATTTTCATTGAGACATTAGTAGCTGTATTAGTATCAGTGAGACTGGCCTTCATTCATAAAAAGATGCCATTAAGCATTTAAAAGATACTGTCTTTATGTTGTTTCTACATTCATTTAGAGATTAACTGTGAAATGATTAGATTATAAAATATATTTAAAACATATAAAACTTATATAAAAACTTAAGTGTTTTAATCGCAGTTAATCACAGAAACAATGTGTGATTAATCTAGTTAATTTGTTTAATCGATCAGCAGTATGCTGATCAGTTTCATGTGATATATCATAAATAAACAAACATACTGTTAAAAAAATGTTGTTTCAACTTTAAAAAGTAAGTGTTTGTGCTGCCTTAAGATTTTGAGTCAACTCAAATATCCAAGTTGTCACTTAGTGCAACTTCACATTTTAAGATGACAAAACTTACCATTTTAAGGCAGCACAAACAAGTTGAAACAACATTTTTTTTTACAGTGTATCAGAAATGCAGGTAAAATTGAAGTGCTTGAAGAATGGACACCAACAGAACATTATTTGGTACAGAACATTAAAACAGAAAACACTTATATGCAGATCAACTGAGAAGTCATCTGATCAACTTAAAAGTCACACAGCACATAAAACAGGAAATGACATGGGAAATGACACTCACATCATTGTCTACTGTGTGCAAGCAGAAGCAGCATTAACTACAGTCAGTCCGTGTGTGTTGCTGACCATTAAATCAGCTTATTTTGTTCTTAATAAATGTTAGTGTTGTTAATGCAAATTATATACTGTAGCGAATTTTTTACTATTTTGTAATATTGTTTAATTAGATCTCAATAATTGAATGACGTGCACTGAAAGATTTTGTACTGATTTGTGTCTTAATGATTATTGAGCAATTTAAAATAATTTGACATAACTATTGTATCTTTTAGTAATAGTAATCTTATAGTAAAATAGGTGCATTAAACAGGGTGCATAAATTAAAAGCTTATGTAACTGTAGAGGACAGTGCCAAAAATATTTGCAATATATTTAAATTGATTTTCAGGGGCATTATATTTACATATATGTGCATTTTTTTTTTATATTTTAATGAATTAAAAAATTAGACAGTGAATAAATATATTTGGTGACTACAGGTCACTTAGAGACAATAAACCCATACTGAAAATAACTAGATAGGTCTAGAATAGAATAGTGAGCTGCATTCAGATGCACATTCTGCTGCTGATCAGCAGGAGGCGCTAGTAAACCATCTTTAATCACATGTCTTTGTCCTCACGTGCTGGCTCCAGAACAGAGTGTCCAATCCCAGGCCTCAGAACACAGCAGCACTGACACTGCTGACAGAGGAAATTACACTCTTTCACACACAATTAATGTGCTCATCTCGCCTCTTTCACAACACATCAGGAGATTAGATTTGGGCCTGATGATGACAGATATTTTGTCACAGCAAACCCGACGCTGACCTCATCTCATGCATTGTGTGATACAAAGCTTTTCTTTCCAGAACTATCGTGTTCCTCTTCCTGTTCTCTGTTATAGCATATTAGATTAGAAGAGAAAATTGTGTGGATGTGATATGTGTGTTTGTGGCATGCATGTGAGGCCTACGTTTTTCATACATTCGTTCATTATAATGTCACATGGAAGAAAAACGGGATGCGAATACCATTTCATTTTGACTTTAAGTGCAACACAGAATGAAGATAGGCCAACAAAAGGCACAGGCCTTAAGGAGGAACTTTAGAGGGGGTCAGAGACACAAAAAAAGAGACAGCACTGAGTGAATGAGAGGCAGTGGGGCGGGATAACAGACTGCACTTGCTTTGGCCAGAAGCAACATGATTTTCAAACTCTCAGCTGCTGTGGATAGGGAAGAGCTCTGTCTCCATCTGCCCTGCCCTGCTGGAGAATGACACCAGCCTCTTTACACCAAAACCACAGAGCGCCAAGCATCAAGGGTGCAAGGCCTAGAGGCCAGCTGTCCATGTTTTAGTGCGCTTATCTGTTCTACAGCAGGCCACGAACAGTTGGGAAGGGAACAGTCGAGTCATCTCTATGCCAAAAATCTTGAGAAAAAAGCAGCAGCTGACCCCAGAGACCGTAGGGCTGGCTGGGTTACTGGCTCCACATGCACGGATGTAGCCTATTGCATGAAAAAGTGCAAATCAGTATAGTATTTTTGTGAATGTGAATGTGTGAGTGCATTTCCCTGCTCTGCATGATATACTGCAATATCTGGATAAAAGTAGGGCAGTAAAGGGCTATAAGTGACGCTTTTCCCCAGGCGAGACTGTCAGTTTAACAGGACTCAACAGTTTTATGCATCGTTACGATATATCGGTACATGCATGAAGTCACATGTATGCGCGTATATATGCATGTACAAATGTCATTTAAGATCATTGTGGTTGCGGTTCGTTATATAATGATGTAAATGAGAGTCTACTTGTTCACACAGCCTTTAAATCAATCAGTTTCTTTTTTGAAACTACATTTTTTCCCTTGAATACTGCAAAACCCTTTATTCTACGCCAGGCTAAATTATAAGCATTTAGGTCGTAACCTTCATTTTGAGAACGCAAATTATATTGTAGGGAAAATCACTTGCTTTATTTAGTTTTTACAGTTTGAAAAAAAAGATTTTTTATATCCCAATCATCCCAATGTGTAGATAGAAGCCCATGACAAAAGTAATATAAATAAATTTAATTTAAATAAGACTATACTTAAAGCTGCGTTCCGTAACTTGTTTGGATTAAAATGTATACAAAATAAATTGAGCAAGCACATAACCAGCCAGTGTTCAAAACTATCTGCTTGCCGTAGCTCGATTCAAAACGGTAAGCTTGTAATAATGTTTTTAATTCCAGTGGTACTGGTGGATTTCCGGGGGAAATTCGAGCATGTGTTTGTGTCATTACGTCACATCTGCACATAAAGAAGAGTCTCAGATAGTGGGATATATTGTGTGTGAGGATGTTGGAGGTGGAGATTTATAGCCTTTTCTCACAGCACTTGATATAATTAAACTTATCAATTTGATGGCGGATCCAGAAAGGTTTGAACGACAATCACCAGTAACATCTGGAGATTCACCCGCTGTAAAATGCAAAAGACTTTATTCTAACTTCAGATCGGCTACAGAAGAAAAAAGACTGCAACCGGCCCATGCGAAAACAAGGATAATATCTGAAGGGCTTTAAATGTAGTCCCGCAATGCTGATGTTGTTAACATTAACAATTTGAGAACAAAGTATAATTTGCACGGTTTGACGTGACATGATAAGCGATCGTTAGATTTAATCAGCGCGATTTACTGCAATGCTTTTTTCCCCTTAGTTGGTCAGAACAAAAGTGGATGTTACTTATTTGTTATAGATTACAGTATAATCTGTGATTGTGAATGACAGTATCCACACCGGCGGCGACTGACAGCCGCACATTCTCCTCAAAACATTGGATTCATCCGCGCTGTGCCGTGCCGAGGCACAACCCACGTAAAGTTGATAACAACTGCAATTGCAGATTTCGAACAGTGGTGGCGACAAAGAGGAAAAACTACGGACTGCAGCTTTAACATTTGCAATTTTATTTTGCAATTTTATTTTATAATGTGACTTATTTTAAACTTAATTTCAAAATTACATTTTTATTTTTTATTTATTTTTTATTTTGTGTATTTTTGATTCATGAAACAACTACTATACATTAGAGAGTGAAGCTGTTTTGTATGTAAAATTTTTCACTTTTAAAACAAGTACCTTTTTTCCCTTTACTGTACTGTCTGTTAATACAAGGGTATTTTTGAGTTCCATAATTACGTTTCTTCAAAGGCAAAATTACAGACGTGAACTGTGATGTATATACTTTCTTGACCCAAACCCAAAAACTGTACACTGTTTGTCCTGTGCAAGGGAGACTAATGTGACTCTGGCGGCTGTGTGTTTGAGGAATAGATCTGTTATTGCTCTGTTTGGTTTGAATATGTCTAGTTTCGGGATTCTTTCACATGCTGTTTTGACAAAGGACGTCTCTGGACAGGTTCAGTTTGAAACATTGTGTAAGTGATCTCATATCCCATAAGAGAAAAAAAATAGAAAAGTTAGGCCAACTGTAAAAAGCAATATTATTCTTAGTTATCTTTTCAGGAAGCTTTTAGCCAAAATCTGACTTGGAAAAGGGCTAAATCAGAACTATAGTTGCTAGAACAAATATGCTTCCCATGCAAGCTTGTGTCATTTTAGGCGGTTCACTTTGAAGAACAGCGTGTGGAAAAAGCCTATGCAGTTTTCATAGAGATGCAATTTAATGCACTGGGTCCAAAAGGTACTTGGGACATTTTTAACCCTTTAAACTAAGCATCATAGTAAGAACAAATGGTAAAAAGGTACAAGCTTGTTATGCAATAGATATCCATTAAAGATGTCCACATTTTTACATTTAGTTAAAGTGAATGTGAATAAAAAGGAAAGTGAAAAATATTTTTCGTGATTCCCCCTGGCTGAATCCGAAATCGCCCCCTACCTCAAATAGCAATTTGCAGTGGTGTCTGAAACCATAGTGGACGTTATCGAGTGCACTTATTCAATCCCACATTGCACTGCAATAACGATTGTCCAAACGATGTACGCTCAGCGGCAGTCCAAATTCGCTCACTCCTTCAAGTGAACAGTATTAGGGGACTAACGTAGGGAATAGTGAACGAGGGTTTAGGGGGCGATTTCAGATTCAGCCCCCGTCTTTGTTAATTAACTTTTTATTTTGATATTCTTTTGTCTTGTGTTGCCTGTGTTCTAGTTCCTGTTTCCTTGGTTGCTATAGTTATTCATTGTTTAATTGATTAGTGTCTCACCTGTTCCTCATCATCCTGTGTATTTATACCCTCATCTTCTGTTCTTTGTCTTGTTAACATTTTGTACTGGTGTTTCTCAGCATGGTTCCTTGTGGTTATTAAATGTGAGTTTATTATCCTTCTGCCACATGCATCTTTGTGGCTTATAAGTCAAGCCAGCACATTTATTATTTTATATTATTTTATTTTATTTATAGGGTTTGCAGGGGTAAAAATGCTTTATTTTATTTTCATTTATCTTTTTTTTTATATATATATATTGATTTTTATAATAAAATATTTAATAAAATAAAATATTTTTTTTCTATTTCATTTGTTTTGTTGGGTGTTCCTTTTCATTTCAAAATGGAAGTTATATATAGCCTACAGTACATGGTGTAACAATAACTTCAAAAATAGCCACACAGTAGTATACACAGATGTACTGCTTACTATATACTAGTATATGATATAACTACTAGACCAATTCAAAGGAATCACAAATCAAGCAGGTGAATTACAAACAACAAATTAATAACTGCCTATGGCAAGCAATATCCACTACACATGCACAAATCAACTACTGAAACCAAAACATCCTCAACATCCTCCAAAAAATCCCTCATTATGTAATCAACACATTTGAGGCTTGCATTTTCCTGTCAGGTGCTTGAAAGTACTTTTGACCATCAAAACAATTGTTTTGATGGTCAAAACTACGTTCAAGCACCTGACAGGAAATGTTTTAAACAATCTTTGAATCCACGTGATTATGTTCTAGCTGTGACTTTTTGTGGTTATCAAGTGACCAAAAGCATTATTTTCCCACTTGAACTTAGACAAACAATGATTTGACAAAGACATGAACAATGTGTAAGCTAACCAGCTAAATATAGCTCTGATTAGATAAAACAAAGATACTCTGGAGAGGAGGAAACTCCCAATGGAGGGCAGCTAAGTAGCCTACATCTTCCCATCACTACAAGTGTGTGTGTGTGCGGAGAGTATAGGACGAGGTCAGTGCACTGTTATCTCAAGCCGAAAGTCAAGTCAAATAGCAAGGGGTGATTTTGACATTCCTCAGCATCTATTTCAGTTGAAGCTTGAATATGACAAGGACTTTTGCAGCAATGTCATTTGAGTAATAGCTAGGCAATGTTAAGGAGTTTTTCACTTCGCTCTGCTGTTGTTTTCCCAGACTTTTAACTGTAGAAACCCCTTAAAAACCCCTGTGGTGAAAATCAAGTTTTTAATGTTGGTTATATCAGCACTTTTGCTGAGTAACTGCAGCGCACCAAAGACAGTAAATGTGGCTTTTTTCCTCTTCTATGATGTACAAAGCGTTCCCTTTCGAGAGGTCTCTCCTATTGCGTAAGTAGCTTACGCTATGGGAAAACTCCTTTTCTCGAGAATATTGAAGTCTTTATGTAAAACGCATTGCAGCTGCACAGCTGACAGCAATGAACGAAGGAGCTCGGTCATTGGCTGTGCTGCGGCAACTTGCTCGAACCAATGACGGGGCGACTCTGAATGCGCGACCAATGAACGCGCTTCGCGCCCGCGCGCGTCAGAGCCCGCCAAGATGGGCGTGGCCAAGCTATATATTGGGCGCCCCGTCATGAGAGTTCTTTAGATTTAATCTCCTTCAGCGAACACCTTCTTCGCTGGATCCTCCGGATTATTGAAAGCCTTCGCCGCCGTGGAAAAGCATACCAGCGGGATTGCTACGAGGACGTCGGCACCTTCAGCCGCCTTCGAACACCATCCTACTGAGCCATCCGGCGCGCCACACGCAAGTATTTTACATCTGTTCGCCCCGCGACATTTGTAAAAGAGCAAATTTTCTGAGGCGTTGTTTCAAATGCCTTCCTGCGCGTCGTGCAGAGACCTTCTCCCGGACGGGGATCGTCACATAATCTGCACTCGCTGCCTGGGCCGGAACCATGCAGAAGCTGCTCTGACCAAGGGCGGATGCCCGGAATGTGACGACCTGGGTCTCTCCACACTGCGGGCTCGCTTCGCCGCTTTCGCCGCGAGCGAGCCCATCGCCGCCACCCCTCTGTTTGAGCCGCGTTTAAAAAAAAAAAAAAAAAAAAAAAAAAAACGCCGCTCACAGAGGCTTCCTGAACCTGAGCTCAGTGACGTCACGCCGAGCCAGTCTCCGCGTGCTTCACCGCCGCTCTTGCCTTCCCCACCGCCGGTTCAGTTCACTCAGCCGGACCCACACCCCTCTAGCAGAGCGGTGGGCCTTGTGACTTTCGGCGCGTCTGAGGACGACGGGGGAGTGGATGACAGCCTGTCCATCGACGCTGCATCTGACGACTGGCCGGGCTCCACTTTCGACCCCGCCCCGTCGACGCTAGCTAGCACGAGTGCGGGCTCCACCATGGATACGGAGATTATCCGCATCCTCTCGAAGGCCGTGGAGAACCTCGGGCTCGATTGGTGTTCTCCGCCAAGTCATGGAAAGCCCCCCACTCTGCGAGCCTAAAGCCTTCTTTTTCTTCTTCGCTCTCCTCAGTGGACGGCGCGAAGGAAAGAGGCTACGAGGGAACGCCGCCCCTCGAGGAGGTCGTGGCCAATCATCTCTGCCCGCCCTCCACCACCGGATGGAAAGCCAAAGCTTCCCACCCCTCGAAACCCTGCCGCACTACCTCTGCTCTCGCCGGTCGCGCCTACGCCGCCGCCGGCCAAGCTGCATCAGCGCTTCACTCAATGGCGGTACTTCAAGTGTTCCAAGCCAAGCTTCTCCGCTCTATGGACGAGTCTGGCCCCGAACCCGAAGCCTTCAGGGACCTACGCAGCGCAACTGATAGCTCTGCGAGCCACGAAGGCCACCGCCCAGTCTATTGGCCGTGCTATGGCTAATTTGACTGTTCTCGAGCACCATCTGTGGCTGACTGTGACTGAGATGAAGGACGCGGATAAGGCGCCATTTCTCGACGCGCCTATCTCCACCAGCGGGCTGTTTGGACCGGCGGTTAAAGGTTTCGCCGAACGCTTCACTGAGGCCCAGAACGCTTCACAAGCTATGCGTCATTTCCTGCCAAAGCGCTCCAGCTCATCGCAGAGCAGACAGAGACCGCCACAGCCGCAGCGGGCTAGAACAGCTCCCACCGCCTCTCAGCCCGCGCCTCAGGCTGACGCTCGACGCCGCTCGCGCTCTCAAAAGCCGTCCTAGCCACAGAAATGAGAAGAGAGAGTGCGTGTCTCGCAAAAGCCGGACCGCTCTCTCTGCAAAAGCTCAAACATTACCCAGTCCCCTTACAGGCGGCTGGATATGTCCATACAGCAGTCAATGGGCCAGTCACAGAGCTCGCTCATCTGCAAACAAACACCGTTTTTACGGCGACGCACAGAGAAAAAAAAAAAAAAAAAAGTCTTTTTCTGCCTGCGTCACTAAGGGTTAACATGTCCACAAAGTGTGCATTCCCAGATACTGTCAAAACAGTGCCAAATTCATTCCCAGCTCAGGCTGCGCTTCCCATGAATGTAGATCACGTGCCTACGGTCATGTACGCACCACTACACACAAGCACTGTTCACACAGTTATAAATTCATCCCCAGTAAAAGCGGGAAACATTATAAAGGTGACGCGTGTGCCTAACACTGTTTATGCACCCCCACTTATAAACACTGTCCTTACAGTGTCAAACACAACCTCCGCTCAGGCTGCGAGTTTTACAAACACAGCGCGCGCTGTTGTAATCACACACGCGCCCATTCACTCAGCTGCTCAGCGCGTGCCCGCGCCTCTGAGAGCTACGAGCTCAGGCGACTCGCTGGCCAGGTCCCTACGTCACAGCGGCCCGCCCCTAGCCTGTATTCAGCCCATATCTGTACACGCAGCGGCATGGGAAAACATTCCAGATATGCCGAAATGGGTATTGAATATAGTAAAGCACGGATACTCGCTCCAGTTCGCTCGCAGACCACCACGTTTTACGACTGTGGTCGAGACAAAAGTGAGAAAGGAGTGTTCACATGTTCTACGCACCGAGGTGCGCAAACTAATAGAAAAGGGCGCTGTGGAAACTGTTTTCCCCCTCTCTGAGCGGGACAGGTTTTTACAGCCGCTATTTTCTCGTCCCGAAAAAGGATGGCGGTCTCCGCCCCATCCTAGATCTCAGACGCCTGAACAGAGCACTAATGATTCGCTCGTTCAGAATGTTAACAACCAAGCATATCCTCGCGCAAGTACGCCCAGGAGATTGGTTTCTCTCAGTGGATCTGAAAGATGCTTACTTTCACATTCCAATAACGCCTCATCACAGGCCGTTTCTGAGATTCGCTTTCGAGGGACAGTCATACCAGTACACAGTACTTCCGTTCGGCCTGTCCCTGGCTCCCCGTACATTCACGAAATGTATGGATGCAGCACTTTCCCCCCTAAGACGAAGGGGAGTGCGAATACTGAATCATCTCGACGATTGGCTGGTTCTAGCACAATCAGAGAGTCAGTTAATAACACACAGATCTTGGATTATCAGCCATTTAGAATGCCTGGGTCTAAGAATCAATTTTGCAAAAAGCATACTATCTCCCAGCCAGAGGATTTCTTTCCTGGGAATAGTTCTAGACTCGATGCAAATGACAGCGCGTCTCTCATCAGAGCGCGCGCTTACCATCCGGCGCCTTGCAACATCATTCAGGGCGGGCGCGCGCGCGTGCCCCCGTCAAACGGTTTCAGAGGATGCTCGGTCTCATGGCCTCAGCATCGGCCGTACTCCAGCTAGGATTGTTGCATATGCGCCCTCTCCAACGCTGGCTCAAAGAGCCGCGTCCCTACTCACGCGTGGCGTTCGGGCCACTTTTTAATCAGAGCGAACCACGGCTGTATAAAAGCCCTGACGCACTGGAAAGCCGCCGACTGGTACCAGTCAGGCGTGAGTCTGGGTGTGAACACAAGGAGAAAGATGATAATGACAGATGCCTCCAAAATAGGTTGGCGGGCCCTTTACGAGGGCAGGCCTGTCTCCGGCTTTTGGTCAAACCCGGAGAAGCGCCTACACATAAACTGTCTGGAAATGAAAGCGGTCGCTTTGGCTCTCAGAGCCCTGCTCCCACATCTAAAAACGAACACGTCCTGGTCCGAACGGACAACATGACGGTAGTGTCGTACATAAATCGCCAGGGTGGACTCAGGTCGAGCTCCATGCATTCAATGGCCAGGAGACTCATTTTATGGTCCCAGCACAACTTGCGCTCGCTGAGAGCAGCGCATGTGCCAGGCGCCCTGAACCAGGGGGCAGACATGCTATCCAGAGACAAGATTCTCCCAGGAGAATGGGTTCTCAACCCGCTGACGATTCAGTGGTTATGGAAAACCTTTGGCAAAGCGGAGATCGACCTCTTCGCCTCCAAGGAGAACGCGCACTGCTCTTTTTTCTTCACGAAAAGCACGGACGCGCTCGCCCAGAGCTGGCCGAGCCGCCCCTTATATGCCTTTCCCCCGATCGCGATGCTGCCACAGGTCATCAGTCGGGTCAGAGAGGAGAAAAACGCAGTGCTGCTGATAGCCCCACTCTGGAAGAACCAAACATGGTTTCCAGATCTGATGCAAATGCAATCTGCACCACGGCCGATTCCACTGAGGCCAGACCTCCTCAGTCAGGCCAGCGGGATGATATTTCATCCCCGCCCCGATCTGTGGGCCCTTCATGCATGGCCCCTCAACGGGTTCCCAGGAACCTCGCGAGCGGAGCACTAAAAAAAACCATCGCTGAGGCGCGGGCGCCCTCCACGAGACGCTTATATGCCCAGAAATGAAAGTGTTCAGTGACTGGTGTAATGCCAAGGGCCTGAACCCTGAGACATGCGAGATTACGAATGTACTCGTTTTTCTACAAGGGCTTCTGGAGGCGGGCCGCACCCCCTCCACGCTCAAAGTATATGTGGCGACCATCACAGCGTCACACGACCCTGTAATGGAACGTCCATTGGGAAGAAACGACCTAATTATTCGTTTCCTAAAGGGCGCTAGGAGGATGAACCCTTCACGCCCCCCCTCAGTGCCGATCTGGGACCTAGCTACTGTCCTAGACGCTCTTAAAGGGCCCCCGTTCGAACCACTCCGAACCGTGCACCTTAAACAGCTCTCGCTCAAGACTGCGCTCTTGCTGGCACTCGCCTCGGTCAAGAGAGTGGGCGACCTGCACGCGCTTTCGACAAGCGCTGCCTGCCTAGAATTCAGTCCTAACGACTGCAGGGTCGTCCTTAGGCCGAAACAGGGGTATATTCCTAAAGTGCTCACCACTCCCTTCAGAGCACAGGTTATCTCCCTAACTGCGCTTTCGTCTCCAGCAGACGAACACGACGCTAATCTACTCTGCCCCGTTAGGGCTCTTAGAGTGTATTTGGAGCGTTCTGCCCTATTCAGACAGACAGAACAACTGTTTGTATGCTTTGGCGACCGTACGAAAGGTTCCGCCGTTTCAAAGCAGAGAATCTCTCACTGGATAGTTGAAGCTATAGCGCTGGCTTACGAAGCTAAGGGACTTCAATGCCCCTGGGGAGTCAAAGCACACTCCACCAGGAGTGTGGCTTCTTCCTGGGCATGGTCGAGCGGGATACCGATCGAGGATATTTGTGCGGCGGCAGGCTGGGCCTCACCGTCCACATTTATCAGGTTCTACAACCTACAGGTCCCGACATTGCATTCCAATGTGCTATCAGCATGATGCTAGTTGAACTGCGAGTTCGCATCTAGATTATGTATGTGCTTGTGTCACACTGAGCGCCTTCTAGCCGCTCTGTATTTTTTCCCATATATAAAGCTCGCCTCTGCCGGCTAGTTGGATGATAACTTTGCTTTTTAGCTCAGGCACCTGCCTCTGGCTATCATAAGGCGAAGTTCAGCACGCACGGCGTTTTGCATGGTGTTCCCATAGCGTAAGCTACTTACGCAATAGGAGAGACCTCTCGAAAGGGAACGACTCGGTTACTAACGTAACCTCGGTTCCCTGAGAGGAGGGAACGAGTATTGCGTAAGCTGCCGTGCTTGTGCTTGGTTAGTTCGCTTCAGTCGTTTTAACCTAAAGAACTCTCATGACGGGGCGCCCAATATATAGCTTGGCCACGCCCATCTTGGCGGGCTCTGACGCGCGCGGGCGCGAAGCGCGTTCATTGGTCGCGCATTCAGAGTCGCCCCGTCATTGGTTCGAGCAAGTTGCCGCAGCACAGCCAATGACCGAGCTCCTTCGTTCATTGCTGTCAGCTGTGCAGC
Source organism: Gila orcuttii (assembly GCA_026230005.1). Classification (NCBI taxonomy): domain Eukaryota; kingdom Metazoa; phylum Chordata; class Actinopteri; order Cypriniformes; family Leuciscidae; genus Gila; species Gila orcuttii. The sequence continues at coordinate 42,376,413 of JAPDVR010000013.1, read as the reverse complement.
TGCAATGCGTTTTACATAAAGACTTCAATATTCTCGAGAAAAGGAGTTTTCCCATAGCGTAAGCTACTTACGCAATACTCGTTCCCTCCTCTCAGGGAACCGAGGTTACGTTAGTAACCGAGTCGTTTCTAAGGATGCTGATTTTAAGAAGGTAGACTGAGATAGTGAACGGAAACATGGTTTGTGTAACATTAGCAACACATTATTAGCTTGATAACGTAGTCAAGCCAAGGCTTTTGTGTTCGACGTTGTAGAGAGCGATACACAAAACGCATTACCTTTGTGATACATCGACTTGTATACGAGCCTGTATAATTCACTCTTCCTCTTCTTCTTCTTCTTCTTCTTCTTCTTCTTCTTCAGTTTCTGGTTCAAACATATATGGCTGAATTAAACCAATATTTGCACTTGCCTAGCATTTACTACAGTAAAGTTGATCGAGAGGATCAGGTATTCTGAGCTTGTGTGAGTAAGTGAGAGGAGGCGGGGCTAATTTGCATATTAATGGTTCCACATATACTAAATGAAGCAAGGGTGTATAGTTACATTCAAGATATTTCAAGGCATGAAGAAATTATTTTCACAGGAATTTTATTTTTAAATATGTAATTTTGATTATCAAAGATATGTTTTAAAGCTGCAGTAGGGAGTTTTGAAAAAATGTTGACTTAGCCTGAAAATTTGAACAAGCACAACTTCCAGGTCCAACCCCCTTGCTCTCTGCTGCACTACAGCCCTCCCTCCACAGCTCCTCCCCCACCGCTCCTCCCTCCACAGCTCCTCCCTCCACAGCTCCTCCCTCCACAGCTCCTCCCCCACGGCGGAGCCTGCCGTGAACGCGCAGGCTAGTAAACAGGGCCACCGATGACGCCGGATTATAAACAGTTATGGAACATTCACTAATAGGGACGAAACATCAACAATATGCTTTACATTGACTATGGCCTGCCCATACTTTGACTACAAACTTGGTCCTCAAATCATTATATATTTTGCAATACATGTAACTTTATAACGTTGCACTCTTTCTATAAGTTATAAATAGCTAGTAAGATAACGTTAAAGGATTAGTTCACTTTTAAAAAAACTTTTGCTGATAATTTACTTACCCCATGTCATCCAAGATGTCCATGTCTTTCTTTCTTCAGTCAAAAAGAAATTAAGGTTTTTGATGAAAACATTACAGGAATTTTCTCCATATAATGGACTTCAATGGGACACAAACGGTTCAAGGTCCAAATGACAGTTTCAGTGCAACTTCAAATGGCTTTAAACGACACCAGACGATGCATAAGGGTCTTATCTAGCGAAACGATCGGTCATTTAAAAAATAAATACAAAACTTTAAGTTTTATAAGCACAAGTGCTCGCCTTGCTCTGTTCTGTGATGCACGTTCGTGACTCTCCTGTTCGAACTCGTTCATCAAAATGAACAAATCTTTTTTCGAGTCATTTCGTTCGTTGAATGAACGAGTTCGAACAGGAGAGTCACGAACGACGGTATGCGCTCGCGCTGTGCAAGAGAGAGGTGATCAGCGCGTACACGAGCGTGATTGACACTGCTAAGACATTCCTCCTGGCTCTGATTGGTTGTTTCTGACCGGGAGCGGTGTATTTCTGCAAATGGCAATAGGACCACAGGGAGGAGCCAGAGGAGCTTGATTTTTTCCACAGATTATCTGTCTCATATTCTACTGTCAGGACATAATGACAGTTTTAACAAATATTTGTTTACAAAAGTTACCTACTGCAGCTTTAAGGTATAACTTTTTTGACTGCAGGGGCACTTTAAGAGGCCTGACATCAAACTCTCTCCTTCAGTCTATTGCAATTAATAATATCCAGAGCCACTTTAATACAACACTTTAGTACAATAATAGACCAGTTCTGCTTCAGTACATTCAGATCCTCATTCATATTTGCATATAATCGCTACACACGGCTGGATACACTTGTGGCTAAATTCTTGAAAATACCCTCAGAATATATTTCATTTATGCTGTTTGAAATATAACTCTTCTATTAGTGTTATTTGTGTGGTTTATCCCATGGAATTACCAAATTAGTACTAAAGCCAAATACCCTCCTGAAAAAAATCATTTCATATAGAGACTTGGTGAGCTCTTGTGACTTTAACCCCCCTGAAACAGCCAAGAAACCAACCAGAATACACTAGCAAATGCAAAGCAACACCCTAACGCCATTCACAACCATTGTAATTTATATATCGTATTTTTTTAACAATATTTTGAAATATATTTTTTATATTTTCATTTTCATTTTAATGTGTTAATTGTTTGAAATTCTGCAATGTGCTTAGCCATTTTTATCATTTAAAAAAATCTTCTTACAGTTTTTTATTTTAAATTTACTTTTAAAACAGTTTTAACATTTCAAAATTTTCCTTAAATTGAATTTCTTTAATCTAATATTTATATTTTACTTTTAGTGCTGTCAAATCGACTAATCGCATCTAACATAAAAGTTTGTGTGTGTGTGTGTGTGTGTGTGTGTGTGTGTGTGTGTGTGTGTGTGTGTGTGTGTGTGTGTGTGTGTGTGTGTGTGTGTGTGTGTGTGTGTGTGTGTGTGTATTATATATAGACACACATATTAGCCTATTATATATTCACAAACTTTTATGTTAGATGCAATTAATCACAATTAATTGATTTGACAGCACTATTTATTTTATTTGAGCTTTATTTCAATTAACAATCAAATGTTTTTTTTTATATATATATTTTTATTTCTCTGGCAACTACTAACAACTATATCATCATAATGGTGACTGTTGTGAAACAGCATTCATATTTTGCTCATAAATCTACTTTTTTATTATTATTTTGAAAAACATACTAATCTCTTAATTAAGAGTATAAATGCTTCACCACACCTAGATTATGACAACATTTATTTGCGATCACTTTTTAAAAGCATTTAATAATGCAGATATTCCCACATGAATCATAGCACGTGTTTGATGAGTCGGTCTGGGTTTGGGTGTGTTTGATGGGCGGTGTGGTTGTTTGGGTGGAGTATGCACTGAGGGTTACACACGCGCTTTGGGGCGGCATGTGGCTCCAGATCTGTCCCATGGGAAACTGGTGTGAAAGGAAGACTGGGTATTTATGGAGGCGGAGGGGCATCTGTTTAGCACTTTAGGATTAGCAATGGCTTAGGTAAAAGGAATTTGAAAAATTATGTACAAAAGTTTGGGGTCGGTAAGATTTTTTAAATGGTTTTGAAAGAAGTCTCTCCCAGAAAGAAGTCTCTCTTGCTCACCAAGGCTTTATTCAAAATTACAGTAAAAATAGTGATAATGTGAAATGTTAGTTTTGTGATTAACATTCTAAATGTGATTTTCTATCTTAATATATTTCAAAACATAATTTATTCCTGTGATGACAAAGCTGAATTTTCAGCATCATTACTCCAGTCTTCTGAAATCATTATAATATATGATTTGCTGATCAAGAAACATTTTTTTTTTTATTTTTCTTATTATTATTTTCAGTTGCAAAGAGCTGCTTAATATTTTTGTGGAAACATGACACATTCTTTTCAGGATTCTTTATATATATATATATATATATATATATATATATATATATATATATATATATATATATATATATATATATATATATATATATCATACTTTCATTTAATTTTATTTAGACATTTGAAAGCCCCAAAGCACACTTGTGTAACTGGACTCTATAGCCAAGGCCATGTGACAACTAGCCCCAGTCTCATCTCACTGATTTTAATGTGGTAAATGTTACAATTTTCCACTTTTCAGCCATTTAAAACCATTGTTTTATAGCTAGTATTAAGGTTTTATCCCACCTAGTCAACACAGCAGGTCCCTGCATTGCAGCTGTGCAAATGTGCTAATACAACAAACTTACTGATGCTGTAACACACAAATGAACGTGAATACACTTGACGCTGCAAAACTCACATTCCTCTCACTGAAATCAGCTGTTGGTAGAGAGAGAGAGAGAGAGAGAGAGAGAGAGAGAGAGAGAGAGAGAGAGAGAGAGTCAATATTCAGTTAGATGTCAAGAGGCACTTTCACAACAGTAGGCAACTAGTCAGGGGTCTGTCTATTTGACTAAGCAATTCAGAGATTTATGGAAGTCAACAACAGGAATGTGTGTTACTGTGAACGGGTGTGGAGTCTGGAAAGGTGCACATTTGTCTGCTCAGTGCTGATACTGATTACTGACTGATCAGTAGGCCTACAAGGGAGAAATTACGTGGACACGTGGTTGAGGCAAAAGCCTGTAAGAGCTGGCAAAGATCTGAGTCTAAAAAAAGACGTGGTGGCACATTTTTGGGTGTTTGGAACAGTGATGTAAACTAGTCAAAAATGTAATACTGCCATATAGTGACCTCAACCCAAACAAAAAAAGATGTGTTGTAGGCATTACTAGGACCTGCCAATATCATTCTCCCACTGATTTCCACTAGTAACGGTCTGGCAAGTGCTGAAGAATCCCTATTCATGAGAAGTGAAAGGAGCTATTGTTGGATGGCTTTCACATTCCCGTTGAAGGATGTAAAAAGGAAGAGCCAGTGGCAGTAAGTAAGCAGACTGAAGCCCCTGCCAGCAGCGCTGCTGAACCAGACGGCCCCGCCCACATGGTGACTGACGGGTTTCCTGACCAATGAGAGAAGCTGTCAGAATGAAGCGCTGAAAGGAGACCTACGTGAGAGGGCGGGGCTATGCAAATGATGCGTGGTGCTTTCAGTAGGATAATAAGAGATGCGCTCCAGCTCTCAGCCATTGGTCGGATTGAGCGCGTGCAAGACAAACCTTGTGAGAGAATCCAGTTTGAATTCACCATGGCTTCAAAGTGCCCTAAATGCGAAAAGACTGTGTATTTTGGTAAGTTTGAGTTTATGTTTACGTTTCTGGTTTATTCTGTACCTCTCTTTAAAACTCATTCACCGTTATGTTTTGGTAAGATAAATGACATCCACGCAGTAAGTTAGCCTATAATCAAGGAAAGCGATTATTTGTTTACACAGGTGTAGATAAAACCGATGTAAACTGCTGAGGGTTTGTGATAAATCACATAAATCACTCGCAATTAGGGAGCTAGTTATACTTTCTAGTGGCTTACTTACCGCTTTCATAACTCTACAAAATTAACACAGTTTTGAACTTGCTGACGAGGAGATGCGGCACCTTCCATGAATACCGTACACTTTGGTTTCCCATGACTTTTGCAAAGCATTACAGGGAGAAATTATATGCTTTTAAGATGTGAGGAAAACAAATAAACATTACTTTATTAATAATTGTCACACAAAATTAACTTTGTATGAAAAATAACTATTTGTAAACAAATCAAATGTCTGTATCCTCCTCACTGACACTTGGCCTGTTCCACTTCAGACGTCTTGATAACAATTAAAATCATGTCATTTATTAAACTGAAATTCAGTTAAGAGTTTTAAGAATTTAAAATGTGTATTTTTATTTATATATTATATTTATTCATGAATTAGTTTTATACATTTAATTTTTTATTTTATGTTTTATTTTATGTAGAAAATTGCAAAATCTCACAAATCATGGATTTAAACTGTATTTAGACATGCAGCGTTGCATATTCAAATTAGTTTTTGTGGTTGATGATCAGAATTTTCTGAAGGCTATTCTCATCCTTACCCGGACCATTTGTTTAGAAATGAACGCATAATTTTTAAGCTTTGCCTTTTCTGGCCCTATTTTGTACTGTATCTGTGGAAAGTACCATACGTAAAATTAAATATGTAAAAGTAAACTTTGAATGTCAGCTTTTTACTTTCAGACCGCTGAGTGCAATAGCAGCCAGTTTATATTCATACAATTTATTGCCCACTTCTGTAACACTAATAATAAACAGTTGTGTCTAAGTCCTGTCTGCAGTTCTTACAATCATCTTTTTTCTCACTCTTTTTTGACATAAACTTTATGTTCCACTCTCTTGACCAGATGATGGGCTATTTTTATAAACACTAAAATGAAAGCTTGAAAGTTGCTGTACATTGCTTTTATAGACTTAAACATTTTCTTTAATAAAACAGTATGTGGCTCTTGGTGTGGAAGTTTGGGGAGCTGAAAGATGTGTGAATGACTTGCCTCTTCTCTTCATTTATATACATTTATTTGTCTGCTCAATACATCTCAATCTATTAAACGGTTGAATAGCCTGCTCTCATATTTATAAGGTTATTAATCAGTGCATCAGAGCCTGTGTGCTGGAAACTGAGATGATTATTCAGCTCTTATTTATGTTATATTAATCTGTGAGTCAACCGAAAAGCCATAACACACGACCAATAAAGCTGTCGGGTTGTTTTGAATCGATGGTGTGAGCGAGATGCTGTTATATAAAAGTGTGCAGCTCTTTCCCTGGCTGTGTGTTTAGTGGGTGGGAAGAGATTTCTCTTTTGTTAAAAGCTGGTTTTAGCTTTAGGATCAAGATTTCACATTGGACATCTACAAAATGCATTGATATTCCCATCAACCTTAGACCCAGCAATATCCAAAATGATAAACATGACAGGTCAAATACAGAAATGAACTATTTTGTTTAAAGGGTTAGTTCACCCAAAAATGTCGTTCCAAACCCGTAAGACTTTCGTTCATCTTCAAAACACAAATGAAGATCTTTTTGATGAAACCTGAGAGCTTTCTGTCCCTCCATTGACAGCTACGCAACTACCACTTTGACGCTTCAAAAAGTTTATAAAGAGATCGTAAAACTAATCCATACAAATTGAGCGGTTTAGTCCAAATTTTCTGAAGAGACACTTTAAATGATGAACAGATTGAATTTAGGCTTTTATTCACATACAGACTTCCTTGACCTTCAAGGAAGTACGGTTGAGCTTCTGTTTATGTTCGCTGGTCCATGTTTATATGTGAATAAAAGCCTAAATTAAATATTTTAAAAATTTGGACTAAAACGCTTAATTCATATGGATTAGTTTTACGATCTCTTCATGAACTTTTTGAAGCGTCAAAGTGGTAGATGCGTAGCTGTCAATGGAGGGACAGAAAGCTCTCAGATTTCATCAAAAAGATCTTCATTTGTGTTTTGAAGTTGAACAAAAGTCTTACGGGTTTGGAACGACATGAGGGCGAGTAATTACTGACAGAATTTTAATTTTTGGGTGAAGCCTTTGAGACTTTGAGACGTCAGTTAGCGTAGTGTAATAGCGTAGTGCTACGTCACACGTAGGCTCACTATTGGCCGACGCTGGTCATGTGTGTGATGCGTGTGACGTACGACACAGAAGCACTGCGCTGTTACACTAGTGAACTCACTCGAGGCCCACAGAGAAGGAAATGAATAGTTGAAATAAAGTTGTTATTTTTGTTTGTTTTTGCGCACAAAAAGTATTCTCGTCGCTTGATAAACTTAAGATTGAGCCACTGTAGTCACTTGGACTGTTTTAACGATGTCTTTAATAACTTTTCGGGGCTGGTAAGTTTCAATCCCTTAGAAGCCTATGGAGGAGTGATCCAGCTCTCAGATTTAATCAAAAATATCTTAATTCGTGTCCCGAAGATGAACGAAGGTCTTACGGGGTTGAACAACATGAGGGAGAGTAATTACTGACAGAATTTACATTTTTGGGTGAACTATCCTTTTAAGTCATTATGGCTGGGTTTGATGCAATATTTGCTGCATTTAGATTTTTTTTTTTTACTATAAGTGAGGAATTGGAGCACAGACAGTGCTAGTAGTTCATGATGCCATAGTGCAGAAGAAAGGACAAAGCAGGGTTTCACCCAAGACCTCGGTTTACGTCACGAGGGAGCTGTTTGAGATGCGGGTGACTGTGCTTTTATTAGACTCACGTTGAAGCCAAGACACATTCCATCCAGCTGTGGAAGAGCAAGGGTGCGGTCCTCCACTTCTGGTCCTTTCAGTCTGAATATGAAAATGTCACCGAGTGGAATATTTGAGGGTGAAGATGAAGACTGCATCCAAATCCACAGTCTAGACATAGAACGAGCGGAAAACAGTTTACGAAATTTAATAATAATCAATTGTTTTATTTATTTATTTATCATGGTTTATATTCAATATAAAATGTGAGAGTGAAAATGAATAAATAATTTAAAAAGATCAGTATTACCAAATTCTGCAAACGCAGCTGCTCCAGATGGTATTTCCAAATTGAGTTTGTGGGAGTCAGTGCATGTGTTCCTGTAAATTCCTTCCTGACTATATCCTGTTTCAAACCTAAATGGTAAGCCACTGTATTGAGTGGAAACTTTTCAGTTGAACCTTTTATTCATTTATTGGACAGCTGTTAGCAGATGCTGTGGGTTTTCTTGCACAAGAGCAAGCGTAAAAGCTTTGTTTTTCGCATGCTTGAAGCATGGAATCAGTGCTTTCCCATTTTTCATACTTTGCTTCAATCAAAATGGGTGGAACATTTGAATTTAAGTCTGTTTGAATCTGTATAATCTGCAAAATAATTATTATCTGCATTATATCCATTTCCAGATCTGTACACACACATTACTCAACACACCTTTAGAAGCAATTATGCCTATAAAAACAAATGGAGCTCTGTATGTAATTCCTGCAACATCTTTCTCACTTTTCTCCTTTGAAAGCCTGCACTCATTCTTGAATAGAAGTTAAAGGGATAGTTCACCCAAAAATGAAAATTCTGTCAGTAATTACTCTCCCTCATGTTGTTCAACCCCGTAAGACCTTCGTTCATCTTCGCAACACAAATTAAGATATTTTTGATTAAATCTGAGAGCTGGATCACTCCTCCATAGGCTTCTAAGGGATTGACACTTGTTCCCAGAAAAGTTATTAAAGACATCGTTAAAAAAGAAGTGCTGCGCTGTTACATTAGTGAACTCACTCGAGGCCCACAGAGAAGGAAATGAATAGTTGAAATAAAGTCGTTATTTTTGTTGTTTTTTGCGCACAAAAAGTATTCTCGTCGCTTGATAAACTTAAGATTGAGCCACTGTAGTCACTTGGACTATTTTAACGATGTCTTTAATAACTTTTCGGGGCTGGGAAGTTTCAATCCCTTAGAAGCCTATGGAGGAGTGATCCAGCTCTCAGATTTGATCAAAAATATCTTAATTCGTGTCCCGAAGATGAACGAAGGTCTTACGGGGTTGAACAACATGAGGGTGAGTAATTACTGACAGAATTTTCATTTTTGGGTGAACTATCCCTTTAAGAATGCTTTCTTTCTTAGATGCCAGTCACATCAAAATGTGAGAGGGCATCTCCATCATGTCATCCTTTGGTTTTAGTTTAGATACAGACAGAACTCATTGTCCTCCTGTTGGTTGAATGGCATTATTCCTTTTTAACTATTTTTTTCTTTCTCTGTCCCCAACTCTTACTGTGTCATGCACATTTACTGGCTGTGTCCATCATAAAACCCTGTGTCTTCCAGATGGCTACCCCACTAGCTGTTTGAATGTGCAGAATCTGTTACATAATGCCACTTTTTGCCTGTTTAGGGGCATTGCGTAATCTTGTGAGTCAGAATTGGGGGGCCATTCTCCTTGTCTGTCAGGATTCCTGGTAGGCATGAACCTCGACCATAGTTACGATGTAAGATGTTTTTTTGCTCTTGTTGCAAGGTTAGCAAGAAGAAAGACCTAAGCCATCATGTAATTATACTTGTCTTTAAACTCACATTATTCTGATTCGACCTACCCAAAGGCCCATAATTTGTCTCCATAAATTTGCTCTACGTTGAGACACATAAAGGGAAATTTAATGCTGCTGCTTGTATTTTTTCCCCTTTAGATTGTTCATAAATCAGCACATGCTGATTCTGATGGATTATCAGAATTTATTGAAATAAAAAAATCTTAATTATAACTGGGCGAATCTCACAAAAATTAATGTCTGGGTCAGATTTCACCCCAAAATTTGTAGCATAATTAAAATTATGCTTATTTTAGGACCACTGTTTTTTTGCATTGTGACTTAGTTTCTGGGCTCTATTTTTTTTGACAATTAACATTACCCCCAAATTCTTATTAAAGACATCGAAATGTTTTTATTTTTCAGCATTTCCTATTATTTTCCAATGCCGATTTAGATTTTTTTTTTTTACAGTATTACAGTTAAATTACTGTATTTGCAGTGTTTTTTTTACTATTTAAATCAGCATGAATTACAAGTCAGCACAGAAAAGGCAGCCATAGTAAATTAAATTATTATAAACATATTTTTCATATTATGGTAATGAATACTGTTGCATTAATGAGAACTGAACTGAGAAATGGGCTTAATTGTCATGAAAAAATTACAATGCAAAAGATCCCTCTGTAGTCATTAATTGTATCCCTTAAAACTCATCTATGTTTGCCAAAATTACATATTTAAACGTTTTTTCCTTGAAAACAAATTATTCATGCCTAAAAATAGCTTGAATGTAATTCTAAACCTTTGCCTCATTTAGTAAATGCACTTCTATGAATATGCAAATGAGCCCCCGCCTCCACTCACTCACTCAGCTCAGAGATCCACTCGTTGACGATCACACTTTGACGTTATTTGTTATAAGGTAGTTCGTGACGTCAGAAACACCAGCGATTTCAAACCTAGTTTTTTAGACTGTAGTTTTAAGGAGAAAATACTCAGCAATGCTGTCGACTTATGAAATTGCACATGGTTTGTCTCAAAGCATATTAAAAACACCACATAGACGTAATCAAAATGAAAAGCTACTAAGTGACTAGTTTAAGCAGCAATTTCTTAATTTTGATTTTGGAATACACCCTGATCCTGGTATGTTAATAATAGCGTTCATGATATCCACCCAACCATTGAAATGTGTGGATCAGTAGTGTTTTTATATTGGCTGTAGGGAAACTGAGTGAGGCTGAGCTCCACGAGGCAGCATTGATTTGTACTGACAGCCGTGGGCACCACAGTAGCAGCCCAGACCATACAGTACATGCAGCTCTCATTCAGGCCAGACAACTGAAAATCTTGAGGTTGCTTAATTTATATCAAGAGGAAACTGCGCTGGACTGAAGAGACAGACATCTTGCCGTGCCACATCTGTGCAGCATGGGCCTAAACCACTCCCAGCCTTTCCGCACTCCTGTTAGGAAATTCACAAGCCACTGTAAATTGGAAAACCAAGCTTGCAATCAGACGCCTATTGAGGTTTTTTTTTGGAGAAGGAACTGCCATTCAGGAGTTGATGGTTACGGGCAGGGTCTCACAGAAAGGCACTGTTTGCCACCACAGAAGAGTAGGGTCATTAACAGAGCTACAAAACATGATTTGAGCGAGGAGCATGTGTGCTATTTATAGTCTGAAAAAGCTAAGGATCATGGGAACTAACCACAGCAATCATCTCCCTGTTTAATGGAGCTAGGAAGTGCATGTAATGATTTTGTGTACATTTGAGCACGGTTTTATCTTGGTTTGCCTATGGCCTGCAGGCCCTCAGGTGCAAGGCTAGCAGGTCAGGCTGTAATCAGTGACTTGAAGTAAAGCGCCATGTTGGACCCAGATGGCGCGCATCATGTTGCTTTTGCAGTATGAGAGGATACAGTCAGGGAGTTTATTGTAGTGCTCTCTCTAAACAGATGGGTCCACATTATTGGCTGCTGAAGTGGAAGCAAATCTGTCCTTTCAAATTGATTTCCATGTGTATGACCACAGTGAGTAGAAAGATATATAACCCATGCCATTTTGCCAATCGTTTGAGTCCTAAATCGGTTAGGGACTTGCATGGCTGGCTCTTAAAACCAAGTGCAATTAATGTCAAGCCAGTGCCACCCATTAACTTGTATGTTCATATTCTTTTTTTATATATAGTTTTGCTTTTTCAGTTCTATAAAAATCCATTTTTAACATACAGAAAGTGTCTGCTGAGGATAATGGAGTAGGTTTTAGAGAGCATTCCTGCTGTGGAGCCCGTAGGGTGTTCAGCTGTGTAAATGTTGTTGAGGCCTATAGCTGTTTATTTGTGATTACATCTCAGGCAGTTTCAGCATACAACAGACCTTCCTTATCATTCTCTCCTTAATATTATGCACAATATTCTAAAGAATGTTTGTCTTCATAATCTTTAATCTAAAAGAATAACAAATTGGAGTAAACTATTAGCTCTAGAAATCAGTGTGGTTTTTATTTTCGATAATACATTCAAATAATATAAGTTTTCAATATCAAGAAACATAACAAACTGTTTTTGTACAGCTAAAATAACTGATAGCGGCTAAAACATGCAACTTAAAAATGTCCATGCCCACTCAGGTGGATAAACCTTCTGTTTTTGACCACAACCTTGTAGCTTAAACCCACCTAACTGACCCTTCTCTAAATCCCTCCTTAAAACAACTTACTGAAGCCATAGCCTTGTGGGTAGCTCTCTGACTTCTAGCGTTTGGGCGTCCGAGTTCAAGTCCTGGCATGTGGTCCGTTCCCTTCTGCTCTCCTATTACATCCTGTCATTGCTTCAACTGCCTTATCAATAATAAAGGCCTAAGTTTTATTGACTAATTCTACCTTAACAACTTTTGTTATCCTTCATTTTCATAGAAAAGCTTTTATTTTCAAATGTAAGTCTATGGATTTTCTGAACGTTTGGATAGTTTTTATGGAACTAATTATCCAAAAATATGTTAAAACATTGTAGCCAGCTTATAATAGAGACAGAAGGTACCCAGTTAGGGTGACCACCATCAAACAAACCAAATGTGGGAAGATTATAAGTTTGTGTGGGACAATGTGGGACATGTGATGTTACCAACATTAAAACATAACCAGAAACTGTTATATAATGTTTATCTAACTTAATAAAAATATTTGTATTCTGCCTTTCAGCTGATAAAAATTCTTTGTTCTTTAGTCCCTTCCTGAAAACACCATTACATCACAATGTAACATAACATGTCTTTATTTTACATGACATTTAAATTCAACATCACTGAGCCCAAAGGCAGCGGGCATCATGCAGATCACTATTTCTGAAACAGTTCTGACCAAGTCCAACTAAAATCCAACAAAATAAATAATGAACAATTAAAATATAAACCAACATGAAATTAGATCATTGACAGTCTTATATATTAAGAATATATCAAACCAAAAACTTTCATATTTTTTAGAAAGGATGTGAATTAAAACAACCACAGCAGAAACAAGTTGATAAATTCTGTTAAATTTAAAATTTAATTTCCCGAATTATCCATTTGTTTTCTGACAGGGAATCACCGCTCCACATTTTGATTGACAGCCGTCACAACCCACTAGTGACCGTGTTTACTCCTTTCCTTTCAACCATTGGACAGGATTTTAAAAACGGCTGTTGTATTTGTACTTCTGACGAAGCGCTGTTAAAAATAGGTGAAAAACTACGCCGCAAAAAGAATAAATAAAATGCCTTCTTAAAAAGGCAAAAGATCGCATGCACATTTTCTTAATATGATATTCAAAAACCAACAGACTGATGAAAATGCGGGACATTTTCTCAATATGCGACGTGCGGGACAAGGGGTGAAAATGCTGTGCGGTACAACACAAAGCGGGACGGGTGCTCACCCTAGTACCCAGAGAGGATAAAAGTGCCATTTCTTCAGGTCATCTTACAGCTGTCTTACAAAAGGGATGTTCTGTAAAGCATGTCTGAATTAGCAAGGGGCTGGAGAGAACGGTCAATCACATCAGTTTCAAAACTGATCAGCCATGCTGGTATAACTACGAACACGGTGTCCCATACTTGAGTAATAGAGGCATGTGTTGTGCCCAGACAAACTTAATAAGAGTGATTAAATAGAGACTGATGTTGATGCATCTCTCTCACGGCTTGAGTTTTCTGGAACTGTAGGACTTTTTGAGAGCCTCTTCTATTCTGGAACAACCCCAGGATATTGGGCATGACATGTTTACAGAGAAACTTATTTATCCGACATTAGGTTCATAAATCTTGCTCTGTATTGTTGACTTCATTAAATCTCATATGACTCTCGTTGGTTTGAGAGAGTTTTGTGTTGTGACTGATTTGCTTTTGAAATGATTGCTGACTGCATAGTGTAGTTTCATTAGCCCACATCCAAACCTGCTGAGATGGCACAAGCTCATTCGTGTGAAGTCCCTTCGCGCCCCAGCCAGAACACATGAAACGAGCCTCTGTGTTGCTCACGGATCAGTTGACCCGATCCTTGGTGTTAGAAGTGTTTTCATCTGATTTAATTGTGGGAGCAAACTGAGGGAAAACACACAACCCATGGCTGACAGGAGATGTTCCCTCTACAGACAGCACCGGCAGGACTAAAGAGATTACCTCTGCAATTCAAAACAAAGCACTACGCTGCTTATCAGTGCACATATTGCACTCTTAACCTCTGCTTGTGCTAATTAGAGCTGGTCATTGGGAGGTATTGCAGCCTCTCGTATAATCTTACACAACCGTCCATTACGGCTCTCATGCATCTACTCCTCGCGTCCAAGGTAACCTGACTCTCTAATAAAACACTGTCTGGTCTCCCGTGTCTCTCCGGTCGAATGGATCCCCTCAGGGACGTACGAGATGACAGTGCTGTTAGGATATCGCTATAGCCCGTTTCTATTGGAAAGCAGAAACCAGGCTTGCAATTTTTTTCTGCGGACAAAGCTGCTTGTAAATATACCACCCAAGACACTGATTTTGGCCGTAGTAAAAGGATGTGTGTTAGACTGTGACTGGAGGTCGTCCAGGGGTCTATTCAGCTTGATGTGCGATTAGCTATTCCCTCCGCCCACGCAAAACAACACCAATAACTGAAACGGCTTCCCAGCAACCTCACACTTGTACAACAACAGAAGCCCTTTTAATGGCAGCTCTGTTCATCTGCACTTCGTCAACCACCATGTACACACACACTTATCGTTGTATAGTACTCACTGGCTTTGGCTTCTTCCCTGTGGAGACGTTCTCTCTATTTATATCCAGTTGGGCCATTGACTGTGAAATTACATTTATCTTGGATTAGCCTTCTGCTGTAAACCAGTGATTTATACTGTCTGGGCCTCTGTGTCTCTCCAATGTGAGCTTAGAATTAATTTATAGGATTACATCTATAATACATAACTATTTTTTAAAAATAGTTTCATACATGTTATATTTCTGCATGAAACCATTATGTTAGTTAGATATATCAATGTGCATCAAGGATTCCTTGAATCACGTGTCCGGGTAAGGAGAGTTGTGCTAACACTTTTCTAGGCAATCAAATGTATGTTTATCAGACGTAAAATAAAATGTAAAAAAAAATCCTGCAGACTCAAGCAGGGACCCGCAATTTATAGAGACCAGAACTTGAGGGTGGACTAATTTGACTTGGGCCAGTAAAGGCATTGATATACTCACGGTGAAGTTCTTCGCTTTAGGCCCCGATATACTTCGAGCGAAATCGAAGAACGAACTGTTGTGCCATAATTTTGAACAAAATCAATCCAAAATGTACTTCGTTTGGAGTTCAAAACAGCTTGCCAAAGCGAACTTTCCAGAAAAGTTTGCTTCGGCTGGTAAACACCTTTGTTCTACCATTGGTTTGTGGCGATTACATAATGGGTAGTTGTGGCTCTGAGGCTCCACCTTCTTTCACATGGAAATCTTTTCCACTTCCCGAGTCCATTGCGATCAAACGTCCGTGAGTGAAAACATGAACACACTAGAGGAGATGCTTTATAGTAGGAAATTAAGTTGTACTTCTGATGAAACGAGACACTGACACTGTTTTTCATGTTTAATATGGTAAAGCTGCTTGATTTTAAACAATTACTGTATAAAGTGCTATATATATATAAACGTGACTTTACTTGAGTGCTGAATTGCAGAGCTCGTGCAAACATATCCACATTGCAATGATCGGATGCTTTTCTTATGCTTTTTTAAAAAAAGCTTGATGTTTTCTCAATTTTGTTGTGTTTATTTTGTTAACGAGAGGAAAGCACGCAGCACGTATTTACATATTCATCTAACGGTCGCTCTCAGCTGTGTGGGCTGCATGAGATGATCGATAACAGTATATCGCTGGTATAACAGTATATCGCTCATGTATTTTGAACTTCGATTTACCCCTAAACAAAGAATGTAAAAGAACTTCGCTGTGAGGATATCTGGGCCTCTAGGGGTAGAAAAGTTTGAAATACCTTTGCGAACATCTAGATGTCCTGGAGATTGTTCATACTTTTTAATGATCCATGCCCACACATTTCAAATTGTTCCTCTGCCTCCATGTGTGGATCTAGTTGGCTATCTCAGTGAAGTAGGAGTTTTTGCTTTACTTTAGCTGTAAAAAAAACTCCTCTGATGGTGAAACGGATCTCTGCTGTACTGACCTAGACCCCCCCAAGAGACGGACTAAGAGGGCTGTAAAACTGACTGAATGAAAACAATGCTTTTCCAGGCGGGAAAGCTAGGAAGGAGAGGAAAACAGGAGGAAATGAACTGTTCTCTCCAGCCGATAGTGCCCCTTTTTGATAAGCGAAGGTGTTTCCTCCAGAGTGAGAGAATTGTCCCAGCAGGCCAGTGTTATGCATTGTCTTGAGAGCGAGGTATATATATGGAAAGAGTAATATTAGGTCTGGGGAAGTCTCCCGGGACCCTCCTGAAGAAATGGGACAGGAGGGGAAATGGAGGAGTGGGTCTCTGTATTAAATGTCATCACTTAGCTGTCCGGCTGTACTAGCCCCCTGCCACTGCATTTCCTTGTGTTGAGACTCTCGCTCACTTTTGCCTTCACGACAGGGAGAGCCTCTTTTCTTTTAACCTTCTGAGGAAATGCACAACATACTTTGGTACATACTTTTAGGATTTTGGATTCTCAGACAGGAAGTTTCCATGGCACATTCATAGCTAATCAGGAGCTGGAGCCATTCATATTTGAGTGGAAGGGAAACTTGCAGCATAAAGCTAGCTTCAAAATCCTTCTACACTACGTTTAGATAAGAGATTCTAGGGTGTGGTTACAGACAGGTTCACTATCAGCAGCAACACAATATTATCACAAATTCACAATATGACACATATACTGCTTTCAAAGTTGCATACTCCCTGAGTAGATACTTTTTAAATGAGTACTTAAAAACATTTTAAAAAGTGAGATCTATATATGACTGTTACCCGGACATTCGTCGTGTCATTGTCATGTGGCCTACCTATGAGTTGCCTCACTTCACTTCCATTCACAAATCCTCTCCTGTGGCCTCATGGGATAGTTAATTGTCCATTGGATGCGTAATATTTCATCTACTATATAGTGGGGAAGAATGCATTCAGATGTAGCCATAGTCTATTATAATAAAAAAAGTGAAAGTGGCATGCATGGAATTTGCCTGTGTTTAACCCATCCAAGTTAGTGCACACACATTAATGGCGCTTTTCCACTACACAGTACCAGCTCGACTTGACTCGACTCTCCTTTGTTTGGTTTTCCACTGTGTAAAAGTTGTACCTGTACCTGCTTTCAGTACTTTTTTTCGTATCACCTCCTGCGAGGTTCTGAGCGAGCTAAGGCGATACTAAAATGTGACGTGAAAACACTGCAGACTGCTGATTGGTCAGAGAGAATCGTCACTATTCACTGCGTCATCATTGCACACGCCAGACGGAGCTGTTTTTTTCAGCAGTGTTTCGTTTTGCTGCCCTCAGCTAGCCTGGATGCCTGCCCGAACCCCGGCCACAAAATTTTTAGGTCGGGAAGTTCGGTTCTGGACTCGATCCGTTGAGGAGCTATTATGCCCGAACAAAAATTGTTCGGACCAATCAAATTGTCAGGGCGGGCTTTATACGATGATGGACAGATGAGCAACCATAGACATCATATCTATGTGAGCAACGGTAACGTAACCATCCACGTCATCAGAGCGCTTGGGTTGGATTCATGGCTGCCGCTGGAGAATTGAGTTGTGTATATTCCGCTATCGCGTGTGTTATAGAAGATATAGACAGCGCATTAATTTTAGAAGACGAACAGAAAACCGCGATCAAGGCATTTGTCGATGGGAAAGATGTTTTTGCCGTCCTTCCTACGGGATTCTACGGGAAAATCCTACGGGATTTTTTGCCGTCCTTCCAACTTTAATCTACCTCTCAACATACGTCACTTACTCCGTCGCTCTAATTGGTTCTAGGTCTATCCAATTGAGTGCAGAGGCCTTTTATTTCCTAGTTCGGTTGACACACGCCCCATAAGGGCGAGGGGCGATTGGGGGTTAGGTGCCTTGCTCAAGGGCACCTCAGTTATTTCCTGCAGGTATTGAGAATTGAACCCAAATTATGTGTCTCATTTGAAGACAAGAATCACTATTACTATTACACTATTATTACTACTCCAAGTTAGGGATTTGAACAAACAACTAATCCTAAATTTTAACCATTAGTGTTATGTACATTAATTAAACCTCAAATTCTGAGGTGAAAAATCCCATAGCAATGCCTTAATACCCTAGTAACCACCTAGCAATTCTCTAATAATTACACTGACTTGGCAACCACTGACCAACCCTAGTATTGGACAAGTTTTTCATGTGCAAACTCACATTTTCTTATCAAAAAGTGTAAAAATCAATCTTTCTCTCTTTTTCATCTCCCAGCTGAGAAGGTGTCGTCACTGGGGAAGGACTGGCACAAGTTCTGTCTGAAGTGCGAGCGCTGCAGTAAGACCCTGACAGCGGGAGGCCATGCTGAGGTAAGACCCACTACTAGATCTCACACTAACTCTCTACAGTCTAGTTGGGGAAACTCAAACTCCAGCAGCAGAGTATTGACTTTATGGCACTGCACGTTTCCATCAGAGGATCGGTGCTCTATTTGAAGAGTCCAGCACCAGGACTGAGGCCCGTCACGTGGCATTATGTGTGTCGGGTACTAGCTTGACATAAACGTTTTAAGAGGTAGTAAATATGATACAATCATGAAAATACAAAGGCAAACCAAACCATCACAAAGCCTACTCCATGATACAATAAGCATTTTCCCTTCTTTTTTGTTTTGGAAAGCTGTTGTAATCATGTCTCGTGATGATGCTCGTTTTCAGTGATTTGTTGAAAACTTGCTGGCCAGCTTTGTACGTCCCTAGTGTTCCTGTGTGCATGACCGTGAGCCAAATTAAATTCTCCGCGACCTTCCAGCATCCTGTTACATCACACTGTGATGACCGTGTCTAGATCGTAATGGCAGCAGAGGGCAAAGGACAGGGCTGTGACGTTTTAGAGCCAGAGGTATTGTCGTCATCATGTTGCCTTGAGTCTGTATTCCACAAGGAAAAGAGTAGAAAACAGAAGTGTTGCATTTACTCCAGGAAGAGTCACAAATAGAAGGAATTCTCTCTGTAATCTCTGTGTAAGCATATTAACATCCTCACAGCTCCCATCAGCCTAAATCTGGATGTAGGTCATGTTGCTATGTTGAGGTTTCTGTTGGTTGTTACATGGTACAGGAATGAAGATGGGTTTGTGAAGACGGGTAAAGCACATTTATGGGAATGGGGGTGGATGTGATTCTTGGTTCTGGGAAAAGTGTGGGCTGGTGAGCTGCTCTATATGACCGGTGAGAGTTGACCAGTGACAACTGTAATGGGAGCTGGTGGACTAAGTGTTGTATCTGACTTAGACATCACACCCACAGACTATTCACTGCCCAAAACTGATGAAACTATTCCATCACACCCACAGACTATTCACTATCCGTCTAATGCATATTGCACACAAAAATGTTCTCAAAACGGCAAGATCCGTTTACAGGAGTCAAGGGGTGTGCAACAGAGGCCCTGTTTACATCTGGATTTAAGATGCGTTTTGATTGATTGGATCACAAGTAGACGAGGCAGACACATTCCCGTTTACACCTCGTGTTTTAATCTGTCTCTTTTGTCCACTTTCAACCACTTCTATCTTGATTTCCTTAAGGGTAGAGTATATGAGCAGGTAAATGTATCGGGTTTTCTTCAGATCTATCGATCTAATGGACAAAATAAGCGGAGAGCAGCATCTTTAGTTTCTGCTCTGAAAGCAGCAAGATCACGCCTAACTCTGTGACTGCAAATTTTAAATCTTGTCTGGCTAGCACGCTTCCCATAATGTTTATGCATTAGTTCGGTAGGAGGAGAGTAGGTGGTCTTTTGTGGCTGTTCGAACACATTCGCCCTCATGAGCGTCTACACCACGAAAGCGGTCTGGAAAAATGCGTTTTCGACTACTTGTGGAAGTGGTCGAAAGTGGACAAGCTCAAAACGTTTTAGACCCCGTTTACACCTGTATTTAGCTTCGTCCACTTGTGATCCCGTCGACCAAAACGCATCTAATACCAGGTGTAAACAGAGTAAAAGTGGGTGAGCTGAAGCGATAATAACCTTAGAGACAGTTGACCACCATTTGCCAATGCAGAGTGACTCGATGTGGTGATTTACTAATGGGAGTGCAGGTAGTGAAGCTCACGTGATCTGCCGTTGGATACTACAGTCAGAGTTAGGGTGCCTGCTGGAAAACTAAATAGTAACTCAGAGACTTGATGACCTCCAGTGGTTAAAACGCTGTCAGTGTAACAGCATCTTTAGGGGTCTAAACTTGGTTCTTTTTCAATCTCCCAGGAATCCAAACGGTCAAGATGTGTTAAAGTTGCGGTTTCACAGAAGAACTAGTCACTGGATTTGATGTTTATAAGGTTGATGGCATTTAATCTTTTTGAAACAGCAAGTATATTTCCTTGAGCACACATTTCAGATTCTCCTATAGGATCTTTGCTAGAATAAGCTGTAAAGTTGACCAGACTTTATGCCAAAGTCACATGTGAGACTAAACTTAGGTGTGTTGGTGAAATCCTAAAATTCCCTGCTAGTGGTCTGGTTGGCCTACTACTTCAGGGTCCTGATTGATCTACGCCAGAACCACCTCTGTAGTAGCCTGGTCCTCTCGTACATTTCATTTGTACATAGAGTCTGGCACAGCTCCATTGACAAGCGTTAACTTCCTTGTAGGCGGGTACTCTATTGAAGTCTAAAACTATTGGATCTGCCCAGAGTCACTCTGGATCTGCCATAACCAATCGCTAATGTTTGGTCGTGACGTATGTCATGTCGAACCCCGTGGGGAGGAGGGCCACAACATCATGGCCACCAACAAAACTAAGCAAAGATTGTTCTTGCTCCGGCTTTAACTTCTTGATATTCGGCAGCGTTGCCACAACGGACTGAATGGCTTCGCTCGCATCTTTCTCCGCTGCCATCACTGAACTACAACTCAAAATAACACACAATGCCATCGTTCTCAGCCACTCCCTCTGTTCGCTGATTGGCCCGGTAAAATATTGACCGGAGAAAACTAAAGACTACAGCACAATCCCAGACGTAGTACTGAAGGAAAATGAAAATTGAGTGGAAGTATTTAGGAGGGCGGAGCCAGGCTACCTCTGTAGTACTCCGGTGTAGGGTTTTTGTTGTTTTGTTTCTTCCTTTTTTAGAAGTATTGATGTGTAACAACATCATCAAGTTTTCCATCATGGGAATTGAGGCGGGAAGGTGTCTACTAGTCTTTGTTGGAATGTGGGGCTGATTACGCATTTTTCCCCTCCTTGCATACTTCTGTACTGGCACATGGCCACTGTTCTCTTCCCTTTCCGTTGCTTTCTCCTGACCCTCACAGCTGAAACAGTCACACAGTTGCCGTCTGACGGTTCCCATGGCAACCCTTTCCCGCCATGGCCCTCACCAAAGGGTCTGGGAGCAACTACCACTGAAGAATGTTCTGTCCACAACCTTCCATATACACACGCCGAGACACACGCAAAGACACAGAACTGCAACATAGATTAGTAACTGCTGTGAGTGTTATCAGGGAGAGGACACCAAGATAAGTCCCGTCTGTGACATTTACTGTAGGATAGTGTACAAGCAGCGGGTTAAATCAGAAACTTTAGCCAGCAAACGCGCACTCATTCACTTGTAGAGTCTTGATTGATGGAATATAAGCCTGGAATGACTGGTTTTTATTCTGTTTTACATCCTCACAGCATGATGGGAAACCATACTGCCACAAGCCATGCTATGCTGCCCTCTTTGGTCCAAAAGGTGAGATAACACAATTAGCATTTGAAGTCGAAGTTCTGTGACATCAACATTATTCACAGCAGCGCCATCTTTGCCATTTTTAAAAGGAATGAAAGCGAGGCTGTAAGGGACATAGACATGCATCTCTTCATTGGGTTGTACTGGTATTTAATGTGTTTTTAAATTGTTATGCTGATGAAACACTGCAAAAATATCTATCCAAGAAACTTTTATGGAACAGACAACATGAGCTGTGGAAAATTATAAGTGATCTATAGGAGCTTTACAGCTTTTTACAGCGCTATCCTTCACAGCCTCGCTTTCATACCTGTCATGGCGCTGCTCTGAATAAGGTCTATTACCATGGAACTAACTGTTCTGATCTCTGCCCATTTATACACAGTGTATTAGGTTGTGAAATGATTGATTTGATTTAGATTTTTGCTCTCTGGTACGTATAGGCCATGGCAAAGAGTCTAAAAAAATGAATAAATGGTTACATATAAAACATTGTTATTCTGAAAATAAAGAGTGCCCTCTGCTGGGCATTAGGAATCTTTTTGTTTGGAGAAAGACTGGCAACTGGCAACACTTTACAATAAGTATCAATGTAGGTTAATGTTAGATTATATACTATTGTTCATTGTTAATTATACATAATACATGAATGAGGTGAAAAATCCCATAGCATAGGATTGTTAGTTAATACCTAATGCATTAGCTAATTTTAACGAATTAACATTTCGCATGATAGTGGGATATTTTCATGAAACTCTGGTCAATATGTAGGTGTGAACATTGGAGGTGCAGGATCATATGTGTATGAAAATCCCGCCAACAATTCCCCACCCGGATCCACCGTGGACTCCGCACCCAAACCTCAGGAGAAATGGGTCCCAGCATCTTCAAGACTGCCATCTAAAGGTACAAACAACAGTAGGAATCAGCAGCAACTGACTTATTCAGATCTGTACTGAATGTGTAAGCAGCAACACAGAGGTTATATGCATCTCCCTTTAGCTACAAACAATTGTGTTCTAAATGTTTTGCAATATAACGTATGACAAATTACAGTTTATTTGGATCATAGAGTGAATGCACCTCTCATTTCAGCTGGATGCATCACCACCTTCTCTGGGGAAGCAAACCTGTGTCCCAGATGCAACAAGAAGGTCTATTTTGGTATGTTTCTCTCTGTCCTAATAACATTTCATACTGTGTCTTGGATTTTCATTATAGGGAATGCATATGGAAATGTAATGGAGCTAGCAGAATAACATGTTCTTTTACGTTCTTGCGGCAGCTGAGAAGGTGACATCACTGGGGAAGGACTGGCATCGCCCGTGTCTGCGCTGTGAAAGATGTAGAAAGACCCTGGCGGCGGGCAGCCACGCAGAGGTGAGAGGAAAATAAAGGTTGCTTATAGTACAAGTGCATAGATGGATGCCATGTTGCTTTTATTAATTCTGCCCATGTAAAAGAGGTTAATCAAGAATCAATTTTACATTATAAATCTTGAATAAACCGCAGGCCATCTGTGGGTCATTTGCTGGAAATAAAGGCCATTAAGAAGTATTAAAATCTTAATTTACAATTCCCAGTTTGTTTGTTTTTGATGTTTTCGAACATTTTCTTTGGGAGTAAAGCTGTACAATTAGTCGTAGTAAAAATGAAATCTCAATATGACAATAACGAATATTACTTTTGTATAAACTTTCCTGTGTCCCCATAGAAGCCAATGAAATAATGTTTTACTGACTGTATATGCATGTACACAATAAATTTTTTAGCTGATGTGCAGTCTTAAGAAATAAAAAGGCACTGAAAAAAACGTATTCAGTTAGTAGTGATGATACCTATACAATTATCAACTGAATGCATGAACCTGTCCTAAAATGTGTTTTTATGTGTGATAGCACGATGGCCGGCCCTACTGCCATAAGCCGTGTTATGCTGTCCTCTTTGGCCCAAAAGGTACCGTGATAATTTTCAACTCTAGGGGGAGCTATTGCTTCATTTACTGACCATAATCTGGTAAAAATAAAGCACTTTTCATGCAATTTTTGATCTTCTATTGTCCTCTGCTTTCTTAATTACTTGATAACTGTATATGTCCTAGTTAAATTGGTTATCAACCCAGTCTGATTGACTCTTTTGGATTTCTAGGTGTAAACACTGGTGGGGTCGGCAGCTACATTTACGACAAGGAGCCCAACACGGAGGCTCAGCCTTGATTTTCAGTCTTTGGGAAGCTCAACTACACTATAACAACAGCCACTACCAGTACCTCACGCACTTTCACATATTGCCCCACTTCTTGCCTTATCACGGATCTTTCTGCAGAAAAGTGACGCCACATGCTACAACCAGGCCTACAGCTCCAACTGCACCACTGACAGTCCCTTGGGCTCTTCCTATTGGTCCACTTGATAGTCCGCTACCCTAATTCCAACTGTCCGCAACAAGAGGAAAATTTGAGCTTCGTGATATACACACACTGGTCAACAAGTTTCTATCCTACAATTAATTTAAAGATAATTTATTTAATTGTATACACTATCTTTGTGTAGTTATTACAATGTTGCATATAGCTAAAGCCACAAAACCAAGACCCCACTTTCACAATACTGC
The DNA here is from genome assembly GCA_026230005.1 of Gila orcuttii. NCBI lineage: Eukaryota > Metazoa > Chordata > Actinopteri > Cypriniformes > Leuciscidae > Gila > Gila orcuttii. The sequence goes on along the minus strand of JAPDVR010000013.1, from coordinate 42,351,731 downwards.
ATGTACAGTAGGATGTGTGTGTAATGTGTGTTCTAGTAGCAGATAAAACAACAGAAGTTCACTTGGGGAGCTTTGTTTTATGCAGAGGAGCTGGGCTGTTTGAAAATCCTGCTGACAGAGAGCAGAATCTCTCCTTTGAGGCTTTGTGCACAGATGCTTTCAGGAGCACATCATCATAAATCTAAAAAATATTCTCAAACCCAGATTTACTTTTTGGCTATATGGCAACATTCCTGAGTTTTAAAAATGTAGAAGTTTTTCAGGATGTACAGGACAGTAAAGTAAAATTGCCAAGCTCCTATTTTTAAGAGGAGGACAGATCCTGCTCCCGGAGGGCCACCGTCCTGCTTCAACTCTAATTACATACACCTGAACCAGTTTATCAAGGTCTTCCAGATTACTAGAAACTTTAGGCTGGTGTGTTGGGACAGGAATGGAGCATCCCCGGACACCGCTGATTTATGGGGTAGCTAGTGGAAGTCCACAGGGACAGTTGGTGTATGTGATTGGTGCTTGATGACCAAGTAGCTGCAGCTAATATTTCTAATGCCAATCTATTACTGTTTCATAACACATGGAAATGGATTAAGGAAAAGATAAATCTTTTGTATTGTTTGTGATCTGAATATTTAGATGAACCCCAGTTTCTCAAAGTGTTGAAACTGAAGTATTATGTTTCGCTTTAGTCTGTAGTAAGTTCGACTACATTCTTACTGAATGTGCATTTGTACTCTATGACTGTTATTGTTATTATGATTTTTGCTGTATCAGGCCTATTTTCTTTTGAGAACTTTCTTATGCAGAGCCTGCAAGTCAAGTCCTGCTGCTTCTGTACGTTTAATCCCATAATAAAGTTTACATAATGCTTTTCCCTCGTCTTGGATTTCTTATTTAAGTCTAGCTGAATGTGACCGCTGTATTGAGACATGCTATAACAAGACACAAACAATATGGGAGTAAAGGTAAATTGATGTAGAAGATTTTGAATGCACTGCCATTGTTACTATTTTCCATTAATAATTTTATTTATTATATCATTAAGTGGACGAGAATTGTGTTTTGTGCTCTTATCCTAAAATAATTTTTGTAACAATATGTTTTCCTCCATTTTACAATTAAGGGGTGGTTTTGGAAATACACTTGTGATCTGAGTTTCTCCAGTTAAGGCTATATTCAGTCAAATTAGACCTGCTCAGTTTTGTCTGTTTATTGATGATGATGATGATGATTATTATTATTATTATTAATAGTTTCATACATTTGCTTCAAAGAAAAATTTAGAACTGTGCGAGTCTGCAGAGCATTGGTGCTTGAGACTGGTATATATATATTAAAGCTTTTATGAATAGAGTGTCATTAATTTTTTTTTTTTAAATCTGCTTCCAAAAGAGTTTAATGCAAAAAAAAAAATCATTTTCTGTGACAAAAACAGTGACTGTGCAATCCCAATGCAAACAGAAGAGTGGATAACCTGTACTAACAAATCAAAGCTGTAGAATAGAAGATTTATGATGCCGTGATAACTGTCCATTCATATTCAACATGTTTAGAGCTGTGACTGTCAAACTCGCACTCTTTAATGTTCTCACTGAGATGTTCTCACTGAGCCTGTGGCATGTTTGCTTTCAGATTACAGCATCTTCATCATTCAATGCCATAAACAGTCCCATTTTAAAGCTACCAATGACTTACCCATCAAAACTGTCACTGAATGCTGTCATCTAGTTGAAATATTGTAGGTGTGTTATCATTTTTGTTATGAAGATATTTGAAATATATATTTTTAAATGTCAGACAGCAACAAACATGGATAAATAGACAATAACGATGGTTGTTCTGGAATTCTCTCAAACTTTATTGGATCATGTTCAGAGTCACCTGATGAGTGAACTTTATGGAAATACAGCCACTAAAAATAGGATCATTTGGTTTAAAGTAATGGCTCAGAAAAGTGAATTTAGTTCTGAGAAAAGGTTTAACATAATTTGCTTGCAAATGCCACTTGATATTCTGCCAGTTTGCCATCTAATGCAATTAAACTCATACATTTTTTGAAGTGTGGCATAATTGTCCGGATACTTTTTTGGGGCCACTGTTTATAACCACAGAAAGAGTAATAATTGTACACACATGGTATTTGACTGAGAGTCAGTTTCTGTGGAGTTTAACCCTGACATCATTGTACATACAGTAACTGGAGTAAAGCCGCATTACAGTTTCCGCATACACCCTGAGAACTGGTTAAAAATCACCCAGGCTGAGGTCTATCAACCACTGTGCTAATCTAAACACTGTAGTAAATTCCTTTAAACTGTCGAAACTTCCTTCTTACAGTGCAAACTTTAGCATTTCAACAGATTATGTAATGCTGTTTTGAGCTTTTCTATTAATTTTCCAAATTTAGTAAGATCCTAATACTGCAGTTCTGTCTTTAACTTGACTGGACAGTGGGTCCTGCCATACACACGGGAGCAATTTGGTCACCAGGATACACTTCCGGTCCATTCCCAAACGTTTTAAACTCACTCAACTCCATGACTGGAAACAAACTAAAAAAAAAAAAATGCATCTGCGAAGTGGAAATAAATAAAAACAGCCACATTGGCAACACAGTCTGGTTAGATATAGAGCATCATTTAAACATATTTGTAAGAAAGGCTACTCACTTCTTTGGGGTAAAACTGTACAGTAGTAAATATTTCTGGGTACAAAATAAAGGCTTTTCATTTACATGTATATTTTTGAATGTACACTGTAAAAAAAAAATATGACCAATAAGTTATATGTTTTTACATTGCTTTAAGTCATCAAAATTTTCAACTTTTTTATAAGCTATACAAAATTCAACTCATTTTCTTAAGTCAGTTTAATGTAATTTAAGTTGAAATGACTTAAACATCCAAATTGAATTGTACTTAAAAATACAGTGTACTTTTAAATCAAATTTAGCCTAATTTTCATTTAAGAATGTTTTTAATTTCCTCTTCTAGTTTTGTGGGGGGAAAGTATAAAATTCATCCACCAGATGGCTAATGTCTGCTGCACATTTCATTTCTCAACTTGGAACAGTTTGGCTATTGTCAGGCTTAGTTCATCAGCACATTGCCCAGCAATAAAGGCCAGACCGGGCGGCACTGGGCAGAAATGGGTGGAAACACACACAAAAAAAGTGGAAAAATGTTGCACCTATTCTTAATATTATCTTTCATCATGCTCTGAATGAGTGTTTGCTTAGTCTAATTTCTGAAACAGGATTTTCCTATACAGTGAAAAGCCCATAGATTCATCCACCAGATGGTTTTCACCTAAATAAAGTGACTGTGGTAAGTGGAGTTTGAATAGGTCACTAAATTACATCTAGGACCAAAATCAGTATCAAAAGTACCTACTACGTCATCTCAGGGTTGACTGAGTTTGTCTCCGTTGGATTGAATTATTCCACAGATTCCTGCAAAAGCATTTAGAGAAGTCAAAGACTTAATAGAATGATAAGATCTGGTTTTCTGCAGAGCTCTGGAAGGCTTCATTTATGGTCTCCATAGAAAGACGTAGCAATTTATTTATAGCAATAATGTATAAATCTTCCAGACCTATCCTGAGCTTTGAGGTTAAGCAAAGGTATATGCATCTATGGAAGCCGCAAGTAAGCGTGATTTTAACTTTATTTGAAAAAAATTGTCGAATTACCAGTAAAGAACTACACTACTCATAATGCTGAGGAGAGATGGGCGAGTCAGACAAGTTGCTTTACCACAAAAACATACATTTCTGTCAACCTGTGACCGCTCACCCCCATGAACCATTGGAAAAGATTGAGTCAGGCTCAAAAGTATTTTATACTCATAATCAATGATTACAAATGAGTAGTTTTAAATACAGTAGTCAACATTTGAAGAGGAACAATAACAACAATACCCGTTCTTGTCTTAGGACAACTTTGATGAACTTTTTTGATCCACTGTAAATGTTGACTACTGTATATGGGAGTGCATTTAAAAATACATTTCTCAATGTAGAGTTTTGGTTTTTATAAATTCCAAGTATTACTATTAATTCATAAATATATTTATGTTTTTTGGAGGGTTGCATCACATGACATTTACAACTTAAATTGACCTTGACACAGTCATGAGGATCTGCAGGGGTATTTTCCTGTTTTATGTTTTTGTTTATGCATATTTTGCATGTTGGTTGCACCGCATGACTTTGTTGGTTGCACTACATTTTCAAGATTTTTTACTTTTTAATTAGGCTTTTTTCTTCAATATATCAGGACAGTTGAACCAACCTAATATTTTTTACTTTATGCCACAAAAAAAAAAAAATCTAAATGAATTGTAGCCTTTATGCTTAATCGGCATCTTAGCCAAACGGATGTTTTCTATCCTAAATGAATGAAGTCATCGTTTGGCTCCCGTAGAATCTGCACATTAACTGCATGTGTTTATCCCAGATAATTAAATTGTTAAATGTCAAGACAAGGGTGAATGCAATGTCTGCTTTTAATAAAACTTTACTATGAAGTAGCACTTTACTTGACATACAGAAAAACTCTCCGCATCTGAATAAACTACTTTAATTCAACAAATCGAATCATTCAACGACTTTGACTGCAAAATCAATGCAATGTCAATGATTTCTCTATCCATCATTGTCACACACTGCAAAGCCTTCAGCACTGACCTGCCTAAAACAATCTTTTATTGTATATTATCCAAGTCTCTTTCACTGCTCAGTGTGTTTTCTTTTCTTTCCTCTCGTAATGATACACAGATGTGCATCCGCACTGGCATGAAAACACTTTATGTTATAAGTCCAATTTCTTTCTTAAGCTGCAAGCGCAGCCTTGATGCCACATGTGTTACTGGGATTTGAAAGTTTGGTGCATCATGGGAAATTCCCTTCTTTTTGTATTCGTCTCATTCCAGCCTGCAGGGAAAAACACATTACTGATATTTGGCACTGTAAGCCCTGATTTTCATAACATCAGCAATGATGAAAGAGAGCTGAATGAAAGTCAAATAGCCCTGATACCTTAAGAGCCCAGACAGCATTACCTTAAACACTGAACCCCTATCTCACGTTTCTGCCGTCATCGTCCCACAATTGTGATTGAGCTGCACAGGTGGGCTGGCAGATATCCAAACTGGCGGATATAAAAGAGAGATCTGAGAAGATGGCACCCTGCCACAATAAGGACTGAAGGCCAGAGGGTTTGCACGTTTGTGAGTTTGTTCAGGGCTGTGTTTGCACAACCACATTTTTTCATTACCACTTTGTGCCACATCAGGATCCTGATCGTCCTGTCAGGGTCTACTTTGCGATAATGACCAGTTGACTTGTAATTAATTACTAAGTAATCTATTGACTGTAATTAAATTTAATTACAGTCAATAGATTACTTAGTAATTAATTCTTTTCCCTAGAAAAAGTAAAGGATTACTCTTAATTTTTCTGGGTAACACTTTATTTTACAGTGTCCTTGTTACATATGTTACATGTACTAACCATAAACCAATTCCTAATCCTACAGCCCTATAGTAAGTACATGTAGTTACTTAAAGGGATAGTTCACCCAAAAATGAAAATTCTGTCAGTAATTACTCTCCCTCATGTTGTTCAACCCCGTAAGACCTTCGTTCGGAACACGAATTAAGATATTTTTGATTAAATCTGAGAGCTGGATCACTCCTCCATAGGCTTCTAAGGGATTGAAACTTGCCAGCCCCGAAAAGTTATTAAAGACATCGTTAAAATAGTCCAAGTGACTACAGTGGCTCAATCTTAAGTTTATCAAGCGACGAGAATACTTTTTGTGCGCAAAAACAAACAAAAATAACAACTTTATTTCAACTATTCATTTCCTTCTCTGTGGGCCTCGAGTGAGTTCACTAGTGTGATTGCGTAGTGCTACGTCACACGTAGGCTCACTATTGGCCGACGCTGGTCATGTGTGTGATGCGTGTGACGTACAACACAGAAGCGCTGCGCTGTTACATTAGTGAACTCACTCGAGGCCCACAGAGAAGGACATGAATAGTTGAAATAACGTCGTTATTTTTGCTTTTTTTGCGCACAAAAAGTATTCTCGTCGCTTGATAAACTTAAGATTGAGCCACTGTAGTCACTTGGACAATTTTAACGATGTCTTTAATGACTTTTCGGGGCTGGCAAGTGTCAATCCCTTAGAAGCCTAAGTAGGAGTGATCCAGCTCTCAGATTTAATCAAAAATATCTTAATTTGTGTTCCTAAGATGAACGAAGGTCTTACGGGGTTGAACAACATGAGGGAGAGTAATTACTGACAGAATTTACATTTTTGGGTGAACTATCCCTTTAAAGGTGCAGTGTGTGATTTTTAGCGGCATCTAGTTGTGAGGTTTCGAATTGCAACCAACAAAAGTTAGGGTGGCCGACAGGAAAATATGTCGTCGTCTGAGACAGCAGAGAGTAGCAGTTCAGCAATGAGGTTTCTTTACAAGGATAGATTAAGAAATTATGTTTACGTAATTATTCAGTAAAACTATATGTTATTGCGAATATTATTGTTACTTGTTCATCATTGTGTCAGTGTTTTATTCACTGAACTAAGCTTGCTTCCTTGCACGAAGAGCAACATAGTAACGAAACGCGTTTGTCCGTTTAGGGCCACCGTAGAAACATGTCGGCGCATTTCAATGATCGGGAACCCGCGGTGTGTGTAGACAGAAACTGCTCATTCTAAGCTAATACAAATATAACGGTTCGTTTAGTAAGGTCTTTATACACCACTGAAAACTTCTTTTTCAAGGTAGTGAGGAAACGCGCTCTGTAGCGCTGTGTGTTCGCTGTCGGCTACGCTAGAAACATGACCACACAATATGTCGACCTCCATAGAAGGAGCCCGCGGTTATGGAGATATAAATGTCTCATTCTAAGGTAATAAAAACATACGGTTCATTATGCAAGGTCTTTATACACCACTGAAAACATAGTTATGGATCTTATATTGCATTTCTGTCAATAGATCCTCAGAAATTTTACACATTGCACCTTTAATACTACTCAGTACTTAAATATATAATTACACTGAAATAATGACACCTTAAAATAAAGTGTAACATTTTTATGTAATGTACAGTTACTTCTGATGTAATAGCATTAAATACTGTATAGACTATAACAATTCTCTGTAACACTTTAGAATACTGTTCCGTCATTAATGAATAACTACACCCGAACAATTGAGTAACGCACTGTTAACATGCTAGTTACTACTATTAACTAACTAGAAACTCTGATTAACAAATTAGTAAGTAATATTGCTCAGTTGAATGTGGTAGTTCACTATTAGCTAATCAATAACTACTACTTTTTTCATACATCCCAGAGGAAAACTAAGAACTACTATACACAGGTTCATAAATAATGTATTTCTAAAGTGAAGATCATGGTAACTCACTAGTAATGACTCAAGTATTACCAAATCCATCAGAAGGAATTACTATCCAAAACCTTACAAAAAAAGTAGAAAAACTTCAAAAGTTTACAATGACTTGCAGCCATTACTAGGGAGTAATCATGCTTTTCTCTCTAGAATACTGATCCCAATAATTAGTAGTTCTTTTAAAAGGATGTAGAAACACTTGAGTCATTACTATACAAAAACCTCAAAAGCTTAGAATGCTGATCCAAATAATTAGTAATTCCTTCTGAAGGATTTGGTAATACTTGAGTCCTTACTAGTGGGTTACCATGACCTTCACTTTTGAATGAATTGTATTGTTCATTGAGCACATTACTCCACTTTTAATGCAACTCCATTGGCTTCCAGTTAGATATCGCATTCAATTTAAAATGTTACTTTTCACTTATAAGGCTCTCCATAATCTAGCACTTTCATATTTGCGTGAACTACTTCATGTGTATTCTCCTACTCGATCTCTTAGGTCTTCTTCTACTACGACTCTAGTAATACATCTGTACGTCTGTAGAGCTTTGAGTTGTGCTGCTGCTTCGAGTCTTTGGAATACCTTACCTCAAGACATACGCAATAGTTCTAGTCTTTCAATTTTTAAATCAAAATTAGCTTATTCTGAATGACATAATTTTTGTTCATGTTTATATTGGACCGAAGCTATGGAACAGCCTACCGGCTTACATTAGATCTGCCCAATCATTGTCAGTTTTTAAGTCTACCTTGAAAACGTATTTTTTCTCAATAGCTTTTAATATATTTTGATGTGTGTGTTTTATGCTTATATTTTTTACTTGTATTGTATGTCTTTTGGCCTTGTTAAGCACTTTGGTCAACGCCATTGTTAATGTATTTTACTGTTTGTAAGGTGTCCTTGAGTGTCTTGAAAGGTGCCCATAAATAAAATGAATTATTACTATTATTATTATATATTATTCATATTAATTATGAACCTGTATAGTTCTTAGTTTTCTTTTTTTCAGAGGTATGAAAAAAGTAGTAGTTACTGATTAGCTAATAGTGAACTACCACATTAAACTGAGCAAAATTACTTCGTTAATCAGAGATTCTTGTTAGTTAGTAGTTATTAAAGTGTTAATATTCCATTACTCATTTGTTTCTGTGTTATTCATTAATGACGGAACAGTATTCTAAAGTGTTAGCCAATTCTATATAAAACAATAGTGTATATTGTTTATATGAAAGAATTAAAAAAGCAGTTTCATCTATCCTTGTATTGATCAACTCGAGGTTGATATGGGATTTATAATGTAATTAATAATAAGTAATCTAATACTTTTTAGAGAGTGTAATTAGTACAGTAATCGAATTACACTTTTTTAAAGTAACTTACCCAATACTGCTTAAAATAATCAAAATTATTACTTTTAATCATTAAAAGGTACAGTATGTTAGTTTCACCACTACTTCTGCATTTTTTCAGATGTTCTCTGAAACCATGTTCTTGTGGTTTCTGACAGCTGAGGATACGGGGATATGATCGTTTCACTGGTTACAATTACGTATTTCTATGGATTTAAACATTGTAAAAATGTTTAAAAAAAAATGAAAAAAATTTAAAAAAACAAGTACACAAGTCAACAAAATATATACCATTTTTTTATGCAAAAATCTTACATATTGTATCTTTAAAAGTACTATTTTGTTTCAGGTTTAACAAAGCAAAAGCCAAATATTCAAATATTCCAAGTATATCCCAAACCCTGAAGTACAAATATCGTTAATGGATCTGTTTGATGGCAGATCACATACTGTAGATGACCACATGCAGAGATCTGACAGTAACGCTGAGCCGTTCTGTACAGCCAAACAAAAAACTCCTCCATATGCTGATCTCTTTGTATTTTCATTTCTCAAGCTGGAACTGTTTGACTATTGTCAAATTTAGGAAGTCAGACTTTAAAAAAACAAAACAATGGAAAAACATTCCCTGCGGATACGGAGAGGAAAAATGGAAACATGAGAACACACAAAAATTATAATTAAAAAAGAAAACATTTACAATAGTGAGTCTTGCTTTGTGTGGCATTTTCCACAAATAAGGTGCAAATTAAAGTTGGCATGAAACGAAAGTTGTGATGTCTTTTCTTTCCCTATTGTGATGTATAAATGTGTTCAATGGATTTTGAACAAGAAAAAAACAAGCTGTCCCACCAGAGAAGAGAAGAGGGAGGGGAAGTTATTTTGATTAAGATTACAATTTATGGATTTAAAAAAAAAATGTGCACAGAAAAATAATTTACATTAAATATTGCAATATTCCAAAAAAACAAAAAATAAATAAGGGTGCAATCGAAAGGGTTCACTTCATGTCAGGAGGGACATCAAAGTGTACCATACTTGAAATGTGCTGTGTAGAATCAAATACATTATGCATTATGAAACACAAACCGTGAAGGTCAGCCACTGTCAGCAACCTTGTGTGCCTTAAAAATGGTTTAAGGCACACAAGGTTGCTGACAGTGGCTGACCTTCACGGTCCATTGAAGCATACTTACTCAACAAAGCCTAAAACAACTTTCTGACAGCATTTGCATGACAGACAAACTTGTATAGTTGGACAGGCTAAAGACAATCCAAAAAATCTGTGTTGAAAACACAGTCAAAGACTATGGAGGCAACTTAATCATTGCAAAGACGGACAACTATACCATTCTACATTAAAGGGATAGTTCACCCAAAAATGTAAATTCTGTCAGTATTTACTCTCCCACGAGTGTGAACTAGTGTGAACTTTGAGTTCACACTAGTGAACTCAAAAAGTGAGTTCACTAGTGTAACAGCTTCTGTGTTGTACGTCACACGCATCACACACATGACCAGCGTCGGCCAATAGTGAGCCTACGTGTGACGTAGCACTACGCAATCACACTAGTGAACTCACTCGAGGCCCACAGAGAAGGAAATGAATAGTTGAAATAAAGTCGTTATTTTTGTTTGTTTTTGCGCACAAAAAGTATTCTCGTCGCTTGATAAACTTAAGATTGAGCCACTGTAGTCACTTGGACTATTTTAACGATGTCTTTAATAACTTTTCGGGGAACAAGTGTCAATCCCTTAGAAGCCTATGGAGGAGTGATCCAGCTCTCAGATTTCATAAAAAATATCTTAATTCATGTTCTGAAGATGAACGAAGGTCTTACGGGGTTGAACAACAAGAGGGAGAGTAATTACTGACAGAATTTTCATTTTTGGGTGAACTATCCCTTTAAAACAATCCAGTTGAAGACCACCAGCATATAGGCTACAGAAACTTCCTTCTTTTATTGAAGAAATGGGGAAAAGCTGTTAAACTGATTATGTGACAATTCTGGCCCTTCCTCAGGTCTCGCTCAGTCTTTCCTTTCTTTTGCCATTGAACTTCCTGTAATGTGTTTGCCCCCCCCCCCCCCCCCCCCCCCATCCCAGCATCTAAACTGGGCTGCATTCCCACCATTAATCCAACCCAGACTCTTTTCCATCCCTGTAGTCTTTTATTTTGATGTTCCTCATCTGTTCCTCAGTTACACACTAAAATGCTATACACACTGATTTAGACACACTAATAAAGTGACAAACAGGAGTTCATGCACATTTTTCGTTCAAGACTTCTATATTTTTTTGTAGGATTTTGTAGGAAGACATGATCTATGCCAAACTAAGCACTCTTCTTCAAGGCCAAAACCAATAATTGTACAGCAGCCAAAGAGGCAACACCCTGTTAATATAACATCATTGCTTACTCTACAGTCCCATAGACTTCAATTGAAAACCTGAATAGCAACAGAAATCTATAGCAACAGTATAGAGTTGTGCATGGATGCCATCAAAACCCAGCACTCTATAGACAAGCCCCCCCCCCCCCCCCCCCTATTTGGAAATGTTTGTTTTATATGGTTTTGAAAACATTTGTAATAAAAATATTAAGACATTTTCCTTACATATGTGATTAAATGTGAGTTTTAATTTGTACATTTAGGAGCCAACCATATTGTAATAGAAAGAATGACACCTTGACTTTCCACCACGGTTGCCTCTATCAGCCTGTAGGCTGGTCCGAATTGGCGCGAAAATTCACAAAATGTGACGTCATGCGCGTTCTCGTCTACTTGGGCTTACATCCGTACGGCAGCGGCAATCGCTAGCAGTAGTAGTGTTTCAAATGGACTCAGGGCTCTCAAGTCTCACGCATTGGGCGTGAGACACACGCATTTCAACTCGTTCACACGCTCACACGCCACACCTTGTATTTCTCACGCTGAGAAGTAAGGGAACTTGTCCCGCTATACAATTAATGGACGAGGCGCAGGGAAACGGAGGGAAGTTCTCTGCCGAGTTCATAGCATCTGTCTCGAGTTATACAGAGTTAAGTGCTAGCTACCAGCCAATCAGAAATTAGAATTAGTTGTTTCCGGGTAAATTATGTGTTCCCGCTGCAAGCACGTTCGTTACTAGACAACACGCGCACACACGGAGTGGAAGTTGAAAGAGCACGATCTGATGAATGCGGTTTGCGGACATCTTCATTTATTTTTTTATTTTTTTTAGCATTTTGATTTTACGATTCCTGGACGATATCTCTTGCCTGTGATCAAAGACAGTGAGAGCTGATGTTGAGGAGTATAGCCAAATTCGTGCTAAAATATTTTTGATGCATTCAAAAACTCTCCAACTGCTTTTAAAGGGGTCATCGGATGCAAAATACACTTTTATATGGTATTTGCAAATAAATGTGTCTTTGCAGTGTGTGGACACAATCAACATGCAATGAAAAAAATCCATTCACTTTTTTTTAATCCTCAAAAAGCCAAAAAGTTGTTGCTCATTATCATTTAAAGACACATGCACCGAAAAGGGTCACTGTGAACAGAGCTGTTTTTGAAGAGGTAAAAGGGGTGTTGTTTTACACAACCATTGAGAAATTTTAACCAAAGTATGTTACAAACATTACATGAAGACCCAAAAGAATCATACCAACTTGTGGAAAATGGGCATCCGATGACCCCTGTAAAGGTGACCGGTTTGAGTCTTGACATACATGCTCAGGGCAAGTTGTTATGACACAATGTTATGTACATTGAGCACTGATGTTCAGTTGGCTTGTTTGGGGTCAAATTTATTTTTTTTATTTTTCAATAAATTTGTATTTTTTAAATATAACTATTTATTTTATTTGGATGAATTTGTCTTTTTATCAGATTTAACAATTGTTATAATTTCCATTTGTGCTGGTCAATTATGAACAATAGGCTATATAAATTGAACTGCTAGCAAAAATTGAAGCGAATTTGGTTGGGTCGAGGGACCGCTGCTGCAAATATTTGGGTGGCTCCTCCCCTAAATCTCACTCTAAACTTTTGACAAAACTTGAGAGCCCTGTGGACTCTGCGGACGGAAAGAAGCGACCAGCCTCCAGCACAACCCAGACACCCACGGAAACTCCTCGTAAGTAAAAAAAACAAAAGAGCCTTATCTAGTGCGGCCAACGAGCGAGCGAGCGTGCGAACCGAGAACGAGCATGAGACTGGCTGCAGTTTCTCTAACGGCCACTGGTGTCAGTAACGGTTAGAAATGTCAGAACTTCCGCAATGCTCCTTTAAAAAAATAAATTTGAAAAGTATTTATTTTACAAATATTATGAATTATTAATATAAGTAATATTTTTTTAAAACCTAAACTAACCTTGCCTTGCAATAAAAGCTGAAGAATCTCAGAGACTCTAATATTAGTCTTTTATTCGTTTTTTCTCTGTCCAGTGTTGTAGAAGCAGTATACTTTGATAAATGCTATTAAAAAAGGTTTGACAGGCAGACTGAAATATGCCCAGTGTCCTGCGATAGATAAAGCAGCTGCTCTGCTATTCTTTGACTTGGCTGAATTCATCAGTGGTCTGAAAGAGTTCCCACATAAACCCACCAGAGGAACCCTTTGGTCCAACTCTTTCCTTTGGGAAAACATTTCTGTTCTTTTCACTTCTGGAGAGCGAATCAGCATTTGTTTGTGTTGAGCAACGGTTTCCATAGAGACAGAAGGTTCTCAGACATTCAGCATTCCAGAATATTTCTTCTATTTTTTTCTTTCTTTGAAGCAACAGACATGTTAAATAAACCCTCCCTCTTATTTCCTCCTGGAGAAAGATTAGGCTAATATTAACTAGGCCACTAAGAAAAGTGAGGTCTCTGTTTAACATTGATTCTAATTTTAAAAGACAAATGAGCCCTCAAAATGACCTCAGAAAATCTCTCTTGATCTGTTAGTACGCTAACATGTGATTAGCGCTTGATTAGCAACTAAAACGGCAGCCAACAAAGAACCAGATCAGAAGACGCCCAAACCTGTGGAACGTATTAACCCTCTATGGTACGGTGTTGCCTCCAGGCAACATAGTCTATTTTAATTTATTTTTAATAAAATGAGATGCCCATTTATTGGTCAAGCCTATCTCACGGGAGAAGAACTCAAATACTTATCAATGAAAGTGCAAAAAAGTGGTCATATGACCCACAGGGGTCCATTTTGTGTCTTATTTCAGCACACGTGCACAGGTCACATGGCTCCATATTTTCCATATTTACTAATTTGCATCCAGTTAATCACCTACAGAAAATATGAGTCACTTTCACTGGCAAGTAAAGAAGTATTTTCATGAACTTTACATCATATATCATCAAATGTTTTAGAGGACATAACAAAAAAACTGTCTTGCCTAAGGGCAACATTGTACCACAACAGAATCGCATAAGGCCAGACCAAGCATACTAGGTTGGATACAAATACACTGTACAAAATTATAAACGTAACACTTTTGTTTTTGCCCCTTTTTTGGTCGTGGATGAATGGCACAACAATGGGCCTCAGGATCTCGTCACGGTATCTCTGTGCATTCAAAATGCCATCAATAAAATGCACCTGTGTTCGTTGTCCATAATATACTCCCCCATTCAAGTTGGTTACGACAACGAACTGCAGTCAGGTCGAGACCCTGATGAGGACGACGAGCATGCAGATGAGCTTCCCTGAGACGGTTTCTGACAGTTTGTGCAGAAATTCTTTGGTTATGCAAATCAATTGTTGCAGCTGCTGTCCGGGTGGCTGGTGTCAGATGATCCTGGAGGTGAAGATGCTGGATGTGGAGGTCCTGGGCTGGTGTGGTTACACATGGTCTGCGGTTGTAAGGCTGTTTGGATGTACTGCCAAATTCTCTGAAACGCCTTTGGAGACGGCTTATTGTAGAAAAATGAACATTCAATTCACGGGCAACAGCTCTGGTGGACATTCCTGCAGTCAGCATGCCAATTGCACACTCCCTCAAAACTTGGCTGTGTGATAAAACTGCACATTTTAGAGTGGACTTTTATTGTGGCCAGCCTAAGGCACACCTGTGCAATAATCATGCTGTCTAATCAGCATCTTGATGTGCCACACCTGTGAGGTGGATGGATTATCTCGGCAAAGGAGAAGTGCTCACTAACACAGATTTAGACAGATTTGTGAACAATATTTGAGAGAAATAGGCCTTTTGTGTACATAGAGAAAGTCTTAGATCTTTGAGTTTAGCTCAGGCCCTGTGTAGTTTTGGTTGGAAATTTTTCCAATATTAAAATATTTAAACAATATCGCTCTCGCAATTGTGCTGTTGTTCTGAAAATCAGTGTGTAAACAAATGTGTGCTGATATCTAGAGGAACAGAACAATTACAAGTGTGATGATTTCTTTTATGCAACAGTTTAATATTTGGTAACTTACATTTTAGACACAGTTGCTCTTCCAGTGAAAATAGTTTCAAACAAAGCCACAGCAGAATTAATATTTCTGTCTCAGAGCAACACACACTGGTGTTGCTCCTGAGTGAATCATTTAAGCGAATCGGTTGTGTAAATGATTCAATGACTCACTCATAAAGACACTGACTGCCTCCGAAATCACATACTCTCTTGAGTTGATAGTTATTTTGAACAAGTAATTACTTTGTGACCGCTAAAAAAACTATATAGTATGGATGTAATCCAGATGTACCACATTCACAATGTTGTCATTATCATGTGACCTACCAGTGTCAGTTGCTTTGCTTCACCGCCATTCACAAATCCTCTCCCGTGGCCTCATAGGATAGTAAAGTGTCCATCGTATGCACACTTCAGAATCTTCCCGGAAGTAGTAGGTTATCCAGGTACTTTTTGCCTACTCTTTTATGAGTACAGTGCATTCTGACATACTTCTTTTGTCAAATACTGTTTTTTGCTAACTATAGACCTTGTGTAGCCCCGCCCCTTTTCAGCGCTGCGCTTGTTGTGTTTTGTGTTTCTGCCTGTATTTTTACAGCGATCCTGCGTATTTATAAATGAACGGCTCGTTTTAAAATCTTCCCTGTCTACTGACATTTGTTAATACAATACAATACAATTTTATTTGTATAGCACATTTAAAAACAACTGACGTTGACCAAAGTGCACGTCAAATACGTTTATATTAACAAATACACGTCAAAGTGAAAAGACGGACACATCAAGGTACATTAAAAGCTAATGAAGAAAGGTGCGTTTTCAGAGAAGTTTTAAAAATTGTCAGAGTTTGGGCAGATCTGATATCTGATATGTTAAGACATCTCCTTTTAACATTACAATGCAATCCTCATGATAACTTTTGTTAACTTTACATTAAGTAAATCCATTTCAAAACCTAATTTGTCCTGGACAGAAATGCCATAGAAATATACAGAGTGACTGCAAAAACTGAAGTTCAAAGACAATATTCAAAAGATGGCTGCGCCCTCGTTTCTCTGGCGCATAAGGTCTATATAGTAGGGAAGTATGTGATTTTGGATGCAGTTATGTTTTTTTCTTTCCTTAATGAATCTGTGTTTTTGAAGGAGTTGGTTGAGTGAATAATTCAATAGGTCATTCATAAATAGCATATATCTATCTGGTGTTTTTTAATCAGTTCATAACAGTCACTTGTCTCCACCTACTGGCATAACAATGTCACTGAAAAATGCACACTATTTCTGCACAGGCACTCTGCCTGAAACACACAAACCCAAGTGTGGGTATCTGCAGGTTGAAGTAATAGACGTGCTGAAAAGTAGAAGATGTGCTGAAAGGTCAGTTGATCGCCAATGCTGCCTGTTAATGTGTGGGGTTAGGGGTTAGTTTCTGTAGTAGCATTGTGTACCTTTGGACACGTCCCTATCTTTCAGAACAACTCTTTTGGCAAGCCCATTACTCTGAACCAGCAGCTGTCCAGGTCTCAGACAATAAGCAGAGAGATACAAACAGTTAAACGAGGAAGAACTCGTGGATTAATAACATGGATTTTCAGACCCAATCAGCAAGGAACAATTAAGTGTTATACAAATGGGTTTGTTTTAATAATCAGAGACACTTTAGAGGACCTACACAGGATTCCATAAGGCATAATGACAGAGAATAGACAGATTTGTGGTGATTTAGAGTTCAAAATATGTGTTTCTCATTCCTTTTCCCCTTAGAGTCCTTTATTTCACGACATTGATTTACAAGCTGTTTCCACAGTAATGCCATATTAAATGGGCCAGTTTTATAACGAAAACAGTATTCAAAAACATGCGACCACAGAATCCCCAGCCTAATATTTAATGATTACTTAACCACTATAATATTAGGATCTATGATACATTAGCCAAAATCTTTAAGAGCCTTATCAGCATAAAGATTTCCACTACACCCTTCAAATAAAAACCATTCCATTTTATGCTGGAAATGATTTTAACACAAAGAGGCTTTTGGAGAAGAACAAACATCAACCCATCTCCAACATAATGGCTTAAACATTTCCCTTTGGTTGCAGCACAATGATGGAGCAGTGCCAAATACAGTAGAAGAGCATGATCGCTTCTCCAGGATGCTGATCCACAGGACATTTTCCTGCTGTCCTACAGTCTGCCATTCTTAAATTGCACAGTTTCCATATAAAACCACTTTCATTCATTCTAGTTTATTCTGAGGCATGCCAGAGTATTGGCTTGACATAAAAGTTTTACTATCCTTAAATCTTTTTCTTCAGTGTGCTGACAAGTTTTCTCACTCTATTACTCACTGGTTTATTTTACAGGTAGGTGTTAAATGCCTAAAAGTTATGGATTAGGGAATTGATACTGTATAACAGTGGCAGGTTACCATGGTTACCGAACAGTCGTTTTCCAGTATGTTCTGCTTTCCTTCAGCCTATTACTCTATTATGACATAACCAGCGTGTCCCACGCCAAACTCTCTCAATTGCAACCACAGTCATTTCCGTGCTGATAAACTGATTTAACGAAGACTCCAGAGTACACAAATGGAAACTGCCTGCTTGCCTGAAATGTAGGAGCCTTGCAGATCTATTGCAAGAACATGGTGAAGAAAATCCCCAAGTTCAAAGCTTCACCAAGACACCAATAAACTTTTATTCCTGGTCATTTGTGTTACTGATCTATGCCATCTGTGGCTTGGTGGCCTCATAATTGAAACCGTGTGGATATGTGGTCTGCCCAAATATTATGTCTGATTTTGTATCAATGGATTTATGGTAGTATATATGGCCAAGAAAGGGTAAGGCGGTGTCACAGTAAAGTGGATGATTGTGGTACTCTTGTGGCGGTAATCCAGCAATAAATGCACTTTGAGGCTTATTGATCTGCCTCTGAAATCCTGCAAAATGTAACATTTCTGTCTTCCACATTTTCTTTCGGTAGATTTTCTTTTCAACCAGTTGTACTGTTGCATATGAGAGTAATTTTCTCTGCTGTAACGTAAAGCCAAAATAAAGTCAGTCAAATTACTTTTGATTTGCCTATTGCTAGACTACCTATCAAGTGAGTGAAAACAGAAACTGCATGGAAACTTGGCACTTTACGAAGCTGATTTTGTCTGATGATATTTTCTGCTTGTGTGCAATAGCTGAAATACAGTAATAGATGTTTCAAGTACAGTTAATATAATTGTTTTGTTTTTTTATCAAGTTTATTCAGAGTTCAGATATCACACTTAACTGAGATTGTGGTTAATATTTAAAAATGAGTCTAGTACTCAGGTGTGCTTGACAGATAACATTTTAAAGAAAGTAAATCATTTATTTAGGCAATTATGATTCCCCCCCCCCCCCCCCCCCACACACGTTTTTCACTCTCAACAACTTTAATTTTTTTTCATTCTAAAAAGTTCTCATTCAATAATTGTAATTTGACTTTGAGTGGGGAATATTGTAAAGTACACTTATGTTTTAGACTTTAAAAACACTTTTAAATTATCCAAAATCACAGTAACAGGGTTGACGTTTTGTCTTAGGGGAAAATCGAAACAAAAGGAGATTTTAACTTGTCCTTAAAAAGTTCACTTCTTAAAAGAATGATAATGTCATTATGAAATTAAATTATACATTACCTTAGAATGGAAAATATGATGGTTACAGTGTCCACAGGAACAGGGTTGAAAGTTCCTCCTTGTTCTCAAGGTTATGAAACTATAAGCTTAGTTAAATTAAAGCTGATGTTTCTACTAGAGATGCATGATTAATGGTTAAAAGAAAGTGATCACGATCGCGATTCAAATGTCATTTATGTGTTAAAAATATTCATATTATCACAGAAGTACTGGGATAAAAGTTTATACAATGAAAATCGGAGGGGTAGAGGAGCGCTTCCTGGACTTCAACGTTTGATTTATATAGAGGTGCTCTTTGGATGGGAAACGAAATACCAAAAATCAAAGGAAAAACTCCAAGGCACTCTCAATTGAAAAAGTTAAAAAGCCTTTATTCTTATGGCTTGGTCAAATTAACCATCTAAAAAACTCCAACGCGTTTCGGCTACATGCCTTCTTCTGGGAGTTTGAAGAAGGCATGTAACTCCCAGAAGAAGGCATGTAGCCGAAACGCGTTGGAGTTTTTTCGATGGTTAATTTGACCAAGCCATAAGAATAAAGGCTTTTTAACTTTTTCAAAAGTTTATACAGTTGTAAACAAAATTATTCAAGCCCCATTGCAAAATGTACAGACTTTCAGCTGTTTTCAATGAACAAATCAAACAAAAGTAATTGAAATAGATCAACAAATCAAATTTGTCAAGTGGTTTCCCCAAATTCAACGGAAAATATAACTTTTAATGACTTCTGCAATCTCAAAAATATTCAACCCCTTCATTTTAAGCATCTTTAGTACTTATTAGATCACCGTTTTGTTGTTATCACCTGTTGCAAACGCGATGTACCAACTGCAAACCAGCTTCTGGCAGCGTTTCTGAGGAATCTGAGCCCATTCCTCATGAGCAATGGCCTCCAGTTCAGTATTATTCTTGGGCTTGCATGCTGCAACCGCCTTCTTCAAATCCCACCAGTGATTTTCTGAGGGGTTCAAGTCAGGTGACAGTGATGACCACTGTAGTCTACCAGGACTTCTTCTGCAACCAAGCCTTGAGCCCCTTTCACACAGCGCATTGATCCCGGGAAATTGCCAGGAAATTGCCAGAACACCTTCTGTGTGAACGCAAACACGACCCAGGATCGATGCCGGGTTGGGGACCTAGTAACATTGCCGTGTTCAGTCCCGGAACGCACGCTGTGTGAACAAAAGCCGTAATCAATGCCGTGTCGTAATGATGGCGCTGAAGCCGGGATCGTTCGCCAGCGTGAAACAGTAGCCTACGTTATGCGCTAGTTTATGATCGAATCAGAGAAAAAAATGCACAAGCGTGGTTTCTCCAGAGAGAAATCGCAGCTCATAAGCAAACTATAGACGCTGCTGAGACATTACATGTCACATCGATGTCACGTGTCTTTACGGGATTTTTACGGGTTGTGTGTGAACGCACTCTCTGATTCCGGAAAATCACTGGCAGTGTGAATAAACCAAAGTCAAACGAACCCGGGTCAAATCCCGGGTCACTTTATCCGCGTATTTTCCGGAATCTCTGTGTGAAAGGGGGTTTGGTGGAATTTGAGGTATGTTCGGGATCATTGTCCTGTTTGAAGGTCCAGTGCTTCAGCTTCCTTTCAGACGGCATGATGTTTTCTCCTAGAATTTCCTCCATCTAGTCTTCCACACACTGCAGGTTTCCAGTGCCAGAGGATGCAAAGCAGCCCCAGAGCACCACCATGCTGAACTGTAGGAAGAGTGTTTGTTTCAGCACATGCTTTATCCTTCTTCCTCCAGACATACCGCTGATCCATAGAGCCGAAAAGTTACAGTTTTTTCATCGCTCCACAGAACAGAATCCCAAAACTTCTGTGGCTTATTTATATGATTTTGAGCACATTGCACCCGACTTTTCTTGTGCTTGTTTGCGCATGCCTTTCTGTAAAAGCTGAAAACTCAGTGCCTGTTGCCAGCAGGTCTTCTGCAGTTACTCATGGGTTTTTTCTGAACCTGCCTTCTCAGAAATCTGGTTGCAGCCTTAGATAGCTTCCTTTTTCTGCCCCGTCCAGGTAGTGCAACCACTGTTCCTTTAAAGGGGAACTCAGCGAGCTCCCCCTACAGCTGTGAGGCGTATATTTCACAACACTGTCGTAAAAAAACTCACTTGCGGCCCCTCCTCCCCCTTTCTACCGCTGCACATGTGCATTTGTTATTATCGGAGCCGGTCAACTTTATCATGTGGAGTATGTCTACCGAGGTGGGTAATACATCACACACAGTATCATACGGCGTGTGTGTTTATGTCGAATTGCCGTAAAGCAGTTTGTGTTTCTTGCTCGTTCTCGCTTCTCACGAGACTTCCTATTTCCAACTTACCGGGACGTTAGTCTCCATGTTGCGAGGTTGGTTTTCCGCCTGGGAACGCTGGGAGGAGCGGGGAAAGTCACCATTCTCACCAGAACAGGTTATTAAACCATCCAAATGATTTCTACACAGTTTTATTAAGTTAAAATAGTTGCCAAGTTCCCCTTTAACTTTTAACTTGCGAACTATGTTTCCAACGGTGTCTCCAGGAACATTTAGTGTCTTCGCTCTCTTTTTGTTTCCTGTTCCTTGTTTGTAAAGGACGATGATATATTCTCTTAACTTTTTAGAACATACTTTTGACTTAGCCGTTTTTCTAACATGCAGTCAAACGTGACACTCAGCCAGTTCAGGTATTTCATGTCTTCAAACCTTGTGCAACGACTGTAATGAAGCCCTTGATGAGTTGCATCAGGTGTGCTTGCGACAACACCCGATTTGCAGATTTGTGTTGTTGTGAGGGATTCTATTCAAGGGGTTGAATAATTTTCGGATGAATTTAGGGAAACTACTTGAAACATTTGTCTGGGGCCACATCCTCATGATGAAAGAAAAAAAAACATTTAAAAAATAAAAATGTGTTTTTATTTTTGTTTGTTGTTGATTATTTATAATAATGTAAGCACAGAGACAGCAAAAATTGCATCAGATATTCATTGTTAATTTTTACACGTTAATGAGGGAAACTGTTCTGTAGGATGACCCAGTTACGTTAACCCAAGCATTGTGTCAAGCACTAAAGCTTGCTGAAGGCCAGCAGGGATTCGCTTCTCACCCAGCTGGTGTCTGTCAGCCAGTGATTATATCACACATCTCAGCTTCATGTGACATGCTCTCTCAACATTTGCCCATTATACTGGAAAAATCCTCATCATTCAGCTCAGGCAACAGCTACGTTGGAAAAGAAATGCCAATTACACCCCAGCATGAAACACGGGCGTTTAATGCCAAACTGGTGCCAAATCATGAACAGCTCAGTGCCATAAAGTTTTAGTGGTAGTAAATAAGGAGAACCGTGAAACTCCTGCACAAAGTATGCACTGACTGTGATAAGTCAAATCTCACAATAATTACGCAGGAAGTGCAAGGAAACAAACAGTTCTTTCCCTTCTCTTTTTTCTTCTTCTAAGGGTGTCAGTTTTCTCTTCTGTTCTAGCATAAATTTGACGCAACATATGCTTGCCATTTAGTTAACAAACGACAGTAGGCTAATCAAATACATTATGCTGTCTAACTTGATAACATGTTAACATAAATATTTGTCCGGCAAATAAAAACAGACATGGGATGATACAATCGCCTTGCCATGCAGTGCAACGGCTTGCAACACTGTTAAATTCTTCAGAACACATGCAAGCTCATCATATCCTGTTTTATTTCTTGTTACCATGGCACAGGAAGTAAACTATGACAAATAACAGCCGGTTGCTAAGGAAACTATTTTTTTTCTCCTTTTTGAGAAAATATTTGTATTCTTTCCATATTGTGCCACACCAAAAATGAAGCTTAATGATGATCGCTTGAGATTATCACATTTAAACCGGTCCCAAGTGAACCGATTTTGAATATTTGTTTTATTCTAATTTAATCATGTTTTATTCCCGCTATTTCTTAAATAAACACATACTTTAGGGCTGAAACACAAACAGGTTACTTTACAAAGAGAAATATACCGTTTTACTAAAAACATGGGTTGACAAGTATGAGTTAAACAATCCTGTGACTGTGTGAACCATCTTGAAACTTTTCCAAGATACACATTATTAACGGTATTGACATGTAACTGTTGAAATGATCGTACAGTAAGCCTGAGATGAATAGAATGATGACGTTGTTAATGTAAAGTGGATAATAACATTTCGGTGATTTTATTTTTTCAACATCACGTGTGTTGAGAGAGTCATAAAAATCTTTCAGCTGTCAATCAAGGATACAAACTCACCCATAACAGAGTTACTATGGCAACATCTCCACCCACCCATATTGACATCATCATTGCTGTGTGAACATGTGATGCAACAGTAATGGGCAATAAAAGAATCACCCTCAAGGTCTGTAGACTGTCTCTCTCTCTCTCTCTCTCTCTCTCTCTCTCTGTGTGTGTGTGTGTGAGTGTGTGTGTGTGTGTGTGTGTGTGTGTGTGTGTGTGTGTGTGTGTGTGTGTGTGTGTGTTTCCTCCTCATCTTTGACTCATTGACAAGCTATAACATTTTGTCTGTTCTCAGCTCACAAAAAGAACACATTTCTTGAATCTCAGCCCTCCCTTTGTGTTCAGCAGTGATGAGTTCAGTCCAGAAAACTGTTATTCCACAGATCCTGATTGCTTAATCACAGACGTCTGTGTTTGTTTTCACTGCACTCCCTCTCTCTCTCTCTCTCTCTCACTTTTATACACCCTGATCTATCGAACTGGCATTGGGCTGCCACAAATAGCCCACTACGCTGCAAAACAATCTGCAATTATGCCAAAAAAAAGATATTACGCTTATGTTTTGTAGTGAATATCACCAGGAAATCAAGTTATTTATAAGAGAAACATTTTAGAGTAATGATCTGTGAACCACGGCAGTTCGCTAATGCCAAATATTGGCTGCCAGACAGATTACAATAGTGCTCCCTCAGAGACGTATGAATGTTTTGACCATTGACCGATGCAGTGTTGCGGAGTAACTGACTGGAATAAGCAACTCTATTAACATACTGTATTTTCAGTAGCGTGGCTGGAGCTCAGACCTTTTCAATATAATGTAGCTTTTCCAGTTCCAGAGTTAAGGCCTGTTCAAGTACAATACTATAATGATAACGATAAATAGTTAAAGTGCAAAAAATCATTCTAAATTTAAAAGAATAGCAGTCTACACACCACAACTATAACGACACAAATGAATGATAAAGTTGGAATTACTTTCAAAATGATTTTTTCTTAGGTTTTTTTTGGCGGTTTGCAAATCAGCTTATAGGTGGTTTACTGGAGTGTGGATCCGAAGATTTGGCAGGATGAGGGGGAAGGGGAAAAATAAAAATTATATATATATATTTATATTTTTTTACTTTTATACTCACTCCATCAGGCCTGTTTCTTTGAAAAATGTAATTAACAGTGTATATATTTTCCTCAATGCTGCGCCAAGGGTATTTTTTTAAAGTGAAGTTTAGTTTCAATTAGCCAAGTATTTCTTTTAATTCCTTTTCATATGGATGACAATTCTTTATCACATGTTGGACAGACTTTCTAGCTGATTCTAGCTGATGAACAATAAAAACAGTGACAGCCAATGAGAATCCATCCTGCTTTAATTGATGAGCATTACAAAACATTTAAAACGGCAGACGACTTAACTGTAGCGCGCGCTTGGAATAAACAGAACGTTATTATGCGTTGGTGTGGATGCTAACGTAGTTATCGTTATAGTTATATTAAGTTATCGTTCTTGGTGTGAACCAAGTGTGCCGCACAGGTCCTGAGAAGTGAAGCCAAAGCATTTTGATCGCCCCCTGGTGGCTGGCTGCAGTATAGATCATAATTCTATATGTTATGTCTATATGTTCTATATATAATTTTTTCTAATAGGTTTGGTTTATTTAATTAATTGATGCTATAAAAACGGGATGTAACGCCATGATTCACAGCTGTGCTTGCGATTGAGCGCAGACTCGGGCTCTGAACGACGTAATCGGCAAGACCGTTACTGGGATATTTTGGGATATTACAGTGGAAGGAAGTGGAGACACACTGTCCATCATTTTTTTAAAGGCTATAGACCTTATTCACAGCAGCGCCATCTTTGATTTTTAACGGGAATGAAAGCGAGGCTGTGAGGGATAGACACATCTTTTCAGTGGGTTGTACTGTTATTTAATGTTTTTGATTTGTTCTGCTGACGAAACATTGCAAAAATATCTTTCCAAGAAGTTTCAGTAGACAAAAAACTCTGGACACATGAGCTGTGGAAAATTATAAGTAATCAGGGAGCTTTATTTAGCTTTTTACAGCGAATGCCATTGAAAACATACCTTGCTTTCATACCTGTCATGGCGCTGCTCTGAATAAGGTCTATGGTGTGAACGATAACAATAAAGAACGGGGCCTTTAGCAACTTCTTTCATGAGTAGCACTGTTCGTTGGTGAACGTGATTTCAACAAAAACAACAATCTGGAACAACTTTCAGATCAACCAATCAGATTTGAGGGACAAGTTTCACCATTTCCCTCTGATTTTAGGGAAAAGTTATGGGTAGGGTGAGGTTTAGGGATAGGGTAAGGACTATATTTTGGGGGTCACCGTGATTTTGCCAAGTAAGACATGTTCCTGGATCAACATATTTTGTTGATCCTGGAACAACATTACTGTCCCAAAATGTAGTCCTTACCCTATCCCTACCCCTAAACCTAACCCTACCCATAACTTTTCCCTAAAATCAGAGGGAAATAATAGGTGAATAACACTGATGTTGAATCACCTTACCCTGGTTCTAAGCCTAAACTTGACATAAACTGTAAACTTGTCCCTCAAATCTGATTGGTTGATCTGAAAGTTGTTCCAGGATCAACAAAGATGTTGATCCAGGAACATGTCTTACTTGGCGAAATCACGGTGACCCTGTTCTAATGCATGTCAGTTTTTATGTGACAGTCACATAAAATTACAAGGCAAGTCCATGATGATTCAATCTACAAATTTAAAGCTTAATCCTTATGCACCGTAAAAAATAAACAGTCGGGGGAAGCGAGCAATAAGGGTGTCCAGATCAGATAACGCTTTTGGTGATGGTAAGCAGACAATGATAATAGAGCTGGAAGAGACTGGCAGGAAAGTTTCTCTCTCAGCATGGATTGCTGGATCTACTGTCAACAGAGGGAGGAAATGAAGATCAGTGGAAAATCCTTGATGGTGAACCTCACAGTGTAACACTGGGAAAGCTAGAGATGAAACGGCGGGTGGGTTGTTTGTTCCAGCTGAGACGAAACAGTGGCCAGGCATGACTGGGTAAACATGGGTGGCAGGATAGTTGGGAGCTTGCTGATGGATTAGCTGAGGGTAGAGCTGTCAAGATAAATCAAATACAGGAAAGAAGAGACAGAGAGAGGGTTGCATACATACACATACTGTGACACAAGAATCATTCATATTCAGCATACATATTCAGTATATATTCCTATTCAGTGCACAAACATACAATATATTACAGTGGTGTCCAACAGTCTGTGACCACTTTGTTTTTCTTGTTAAAGTCACCATGAAAGAAAAAAGGCAATTCTGTTTTTTTTTAATATTGCAGTGCTTATTATAATTCATTTATTTGTGCACAAATTCGTTTCGCTTAGATATATGTCACAATAGGAAAGAAAAGAATACCTAAATTTTCGTTTCATGTCGACATTAAGTTTAAATGAATGTTTGGGGATTTTTAAAATGTGAGTGCACACATATTTGAAAAGGTAAAAAGTAAAAAAACCGTTTTAATTCATAAATACCTTAATGTTCTGATATTCGAAGAAACTTATTGGCCTTGACACAAAGTTACAGTATGAGTGTGATATCATATCAGCTTTATGGCTTTCTTCGCACAACTTAAACAGATTTCTTTCAAATATTATTATTAGTATAAAAAACTGCTACATAATTTTTTTTTTCTGAAAATACCTATAAAATATTTATTTATCTGTTCATTATTAAATCAGGATATCACCCTGGTATTTTCTACTTTATGAGGAAATATAGAAGTGGATTTTAATTCAGAAACGTGTTGATCATAGTAGGCCTACAGGTGTATTGAAGTCACTGCATGTATGAATTACATTTTAAAAATATTTTTGAATAAATTAATAGATCCAGACACAATGTGTCATGTCATTTCATCTGGTTAAACAGCCATAAAATGACATCAATATCTGTGTGTGTGTGTGTGTGTGTGTGTGTGTGTGTGTGTGTGTGTGTGTGTGTGTGTGTGTGTGTGTGTGTGTGTGTGTGTGTGTGTGTGTGTGTGTGTGTGTGTGCGTGTGCGTGTGTGTGTGTGTGTGTGTGTGTGTGCGTGTGCGTGTGCGTGTGTGTGTGCGCGCGTCATTGATCTATCAATGACATTGATATTGATACATCAATGACACTCAATTTTGTACATCAATGATGTATTTCGCTTCCCTTCAAAACATGTTGAGCAGTTGCCATGGTGCATTTTATCAGTTCAGGGGTTGGGCAGAGACACACCTATATCCTCTCAGGAAATATTTGATCTATCAAATACTGATGTTACGAAATGTTAAAACGCATAGGCATTCATAAAATAGCTACTCAGACATATACTCTATAATGCACCAGATTCATAATAGTGAATGAATGAGAAAGAAGCCTAGTTAATGTGCTTTTGTCTCTGGCTATTCTGAGTAAAAACAAACATTCTACAAACTTTACTGTTTGATTACATCATATGGCCACCAACGTTCCACATGGCTGTTTGATCATGAATGCGTCGTTCAGCATGGATGGTCTCTTCTGAAAATGAAATGAAGGTTTGTACCTAGTACAGGATCATATTTCTACTCTGTGTCACATTTCCATCTTCATTTCAAACAAGCACAGAACTCATCTGCTTTGAGCGCAAATCTGCGGTTATTCACACACGCAATTAATCTCCGTTGTTTCTATTCTCTCTGCAAACTAATTAAAAGCCAAATAAATAGCCTACAGAAAGAACAGAGTAAAAACCACGAAGAATAGGCTATATTTAAATGAATTAAGGCGCGTTCTCATGTACGCACACATGCGCGCTCCCGCTCTCTATCTCTCTCCCTCTCTCCGTGACCGTGTGCAAACTATTTCCACAATACTATAAATAAGGCTGCAGAGTTGATAGTCTCACACTAAAGGCGTGGCAGTGTGCAGGTGGACTCCATCTCAACTCTATTCAAGCTGGACTTTTCTCCTCCGAGGAACTAAATCACCGCAAACATGCCTAAATGCCCCAAGTGCGAGAAGGAAGTGTACTTCGGTAAGACTCCTGTGAAATATTCATATTTACATACAGTCTACTTTTTTACTTAAAGGAAAAGGATGAAAAGAAGGTCAAAGTACACTACTGTGTTGTTGTATATTGTATTATAAATATTTCGATGTTTAAATGAATGTGTAAACTATTTTTGAATGCACGAGGGATTAATCAGGAAGAGAGATGTCAACTGATGCATGTGGACACTATTTCCTGCTCGAAACTTTTGCAAAACAGCCTTTACTAAATAGCTTGTGCAGACATGTTTGCTGCATATATATGAACGTTTGAATAAACAAATGTTAGACTTAATAGAGAGTTGCACAGTGTTGGGTTGTATGTTGCTGTTAGACTAAATCTTAAATTAGTTTTGGAAACAGAAAATATATCATAGGCTACTATGAATGTGTAATTTACATTATTTATATTTATAATACTAAATAAATAATAATCACATAAATACCAGAGAGGGGTCAGCACAGCCGAGGCTAACTATGCAAACGACAACGTCAAATTCGGCTTTACATTGTAAAGTAACCTTTTTGCATTGTGTATTCAAACAAACTATTTGAATATCTTCTGTACCATGAAGGCAACAAGACAATGGTTTAAAGAACTTTAGGCTACTATTTGGCTCCGATTGATCCAGGAATCAGATATGTATCTGTATCTAAGAATTATAGGGAAATAATATGCAAAATGTAATATGGAAAATGAATTTGTGAATAGCATGCCAAGCTTCTCCACTGAGACTCTCTCATACTGCAAGTCTGGGCTTGGGTTTTATCCTGACCATCCATTCTACCTCTTTTTTTCTTCTTTGCTATTTAATGTACATTCATAGCCAATATAAACATGCCAGGCAGTTTGTGGTAGGTTTACCATCCAACAGTTACAGACGTTTTCAGTCACTTTTAAACAAAGTCTTTCTCTAAAAAACAATTTCATAGCCAGCGTTTTATTGAAAGTTGTATCTATTATTTATATAATTTACATACATTTTTTCTAAAGTAAGAAAAAGATAAAGCCCTCATACCGCATCTCACACCACCATCCATACTGTTCACCGCTAAACCTGCAACTTTTCCATCATACAAAACTGCCTCGTGTGGCTGGCTGGTGCTGGTCTTTCTTCACTCGGAGTTATTTAATGTTCGTATGGAAGCATTAACAACTGCAGCCTCGAGAAAATCCACCGTGAAGATAAGATAGAGATTAGAGACTGGTATAATCAAAATAAAATTATTTTCCAGCTTTTCCAATATATATATATATATATATATATATATATATATATATATATATATATATATATATATATGCATGCGCACAGGTATGACGATTCAGAAAGTCAAATTATTTTGTGGTTCGCTTTCAGAGATTTGTTTTAATTACAATACTTGCAGTTTCAACATGTTTATAGCTAAAGTGTGTAATTTTTATTTTTACTGTTAATGACAGTTTTGAAACCAGGGTCCCAAACACTCCCCTCAAATGTCTCCTATTGGTCAGTCAAACAGATAGTCCCGCCCCAAAATCACACAATTGGTATGAGTCACTGTTGCTCTGTCTGGCTGGTCAGGAAGCTTAAACAAACAGAGAAATGTTTTGATAGATTAAATTCTGAGTGGAAATATGTTAACATTAGGAAAAAAAAATCACATTTTAGCTAAAAATTCTCTGCAAGGAATTGAAAATAACACATTTATAATAAATATGAAATAATTTTGATAATGATAATTTATATTTTTATTATTATTTCTTTTATTATTTCATGTTTTTTTAATTACTTGCACATGAGCATGAGTAACAGTTTCATGTTTTTATATGTTATGGGGGATAACAAATCTCTGTGTTGTAGACTTTACACACAGTCTAGGACACTTTGCATTGATAAAGAGAGATTAGTGTGTCCTCTGTGTATTTGACTGAGGGAAGTTAAGTAATTACCATCTTAGGTGTGGCTCAGATGACCAAACTATTTCTTGGCAGTGCTGCAAGGGCCCAAACCCATCCTGGTGAAATCCTTTCGGCCTGGTTTGTCCTTTAAAATGTTCTTTCTCACATGGACCATTGATTCTCTCCCAGTATGTCTGGATCATGAGTTCACAGTCCAGTACTAAACAAAAGAGCTTCCTCGGTCATCCACCGTAGTGTGACTGACTAGCTGAGCTGGGACGAGTATGACTCTTATTACAGCTGTTGTATGCAATTATAGCAGCTCACAGTAGTACATAACAGTGGGGATTATGTAGTGTTATGTGTTATCCGTCAACACTCTGCCTACTACATGAATTATGAAGCATTACTTGGTGTCTGGGGTCTTTGCCATCACCTCATCACATTTTTCACATTTATGTCACAGATGGGAACTGTTAATCTGCTCTTTGTCCATCCTTTGGTTTCTGCATGCCAAAAAAGCTCAAACAAAGCTCTTCTCTTGAAGCCATGAATCTGACATCTTTCAAAGTGGTCATGCTTTCAGACAGTCTTTGGCGTCCATGAGATATAGATGCTTGCCCAAAACCTCCCTCGTAAAAGACACGATCGAGCACCTCCCCTAACTGGAGACGCCTGAGCATGCATGACTTTGTCTTTCCTTCCCACTTCTTTTATGATGTTCATCATGAGGGTTGTTTGGAGAAATCTTTCTGCTGAAGGCTGCAGATAAAGACTTCTTTATGGACTTTTTAAAGGGAAAGGGAGGAATGAATTCCTCTAGGAGTGTCCTGCATACAGCGTCCACACCCACCCATGTTCTCGCCGTCATGACTTTAGAGCCGAGAACACAATAATCTGACAAGACTTGTAGCGCGCTGGACTGCAGAGAAAATCTGACAGATTTGAGACTTCAGATTGAGCTTTGTTAACATTAAAAGCTCATCATGACTTTAATTGAACCACATAATGACTCTTTTGTTAAAACAACTTTACGGCTAATGAGTGATCATTTCGATTCTTCCAAGATGTCGATGAGGTCATAAACTGGCCCAGATGGAAACAAGTTTTTTAAGCATTTTCTGCATTGACTTTTTTAGAGGGAATCTTTGCAATTTAGATAAATGGATTTAAACGTTAAACTGTGTTAAAATAAATCTCGTATTCCCACCGATGATTCCCATTCTTAACCAAAAATATTAAATTATTTATTAAATATTTAAAGAGATAGAATAGATCATCCAAAAAAAATTAATTCAGTCATTTTTCATTCACCCTGATTTTGTTCCAAACCGGTTTGACTTTCTTTCTTCTTCAGGAAGATCTTTTGAAGAACGTTGAACTGTTTTTGTCTATACAATGGAAGTCAATGGGGTCTAAAACAGCACTGAACTACATTGACTTTCACTAATTATAAGTCAAGTCGTTGTTAAAAATATTGTTTGTGTTCAATGGAAGAAATTCACAGAGGTTTTAAACAACAAAAGTGTGAGTAAATTTTTGGGTAAACTATCCCTTTAAATATTTATTAAACAATTTCCATAGAACTGGCATCACTGGAGGGGGAAGGGGTTGGTACCTTTAAAGCCAAATATTTAATTCCCTGAGAACTGATAAAAATATAGCCTACCTCGAAATGCATGCAATGTAAGCCACTTTGGTTAAAAGTGTCTACAAAATGCATAAAAATTAAATAAATAAACAATTAGGGGCTGGGAAATTTTGTAAATAATGTGCACTGCAATTCTGCAGAAATCAATCCATGTTGGCCCATTTTATGTGGTTTTATGAATTAATTATGTTTATCATTAATGTTTCAGCGGAGAGAGTGTCATCACTTGGCAAAGACTGGCATAGACCGTGTCTGAAGTGTGAGAAATGCAACAAGACCCTGTCGGCTGGCTCACATGCAGAGGTAAGTCAGTAGCAGAATTACACACATAATGCCAACCTCTTACTGGGACAGATTAATGCTCCAGGCAGACTTAATGGAGTTCAGTTCACTTTTGGCATACTTTCACCTTGCATAAACACTTCAGGAGGTTGGGCTGTCAGAGTATTATGTCTTTCATAATGGCCCCGTTCAAGTCCGTTAATGTACTGACTAATGTGTTTCACCTCACAGCATGAAGGGAAGCCCTATTGTAACAACCCATGCTACGCTGCACTCTTTGGACCTAAAGGTACGTTTCTACAATGCATCATTTTACTGTGCTGTATAGGGTTACTGTTAAACTAGAGTATCACATGACATAGACTACGGCTTCACCTCATAAGCACATGAACTGGGGACAGTACTTGACCACTATACAATCTCTCATCTCATGAATTTATTCAAATTTCTTGCATTATCCAGTGGTACTTAATGCAAATGTCTCCCCTACACGTATCCAGAGAGTTGTTTGGGGTTTTAATTCTCAGTGTCCTAAAGTGAATGTTTAATTTTAATTCTCTTTTTACCCTCAGGTTTTGGACGTGGCGGCACTGAGAGCCACACATTCAAATAGGCAATTGCACAGGTGAGTTTACAAAATAAAAAGGATCAATTTAACCTATACTTAAAGTAGATGATGTGACATGCACTAACTGTACTCTTCTTTTCCATTTACAGGCTTTTCTCACTCCATAAGCTTGTTTTTAGAAGAGCTTGATTTTTGTTTTTTGTTTATGCCACTATTTTTATCCACGTATTGTTAAACCAAAGACAAAATGACCAAGCCATGCCATGTTTTAGAAAGTACTAATTTGTATAATCAGTTTTTTTTTTTAAATGTTGTCTGCTATAGCAGCACACAATGATGTTTCATTGGGGTACTAGTCAAAGACCCCTTTATAATTAAACTGAACATTATACATTAAATGTACGTTTTAAACCTCTACACTTGTCCCTCACATTTTTCTCCTCAAATGAAATGATAAAATATATTATAAATATGTTTGTCCATCCACGAAACAAAATTTTGCATTGTTTTTTTTAATTATCCTTTTGACAATAGCTACGTTTACATGGACGTTTGTTTGAAATCATTCCGATTGATGAATCTGAACATAGTGTTTACATGAACGCTAAATAAAGTCGGGTTGATGTTTGCATTTATATGTCACAAGCTTTAAATCAGAATTGATCATTTGACACACAGACACTGCACAAATATTGTTACGAATCAATTCACAGGAGGCGAGCTGGTGAGGATCCAAACGCAAACTCTTTATACTAAACATAAATCAAACACAAAACAAAGGCAGGACGAGGCCTTCTCCTACCACTGCTTTTCTTTGTTTTAAAAATCAGACTTGAAGGTGCAATGTGTAATATTTCTGAGGATCTATTGACAGAAATGCAATATAAGTTTTCAGTGGTGTATAAAGACCTTGCATAATGAACCGTTAGTTTTTATTACCTTAGAATGAGACATTTATATCTCCATAACCGCGGGCGCCCCTTCTATGGAGGTCGACATATTGTGTTGTCATGTTTCTACGGTGGCCCTAAACAGACAAACGCGTTTCGTTACTATGTTGCTCTTCATGCAAGCTTAGTTCAGCGGATAAAACACTGACACAATGATGAACAAGTAACAATAATATTCACAATAACATATAGTTTTACTGAATAATTAAGTAAACATAATTTCTTAATTTATCCTTGTAAAGAAACCTAATTGCTGAACTGCTACTCTCTGCTGTCTCAGACGATGACATATTTTCCTGTCGGCCACCGTAACTTGTGTTGGTTGCAATTCATAACCTCACCACTAGATGCCGCTAAAAATCACACACTGCACCTTTAATATCGATCTATTTTTGGTCCTAATCAGGAGATGTCAAGCACACAAAGCTTATGCAATGCTGCTTATATTAACTATGCAGTAAAAACGCAGCTTCCCGCACCCAAAACTGGGCGTCTGTGGATGAGAGTCTAAAGCAAGGACAAGGAATGTGTGTACTACATTCGCCACGTTGTCACTATCATGTGAACTACAAGTGTCAGTTGCTTTGCTTCACCGCCATTCACAAATCCTCTCCCGTGGCCTCATAGGATAGTAAAGTGTCCATCGTATGCACACTTCAGAATCTTCCCGGAAGTAGTAGGTTATCCAGGTACTTTTTGCCTACTCTTTTATGAGTACTGTGAATTCGGACATACTACTTTTGTCACAGCCTACTGTTTTTCGCCTAATATAGTAGGGATGTATGCGTTCAACAACAACAACAACTCGTTCCATGACTCATTACGCCATTTTTATGTCATTGCACATACGCAGAATGTTCCAGTTTCGGTTTACATTACCTATCGAACTGATTAGAAAAGTTTTAATTCACATCTTACAAGATTTGGCCAATTCATTCCGATTGACGATTGACTCTCTCCGATTGGTTACAAAAGGATTATTAGGGTCCATGTAAATGCAGCTAATGATAGTTTCCTACACATTTGTGACCAAATGTGTCACTTATAACATCATATGAGATGATGCATCATGATTTTGTTACTTCTGTTTTCATTTTAGAAGCTTAATGTGATAAATATTTCATGTGGAGAAGAAGAAAAGCTTTAGGACACCGGCCAACTGGAGATTTATTATGATTTTATTTGGCACTTGGAGAGTGTTAATATTGCCCCACAATACAAGATGGCTCTTTAACAGAGCAATTTCCACTTTGAGAGGAGGTGAAGCCAACAGATGTTGAGCTTTATATTGAAAAACTAATCATCACTGACACAGTTCCAGAAACATGAAACGGATTCATGCACGCAGTGTTAAAGGGGAACTTGGCAACTATTTCAACTTAATAAAACCGTGTAGAAATCATTCAGATGGTTAAATAACTTGTTCTGGTGAGAATGGTGACTTTCAACCAACCTTGCAACATGGGGACTAACGTCCCGGTAAGTTGGAAATAGGAAGTCTCGTGAGAAGCGAGAACGAGCGAGAAACACGAACTGCTTTACGGCAATTCGACATAAACACACACGCCATATGATACTGTGTGTGATGTATTACACAGCTCAGTAGACATCTCGGTTTGCGTACCTACCCGAAGTGATAAAATAAAATACAATTCTGCATCAAAATTTATAGACAAAACAAGTAGTTTGTTTAGGCATGGTTTGTAAGGAATTACAAACCTGCGCACATATATTCAAACGCACATAACTATAGAATCAATTCTTAAAGGGATAGTTCACCCAAAAATGAAAATTCTGTCAGTATTTACTCTCCCTCATGTTGTTCAACCCCGTAAGACCTTCGTTCATCTTCGGAACACGAATTAAGATATTTTTGATGAAATCTGAGAGCTGGATCACTCCATAGGCTTCTTGAGGGATTGAACTTGCAGGCCCCGAAAAGTTATTACAGACATGACATCGTTAAAATAGTCCAAGTGACTACAGTGGCTCAATCATAAGTTTATCAAACGACGAGAATACTTTTTATGCGCAAAAAAACAAAAATAACGACTTTATTTCAACTATTCATGTCCTTCTCTGTGGGCGTCGAGTGAGTTCACTAGTGTAACAGCGCAGCACTTCTGTGTTGTACGTCACACGCATCACACACATGACCAGCGTCGGCCAATAGTGAGCCTACGTGTGACGTAGCACTACGCAATCACACTACGTTAACTGACTAGAGGCCCACAGAGAAGGAAATGTATAGTTGAAATAAAGTCGTTATTTTTGTTTGTTTTTGCGCACAAAACGTATTCTCGTCGCTTGATAAACTTAAGATTGAGCCACTGTAGTCACTTGGACTATTTTAACAATGTCTTTCATAACTTTTCGGGGAACAAGTGTCAATCCCTTAGAAGCCTATGGAGGAGTGATCCAGCTCTCAGATTTCATCAAAAATATCTTAATTCGTGTTACGAAGATGAACGAAGGTCTTACGGGGTTGAACAACATGAGGGAGAGTAATTACTGACAGAATTTTCATTTTTGGGTGAACTATCCCCTTAATGCGCATGTGAACGCCATCAGCGTCTATCACAGGTTCGCATTTAAAGTCTGTTTAGAGAGAACGGTGTCGTCTTAGCGGCCCCTAATTTAATAACAAATGATCATTTAGACGGAAGTGAATCAATCAAAACTAACTTTAGCTGGAAAAAACATTATTCAAGAACCACTATAAAACCAAACCAATCTCTTGTTACCTTAAATTATATGTTTATCTCTGTAAAGCTGCTTTGAAACAACCTACATTGTTAAAAGCGCTAAATAAATGAGGATGACTTGACTTGACATAGCTCCACACGATAAAGTTGCCCGGCTCCGATAATAACAAATGCACATGTGCAGCGGTAGAAAGGGGGAGGAGGGGCCGCAAGTGAGTTTTTTTACGACAGGGTTGTGAAATATACGCCTCACAGCTGTAGGGGGAGCTCGCTGAGAAAACATGTGACAACAAAAGTGAAAATCAGCGAAGAAATGGCTAGAGTTGCCGAGTAATGGTTAATTTAGAGTAATGCCATTTCCAAATCATGGAAGACCAGGAAACAACCTGCCCGAAGGGTTAATCGGTAACTATTGAATAGTTTAGAATACCCTTATATGGTAACATACCAGAATGAAAACATACTGAATCCCACATATATTTCGAAGTGACTGGCTCGAAAGGAAGTGTCACTTCCAGTCTGTGACTGTTTGACTTGTACCTACACCCGCTCAACTCCTTCCCACCATCCAACACAGAGCGGCTGCTGGCGGGTCAGAGGACAGCGGTCGCTATGGTAACAGACACAAACAAAAACCAACAGTGACTTGGCCAAGGCTCAGCATGTCTCTCAGCATTTGCCCCTGAACAACAATCCTTTATCATGGTGAGATCTGGAATGAAAGAATGAGACAGAGAGAAAGAGTTGTTCCCCGCATTGCTATTTAAAATATTTTTCAGAGAAAGAAGCATTGAGCATGCATATACTGAAATGCATCTTTTTTTATAGCAATATAATTGAGATCACGCAGCTGTGCGGATTACAACCCCTCACACTTGCAACCCACAGGAAGGATATTTCAGATTTTTAGATGCAATAACAGAACTGAAACTGCTGTGGAGCTATTATGTGATAAACCTGCATAAGTATACTCAAATAGAGAAACTGCCAATTAATCTAAATTTGCATGGCCTCGTATACAAAGCTCTCGCTTTCTTCACTCATCAGAGTTGCAACGGCAGCACAGTTTCCTTCAACGGTTTTATGACAGGATATTTTTGAAGTTTCCTTTGGTGAAAGTGACTTTAAATTGGCAATGCGACGGACCAAAGGGGATTATTACATTTGCCCAAGAATAACACTGCAGTTTTATGTGTTATTAAGATGCTCAGAGTCACACGTTATGGAATTCTTGTAAAGTTTGTAGCCAACTACATGGTAGATGTAATAATACATACCGTTTCCAGCACACTTCAGCTTATCCTCTGTTTTAAAAATGACATTTTTACCACGGCATACTACTTGGTTTTTTTTTTTAGGTTTCTCAAATGGGCCTTTTTACAAAGCATTTCCCTATAAATGTCTTTTCAGTTTTAGTGTTTTCCTTGTACTGTTATAATCTGCTACTGGTTACATTTAACAACATATTTCTTTACACAAAGGAAGAAAAATACTATGGAAGTCAATGGGGCACATCAAATGTCTGGTTACCAACATTCTTCAAAATATTTTCCTTTGTGTTCAGCAGAAGAAAGAAATTCATACAGGTTTGAAACAACTTGAGGATGAATAAATGATGACAGAATTTTAATTTTTAAGTGAAGTATTTCTTTAAGACTGGTCATAACTTTAAGGATGCTCTTGGGAACTGCACTCCTGAGTGGTTGTTACCATGTTGCTATGGGGTTGCTAAGGTGTTGGGAGTGTTTGTTAGCATGTTGCTATGGGGTTGCTAAGGTGTTGGGAGTGTTTGTTAGCATGTTGTTATGGGGTTGCTAAGGTGTTGGGAGTGTTTGTTAGCATGTTGCTATGGGGTTGCTATGATGTTGGGAGTGTTTGTTAGCATGTTGCTATGGGGTTGCTAAGGTGTTGGGAGTGTTTGTTAGCATGTTGTTATGGGGTTGCTATGATGTTGGGAGTGTTTGTTAGCATGTTGCTATGGGGTTGCTAAGGTGTTGGGAGTGTTTGTTAGCATGTTGTTATGGGGTTGCTAAGGTGTTGGGAGCGTTTGTTAGCATGTTGCTATGGGTTTGCTAAGGTGTTGGGAGTGTTTGTTAGCATGTTGCTATGGGGTTGCTAAGGTGTTCGGAGTGTTTGTTAGCATGTTGTTATGGGGTTGCTAAGGTGTTGGGAGTGTTTGTTAGCATGTTGCTATGGGGTTGCTAAGGTGTTGGGAGTGTTTGTTAGCATGTTTGTCAGCAGTTGTTAGGCGGACCAAGTCGAAAGGACCCACTTCAAAGTCTTTCTGAAATTCTGGTCTCTTTATATGGCTTATGTCCATATGGCTCATGTAGCCTATATTGATTTTTGCCTGTTTTATCATCCATGAAGCCAAAAGCATAAGTTTGATTAATTAGGAAAAATAATAGCACACCTCTTCTGAACAACATGAATGATTTGAAGTATCATGCATGTCAAAGTTTAATACTTGTTTGAGTAATAATAATGGCATTAGAGTATAAGAGTATAAGATTTTTTTGTGGGGATTACAAGAAGTTATGCAGTTAAATTTTATAAAAAAGCATGAATTATTACTGTGTGATTAGTTTTATTGTGCAGAGCTCAGAGAAGCTGTAACTAAACCATAGACCATTAAACATGGAATGAATTTTCCAAAAAGTTTTCCAAATAAATCTTTCAAGCGGATGAATTTGTCCCAGAAAGTACAACAGAGTTCTGTTGATAGCAGACAGCCCTGCCAGAATGTGACATGAGGGAGAAGCTGTAGTTTCATGTTGAATCTGGTCCTCGTCTCTTTAGGCACAACATAATATTTGTTGATATAAATGTCCTGTCCCTTCAGTCTGATCTTATTGTATCCAGCCTCACTCACTCTCCTCACAAACGGTGAAGCAAGGCTGGGAGCAATCTGAGATGAGCTGCACATTTCTCCTCATATTTAATGAGTCAGTCAGTCAGTGTGTGCTAATAAGAGTGGAGTGAGAGAGGAAGAGCGAGGTGTGAGGACCTGCACATCTGTCTTTCTTATTGTGTTAATTAGCAAACAGGGTGGGCTTCCTGCAAAATCCCAGAGGCCGGATGTGATAATATCCGTTAAGTGCTTGACTATGTTTGAAATAAAGGATACTTACAGAATACTGCACATTGTACACTGTATGTACACTGCATACTATTTTTTTAAGTATAGTAAGTTAAACAGTGGATGTTATTCCACAATGGACCCTTTTGATATTTTGGGGTTCAAGTTGTGTAAGCGATGTCACTTTGTAAAGAAACACTACGTGCCTATAGACTGAACACGTAATATGCATTAGCGTGAAGTCACCATTTTCACAAATCAGCGTTTTTGTAGTTACACAGTTTATTGTTTTCAAAATATTGCATTTTAAAACCGTTTTCAAAAGTTTACGTTTTCAGGCCCTCCAAAACACTGTTGTCCTGTAAATGGACGGCCAAAACGCATAAACAGTTTTCAGTTTTTTTAGTTGAAAACAGTGTTGTGTACAATTTTATCTATTAAATTACACATTTTAGGTTATGTAATCGGATTACTTTTGACCAAACTCATTTATCACATTGATTTGAATAGAATAATCTTGTCGCATATTGATATAAAAATGGAAAGAGAAAGAAAATTTATTCCACACTTTGTTATTATCAACATGAAGTGCATTAAACATACAGTATGTCAGGCTTTATCAAACTGGGGTTTGTGTAATAACTGCAGGGGATTCGTTGATAATTGCTAATAATTAATTCATTAATTAAAACTTTTTAAAGATTTGCAATGTTGATAACTCTGGAAACACAGTTATTGCAGTCTGTGAAAAGGGTCTATATTTCAATCAGTAGCATGCCATATAAATGACATCCAGTTATCACCAAGAAAATATTGATGGTTACTAGGCATTTTTTATTTAATTTTGTGTAAAAATATCTTTCGGCAAATTTGGTAAATAATAAATGAAAAGGGCTGTTAAAAATTATGGTTATCGTGCTGGACCCTTTCCGCATCTCCGGGGTTCTCAGAAGTGGAAAAATCACCATAGTTGTGTAAACTTCTATAGTGGTACACAGAATCTACAACAAATATTAACCACGTTAACCAGTTTTCTGTAATTTAATGCCATGGTAATAAAACACCAAGTATACAGTTATACAACACTGAATCATTTTATGGAGCATCTCTATGGGAGCACCTTTAGACTCCAAATTCACACCAAACTGCCACACATTAAAAAAAATGAAAATATAAAAAAATATACAAGAATAACTGTGGAAACGCATCATCACAGTATGTGAAAAGGGTCCATTAGACTGGAAATGAAAGATAAAATTCAAGTGCATTGCATAGCAAGTCTGAACTCCTTCCTGCAGGAACCCTCCCATTGTCTTTTACACAGTCCTTCTTTTAAGAAAGTGATAAAACAAGATGGTATCCAGTGCAAGTTACACTATATTTGTAGGTCTAGTTGTAAATATAACAGGAATTTAACTGTAAGACTTTGTCTCTGGTCCACTACTTTCTGAGAATTTCCATCGCAAGATGCAATGTGTCTGTTAAATGAATTACTAAGAGAGGTTATACTCATTACACACACACACACACACACACACACAGAGAGAGAGAGAGAGAGAGAGAGAGCAACTGTTTCTTTACTCAGTGGATATGTTTAATTAGAAGAAGAATAGTGTATGGTATTTTCTGGTGCAGGTGAATCATAAAAAATCTTTTAAAAGTAAGACAGGAAATATTACTTTTTTAAATTAAGCGCATTTTTGTATGGTGACATTATTTGCATGACAGTTAAATTCTCATTTGACATTTTGCATTACTGTCATGCAAGAAAAATCGAATTCTTATTACAATAATGTGTACAAAAATTATATTTGTTGTACTAACTTTATGCTGATTTACATTAAAACATTTTTGTATGGAATCTTTACTAAGTTACTGTATTATGGTAATGAGAATCACCACTGAAAATAAATAAATAAACCTTAATGTTAATCAAAATACAACTATTTTCTTTTGATCTTCAGCAAAATGTGACTTGGCATGGCAACCTGATTTCATGAGAAAACATGACTGTTTTATGTGATTTTAAATGAATTTGTACGATTTTAATTTGTACGGAAACATGATTTTTAGAAAAAAGTATGAAAGTCCATCCCTAAATACAACCCTCAAAAGCAATCCGTACAAAAAAGTATGAGATCCTGCAAAAACCTACAAAAAGATCTTACAAATACAAATTTGCCACCAATTCATCAAATTGCAAAACAGTTATGAATTCATATGAATGAAACATATTTATGTGAGATTTACCCAGTCAGGAGATTCATCAAACATCTGTTAAGTGGATCTGTTTCAAGTTTTATATATTTAAAGCAGCTCTTCCTCCATACACTTCAAACGTGATTCCACAACTTTCCACAAAATTACAGGACCACTAAATCTGATGCCAGTGAGCATCTCTCTTGTATTGATGTGTTTTTTAAACATGCCCTGAGGGACATCAGGCCGAAGAGATGGGGATCATAATTCGAGGGCTTTCCACTGATTAATGAACAAACCTCTCAAATCTGTTACAAACGACCTGGTGGAATTTCCTACAAACACACTTTATCTGAAGTTTGCATTGCAGACTCCTTTGTGTGTCCATAAGACAAAACTGATCCCCTCTGATCTTTGACTGCTTCCATATGTTGTCTAAGAAAAACTGCAATCTTCTATCTACAGGGATTATGTTGGCCATATTCTCTCTGCATCTCTTCCAAGTGGGTGGAAAAGGGAGTGAGAATGTGCACGAAACCACCTCACACTGTTCTCGTTTGTCTCTCCCAAAATCCCCTGGTGCACACACTTTGAAATACATCAGTCAGTTCTTTCCCTACAGCCCAGAATCTGCACAGAACCGCAGCAACAGTCAACACACCTCCGAGAAGTTGCTCA
This sequence comes from Gila orcuttii, assembly GCA_026230005.1. Lineage (NCBI taxonomy): Eukaryota > Metazoa > Chordata > Actinopteri > Cypriniformes > Leuciscidae > Gila > Gila orcuttii. The sequence goes on along the minus strand of JAPDVR010000013.1, from coordinate 42,309,549 downwards.
TCAACAAACCTCAGTATGTGGTGGATGTATGATTGGTGGCTCTGGTCAGTGTGCTGGGGGTGTTTATGTGTTCTCAACATTTCTTTGTTAAGACAAATGGTTTTGGTTTTGCAGTAAAAGTTTGCTCTGACTTTTCATATGCACACATGGCTAAATACAACTCTGTGAAACGTAGGCCTACCCTTTCATTTGAAGGTATAAAATGACATATTTGTTTGTAATACTTTGTTTGTTTGCACATATTTAGCTAAGATGAATCTTGTTTATCTATTTGAATGTTCTGGACAAAATTACATAATGGGTTTCCATCTGCATGGATGCTTAAAACAGAAACAACTGGATTGCAAGATGTCATGGAGGTTTATTTGGCGCCACCCAGCGGTACAGAAAAAACGTTTGAAATCCCCAAATGTGCGTTGTGCGATTCATGCATGATGCACACACACACACACACACACACACACACACACACACACACACACACACACACACACACAGTTTTGTTTTATTCAGAAATGCAGTATGAAATGCAATTGGATTTGATCTGGTTATGTGATTTGATCTGGTTCTGACGTGTTAACCCTTCAGTGTCTTGTTTTGTTATAAACTGAAATTTATGCCATTTTGTTGTATTCATAGTTTGTAAGAATATGTTAATTTAGTAAGATGCAATTCACCACAAAGTCTAATTATCATTTTATTTGTAAAATTAACTCGTTTGATACATCATTGCTTATGTAATACTTTTCTGTTCCAAAAACAGAAGGAGGAATCAATTTGGTGAGTCTCACATTTAAAAAATTATTTGTCATAGGCCTACGCACCTTATAAATGTAGGCCATTTTCGGAGAGGCTAGCAATAGCAAGCTAGCTTTGAAATAAGATCTCTCAACTTCCCTTCGGACAGAGTCTCCAAAGCCACCTTCAAAATGTGATATAGTGAATTTATCAAGAAAATAACATTGAACAATTCTATAATGCATTTGAAGAAATGAATAAACATAAAATTCACTATAAAACACATGAACACACAACAGGGTGCAACACAAAGGCGTCGCGAGAGACGGCGTTGTCTCAAAGCACATAACATTACAATAATGAACATAAACAACTCAAAGAGCACTGACTGTATCACCTGACTGCTGCAGATTCATTTCGGCATTGATAGTGCCATTGAAAACCATAAATTCGAGTCACCACCGGATCACGGGTTTCCATCTCTTCCAAATTATAGTAATTGTGTCGTGAAAGTATCATAAGCTCGTGGTTTTGGTTCAGGAGGAACAGTAAAAGGTGGCTGCTGTTTCGGTTGGTGCTCGGTGACTGATGTCTGTCAAACTATGCATAGCATGAAATGTGCTTATGTTGTGTTGATGTCTTCGCGAGCAAGGTGCGAAGAAGTATGAAAATACATACCTGACAGGCAGGTAGGACATGGTATCATTGCATTCGGTCCGAATTGGACGAACATTTTATGTCCTATGCCTTCCACAGATGATATATATACATATAGACCACACTTAACTTAGTGATTACTATAAGGATGCGAGACTTTCAACCAGCATGACAAAAAATGTTTCTGGAACAAATTTCCTACCCTGCATTTAAACTTGCTATGATGTTCTTCAAGTAATAGTTATGTAACCTGCAGTTATATATTTCCATTAGCCTCACTTTTATATAGACGTTCTCTTATGAACCAACGGTTTAAATACTTCATTAATTTAAATTCTAAGATTTTTTTCTCACTTGCATATTTTCATATGATCACTGTATCTTTTCTAGTGTGAGAAATAATGTAGACAATAATGCCATCATGTGGGCATTCAGTGTGTTGCAGAAAAAATAGAATAAAAACATCTAAATGATTATCTTGATCTTTTTTATTCATGTCCTCTAGACATCATTTGGCCAATTATAATACACTCTTCCTCCCCAAATACTGTTACAAATATTGTCATGTTTATTGTGTTTTTTTTTCTTATTTATTATTCTAAAACACTTGATAAAAACACAGCTGAAACACAATAAATTATACTGTAGTAAAAAGCACTTCAGAGTTCTTTCCACAGCCATCATTAGTGTACAAGCCCATATGAAAATAGCATAGAAAGTGTGCATACAGTTATAGAAGCCTTTTTCATACTTTATATTCCTCTACAGAAGAATTTCCCTTGGCTGAATGAAAGACAGAAACAGGAGGTGCACCCTTACAACATTCCCAGAATTAATTTCACTGTCATTTCTGAATATTCATCTCTCGATAACAACAATAACAAAAAGCTTGGCTAAATCATTAAAAAAAAATGCCCATATCTTCATATTAGAGCAAATCAACCTTTTCACATACTGTATATGAACAAGTATATATATCATATATATATATATATATATATATATATTTTTTTTTTTTTTTAAAAAATAACAAAAAAGACATTAAATAGTCTGGGAAGCTTCTTTTTCTCACTTGCCTTTGAGTTTGAAACTGTTTTGGTGCATCAACTACTCACAACCACGCATGCAAATAAACAACCACACATGCATTCGCACGTCCACACACACACTGCATAGAAGACCTCTGTGTTATTAGCAATAATTGGAGCTGTTACTGTTGGCTGTGCAATCCCCTGTGTGCCTATCCTTTAAAAGAAGACTCTTTGTTGCCATGGAGACAAAGCCAAGTGCTTAGCCAGAAGAGAGATAGAAACCCAAGCTGCTTGCAACTGCCCTTAAACTCACCAACCATCAGATCTCACATTTGTTCTTACACTAAAACATAAGTTGATTATCTAATACTTTTGTTCAAAGACGCTGAGAATAAATTAAAATAAAAAAATTGGAGTGGGAGGGAACTCAAAAGTCCCACTATTGCTATTGCACTTACAGTGTGGTTTTATAAATCACGCTCTCAGCAAGTATATGCAATCTTCACTTAAACACTGATAGCAAACGTCTAAAACTAAAAGTCAAATGAGAAAAAGAATTCCAAACAAAAACCCAACATAATTATAATAAAACCGTACAAAGCTAATAATAACAGTAATGATAACAACAATAAATGATTATATCAAGGACAACCGTTATAATCTGCTGAGTATAAAAAAAGACCTTTGAAAAAAGTGATTGTCATGTAAAGATAGAAAGTGTCAAAAACATTGAAGGCATTAGCGAGGTCACCATTTCAAATTAAAGGAATAGTTTTTCAAAAAGGAAAATCCTAACATCATTTAATCACCCTCGCGTCTTTCCAAAGCCGTATCTGACGGCGGACATTAAAGATAGTGTTAAGCTGAATGTTTATATATATATATATATATATATATATATATATATATATATATATATATATACATACATACATATACACACACACACACATTTATTTTTCTGTGTATATACATACATGTATATACAAACTTTTAAGTTAGATGCGATTAATCGATTTTAAAGTACTAATACAGTCTGTTGATGTCATACGATAGATTTGTGTGATTAAAATATTAAAAACAATTTAAGTCATTATTCCCTAAAAATACTCTGCCATAGCTCTTAAATCCCATGTGCGCATACTCATGTGATATTCTAGTATTATTTATATTACCATAATATATAAGCCTACTTATTGTATTTATTAATGTTTTGAATTAGCTATTTTCAGTTTTCTAGTGTTGTAATTTAAGTATCAGTAGTACTTCAACTTAATCTTATATTATTTCAGTCATTTGCCTATGTTCATTTAAGATTTTAATCTAATACTTATTTAATTTCAGCTTTATATCAATTGAAGAATATAATTTTTATTAGTTTTATTTTTCACTGTCAAGATTATCTCACACAAACCTATTGTTTGGCTCCAGAAGAATTGGAATATGGCATAATAGTTATCTGGAGTCCTTTTAGGTTTTTAAAAAAATATTTTTTGGAAATTGAAAACCCTTAAGCAATATTATATGGAAAAGAGAAGCATGAACTTTCCACTAAACCTTTGTGTTCAACGGATGAAAGAAAGTCATTAACGGCACGAGGGTGAGAGAAACGACAGAATTTTCCATTTCGGATGAACTATACCTTTAAGATACTGAAAACAGAAAGCCAAAAATTACAGCACTGGAGATCAAGACCAGGCATACAAGCACAGTTGTGCAAGCGTTTGGCAGTCACGTGGAAGAGAACGATGCCGTCGTTTTCACTGCGGAAAAGGAGGAAAAGACTAAACACGCATGCACACTTGCTTTTGTGTCCGTCTACGTCCATAATAGCTCATTTCACCGGAGAGAGTTCTGTGCACAGACACTGGATAGATGCGCTGCGGCCAGATCAGCGTGTGTTGGATGAGTCCGAAAGTGCATTTTATAGACACACACACACACGTTCACACTGAGATGGCATGGCTTACACTCCCAATAGCCCTATATCTGAACATGAAGCCCCTGAATGCTTCTACAGCATCGGTCTCTGTCCGTCTCATATACAACACACATACGCACTCACACAAACATTCAACGCGAGTGAGTTAGTCCCTGAAACTGTTCTTTCGGGATGGGATTTTGTTGGCTGGTCAAATCTAAATAAATAAGTATTTTCTGTGCCATACACAGGAGATTGTTCGCTAGTGCCAGTCTTCATCATCTGCATCCTCCTCTTCCTCCGAGGAGTCGTCGCTGCTGGCTCTCCTGGCTCCGTTCTGCTGGGCGGCTAGCATGGCGGCTACGGCGCGCTGCTCGGCCTCCCTCTGCCGGAGCGCTGCTGCTTTTTTCTCCGCCTCCGCATGACTCTTCATGTGGGCACTGCGGCTCTTCACCTTGAAGAAGATTCTGGAGAAAACAGTGTTCAGATCTTTAGGCAGTGATTTGGACTTGAGAACTGGATTCGTGACTGGTTTTGCAAACTAACTCATTGTAAACATTAACTCAAAAGAAGGATTCGTTGATAATTCAGACATTCAGGTCATTAAAGGGATAGTTCACCCAAACATTTAAATTCTGTCAGTAATTACTCTCCCTCATGTTGTTCAACCCCGTAAGACCTTCGTTCATCTTCGCAACACGAATTAAGATATTTTTGATTAAATCTGAGAGCTGGATCACTCCTCCATAGGCTTCTAAGGGATTGAAACTTGCCAGCCCTGAAAAGTTATTAAAGACATCGTTAAAATAGTCCAAGTGACTACAGTGGCTCAATCTTAAGTTTATCAAGCGACGAGAATAATTTTTGTGCGCAAAAACAAACATAAAAATAACGACTTTATTTCAACTATTCATTTCCTTCTCTGTGGGCCTCGAGTGAGTTCACTAGTGTAACAGCGCAGCGCTTCTGTGTTGTACGTCACACGTAGGCTCACTATTGGCCGACGCTGGTCATTTGTGTGATGCGTGTGACGTACAACACAGAAGCGCTGCGCTTTTACACTAGTGAACTCACTCGAGGCCCACAGAGAAGGAAACGAATAGTTGAAATAAAGTCGTTATTTTTGTTGTTTTTGCACACAAAAAGTATTCTCGTCGCTTTATAAACTTAAGATTGAGCCACTGTAGTCACTTGGACTATTTTAACGATGTCTTTAATAACTTTTCAGGGCTGGCAACTTTCAATCCCTTAGAAGCCTATGGAGGAGTGATCCAGCTCTCAGATTTAATCAAAAATATCTTAATTCGTGTTGCGAAGATGAACGAAGGTCTTACGGGGTTGAACAACATGAAGGAGAGTAATTACTGACAGAATTTAAATTTTTGGGTGAACTATCCCTTTAAGATACTGAGTTGAATCCAAGAACTAGATCGGTTGATTCATGAATTAATTTTTTTTTTACTGGCTTTACAGATTAATTGAAAACATCTGACTTTAAAGAATTAATTATTCACAAATGAGACCTGAACATTAATGAGTGAATGAATTGAACCTAAGAACTGGATAAGTCAGATTTGTGAACCAATCATTCAGACAGGTTTTGTTACTTGGATCAACTGATACAATGCAAAGGTTTGACTCAAAGAATGATTCACTGAAGATCTATGAGTCAGTGATCTAAACTAGAGAAGTGGATCAGTCAGATTTGTGAACACAGTATCATACAGACGGGGTTTTATGATCTGGATAAAAGGACTAATAAAAAGATAATTTGCTCATAAATCAGACGTACTGTAGAACAATGAGCTGAACCAGAGAACCAGATCAGTCAGATTCATGAACCAATCATATCACTAAAAACAATAATAAACAGCAGAATTTAACAAGATTTAATTTCTAAAAAGACATAAAATGTTGCACAGGGACTTCTGTGCAACAGCAACTGAATCTGTGAATCTTTTTTCGTTTTTTTTATATAGCGCTTCTTACAATACAGATCGTTTCAAAGCAGCTTTACAGAGATAACAGGAAAATAATGCAACAAAGTTTGTTTCCAGAAGAAAATAGCGTCACAGTCCAGCTGAAGTAAGTTTTAGTGATGTTTCATTGTTGTTGTAAAAAAGTTATTCATTTAGTTCATTTATATATATAGCCGCTCTGGATAAAACCGTGATGTCATCGTCCAGCTCAGTTCAGTTCTCATATAATGGTGTCAATGCATGCAGATCAATATTATTGTTGAATTTTAAATTGAATGTTAAATTTAATGACCCCAACTAAGCAAGCCAAAAGCCAATGGCAACAAAGGTGAAAAAAAAAAAAAGACGTAAAGTCTCAGTTTTTAACAGAGATGTCTACAGGAACCATCTGATATGAATCAGATTTTCCAATGCTAAATCTAGATTCAAGACACCTTTGTAAGTGTGTTTGATTATTACCTCAGTGTGCTTGACTGTAAAGCTGAATACACAATACAATGTAAAAAAACTCAAATTTGTCACTCTACAATACATGCTACTTGATTGAGAAGCTAGGCGTTTTACTTCTACACTATTGTTAAAACACCTGAACTACTGTCACACAACTGAAAAAGTTAGAAGTGTTGCAACTCTTAGTTAATAACATTGTGATTAACAGAAACATTTAATGGCATAGTACAAATTAGGGCTGAACGATTATGGAAAATAATCTAATTGCGATTTTTTTAACCAATATTGCGATTGCGATTTAATATGCGATTACTTTAAGTTCTTTACATTCTGAATAAGTCGACAAAGACAAGCAATAAATCATTGTACAGTAGGGATGGGAATCTTTAGGCAGCTCATGATCCGATCTAATTTTTTTCTTATTAATTAATCTTAATAACACTTAAAATATGTATTTAATTAGATGAGTAAATATACATACTTTAAATATATATATATATATATATATATATATATATATAAAAACACATTTAATTAAACCAATTACATGTTAAGAATTTTAAATGGGCTATAAACTAATATAGCTTCAAAATATAAAAGCTAGTAAATTTACAAGCAATAAAAAAAAATTACAAGCAATAAACAAAGAGTGCTTTCAGTATTTAAAAGTAGGCTGTCTGAACGTTTTCCATTCAAGAGCTGGAGTGATTTTCCCCCTCAGTTTAGATACGATAAGCTGCATTCACACTAATGCACATATCTCTTTTGAAATTGTAAATGTGGTTTGTCCTGTTGGTTTAAGATATAACTGACCGTGTTTACATTAATTTCGCGTCAAAAGCATTTTCAGATGCAAGTAAATTTAACCAATGAGTCGCTCACAGTCGCATGCACGAGCGCTCTTCACAAAGCGCGCGTAAGTATTTTAAAATGAAAGCAGCTTTCTCAGTGATTTTCATATTTTGAAAAGCCCGCGACTGTCCTTGTAATTCGCTTAAACCCCGAACTTTATGAAAGCTTATTTTTCGGAAGGTTCGAGCGGTGTCGTGTGTGTGTGTGTGTGTGTGTGTAGAGAGAGAGAGAGAAATTAGAAGCAAGCAGAATACGGTTGTTTCTAAAGCACGCGCAGCGTCATCACGCATCTGTGTTTAAAAACTAAGCTCAGACTCGATTCTGAAATTCTCGGAATCGATCCAGAATTGTTGAAGAGAGAATAAATAACACGATATCACATACATAAAAAATAAACTGTTCTTTCCTGTATGCCAGACCTATATGCGAAGCGTGCCAAGTTGATGCTTGATCTGCAGACTGCTTTTCTCTCGCGTGTCACGTGACCAGTGTAATCGCAGCTTTTGCGGTTACAAAATCGCATTTCATCATATCGCGATATTATCGCAAATGCAATTAATCGTTCAGCCCTAGTACAAATTAAATAAATTCATATTTAAACGTTTAAATTTATTGAATTATTTATTTATTTTATTAAAATATTTATTTTAATGTACCCGATTTATTTATTAATATACTTAATTACACATTTGCTTAATTAAATTGACCGCATTTCATTACTTCAAATAAAATGCATTTAACTGAATTAATAAATAAATAAAAAGGAACATTTAAATAAATGATTTATTTAAATGTGCCATATCTAATTTTTTTAAATTCAGTAAATAAATAAAATAAGGTACATTTAAATAAATGTCACACTATTATCCTTAGTAAATCGAGTAAATGCGTAAAACAGAGTGTATCTTAATAAAACTGACCTGCCACACTTCTTGCAGGGAAATTCACCCTCTTGGTTAGTTTGTCCTTTTCCTGTATTCCCAGCCACACTTTTCCGGGCTGTGGTTTCAGAGCGAGGTTTAGATGGTGGTGGAGGAGGAGGATGACTGACCCCCAACGCGGATGGATCCTTAGTGCTGTCCTCCTGACTTCTTAAGACTAAGACGGCAGGAGCCTAACAGGAAACAAATGGTTAGCATAAACAAGCACAGCTGAACGCATACATATATCAGACACCGGGAACTTCCTCTGTGGTTGTAAGTTCAAACTCATCTATGCGTTCACTATTGTGCCCTTCAGCAAGTTAATTCTGGGTTCGGTCCCTTATAAATGTACTATAAATTACATTGGATAAACTTGTAATAAAGTATACCACTAGATGGTGCTATAAAAATCCTACAGTGCTAAACTACACATGACTATTATCTTTCAAACCTCTTTGGCAGAGCAGTTTTTTAATTGTTATTTCAAATAGCCCGACACTGGAGAACTAAAACAAATTTAATTTTCTGTAGGCATCATGCATTTTTTTGCAACCTCATGTAACTTTGTACAAATCTCCCCAAACTCACATTTACAGTGGCCTGTAGAGATTGTGTCACCCTGCCCGGGCTGTTTTCTTGTTTCCTGTCACATGACACATCCCACTTCCTGCTCTCCTCGTCTTCTTTCCGTGATTCAAACTTCTGTGAACTCTGATGGAGAAGAAACATTATGGTGCTGCACTAGTTAGTATGAAATCAAATCAACCAGATGCACGTACACACAAAGCCACAGGAACTCACTTTATTGTCCACTTCCTCCTCTGTTGTGGGTTTAGTTTCTGGTGGTTCTGCTTCTCCATATACAAGCGTTCCGTTCCTGCCGATCTTCACCTGCTTTTTATACGTGTAGTAAAACTCCACACACTGAGCCACTGTCTTGGAGCTCACCTTCAAATCAAACATAAAAACAACTCAGCATTACCATAACTCATAGCTAGAACTTTCTGCTATAATGCTAGGGTGTCAGTGGTGATCAGTGTGGAGTAAGTTACTCAAAAAAAGTAATCCACTACAAATTACTACTTGAAAATTGTAATTTGATTACATTACTGATTACTGCATGTAAAAAGTAATCAGATTACTAATTACTTTCAAGTTACTTTGAAAACCTATTAAAACTACAAGAATACACTACAATCAGAAACTCAGTTCTTTCCGTAATTTAATATTGCAGACATCCCAAGTCTCCCGAAAGTTCCGGGAGTCTCCCGCATATTGATAGCGGCGGCTCCCTGATAGCGGCGCAAATTAATTAACATCTCCCGAAATCTAGAGCGAGCGAGCAAGAGCGCGCATGCGAGACCGCGCTCCAAACTGTGTAGCGCGCACACGGCAGAGAGGGAGAGAGCAAGAGACCTTGCATGTGTGTGTGCGTGTGTGTGTGTGTGTGCCTCATGAAGCGCGTTCTCCGGTAATTCATTAAAGCGCATGCTCATTAACTGACGCAGCCGGCCGAACGTGATTAGAAATGCATTTTACTAAATATTTTTTTCTTAATACATTTGTAACGCAAGTAACTTAATTTCATTGACATCAGTAACTGTAATCAAATTACATAAATTTTAAATGTAATGAGTTACATTACTGCGTTATCACGAAAAGTAATTAGAATACAGTAACGAGTTACTTTGTAACGTGTTATACCCAACTCTGGTGGTGACTTACATTATCAGCTCTGAAAATACAGACTAGAAACACCGGACATCTTAAAGAATAATTTTCGAGACTTCCAGGTTCAGGAAAAAGTTGGACTGCTAGGATGTTCTAAGTGGTTTTAGTTTATAACTATGTGGTTGTTTGAATGTTGTAGTTGGTTGCTAATGTTTTACTAGGATGTTCTGGGTTGATGTTAGGATGTAGTGTTGTAACTATACCAAAATTATGACTTCGATACGATACTCAACTGAAATATCGTGATAACAATTCTGAATCTATACCATGACAAAAAACTAAAACACCAATAAAAGTAATTTAATAATGTGACAGAATTTAAAATTGAATGTTTTATAAATGTATTAAAAAAAAAACACATTATAAATCACATTCGCTAACCTTTCACAATTCTGAACAGCTTGGGATAGCGGCCGGTATATGATATGACCAAAATATTATGTCATGATACGACTAATTTAATATATTTTATATTTTTATGTAATTTTATATCCCAATATAGTCATTTTATTTTATCTTAAAATATATATTTTCATTATTTTATCTTTTAATCTTTAAAATCAGCAAAGATGCAAATTACAATGAGAAATACAATATAAGAAAGATACAAATGAAGTAAACAGTGCTTTAAAATGTTCAGGTAGGGTACAGTAAGTCTATTTAACAGTAGCATTAAGAAATCAAATAAATGTAAAAAAAAAAACCTTCACTCTATGATTTACCTTAACACTGATTCAGTCATTCAGTCAAACAGTGGGTGATTTTCTCTTTTCTTTTTTTCTTTGATTAAAGTAACACCAGGTAACTTTTGCTCTCGGGGTCCCCCTACAGTTGGGAAACAGTATTGTCCTCTACTACTGTCGTAAACTCTGTCATCATGCATTTGTTGACAACCATGATAGCCCTGAACACTGTAGGATGAGGTCACATGCAGGTGTTCTGCTTGCGTCGCGTGTGAAATGTCTTCATCCCAGGTACAGAGGCATATATTTCAGCATGTCATATGAATATAATTTCATGGGTTTTATTTTTTTTTTTCTAACGACAAATGATCCAGATGATCACGTTTACAAGCCAGTGTCATTAGTAGCCTAGTCTATTGGTTACCGTTTTACTAAATCTATATGATACTTCAATGCAATGTTTGAGTGGTAGATAATAACCATATATCGTCAATATTATAATGTCAAGCTACCATAAATAAATCTGCAAATTTTACAAATCGATTTGCATTATAGCTTGAGGCAAGACAAATAATCATTACCTGATTCATGAAGATAAACGGAGGATAAGATAGCTTCCGTAACAGTCAGGCAGACAAAAAAACACCCCAGACTACGGGGTGTCATTGGTTGTTGCGTTAAATGTTACCCAGATACAATAGTGCTATTTTCTGATTGGCTAACAACACCAGACGAACAACACCAGAGGAGACGCGCCTGACTTCATGCCTGTTCCACAGTGAGAGCGGAGCGGCCAGAGTTTTGGGCGCTGCGGCATATTAAATATATTACAAATAGTTTTTCAGCGTGAGAAATACAATGTGTGGCGGGAGAGCGTGACAAAAGACCGAAATGAGTGACTGTCACGTTCAATGCGTGACACTTGACAGCCCTGCGATTTTAAGGAAGTGGGGGTGGTGGTGGAAGTGACGTATATGCCGTAAAGCAGTCGAGTTTTGTAGTTCTCTTTGTTCGCCTGTTACTACCCGAAACCCGAAGTTTAAAAGTACGATTAAAAACGCTACAGACCCCGTCAGGCTATGGCAGACGTGTCATTCAACCTATTGTAAGTCGATGTGCCATCACAAGAGACTTGGAAATATATTATGAAGGTTGAAAAGTTACATGGATCCAATACATTGGAACACACACACGATTTACACTGTTAACATTCACTGAACACATACCCGACTGTGTTTGCGTTGATAGCCGCCAGGACGTGTATTTTTACATATTTTTGACCATTCAAGAGAAATAATCTGTAAAAGAACTGCATTCGCGATCGCATGCTGTCTGAAAGACGGCTTTCTGCGCGCACTCCGGGCAGCGCTAGTAGCGCCTATGATCTCTTTTTCGTAGCTTATTGATCTTATAAACATTAAACGCGTCCGACGCTTTATTTTCTCATGTGCTGTGTGGAAATATTTTAGTCCCTGCAGGTAGTGGAAGCAGAGCTCTGCACACGTGCCACTGTCACACATTGATGCAAATTATGAAATACGGCTCTTATTAGAATGCTGTCATTCTTAAAGTACTGGTATTGATAAAATGTGGAACCATACCTTTTTTAATAGCAGGGTATCACGATACCTTTCTAGTACCGGTATATTATGCAACACTATTAGGAAGGCGCTACAATGTTTTAAGTGCTTTTAATTTGTTAATATGTGGTTGATTGAATGTTCTAGATAGTTGCTAGTGTTACTAGGATGTTCTGGGTGGATGTTAGGGTGTTGCTAGGATGTTCTGGATGGATGTTAGGGTGTTGCTAGGATGTTCTGGGTGGATGTTAGGGTGTTGCTAGGATGTTCTGGATGGATGTTAGGGTGTTGCTAGGATGTTCTGGGTGGATGTTAGGGTGTTGCTAGGATGTTCTGGGTGGATGTTAGGGTGTTGCTAGGATGTTCTGGATGGATGTTAGGGTGTTGCTAGGATGTTCTGGGTGGATGTTAGGGTGTTGCTAGGATGTTCTGGATGGATGTTAGGGTGTTGCTAGGATGTTCTGGGTGGATGTTAGGGTGTTGCTAGCATGTTCTGGGTGGATGTTAGGGTGTTGCTAGGATGTTCTGGGTGGATGATAGGGTGTTGCTAGGATGTTCTGGGTGGATGTTAGGGTGTTGCTAGGATGTTCTGGATGGATGTTAGGGTGTTGCTATGATGTTGGAGGTGGATGATAGGGTGTTGCTAGCATGTTCTGGGTGGATAGGGTGTTGCTAGGATGTTCTGGGTGGATGTTAGGGTGTTGCTAGGATGTTCTGGGTGGATGATAGGGTGTTACTAGGATGTTCTGGGTGGATGTTAGGGTGTTGCTAGGATGTTCTGGGTGGATGTTAGGGTGTTGCTAGGATGTTCTGGGTGGATGATAGGGTGTTGCTAGGATGTTCTGGGTGGATGTTAGGGTGTTGCTAGCATGTTCTGGGTGGATGTTAGGGTGTTGCTAGGATGTTCTGGGTGGATGTTAGGGTGTTGCTAGGATGTTCTGGGTGGATGATAGGGTGTTGCTAGGATGTTCTGGGTGGATGTTAGGGTGTTGCTAGGATGTTCTGGGTGGATGTTAGAGTATATGTTAGCGGTGTTGCTAGGATGTTCTGGGTGGATGTTAGGGTGTTGCTAGGATGTTCTGGGTGGATGTTAGGGTGTTGCTAGGATGTTCTGCGTGGATGTTAGGGTGTATGTTAGGGTGTTGCTAGGATGTTCTAGGTGGATGTTAGGATGTTGCTAGGATGTTTGAGGTGGATGTTAGGGTGTTGCTAGGATGTTCTGGATGGATGTTGTTTGAGGTGGATGTTAGGGTGTTGCTAGGATGTTCTAAGTGTTTTAATGCATTGTTATGTGGTTGCTTGGGTGTTGTAGTTGGTTGTTAGTGTGTTGCTAAGAGGATCTGGGTGGTTGCTTGATGGTTACTTACTAGCTATAGTCAAGTCTCTATAATAAATATGTCCCTATATACGTCTCATCTTCAACACAGAGACTTTGCGGAAAAGTAGGAGCACACATCCTCAAGCTGCATTATATGATTTGTGTGGGTTTGTTCAAACCTGTACATACCATTTTCTGAACCATGAAGAAGTCCTTCTTGTAGGCAGCGATGCCTTTGTTGAAGATCCGTCGTTCCTCTGGCGTCCAGCTATCAGAGCCTGTGTGGGACAGACAAACGGTCCACACAATCAGACACCATGTAGCTGCTTCTAGACCACCCCCACCCGCTAACACAAATACATTCACGCACAAAGGACAGAGAGAGGGCAAACAGCCAGCACACACATGTCCAGACAAACAATGATGCCGCTGTCTTCTCCCAGGATTTAACAACATGCCACAGACACACTCCCCCTCCTTTCCTCTCACCCACTCCCATATTCTACCCAGCAACCCACTCTGTCAACCCATCTCTCAGTCGAACCCCTCCCCTCCGCTGAACTCCACTCCTCAGCTGCTTTTGTTTGTAACGGAGACAGGGAGCATGGTTTGGAATGCCAGCGCAGGGGGTGACGGGGTACCGGGACCGCATGCCATACGGATTAACTCACGTCACCCCGGTAAAAAAAAAAAAAGTGAAAGGAAAGTGTGTTTGACGGTTAGAGGGACTTACCAGAGTAATGGTAGTCAGCCAAGGGGTGCGCTTTGGGAAAGATGGGTTTTTTTAACAACAGACAGGCGAGGGCTCCCTATGAAAATGAAAAAGAAAGTAAAATTAGCATGGTTGAAGAAATGAAACTGGCTGCGGTGTGATATAGAGACAGGGTCACAAGTGGGAGAATCACAGGGCATGTTATGTCCCAGAGTTGATATGAACAGATAAATGAGTGCAGGAGAAATGCAATTCTGCTAGACCATCGCTTTATCCTTAACAACATGTGTAAACGGCTTTTTGCTGCAGGCGTTTATCCCAGCTGTGCAAGTCGCTGGATGATCCCTTTTGTTCTCTGTGCATCGTTCCTCCATACAGTTTCTCAGGGTGCGATAAATCGAGGACACTATCTTTTTCTGGGTCAACGAGCTCTAATGTGTGCTTTTTTCTTATTTACGGCCTTTTTGCCACTTTTATTGATGTGTACAGAGAGTTGTACGGAGAACAAGGCAAGTGACAAGCAATACAGATTTTTGCTCCTGAGTGAAAGAAACCAGACAGTAAATTGTGGTTTTAAACTACTCTGTATCGTCAGAACATGACAAATACTTCTTGAACATTTCTCAGGTAGAGAGGTAGAATATTCAAAACATTTATAGTAAAATATTTTTTCTACATCAGAAATATGCATGAGTTAACTTAAGTAAAATCCTTTACCAGTCTTTTTTCCTTAGCTTTTTTCCTTAGCTAAAGAAAAATCTTAATATAAAAAAGTATTTCTTAGTTTCTGCATGTTCTAACGGGAGATGGGCTGCAATATTAATAATATTATGTTTTTGTCTTAGAAATGCACATTTGACAGAATGAAGCTCGAGTTGACAGCTGCAGTAGCTTGAGTTGGGATGTAGATGTAAATTTATGTTCATTAACAAATACAGTAACATCTGTTAATATTTTAACAACCTCATAGAATGAAATTTAAATATTCTGTTTCAGTTAGCACTACTTTTATTAAAAAATTAAACATTGGTCATCAATAGTATCCTACATTAAGATCTTGATAACCACGCATATAGCGTCTCGCTACCATGGCAAAATGTAACTATATGGCTTTTGGTTGTCCTGAGGTTGTCAGAGACATTAAACCCCAGGTTAACAGACGAGGCTAATCCCAGACTAAAATGCATTATTGAGCTGTTTAACTGTTTTTAATATATTAAAATATGCCAGTTGCTATTGTTTTGTCTCAAGATGCACACCAGTTTTTTCTAATGCATGTTTATAAAAGCTACTTAAATGTCCTAATTGAACTTAGGCCTAATCCTGGCTTAATCTAAGCCCTATCTGTGAAACAAAGCCAAAATGTCATCACACCAAGCAGGGAAATGCATCTAGTCGGCTTTCAGAGATGTGTTGTTTAAACTCATGCTTTTAAAACCATTCCAATTTAAAATTTTTAACTTGTAGATTTCTAATAGAGATGCAATAATTCCAAAAGCCAACTGAAAAATCATATTGGCGGGAACCAGGGTTATGTCAACTTCTGAGTTGGCATTAACAACCCATAATAAACTTTAACATGACAGCAAACATTTTTTGCTGAAGCCCATTACTGTCTTATGTACTTATTAATCTGTCAAAATATCTACGTCGAAACCATGTTTGCAAGTGGCACGATACAAATTACTAATTTGCAAAGCAAACACAAAGCAACAACTAACTGAGGTCTTGAAACTTGGCATTACAAAACCTAAGATGCAACAAGATAAAACTATTTGAAGCAATGGTATCGAACCATTTTCAGTACATCTCGCTTATCACTGAAACTCAACAAACACCAAAAACCTTACAGACACCTCTCAGAGAGTTGGGCTGACTTTCATTTTCTGCAGTAGTTGTTCCACATGTGACATGAACCACAAAGCAACAAACAGCATGTCATTTTGCAGTGTAACAAATGCATGACTAAAATTTGGTTTAGAAATGCAACGCACATAATTCAGTCATCTTCAGCGTGTCGTTGTGAACAAGCCTGTGATTGACAGGTGGTTGCTATGGCGGCAGTGTGACAGCTCAGCAGTAAGCGGCTGGCTGTTGTGTTGTTGCAGCTGTTGGCTCAACTGAGCGAACGTTGAAAAGAATTATCAAAGCACACGCACTGTTTGTGTTTTCATATAACAAGGGTCATCAATTAGCAGAATGCAGTTGCATTGCTCTCGCCTCGACTGCCAATCAGCTGTCATAAATGAATAAGCTAGGGCTATTAAACAAATAGATTTGTTTACACAATATGCTATTTAAGCAATCAAATTATTCACAATTGTATATATCAATATTAAATGTAATTCAATTATCATATCGCATGAAAAGATGCATTTCACAATGTACTTGCACAGGAATTATAAATAAGTGGAGTTTATTTGTCGATTGTTGATTCTCAAGTGCAGCGAAAAGATAAAAGATAACTAACTATAATGAATACTACATTAGCATCTACACCAGCTGAAAATAACGTTCTAAGAACGTGCTGCAGTTTTGTCGTCTAAAGCTTTAAATGCTCGTGCTCTTTAAAGCAGGATGGATTCTGATTGGCTGTCAATGTTTTTATCATTCATCAACTGGAAAAAAACTGTCCTGAAAGTGACTCCAACATTATTGTTCCTCTGTGCCTTTATCATTATAGTTGTGGTATGAACTCTCTGCCATTCTTTTATATGATTTGAGTGAACAATTGTATATTTATATATATTTTTGTTATTCATTATTATTTCATGAGACCTAATGGGGTTACCTAATGTTAACAAATGGAACTTTATTGTGAAGAGTTACCAAAATGTACAATTCATTTTTACTGAAATGCCTGGACTTTAAATTTATAGCTTTGTCACATGCATGTTTGTGTGTGAATGGCCACAAGAAAAACGCTGTTCAAGGAAACAATGCAGACCATGTCATTTACATTCACTTTCCATGTGCACGTAATGTGTTTGCACGCATTAATCACATAAACACTTTGTCTTTTCAGGCTTTGTAATACATAATTACTTCCAAAAAATAATTTCATCTTCCACTCATGTGACAAACCCTTCATCCATTGCTCTGAATAATCAGCAGTTTGAGAAGCAGCCAAGTGTAAACAGGTTTGATTGGTACACAATACAGGAGGAAGTTAAATTAAGCTATCCCAATGTGCTACTGCATTATATGAAACTCACCATGATTTCACCCTTGCATTCATACAAGCAGTGCAAAGCCAGTTCCTGATTGGTTCCTCCTCCGTACAGCGCACTCGAGCACGCCAGGTGCATGAGGTCATCCACTGCTGGGACACACAGAATGTCCAGGAAAAGACAGACTTAAACATACAGTCATGCAGATTTAGTTATAAATAATAAATTCCTTCCTTTCATTCATTTAATTGATTAAATAATAATAAGAGATAACTTAATAAGAGAAATGAATGTGGTAGGGCTGGGTATTGACACAAATTTCACAATTCAATTCGATTTTGATTCACAGGCTTGCAATTCGATTCGATTCGATTCAATATTTATTATTTTGGATATCAGGTGCAATACATGGCAAATTTTCTCAAGGAAAACAAATTTCTTAACTAATGCTGTAAACTATGGAGTCAGTTCATTAGTCTACTATAATATTGAAGGTAAAAATTAACTGATTTGTAGCTATACAAACACTTAAATTACACTTTTATTTATTTTTATAATAAGAAAGTAATATGAATTATAAACATTTTAATGGTGGCTGTCATAAAAACTTGCCAGATTTATCCAAACATGCATTAAATATTGAAGAACATTAAAAAATTATAATGAATATATAATATAGTGCATATATTTAGCAAAATTCTCCTCTCTAGAGTAAATTTTTCTAGCTGACTAACGAGTTTATGGTCACATATGTTTTTTTTCTGAGGTAAATGTGACGTTACATGACATTGTTTACAAGTTGTTTAACTGACGTCTTTCCACGGTTGAAAGTTTGAAACACTGATTGAGATTTAAGAATCAATATTGGTTCGTAAAAATGAGAATCGATTAATATTGAGAAATCGATATTTTTTACCCGGCCCTAGAATGTGGTATTGTGTAAGTTGTAAACCTCTTTGCTGTTGCTGAGTATTGGCCTCCAGGTCAGGCAGTGGCGCCCACACCCGCTCAGCTTTGTGTAGGTCGTGCTGCGCTGCCGAGCGCTCTCTCAGCTCTGGGACCTCCGCCTGATACCGCAATCCAATGTTTATCCGACTGAAAAAGAGAGAGTGAATATAAACAGGCTGCTGTGGCAATCCAAACAAAATGAATATGATTTGTTAAAAATTATGGGGTCCAAACGCATGAGGAATAGAACAATAAACATGAAGTTTGAGCAAAGCCTGATAAGCATGATTTGAGAAACTATAAAGAAAGATAATGAATCTCCGAAAGCTTTTGTTGCCAGGGATTGGAAGCTATTGGAAGCTAAACATGAGGCACGACTTCTATAAAATGAGAAAATCCTGAAAACAAAATCGCATTCCACTCCAGTTTATTCCACAGGTAGTTTGTGTTGTTTCTAAACGAGTCTAGGCCACTAGTGACAAATTGAATCAGAATCATTCAGAGACTGCTGTTTGAATTTCTTTATTGCTCATCTCACTGTCAGCTCTTTTTTTTCTTTTTGGAGAATTCAAGCATTCATGAGAGTAGACTCTGACCATGGGTATTTGCATAAAATTAACACTCCATGTTTTCCAAAGCCAAATGTTCTAGTATCTGACTGCCAAGGTCTGGGGATAAAGCAAGACAGATTGTGCTTTATTATTTTGTTCCAGGATGTGCTTTCGTGGTCCATTGGCCAACTCCAAAATGAAGGGATCTGCAGCCATTCACAGAGAGTTTGTGTCTATGTATGCGTGTAAGAGAGAAAGAATTTCAACCGAACACACTTCTGACCATTAGATGAACCAGCTGGTACCAGTCGGAGATGATATCCCATAATTCTATCTGCTCAGCTACCATCCCCCTCCTACTCTGTTCTTAAAAAGAGAGCTCTGAAATTTCCCATGTATGATCCAAGAAACCCATTCAGATGTCATTTCCCTTTAACACACTAACAGAGAGACTTGCGCATGACATAACAGCTCCCCAACCAGCTCCACTGTAACCATGAATTTTGCATCTGCAGACTACAGATTACCACTTACAATAAAGTAATGCCAACATATTTGACCTGTAAGGCCCTTTTACACCACATGCATTAGCAGTGTGTAAGCAAAGCAGCAGCATAAATGCAACAGCAGGCTTGAGTTGTGCTTTTATGCTGTGTAAAGCTGCAGCTCTGTAGAAAACAAATGAAAGTAATTTCTGGGCTACTATTTTGAGTAATAACCGCCATCCAAACAGTAAGAGGAAACAGCCAACTAATCAGACCACTGACTTTCAGTCAGCTGAATGGAATCTAGTACAAAAGTAGCAAAATTAAAATAAAAAAAGTCAAGGTTAATAAAGTGAGGGAAGTTATTATATGGCTAGAAGCGTAAGCTTATTAAGGAAACTTATGAAGCGCAATGTGTGGGGGTGTTATTTGAATAGCATGTGTACTTACGGCTCAATGCTGACAGGTGTAGCCTCACTCATAGCAGAGAGAACTGGAGGGGTTATATCACTGCTGTCTGAACATATACAAACAAAAAGACTGTGCTTAGACTCAAAGTAAACACTGTTTCTTATTATATGTCCTCCTAATCATGATATGTCTAAGTAACTGCACATATCCTAGCTTGTTGTAACATATACTAAGTCTGTTCCAGAAGCTAATGAGGTGCCTACTTAGACAGCGTTTTAAGTTTTTACAAACAGTAAGCAGCTCATTTTAAGATACCTCATTTTGCTCAATATTTTGATTACCTAATTATAAGGCAGCACAGCATGTCTAATGCACTCTGCCGTTCCCTAATCAGATGGTGGACTGATTCCAGATAATTTTATCGACTGCAAAATCTCCAAAAATATATAATCATATTTCAAGCTAAATAAAAAAATTACTATTTTGGGGAGTTATTAGAATATCAAGTTGTTGTTTTAGCAATCTATGCTAATCCCACAGGAAACAACTGTTCATCAAGTTAGTCAGTCAAGTGCCTCGCCTGGGTAGTGCTATTTGTGTGATCCACATGAGTGACTGTTTAGAAATCTGGTCAGTCCCTTATTAGATTGTAATACGGTTAGAACACTGCATTAGAAGGTTAGCATCTAGGCAGCCTACTAGGTTTTGGAACAGAACTTCATTTTAGGTTGCATTTGGTTGTTAACTTCAAATCATTCAATTCTAAACTGACAACCTGAACTAATGTAAAGTAGAACTTAAAGGGATAGTTCACCCAAAAATTAAAATTCTGTCAGTAATTACTCTGCCTCATGTTGTTCAACCCCGTAAGACCTTCGTTCATCTTCGGAACACGAATTAAGATATTTTTTATTAAATCTGAGAGCTGGATCACTCCTCCATAGGCTTCTAAGGGATTGAAACTTGCCAGCCCCGAAAAGTTATTAAAGACATTGTTAAAATAGTCCAAGTGACTACAGTGACTCAATCTTAAGTTTATCAAGCGACGAGAATACTTTTTGTGCGCAAAAACAAACAAAAATAACGACTTTATTTCAACTATACATTTCCTTCTCTGTGGGTCTCGAGTCAGTTAACGTAGTGTGATTGCGTAGTGCTACGTCACACGTAGGCTCACTATTGGCCGACGCTGGTCATGTGTGTGATGCGTGTGACGTACGTGACGTACAACAACAGAAGCTTACGCTATTACACTAGTGAACTGACTCGAGGCCCACAGAGAAGGACATTAATAGTTGAAATAAAGCCTTTATTTTTGTTTTTTTTGCGAACAAAAAGTATTCTCGTCATTTGATAAACTTAAGATTGAGCCACTGTAGTCACTTGGACTATTTTAACGATGTCTTTAATAACTTTTCGGGGAACAAGTGTCAATCCCTTAGAAGCCTATGGAGGAGTGATCCAGCTCTCAGATTTAATTAAAAATATCTTAATTTGTGTTCCGAAGATGAATGAAGGTCTTACGGGGTTGAACAACATGAGGGAGAGTAAATACTGACAGATTTCACATTTTTGGGTGAACTAACCCTTTAACGAATTATCTGAGTACTTTGCAGAGACAGTAAAGGGAACTCACTGGAGCGCAGGAGGCTGCGGGTGGCAGATTTGGGAGTGGCAGGTGGAGGCAGCCCTTGATTATTTGCTGCTGCTGCTGCAGCAGCGGCCGACAGGAAAGTGGAAAAGTAAAGGCCCGAACCCTCTCGAACCGGGCTGAGGATGGGCGGGGGAGTGTAAGGCGGCATGTTGAGGGGGTTGTCAGGCAATCTGACAGGTGAACGTAAGTGACTCTGGTAAGGTGTGATGCTGGAGTAGATCGGTGGAGCGATGAAAGTGCCAAGTTTGGGTGGGGGAATAAAGAGCGGTTCTGGGCGAGGCCGTCGTTTGGCTTTGGCTGATTTGGTGTCAGCTTCACTTCCACTCTCTGTTCCACCATTCTGTAGAAGAAATTAGATGTTGGTAAGCTGGATATGGTGTATGCAATCTGGGTGATCTTGGTGAGTCTTGTTCGAAATCATAAATCTGGTAGTGAAATGGGGTGGGTGGGGGAAGGTTGGATTAGGGTGAAGAGAATGGACAGGGGGGGTCGGGAGGAATTTGTGGATTAATGGGGGTTTTAATCCAGGGTTTAACAGAGGGGAATGGAATAGATCAAAGGGCAAAAAGAGAGACCGTCATGGGCATAGAAAGGTCCCAGTGATGTTTTGATAAATTAGGTAAGGTTGTGAACTCACCTGGCCTGAGCTCTCAGACAGAGAGTTCCGCAGTGAACGTCGTCGTGTAACAATCACAGAGGTTTTGTAATCGGAGCAGCTCATGTCATGGGTGCCCAAAGGCCGTGATGGCCAACTAGCTGAAAGGGAAGCCTGCTCATGATCCGGCGATGAGGAATCAGTCTGCCTCACTGGCACAGATACTGGAATAACCAATGGCATGAGGCTGTCATCTCTGGACCGCTTGGCACTCATCTCCTCCACCTCAGCTGCCCCTCGACCTGGACCTGTCGGGGGAACCGGGGGGCTCCAGGGCCTGTGTGGCTCTTGCTGTCAACACACGATTAACACAGTCAAAATAATGGTTAAACAAAATACCTAAGTCTCAGCAGAGTGCATCCTTCCTCTGCTCTGTAGGTACAAATGATATGCATGTGAAATGAGAAATGAGAGAGTGCTTAAAAGCTGATAAGATATATTAGCACAGGAAATGAGTTGAACTGAAGTCTATTTTCAAAAACAACTTAATGAATCAACTGTGTCCTCATTTCTGTGCCAGGATAAAACATCTTACCCTGCAGACCAGCAACAGATTGCACGTGGATGTATAGATCAGTGTCGCAAGTGAATAACATATTGGCATGCCACCACAGGAGAAAACCTCAGGTTCAATAAAACCAGACACTCTCCAGTAGGTATGTTAACGATTACAGAAGGGGTTCCTTCTATCGTAGGTTTATTGAACTGCATCCATACTTTTACACAAAACAGGAACTTATAAAGAACCATACAAAAATGACACTCTTAGCAATTTCACAATGCCTGCCCATTTCAAAATTCAGAAAACAAGCATTCTGGGATGAGCAATTCCTGTTTTTCCTCATTGCTAACTTTAAGTAAGGCATTAAAGAAAAACTGCATTGGCATGTTGTGTAAAAATGCTATGAAATATGCGTCACTAGTACAGTGTCACTAACTGGAAGTTGCATGAAAATCTAGAAATCCCTGAGGATGTGGCCTGTCTTATCTAAACTCCGGCCTTGCTGGCACCACTGAGGTATTCAGCTTAGTATATGAAGCCCTTGCAGCTCACTCACCCTTGAGCAAGAGCTTTTTTTCAGCCTGTGTTTGGAGTAGGGAAGGTTTAACTGACACCCGTCATCACCAGGAGACCAAAAAAACCTCACTGACTAATGCACCTACTCCTTTTGAGGAGCTGGAATCAGCTGACATGAGACTTGTAGCCTCTTTACAGGACAGCACTTTGTGTTCTGTGCATTATCTGCCCCACAGATCAACAGTATATGTACACACACCCTTTCATTGTTATCCTCGGCTGGATGTCTTAAGGGAGTGCTGCTGTCCTTTTCAAAGGAAGTATACGTAACGAGGAAAAGCAGACTGAACTAAATAGTGTGGCCCAGAAACACTTAGATCCCCTCGTTAAACTTGATTGCTAATTGCGCTAATTCTCTGTGCAAAATAAAATGAACAAACCAAGCGATTAACACTAGTCCATGGATTCAATAGGATGAAATCTCTTTATAATCTTCCATTCCAAAGCAAGTATTAACCCAGTGACACTACGAATTTAAAATTAGTTATGGACAGAGCTGTGCTTTTGGATTTTGACAAAAGAAAATACAGCTCTATATGTACATCAATGTACAGGAGGGCCAGTGGGCTGAGGGTGGGGTGCACTTGCAGGTATTTGTATGCAAAGTCAGTCAGGAGATAGTGGTTGCAGATGTGTGGTAAAGCTTTTGTTTGATTCATTGGATCATGTGACCTGATGACGACAGTCAGTGTCTGTCCTTTACTAATTTTACACCCCTCTATCAACTGAGAAACCTGTAGAACTTGTACGCATTTGAAACAGGTAGTGCATCCTCACTGTACAATGTTAAGCAGATAATGACGTCAACTTCCCGCGGCTAAGGGTAATTGGTGATTAAAGGGTTAGTTCACCCAAAAATGAAAAGTGACAAACAAAAATAACGACTTTATTTCAACTATTCATTTCCTTCTCTGTGGGCCTCGAGTGAGTTAACGTAGTGTGATAGCGCAGTGCTACGTCACACGTAGGCTCACTATTGGCCGACGCTGGTCGTGTGTGTGATGCGTGTGACGTACAACAACAGAAGCTTACGCTATCACACTAGTGAACTCACTCGAGGCCCACAGACAAGGAAATGAATAGTTGAAATAAAGTCGTTATTTGTTTTTTTTGCATACAAAAAGTATTCTCGTCGTTTGATAAACTTAGGATTGAGCCACTGTAGTCACTTGGACTATTTTAACGATGTCTTTAACAACTTTTCGGGGAACAAGTGTCAATCCCTTAAGAAGCCTATGGAGGAGTGATCCAGCTCTCAGATTTAATCAAAAATATCTTAATTTGTGTTCCGAAGATGAACGAAGTTATTACGGGGTTGAACAACATGAGGGTGAGTAATTACTGACAGAATTTTCATTTTTGGGTGAACTGTCCCTTTAAGGGAGTGTTCACACTTGGCATGTTTGGTTCAATTAAAATTAACTCTGGTGCGATTGCTCTGTTAGTGCAGTTCATTTGAACGTGTGAACGCTGCCATCCGCACCCTGGTGCGCACCAAACAAGCGGACCGAGCCAGCTGAAAAAATGGGTCTCGATCCGCTTCCAACAAACTCTGGTGCGGTTCGTATGAAATATGAACGGAACACGGACCACCATATATGTAAACAAACCAAAAACAGGAAGATTTTTTTCTCGTCATGGTTGCGAGTTTGCCCACCACATTTCAGTACAGGCATCAGAACCGCGTCTCCTTGCAGCAGATCATTTGTGTGTGACGGAGGGATTCCTGCCACTGTTTTGACTCCTTTACACATTTTATAAGCTCTTCACTAGTTCTCAGCTGGTCACAATACCATCATATGCAGGCTACGCACATACAAAGAGCGCATTTATCCTAGCACACAACGTTTTGGACGTTCGGTAAGTTCTGTCTCAAAATAGGCAGTACGTCATAAAAGCCAACCAATCACGTTCTGAACATATCCCTTTGCCTTTAGTTTCGGTGATAAAAATGACAATCTGAACGCTAAATGGACCGGGACTAAATGTTTTTTTTTGGTCCGGACCAAACGAACCAAGCAAACCGAACAAGTGTGAACACACCCTAAGTCACAGATCAACCTTTCATCTTGACTATTTAACAATGAATTGTCAAAAACACAATTTTAATTTCTCCTTTATACTTGACTGAAAAACAGTCAGTTGTCTTACCTTGACATTCCGCGAGGGAAGAGATTCCCTTTCCGAAGCCTTCTGAGCCAAGGTTTCCAGGTTAACCTCTTGCGACACCCTCCTCTTACGGCGTGTGCTCTGGATTACACCTGTCGGCGCGGCCCGGATGTCTTGCACCGCAATGGTCTCAGAAGCCCCGTTCTGAGAGCCTTGGGCATGATGCTCAGGTTGCATGACAAATGGGTTATCTGAGGCGGGGCCTCCACCCTCTTTTGAAAGCCGACGTGATCTCCGGGGCCCAGGCTGTTGGGTCTCAGTGGATTGCTGGGGAACAGTTGCAGGAGGCTGAGGAACGGAGTCCTTAGTCTGTGTTGATGGGGGATTAGTGGTCTCTTGGGACTGTCCTGGTAATGAGGGGGGATGCTGATCAAGTGAAGGGGCACGTGACTGCTGTCCATCAGAGTAACTTTCCAATACATGTTGGTTTTGATGAGGTTGCTCAGATATTTTTTGCAGCTGCGCCAAGTCAAGTTGCAGTTGAATCGGTTGCATATGCTGTTGTGGTTGCTGTTGCTGAGTCTTATTTAGTTGCTGTGCTTGTTGCTGTAACTGTGATTGCGATATTTGTCGTGATTGTTTTTGATGCTGAAGTACCTGTTGCGCCTGCTGTCGTATCTGCTGTTCCAGCTGTTGCTGCCATGGTTGGTGCATAATCTGTCGCTGCATCTGCAGCTTTTGCTGTTGCTCCTGTTCCTGTAGTTGCTGAAGATGATGCTGAGAATTCGTCTGTGTACTGTAATTCAAATTTGGCAAGGTCCGACTGCCCTGAACTACCTGATAGTAACCTGCTACCAAGTTCTGCTTGGGCTGTCCAAAAGCTAACTGAAAAGGTTGCAGCACAGAATTTCCAGTGGTGGACTGTCCGTGCTGCTGTGGATTTAACATTCCAGGCTTTTGTGTCTGCTGAAAAGCTTGCTGCTGTTCCCAGTCCATGCCCCGGCCAGGTTTGGTCAAGTCCCTGAAGGTCTCTCCACTTATGTTAGCCCCTTGTTTTTCAGTTGCCCTAATAGTCGATGGCTCGGGCTGCTGCTGTTGTACTGACATGCCCTCATGCATCTGCTTTGCAAATACAGTCTGAGTCCCCAGGTAAGGGGCATAGTTCTGGGACCATGCGGTCACACCCTGTGACCAACTGTTTGGTCGCTGTTGGGGCTGCAAAGACGGGTCTTGATGTGACCACTTCATGGGCACCGTCTGTTGGTAGTGCCCACGACTTTGATCACCCTTCTCTGGGCTGAAAATGACAGAATTGAGGTACATATGTGGTGCTTCTGCATTCGGGCCTTCCACACCTCCACTGTCATTATGGCCTGGCCCTGAGGGAGGGATGCCATAGTAGGCCTCTGTATGCTGAGAGGCCTCTTTCATTGCCACACCCTGATCGTTGAAGAAAGTGATGCGTTTGCCCGTTCTCTTTGCGTTTGGTTTCGGCTGAGGTTGCAAACTCATGACTTTCATGAATATAGATTCTGGGGAGTAGTGGGGTGGGTGGATATGGAGACAAGAGTTCAAACCCCCAAACCACACTAAGCTTTCTCTGGTTTAATCAAAAGTCTTAGAGTATCGCCCTTGACAAAGAACCCTAGTTTTATCCAGTATTTTGGCAGTCAATGGTCATCCAAACCTACTCAACATAGTAGATATGCAAATAAGCTTTAAAATACAAAACTGCAGCATCTCCTGTGCAGAAATAGTAGTTTCAGTATGGTGTAGCTCAAACATGTCTATTTGCTTTAATTCTTCACTGCCAACTTTTCAGGTCCTGGGATGTCAAGCTGGGTTGAAAAGACTTTAGGTTAACTTGTTGATTATTCATGGGAGACAACCTGAGAAGAAAGTGGTCACAAATATTGTGGTTAGCCTTCAGAGTCAGTACTTTGGGCTTAGTGGGGGTTCATTGAAATGACCGTTTCAGCAACTTCATGAATAGGGCCCTAGAGAAAGGATTTAAAAGGGAAAGGTGGAATTGTTAAGGGTTGGGGGAGCTGTGCCATTAGCAGCTTAGTGCACATTTTAAAACTATGTTGAACAAACTGCATTCAAGCCAGTAAATAAGTTCAGTATGCACAGAAAATTAACAAACTTTTCTTTGCAACCAACAAACTAAAAGGACACATATGTAAGGGGGGAATAATGTACATGTTTCTAGATCATGTGCAGTGAAAGTAAGTAAGATGATGAGAGACGTACAGTTGCACACATAATCCCACAGAGAGTGTGAAAATGTACTAGCCTAGTTTCACAATGAGAATGTTTAAAGTGATTTCCTTCCATAGTTCACATAGCATCCAAATATTAACTTAAAAATCAATAAATGTGTACATTAACCTGAAATACCCTCCTTTCACAAATCATGGAGGGCTTGTGTTGTTATATGTGTATGCATATATGCAGAAACCAAATGAATAATGAAATTAATAATCTCAAATGTCTGCATCCAAAATTTTTTTTTTTAAATGAGATCCATATCTGTATGCAAACAAATTATAAACTACACTAATTAGAAGCACTCTACCAGATGATTTAACATTATTCTTTTATGATCTATATTCATTAGGAATCCTCTATGATGTTCATTCTTATCATTTTATTTGTTGAACATTTGCGTCTCTGCTTTTATCAACACAGATTACCTGTGGTAAAATCACTGTAGTGCACATCTCCCATGCGTTTTTGTTTTATTACAATGACCAATACAAATGTTCTCTACACTTAGGGCTGTGCCGGCGAGCATGACAACGGCACCACGATGGTGGTGCAATGCAAAAAAAAAAAACATATGATGGTTGCCGTTTTATGTAGATATTGGGAAACAAGTTAAGTACAAAGCTAGGTTTACAAAAGTAAAAAAACAGTTACAGTTACAAAACAGTTTAAAAACTTTAGAAATGTTGGGCGAATGAAGGGTACACAAGCCTAAAATTTGGATTAAGCCATATGTCGGCTTTGTATTCTGTCTTGCGATCTGGCTATATAAGTGTTTATTAGCTTCAGAAACATCTAATTGTTTTTCAGACTTCATCTCTCCTCATTTTCAATTTTAACACAGTTTGTATTCACTAGGGAAGTTATGGAACTCAAGTTTATTTGTATAGCGCATTTCACACGAGAATTCAGTTTCACTTTCCCACGCAATGCAACATAAAATATAAATGTCACATTGATAAGAAGCTTCTATGCTCCTGTATGTTTGTGTGTGGGCGCAGCACGATCTCCGATCTTTTTGTGTGTGCTTCAATGAAGGCAGCACATCCATATAGATAGGCCTATAGAATAAAGATCAAACTGATAATAATTACCTGTGCAGTTAAGTGTTTGAACAATAATTTTATTTAACCCAAAAAACCAAAACCCCCACACCACCGGCTGGCCCGTGTATCTACACTTAGGTTATTATCAGGGATACACTGAATTAAAAATTCTTGGCCAAAACCGAAAATTCTGAATGTACTTGGCCAAAAACCGAAAATGCTTATTAAAAATGATTAATTTCTTATTTTAAATGAGCTTTTTTGTATAATTGTATTAATATTATACTTTAATGAAATTCAATATAATTTTAATGATTCTGAAATAAAAAAAATATATAAGCCAATAAAATAAAACAACCACATTTTTATTATAAGTAACACACTAAAATTGGACAGAAAAGATATTAATATTTAATATCAATATATTATTTGTTATTCAGTTCTATGACAGAGAATCGGATTCAACAGATTTTTTTTTTTTGACCAATTATCTAAGTAATGTATAGTCCTACAAAAATTGCGAATTGACTGGATCTTTGGATCATTGTTTGCTATTGCTGTGATCTCATATGAGTGACGCCCTCACGCCAGTAAACACGTAATCAATGAAGAGAAGAGATGCCACTGCAAGTGGGAGGGGACGTTATTTTGATTAAAGATTACGAGGGCATATGAATTTAAAAAAATAATGATGTGCACTGATAAATCATTTATAATAAATACTGCAATGTTCCATAAAAAAACAAGAATTGTCGATTTAATGGTGACTGTTGCTGTTGAGTAAATCAAGTACAGCACTGAGAATTCTACAGAGTAATGTTACAAAAGTAACATTCAGTCGTGTTTGTTTACATTACATTTTGGTCAAATAATCTAGTAGGAAAAAAGTATCGTTAAGGTCAACATAGTAAAGTGTATCAATACTGCGAACTCAAGCACTCATTTAAAGCTACAGTATTTTCAGTGGTGGCGCAACGCAATGAAAAACAACCCTAACAGCGCGGGGATGTAAACAACAATTGCATAAACCAATCCAACGTCCAGTTAAAGTGATAAAACCATATTGTAGGTCAATTTCACCTAACACGTTTCAGTGAATTACAAAATCTATTGGATAAATCCAGCACGTGGCATTCAGTTCTTGCACTGAAAGCATACGAAAGTCATTACATTAGCAAAACAACATAAGACACAGCGACGCACGGTTACACAAGCCCAGGTTTTAACAGTTGACAAGTCAAGACAACGCGTTTAATAAGCTTGTAACTTAAAGTACGGTTACCTAATCAAACCTACTTCTTAATTTAAACCGCGAACGAATGCAGAACAGACTCAAGTGCTGAGGCATGAGCGAATTCCCATCAGAGAGAGTGGTTGTGGATCAAAACCTAGTGAGCTGCCTAACTAGACAGCATTCTAGGGGTCATAGACACGGGACAGGGTGTCTCGAGGCGCCTTTTAAAATTGTATATAGGCTACTTTTAAAAGATTAAATCAATATTCTGTCATCTTTTACTCCGCCTCGTGTAGTTCCAAACTGTATGACTGACATTCTTCTGTGGAAAATGAGATGTTATGCAGAATCATTATGAGAGTTCCATTCACTTTCATTTTGTGGAAAAAAAAAGCGTGAAGAGAGGAGGTTGTCATTCTGCATAACATCTGATTTTGTGTTTCACAAAGCAAGTCACAAGGGTTCGGAAAAATAACTAGGGGTGCGAGTAAATAATGATGACATTTTGTGCGCGCACCATCCATTTAACACACTGCTTTATAAACGCAACGTTCATGGCTCGTCGCGGCGCAACGCGTTCGACTAGCCCCTCAAAAAGCTGTCAGGGTAAACAGCTCAAGGTTTTGATACACAGACAGTGCGTTTGCATACTACATGGGTGCCCTTCCTGGACCCCCCTTCCCAGCGAAGCCAGCTCAGCGCTATTTACCAGAAGTCCTTTGTTGCAGAAAAGGGATTATCCAGTCACTAATTCCGTGTCACACTGCAACAAAGTCAGACACCAAATACACAATATGAAGCATGCTTGAGCAGCAAAATAATAAAAGTGGTTAATGACAAGCCCCTGTCCTGTCTGTTCCTAGTTGTCAACTCAATTTGTGAGTTAGTTTTTGCTTTCAGTATTACAAGGGAGTAAGAGACACACGTAGCGCACGCTCGGATACGAATAATATTCTGCAACAACTTGCTAAGGATTGTCAATTGCATGGTTTCGATTTGCTAAACATGTCTTAAGCATTAAATAATAATTTTTTAAAAGATTCCTTACCATAGTTATTTTCTGCGCTTCATGTCGCCCTAGGTAAGAACAACTGCAAGCCAAGGTCCAATGCAACAGTACAGAAATGACTGCATGCTTATCCACGATTGAGTCATGCAAATGCTGACCTCACTCCAGTAATATTCAAGTCAAGAGGTAGATCCTTAAGCGAATGAAACCACCGATAAATGGAGGGCTTCTTTGACAAAATGGCGAGGCGTTTTCCAAAACAATTGCACTCGATTTCGTTATTATTGCACGCACATGCGAATCAAATCGCTCAAAAACAATCTAGTTCACTCGTCCACGGAGTATGGAACAACACATTCTCTTTCAGATGAAGTCTTGTGATCCCTTACTGTCCTGTTGGCCACACCCACTTCCGCTACCATATAAGGTATTTCCCCTTCCATGCGGGGCGCTGTAAGTTACAGCAAATGCACAGGCCATGCGGGAAATTCCGTCACTGGGAAACGTTCTTCAGAACATGGCTTGTACTAAACAACCCCATCCATACCTGAACCGAGTCAATGATTTACGATGTGGTCATTGAGCAAAAGACAAGACACAAGTGGTTGAAACTAGTGGAAAACCAGCAAATTAGAGAAATTTTTAGATGTTTTTCATAACAAACAAACTGCATGGTTGTTTGTATTGGGGTGAGGGAGTGTGTAGCCAATAAGAAATGAGATACATGGGAAATCACCCATGACCACCACCCTCCTGAGGTGAATATACTGTAAAACTATTCAGGATATAAAGAACAAATATAAATAAAAAAAGAACACTATAATTTTATTAGCCTATTTTATGCATTTTAATTTGTGATCATGTTAAAATGTTAAAAGATGGATCAGGCAGCAGGTTAAATATCTGCATAAGCTTTTCGTATCCAAACACTCAAATGTTTTTTCTGAGCAAACAAAGCAGGCTGTAACACTATCCAGTGTATTTGTAATGGATACAATGATTGTCCAATTTTGTAGCCTGCAATGTATAGACCAAAATTTCTGTGAGAGTGACAAAAGCAAACATTATATCTTTCATCTTTTAGAGGCATTTTAGCGCTACCATTTGAATTAAAACTGTACTTTTTTATATTTACCATTTTCAATTAAAATGTTTAAAATGAAATTGGAGTGATTATGGGGGTGATTATTATTTTTTAGATTCGATTAGCTGCAACAAATTTATACATAACATAAAATGTCCATGTTTTATGACTGTTACAACCAGGGTGCAAATTATTGGGGGGGGGTTTGGGACGGTCTGATCCCCCTTAAGAAGGCTGGATCCCCCCTGAAGCACAGCAAAACAAGATGTTAGAAATAGCCATACCTGTAATATGAAGCTTTACTTGTAAATATGAAGATAATTTTCTAGCTCTGACTGATTTTAAAGGGACACCAGGCAAGCCTGAGTGTTTTTTCTCTACGAAGCTCCCCCTAGTTCCCCCTGGTGTCTGGTAGTAAATGCTTTCAAACACACTGTCGTAAAAACGAACTGTTGTTCCTCCCCCCTTGCCACGAGCAACCCAGCTGATCAGCTGTCAACCCAGCTGAGCATGAACCGGCTATTTCAAAACTTCAAAACTAATATCGTAACTTCTATATTTGCAAACAAGACGGTCACGGAAAATATTTTGAGTCTGGGCTTCATTGTAGTTCACTAGGATTTGTAGCATATTATGGATCAATACAGAATGCGATCGGTGAGCCATCGGCTCCTACACTATGTAGCGCACTGCAAAAAAAACACACAAAAAAAACACCCCGGCTCCAAATAAAAGCAAAGTAACACCTGGATGCAATGTGCAAGCTAAATTAGACACATAGAAGGGCAGCATCCATCTAGCTAGATCAAGCCAAAATCTCCACTAGCCATTTAGACGCGGGTAGGATACACCGGTGTCTTGATCTAAAGAATTGGATATCTATTTATTTGCAAACTAAGTTACACAAATAAAACCGACAGAGGAAAGGCCAGAAATCAAACGTGTTTGCTAATGAAAATGCTAACATCAAAGTTATAGTATCTAGCGTAGCCTACTAGTAAGCCCGTAACAGACACGAATCATAATAAAAACCTTTACAGACAATAGCAAACATCCTGAGGTCACAATTACTTGAAATTTAAATATAAAACACAGTTTATTCCAAAGTTACTTACAAGTGCAACAGCAAGAAGGCCAGGTCAGCATCCGTTTTGCAGGCTTCTGTTTCTCTCAGTTCTCGCCATTCTGAAAAAGCCAGTCCGATATTTACTCGAGTCTGACTTTGTGCTCGGTCAGTCTCCCGTTTCCTCTTTCGTTGATCCTCCGACAAAGATTTCCTAGCTTTCTGCTTCTTATTTACAGGCTCAGTCATAACTCAATCTATCGTTGCCCTTTGCTTAGCTAGCCGGTGCTTGAATGGGGGCGTGTACGTGTGCAGTGCCGTCAAGCAATTCGTTACATCGTGAGACCTGATATTATGCGATACTTCCTGACGGCGAGGCCGGCGGCCCGCCGCCCCAAAGTTGCAAGTGAGTTTTTTCCGCTCTCAGGCACCAGGGGGCTGCGAAACCACCACAAATCAACCCAAAATAAGTAATATAACCATTCCACTGACTTCGAAGCTGTTCAGTTAAGGTAAAAACGTTACCTGGTGTCCCTTTAAATTATAATTTTTGCCACCCCTAAAATGGGTCATACCATTAACTTTAACTGAGCAGTTGAATTAAATAGGCTATGCTATAAATTCAGGGACATGCTTTTATTGCATGTAACTAAGAACATAATGTGTTTAAAATGCATATACACAGTTCAGTTGAATGATAACATATGCTGAATGTACAAAGAAAACTTTGTTGAAAATATCCACAACTTAACAACAACACTAAAATAGGAGCAAGCAGTTTATTGCACGTGAAAGTTGCG
The DNA here is from genome assembly GCA_026230005.1 of Gila orcuttii. Lineage (NCBI taxonomy): Eukaryota > Metazoa > Chordata > Actinopteri > Cypriniformes > Leuciscidae > Gila > Gila orcuttii. Next base: position 42,275,409 of record JAPDVR010000013.1, on the reverse strand, counting down.
TTCATTACTATAATAGTAATATACACAGTACAGAAACATTACTATTTTGAATGTTTTTGAAAGAAGTCTCTTACGCTTATCAAGCCTGCATTTTGATTAAAAAATACAGACATTTTTTTATATATTGTAAAATATTATTACAATTTAAAATAATGGTTTTCTATTTTAAATATACTTTAAAATATAATTTATTTCTGTGATGCAAAGCTGGATTTTCAACAGCCATTACTCCAGCCTTCAATGTCACTGTCACACGATCCTTCAGAAATCATGGTTTATGTATTTTTGATCAAATAAATGCAGGCTTCTTTTAAAAACATTAGAAATAGTAACTTTTGACCGATACTCTGTCTCTGTGTCTGTGTGTGTGTGTGTGTGTGTGTGTGTGTGTGTGTGTGTGTGTGTGTGTGTGTGTGTGTGTGTGTAAACATATATTACGTGCACCTCCACCCTGGTTACCACAACTCTGGAGTATGTTGTAACAGCACTTTTTGAACTAGACACCAATTTACACAGTTTAAGGATAAATTAACTAACATGTAGCAGACAAATAAGGGAATATTATATCACAATCTAAGAAACTTAAAAGAAAAAAGCACGGAGTTACAGTTCCATTTCCCAACCGAATGTAACGTTACACCAACAGAATTCGCAGACAACAGTCCTAATTCCATTCTCACTGATTCGATTTTTATCAATATAAAAAGGGAACAGAGTGTCAAGGCAAGACAGACTGCCTTTTACAGTGGTTGTGAAAATTCAGAATCTGGGCTCTGTAACTCCAATCACGCCTCCAATTCTGCATTTGTGCCGAGGTTCAGCAGCACGAACATGATCAAGCATGTGCTGCTGTGAGTAAGGAGACACCCATAGGCCTCATCATGTCAGTGTTTGTGGTCTCTCGCTCTCTCTCTTTCTCTATCCTGTGCCTCTCTCTCTCTCTATCATGTGCCTCTCTCTCTCTCTCTCTCTCTCTCTCTCTCTCTCTCTCTCTCTCTCTCTCTATCCTGTGCCTCTCTCTCTCTCTCTCTATCATGTGCCTCTCTCTCTCTCTCTCTCTCTCTCTATCATGTGCCCTTCTCTCTCTCTCTCTCTCTCTCTCTCTATCATGTGCCCTTCTCTCTCTCTCTCGCCTTAAAATACAGTGCAAAGCCATCAGACATGCGGGCCACCCATTCACCGGGTATGGCATGTGCTGAGTGTACCAGCCTCAATAAAAAAAAAATCTGATACCTTGAATGCTATTCGGGTGCGTAAAACATTATTCTCATACAATACTGGAATTAGATGCATGTTACGTATGCATGCAGACTGCATGCTTAATCGTAAAACACAGATGGGCGCTTGACTGCATCCTATTTAATAGCTACAATGCATGCATGATTGATTCCAAGATCTCAAAATGCAAGTACATAAACGATTACATTTTGTCCTAGGTGAAAACGACTGCACTCAGTCAGTAAGCGCTGCGATGGCTCTTAGGGGAGGCTGACACAAGTTTACATGACACAGTTGTTGCAACACCACCAAATGTTGCACAACAGTAACACGATCCATAATAATGCAGGTACAGATCTGACATACACACTGCTGACACCATCACTGATTTAAAGGAAACGCATGCATTTAGACAAACAGATCGTTAGACATTTGTTGCAACACAACTGTTCTAACGATAAGCACTTTCTGTTGCCGCTCACATAGTTGCAATGCTCGCTGCGCTCGTGCAAAAAATGTGTTTTTATGAAGACGGTTCGCCACTCGTAACAATGACTGTAAAAGCGCAACTAATTGTTTCTGTCAAAAGTATGTAACCACCCAATCGAAATCATGCTCCCGAGCAAGGTCTTCTTTCGACGTCCTGCAGAAACTCATCAAATACACGTTTTACGAGGGGAAATACATACGAACTGGATCTAGTTGGAATGACTTATTGCGCATTACATTACCTTTAGAAACATCTGCGACGTTTCTCCAGCGATCCAGATCTTTTTCGTGTTGCTTTCAAGAAAAAAGGGGGAAAAAAACTTTAAGCATTTGACTGTAGCGTCACTTCCTCGTTGGAAACAAGAGCGCCACCCGCTGCAAATTGCACAGTGATGTCATTTTTCTCTTGCACCTTCAATACAGGAGACAGACACCTTTAAAAATTGTGGCATATTTACGATCACATAGGAATATTACCATACTCGAGTTCAATCAATGTAAACTCCACATCCTAATGTGCTTTGAAACAATTACTGTAACAAAATAGCCCTTAAACGATTCCATAAGGAATCGAATGTTAAAGATTTGCACTAGTGCTCAAAGTAAACACAGACGATCTCCGAATTGTAAAACGAAGCTTTTGAGTCGAATCGTTTTTTATTCTGTTGAACCTTTCAGAACCGTCTGAACAATTCGTTTACGAATCGGACTGAATTGGTCCAAGTGATTCTCGACTACGACTCGTTGAACTGCGAGCTGCTAATTTTAGTGTGCATTTTATTGATGCACATAAAACGTTTGAGTCAAAACAGGGCTGTATTTTAGTATTGTTTAATGTAAATTCAAGTTGGGTTGTAAATTACTTTATGTTTTTCAAAGCTGCAACAAACTAACATGAACTCATGAAATTACTGTGAATCTGCTTATTATTGTTATGATGTTGTTGTATGTTAGTATGCATATCCCCGCTTTCATAGACAAGGTTTAAGCTAGTCTCAGACTAAAATGCGTGTTTGAGCTGTTTTAACTAAAAGCAACTTGAACTGAAATATCTTAAAATATGTCAGTGCCATTGTTTTGTCTCAAGATGCACACCACTAATGTTTTTAAGGCACGTTTAAAAAAGATACTTAAATGTCCTAATTGGACTAAGGCCTAATCCTGGCTTAGTGTAAACCCTGTCTGTGAAACTTGGCCATATAGTCATAAAAAGAACCGGTTCTTTGAAAGGAACTGTTCAAAAGAACCGATTCGTGAGTCTGATTTCCCATCATTACAGCACATGAGACCAGTCCTTTAACTATCTTGCAGCCAATCACACGAGCGCCTGGGTGTCATGTGATTATATCAGGAAGAAATGCAGTCGCTGCGAGCAAGATTTTGAGAGTTGCATTATAAATCTTAAAAAAAAACTTGAGTAATAAAATAAAAAATAAGGAAAATGTTAAATGTAAAAAGAGTTGTGTTGCGCTCCCGACCAGGTAAACCATGTTGATGATTTTGATTAGTTTACACTTAATTAACAATAACATCGTCCACTAATCAGGATGTTACTGTACTGCAAGGGTCTCCAGTTCATTGGTTTTCCCTGTGTATGATCAGGAAAAAATGGTCATCCGGTTCCAGAGAATTTTCGTGTAGAAGAGATTATGAAATCCACCGAGTTGAAAGAAGGCCAAGTGTTAGTTCGGACACTCTTTCTTTCAGTTGACCCTTACATGGTGAGATGACCTTCCTTCCTTCATTCTTTCTTTCCTTCCTTCCTTCCTTCCTTCCTTCCTTCCTTCCTTCCTTCCTTCCTTCCTTCCTTCCTTCCTTCCTTCCTTCCTTCATTCATTCTTTCCTTCCTTCCTTAATTCGTTCCTTCCTTCCTTCATTCTTTCCTTCCTTCCTTCATTCTTTCCTTCCTTCCTTCCTTCCTTCCTACTTTCTTTCCTTCCTTCATTCATTCTTTCCTTCCTTCATTCATTCTTTCCTTCCTTCATTCTTTCCTTCCTTCATTCATTCTTTCCTTCCTTCCTTAATTCTTTCCTTCCTTCCTTCCTTCATTCTTTCCTTCCTTCCTTAATTCTTTACTTCCTTCATTCTTTCCTTCCTTCCTTCCTTCCTACTTTCTTTCCTTCCTTCATTCATTCTTTCCTTCCTTCCTTCATTCATTCTTTCCTTCCTTCCTTCCTTCCTTCATTCATTCTTTCCTTCCTTCATTCTTTCCTTCCTTCATTCTTTCCTTCCTTCCTTCCTACTTTCTTTCCTTCCTTCATTCATTCTTTCCTCCCTTCCTTCCTTCCTTCATTCTTTCTTCCTTCACTCTTTCCTTCCTTCCTTCCTTCCTTCCTTCCTTCATTCATTCTTTCCTTCCTTCCTTAATTCTTTCCTTCCTTCCTTCCTTCCTTCATTCTTTCCTTCCTTCCTTAATTCTTTACTTCCTTCATTCTTTCCTTCCTACTTTCTTTCCTTCCTTCATTCATTCTTTCCTTCCTTCCTTCCTTCATTCTTTCCTTCCTTCATTCTTTCTTTCCTTCCTTCCTTCATTCTTTCCTTCCTTCCTTCCTTCATTCTTTCCTTCCTTCCTTCATTCTTTCCTTCCTTCCTTCCTTCCTACTTTCTTTCCTTCCTTCATTCATTCTTTCCTTCCTTCATTCTTTCCTTCCTTCATTCCTTCCTTCCTTCATTCTTTCCTTCCTTCCTTCATTCTTTCCTTCCTTCCTACTTTCTTTCCTTCCTTCCTTCCTTCCTTCATTCTTTCCTTCCTTCATTCTTTCCTTCCTTCCTTCCTTCATTCTTTCCTTCCTTCCTTCATTCTTTCCTTCCTTCCTTCATTCTTTCCTTCCTTCCTTCCTTCCTACTTTCCTTCCTTCCTTCCTTCATTCTTTCCTTCCTTCCTTCATTCTTTCTTCTTGTTATCTTTTATGTGGTTTATGTTTTTATGAAGTAAATACAATACCATACCTCTTCATTCCATTCCGTTAATTCTATTATATTCTGTGTGTGTGTGTGTGCACACCTGTACATACTTGTCTATTTTGTTTGTGTGTGTGTATATATATATATATATATATATATATATATATATATACATGCATACTATTCACAACAAATATCAGCCTGAATGAATTTATTATCATCATGCATTAACTTATTCACTTATTTATGAAACAATATAACACCAAACTCAATTCAGCGCTGTCGCATGAACGATGATACTGGAGCGGACTACCTGTTGCCATGGAGATTAGATGAGTGTGTGGATGGAGGTGGAGTTGGTGTAGTCGAGGCCAGCAAGAACAAGGCATTATCTGTGGGGAATATCGTCACCTCCTTCAACTGGCATTGGCAAACCTATGATGTGATGGATGGCAGCCTTTTACAAAAGGTGTAATGTTTAACTATCAAATAGTCTTTAAGTTTGATCAAATAGAGCTCTGATGTATATGGATATGAGGCTTTATGTTGTGTGGTGTACTCGTTCTTGCAGGTTGACCCAGAGATGGTAGATGGACACCTGTCATATGTTCTTGGAGCGGTGGGCATGCCTGGCCTCACTGCTCTGTTAGGTGTGAGAGAGAAGGGTCATGTGACTGCAGGAACTCATCAGACAATGGTCATCAGTGGAGCAGCTGGAGCTTGTGGGTCAGTTGCTGGACAGGTAATGTGTGTACGAAACTGACCTGTACGAAACTGGCCTGTTCTCTACTAAAACATAGAGATTTAGTTATGATGAAATAGAATTTTTATTTTCCTTTGCATGTCGTTTTGCATACAGACATTGTCAAAACGATCGCCGTTTTGAGGATCCATGAAACCAATAAAAACTGTGTATTCTGCTCCCAGGCCAGTCGTTGGTGATGTCACTTTGTAAAGTAAAACTACACACCTATAGACTGATCACGTAATACGCATTACGTCACCGGTTTCACAAATTCGCGTTTTGTTGTTGTACACGGAGACGATAATGTATCGTTTTTTTTTTTAAACTTGCACTTTGAAACCCATTTTCAAGTTTGCATTTTCAGGCCCCCAAAACACCGTTAGCACATAAAATGTTTTCCGTATATAGTTGAAAACGGTGTCATGTAAACGGACCTCATTAGATATTATATAGAGTGCTATAAGTCACACTATGTGCTTCATGCATAATACATTCTTAAAGGACAATTCCGGCTAAAAACGAACCTAAATAACACATTACCGAGTCGACCGTTCTCTGGGATGCGTTTTCATGATAATCGAATGTACCCAGTTTTAACGTTAGTTTTAGTTTAACCACAGATTAGCTTATAACGCTAGTGTTTGGGGCATCAAATAAGTAAAAATAAAAATCGCTAGTTAGTACCACTAACAAGGCTCAAAATAGCCCCACACTAATACGCTAGCATAATGAGGGTCACTACCTGCAAACCGAAGCATTGAGAACTTTGTAAGTGTACAGACAGTTTAATAAGAAGATACTTTATGAAGACAGTTCACTTCTCGTATACAAGCAGGAGCCATCTTTGGAAAACAGACTCGACCAGTCGAACCACGAACGCCGTGCTACGTGAGCGGAACTGTGACTATCGACCAGCACGTAGCACGGCGTTCGTGGTACCGTGTTAGTGTGGAGCAATTTTTATTTTTACTTATTCGATGCCCCATACACTAGCGTTATAAGCTAATCTGTGGTTAAACTAAAACTAACGTTAAAACTGGGTACATTCGATTATCATGAAAACGCATCCCAGAGAACGGTCGACTCGGTACCCATGTGTTATTTAGCCCTAGGTTCATTTTTGCTTTAACTTAAATCAATTTTGCTCTGTCCTTGCCAGGTTATTTTAATTCTCCCCTCTGCTGTTTAAGATTGGCAGATTGGATGGTTGTGAGAGAGTCGTGGGCATTTGCGGTTCCGACCAGAAATGCCAGACCTTGGTAACGGAGCTGGGTTTTACAGCAGGGATAAACTACAGAGATGGAGATATCAGCTCAGCGCTGAGAGAGCAGTGCCCCAGAGGCATTGATGTATACTTTGACAATGTAGGTGGTCCCATCAGCGATGCTGTTATATCACAGGTACAGTACTCACAGAATGTGCTGCCTTCTTACAACTGTTTTTTTTTTTTTTTTTTTTGGTAAATTTCGGAGGGTCGTTTTTGTGTTAAAGTGCAATTCTCATGCTGTGTAGATGAATCCCGGTGGTCATGTGATCCTGTGTGGCCAAATCTCACAGTACAATAAGGATGTACCTTACCCACCTCCTCTAAGTGAGCATACCCAAGATGCTTTGCGTCGCAATGACATTACAAGGTATCAGAGAGAAACCTAGTTTGTTGGCTAATACATTTGTATGTTTGTGGTTTTCTTTATATGAATTTGATGTTTGAATTTTTCTAGTGCTGTCAATCTATTACAAAGAAAACAAATTAATCAAGCATTTTTCTGTAAGTAATTGTGATTTTTCAAAATTTTTCTCAATTTCTGGGAATGAAATGAGTAATTATAGGCATTCATCATTACAGTATAATTGAAAGCCATTTTTCTTTCTTTCTTTTCTTTACCTTCTTGACCCAGATAAAATTGTATTTTTATAAATAATATTAATGAGATCAACACTTTACATACCAGTGAAATTTCACAATTCTTAGTTACAATTTTAATATCACAACAAAAACTATTAGCCTAACTAATATAAAGTTCAAACATCAGACAAGTAAACAGTCTGTAATAAAATAAGAACAAATAAACAAATTACAAGTGATGGCACAAATGAATACAATAGAATAAAGATACAAATGAAATAAACACTGCTTTAAGATTTTCTGGTATGTCTAACAGTAATATTCAGGTAAGAAATAGCACAGAAAATTAATAAAGTAATCAAATATAAAATAACAATGCACAGTCTTCACTGTATTGAATATAGACTCTTTCTACAAAAGTTATCCAGTCAAGAGCAGTGAGTGATTTTCTCTTGTTCTTTTGTCCTTCCTCCCATCTAGCGGTGAAATTGTATTTTGCATTCAAACGAATTGTGCTCTCCAGCGCCTCGCTTTTTCAAATGCGTGTTGCATCTACGGTAGCTGTTATGTACCAAAAAGCTATGACAGGATGTCTTCTAATAGCACTTCGTCGAGTTTTCCTTCGGGTGAACAGGTTTGTTATTTCAAACAAACTGCAACTTGACACAACGAACAAACGAATGTTACAGTATGAATTACTGACTGTGAAAAACACAGGGCAGCGACAAGCGCCTCTCTCTGCTCTGCTCCTCCGTTTCTGCTTTCAGTCACGTGACGCTGGCTCTGAACGAAAACGCGTTGTGGAAACGCGTTGGTCTAGTACTTTTTGACCCTCTCTGCTATTATAGTTTTTCAAGATGGCGGAACGACATGGAAGCCTCCGTGGACCTTCCCGTCACATGTAAATAAAGATAATAAATTCTTCGTTTACGAGGATAAGTCAGATAATTGGCAGAGGTATTTGTACACCATTGAGGACATATTTATGAATAAAAATATTGATTTTAGATAATAAAATACCTAAAAAACTACACATTGTCCCTTTAACATTAATGACAGACAGCAGCGGGTATATTATGCTGCTGTTACTTTAAGACCTGACGCACAATCTGACACAAATCTGATTTTCTCCAACTCTTTACGTCCCTTTAACTCATTTAAGACTGTGCTTACAAAGATACAAAAACGGGCATTTTGACAATTTTAGGCGAAGCGCAATAAGACCATCCGCACGGACAACTGCACATTTTTCGGGTGTTTCACAGAGAGCAATGGTTGAGTTATTTTTAACACATTATAAAGGAAATATTGATCACAGAAATGTTTTATTTTTTGACAGCCATATAATTTTGATATTCCCAACTTCAATATGTTCACAGGGAGAGATTTGTTGTATTGAACTACTTGGAGAAACATGAAGAAGGTCTTATGCAGCTCAGTCACTGGGTAAAGATGAGCCAGATAAAGGTAAATCTACCACAATCATGTTTCCTCACATGTAAAACGGAACAAACTTTTTATACACCATATTCCTTCTTTTCATTTTACAGGTGTTGGAAACTGTTGTAACTGGTATAGAAAACATGGGAGGTGAGAGTGTGTTATTGTCATTAATTTTTGAAGTGTACTCTGCATACATATTGTATGAACCGTCCTTGTTTATTATATTAATACTATACTTGCATATTTCAGAAGCGTTCTGCTCCATGATGACTGGAGGCAACGTAGGTAAACAAGTTGTCAAAATATCAGACTGACACAAACATCTGCATCTGGAGGCCTTGTGGGAGTTTTGCGGTGTAGTTGTGATGAATCTGGGCTGGTAACTCAAAGGTTACTAAGAAGCGCTCTATTGAAAAGACATTTGATGTTGCTTCAGTGGGCCTGTCCCTTTAAGTGTGCTGGAAGGCACTATAGATAAAGGCATCAGATAAATGACAAGTTTAAAATTAAATTAATTTAAATTAAAATTGGCCTTGTGCTTAATGTCCATTTTAATGTCTAATGTTTAATTTTAATGTCCGTTTTCAGTAACATATCCAAAGTTTAACATAAAAAAGTTTGATTGAAAGACTGCTTGAGGTTTGCCACTGAAAATGTATATAATTTGTTCATACAAAGAATGTAACAGAATGTCTCAGTCTCACCAAGGCTGCATTTATTTGATCAAAAATACAGTAAAAACAGCAATATTATGAAATCTTATTACAATTTTAAGTAACCATTTTCTGTTTTTATTTATTTTAAAATGTAATTTATTTCTGTGATGACAAAGCTGAATTTTCAGCATCATTACTCCAGTCTTCAGAAATAACTCTTATAGGATTTGGTGCTCAAGAAATATTTATTATTTTTAATGTGGAAAACAGTTGTGCTGCTTAAGATTAATGTGGAAACTGATACATTTTTTTCAGGATTTTTTTGGATGACTGTTTACTGTTACTTTCGATCAATTGAATGCATCCTTGCTGAGTAAAAGTATTAATTTCTATTTTTAAATTCTTACTGACCACAAACTTTTTAACAGTATATGTGCCAGATATCAAGATGGTGGCTAGTTTGAAAATGGTTCTATTTGATTAGCTTTATCTCTTACAAGTACATTAATTGTACTAAATATATATATATATATATATATATATATATATATATATATATATATTTAAGACAATAAGATTACAAACTCTTTGATACCTTTACATGAAAAAGACGCCACAAAATATGAAAATCACAATATGAAACCCCTTTACTTTGTTGTACAGTACATGAATACAGCCAGATAAATCAATTGCAAGATAATTCAGAAATGTGAAATTTAGGTCATTTTCAACAACCATGTCAGCTGTAAATCTGAATAAAGAATATTTATTTGGACGTTTTGTGGTGACCAATTTTTAAAAGTAAATTCTGAATAAGAAGTAAATATGTATTAATCTTTCACAAAAATCACATGATCACAGAAACAGAGAATGCCCATAAAACAGCGCAGAACAACTGGAAGGAATATACATTACAATATCAATGTGGATGCATACATTAAAATAAGTTAAAATTCAATACAGTAATTAAAACCAAATCACATATAAGCAGATATTTCATCATCAGACATTCAAAGTCCTATTGGCTCACCACAAATCCAGATTTACATGTACTGAGTAAATGTGGAATCTTCTAAAAAAGTGAATTCTCACTATAATGTGCCTTAAAACTGCAACAAAACTCTTTCAAAATAACATTCAGGTCATTGAAAGACAAACTAGAGCAGCCTATTGTTCAAGTCTTTACTTTCCTGAGAGAGAACAGAGACCTTGAGCGAGTGACCTGACAAAACAGTGAATTCACCAGAAACTCGTCACAGCGCTTTCTGTCGCCTGTCAAGTGGATTCTGGGGGCAAAATACCTCAATGACAACACACAAATGGCCATTGTCTTTAGGTTGTTTGTGTGGTTTGCAACTGTGCAAAACCAACTATAAAAGAGCTGCTAAACAATTCTCTAATAAACATGTAACAGAATTATGCACATTTGATTGTTTCCATGTGTTGTATTTAATTCTATATGCTATATTGGCACGTGCCCTTTAGCATACCAAAATGTCTGGCATGTGTTTAGATCTGTATTAAGTGGCCATTAGTGTATTAATTATTAACTGTGACTACGAACCATTGTGCATTGTATGAAAATGTTCTACATTCATGCTCATCTATATAAATATAGTGGTTTCTTCCTTTTGAGAGGACAGTCTTTTTTGGAATATGCATTTGAATGTTTAATAGGTTTGAGTAAATAGTGATAAAATCAAGATCTTCCACTGCAGATGGCGGATTATATTTTTGGCAGTAAAGAAGCTTACTTTGAGTTACATACTAAGACTTATTACACGGCTCTGAAGGGTTAATTTACTCAGAAATGTAAATTCTGTCATCAATTCCTCACCCTCATGTCCCTCCAAACCCACAAGACTTTTGTTTATCATTGAAACACGAATGAAGATATTTGCAATGATTACCGAAAGATTCCTGTCCCTCCATTCAAAGGCCACAAAACCTTCATGCTTTAAAAGGTTCATTTTAAAAGAAATCCATATGAATCACCATCGCTTTATATGAACAGTTGTAATATAGGCTTGTATTCACATATAAACATCGATCAACGTACATCAAATATGGACAACGGAAGCTCAAACTGAGAACCAATGAGGTTTGCTCTTGTACGTTAGGTATCGTTAAGCTGTAAAAACATCTTTATTTGTGTTTCGAAGATAAACAAAGGTCTTACAGGTTTGGAACAATATAAGGAGGAGTAATTGATATTTTTGGGTGAACTAACCCTATAATATTGACAACTTCTGGTCAATGTTGGCATTCTATGTCAAATATTTTTGTATAATAACCACTAAACTATAATATTTAACATTATTCCAGGCAATTTCATGTCCCTCGTGTGTCGGTACAGTGTTCCTAGCATAATAAAATGTGGGTATTTTGGTAAGTAGCCATGTAATAAGTGTGGATAATGCTGGTCATTATAATTCTGATTGGTTGAACAGTGTCTCATTACACTCACATACACAGTTCCAATCTGTTTTCTGCTATTTTCATTGGTGGATTGATGTATGATTCTGTCTGAAACAATTTGCGAGAATGGCCAACTTTGTCACATAAATTAACCTTTACATATTATTGTGTACAGGTGTATTGAGAAAATTGAGAAAGAGATATCTTCCCCTCTTTACAGTGTGATATATGCTTTAAAAAAAATTGAGAAGATCCATATTAAATGACCTCTCTGAGTAGTGGCAGTTTCGTGCAGAATCATTAAGAATATCAGGCAGTCTTATCCGTTCTTGATTGCTCCTCACACATAAAAACAAACATAATTTGACAAGAACATGATGTACAGATTATCAAAGTAATAGGTATGCTTAACCACACACGTCTGTTAGGACTTCAACACTGCTTAGGTTCACAATGGCTATGAAAACTACAAACGTGTCAAAGGTTTTAAACGGCTCTATCATCCACGTGTGATGATGACAACATCCTCACTCCATACAACGGATTATGTTAAAGGATTAGTTCACCTCAAAATGAAAATTTCCTAATGATTTACTCACCCCAATGCCATCCAAGATATCCATGTCTTTCTTTCCTCAGTGGAAGAGAAAATAAGTTTGAGGAAAACATTTCTGGATTTTTCTTCGAATAATGGACTTCAATGACAACCAGCGTTTTGAAGTCCAAATCAATGCAGTTTCAAAGGTCTTTGAAGTGCTTCAACAGTCTGTGCACGATCGCAGCTGAGGAAGAGTCTTATCTAGCGAAACGATAGGTCAATTAAAAAAAAAAAATGTATATATATATATATCAGCTCAATCCGAACAATTGTAGTTAAAAAGTATATATATATATATTTTTTTTTAATTGACCTATCGTTTCGCTAGATAAGACCCTCTTCCTCAGCTGCGATCGTGCACAGACTGTTGAAGCACTTCAAAGACCTTTGAAACTGCATTGATTTGGACTTCAAAACGCTGGTTGTCATTGAAGTCCATTATTCGAAGAAAAATCCAGAATGTTTTCCTCAAAAAACGTATTTTCTCTTCCACTGAGGTAAGAAAGACATGGATATCTTGGATGGCATCGGGGTGAGTAAATTATTAGGAAATTTTCATTTTGAGGGTAACATCCTTTAACTAAAGGCTATTTTTTCTATCCTAACATGTAATGGGAATGATTGGCAATTTGATGACAGTGGTGAAAGGAGGGAAGAGCTTGGCACAAAACAATGTCTGTCACAATGATACAGGTGAAGGCCCCTCTTCAACCGTCAGCGTCACAATGGCCGGTTGGCGTCTTTGAAACGAGGAGGAGTTCCCCACCATGCTCTGTACACCAACAGCAGGCCCATGAGAAAGGCCCAGGTACGTACGGGAGACAGGAAGAAGGCCAGTGGCCCGTAGGTCTCCAGCAGGAAGTAGCAAGAATAGGCTTGCCAGATCATGAGGACCAGCATGCCGAAGTGCATGGCCAGAGTCCTCCAGCGGCAGCCCGGCCGGCAGATCTGTGAGCGGAAGATGGTGCCACGACATCTGTGTTGAAGACTCCAGCAGAGGTAATAAGTGAGAGGCATATTGAAGAAAAGCACCTGTGGATGACAGACGGCATGTTATGACTCACCCGTTATAGTTAGGGTTGGGAATTGTAAGAGAGTTTCTGGTTGGAGATAGGAAAACAAACGTTTTCTCATGCTGAGAGTTGAAGGGTTAGTTCACCCAAAAATTTAAATTCTGTCATTAATTACTAGCCCTCATGGCGTTCCAAACCTGTAAAGGTGATGATACACAGGGCAACTTTTTGAGCAATGTTGCTGGGCAATCTTACCGAGCGATTGTTGCTTGGGCACTTTCCCATTGAAAATGGGCAATACATTTCTATCTGGATAATTTAGATCGGTTGTGGGCACTGTGTCTCGTCTGGTTGCCCGTTGACGGCAACATTGCCCAGCAACATTGCTCAAAAAGTTGCCCTGTGTATCATCACCTTAAGACTTTCGTTCATCTTCAAAACACAATTGAAGATCTTTTTGATGAAATCTGAGAGCTTTCTGTCCCTCGTTACGCAGCTACCACTTTGCCTCTTCAAAACGTTTATAAAGAGATCGTAAAACACATCCATATGAATTGAGCGGTTTAGTCCAAATATTCTGAAGAGACACGATCGCTTTATATGATGTACGGAGCCCCTAAATCAGGGGTGTCCAAACTCGGTCCTGGAGGGCCACTGTCCTGCAGAGTTTAGTTCCAACCCCAATTAAACACACCTGAAACAGCTAATCAAGGTCTTGATTAGCTGTTGAAGGTCATTAGGCATGCTAAAAACTTACAAGCAGGTGTGTTGAGGCAAGTTGGAACTAAACTCTGCAGGACAGCGGCCCTCCAGGACCGAGTTTGGCCACCCCTGCCCTAAATGGACGTGGTGGTGGAAAAAATTTGTGATGGGAGAATAATATATATATTTTTTTCAAATCTTTTACATTCCCTCGCAAAACCTGTTGTGAGCTTGGACAGACACTTCCTGTTTAATGTCCCGCTGGCAGTGCTTCAGAGATCTGTACGTTAATGGAGCGTTTCATAGTGTTTGAACTTGGACTCAAATATAAAGAAATGCAGTCAATGCTTAACTCAAGGAGTTCAGTGAAGTTGGCAATATATTCACATAGGCTATTCGAAGTTTATTTATTTGAGCTTCAGCAAGAACCAATGAGGTTCATTCTCGTGTAACGCAGCACGTTTGAGCTTCTGCAAGAGGTTTGTTCTCATATTTTTTGGTGAACTAACCCTTTAAGCATATGTATGTGTGTGGAAATACACATTTTGTTAAAAAATTAAATTTTAATTTGAGGTCTATTAGATGAGGCATTACATCTAGGAACATTCTCTTGTCGTTTACCGTCATTGTCAGGGAGTATTTTTCGTGTTGAAGGATGGTATTTAATGATTGTGCTTCAAAAAGAGCAACATATTAATACATATATTTTCAGCTTCCATATTTGTATTTTGTGGTAACCTTTTTTTAAAAGCAATAAGGTACTTTGCGTTGTGCCTAACAATGCCCTTCAGATGTGATTGTCACAATACAGCAAGGCCTCTCATTCATTTTTTCAAATAAAATGGAGAAAAGCTAGTTAAGTTTATGTTTATGTAAACACAAGTTTATGTTTTTATGTCCTTGTATAGCGAGACAGCAGACGCTGAACACACAACAAACTAGAGTATGTATTGTAGATGAAACTGTGCTGTTCATTCTCACAGAGACGCGTAGAAAATGCAGGCATCACATTGAAGTAGCAGACTAGTATTTTTTTTTTTTTTCATATATTAATTATACAGTCCTATTCTTGGACATTCAGCATTATACAGTCAATTCTATTTCTAATTTTGTACGGTTCTGGTTATTTCAGAAAAGAACAGGTTCTTGGTTCCCAACCCTAAATCCTGAATTACCTGCATGACTCCCACGACATATGTCAGACTGCCTTCAAGGAAATGCCCATCCACAAACACACCAAACGCAAAGCAGACTCCATTGTGTCCATCTATGACTTCCCCAATGAACCATGGACCTGAAAAACCAGCAGACAAAGCACATGTTCCTTCTTCACACTAATTGCAAGGACACGTTGCAACGGAGTTCATCCTGACACGTCTTTAATGAACTCTTTAACTTTTTTTCTCCATTCTGTCACCTGATGGAGTTTTGGTTCCTTGCCACTGTCGCCTTTTTTCGCCTTTATTTGCCATTGGCTTTTGGCTTGCTTAGTTGGGGACATTTAACATTTAATTTTGAATTTAACAATATTATTACAACTTTAATTTCCTGTTATCTCTGTAAAGCTGCTTTGAAACAATTTGTATTGTAAAAAGCGCTATATAAATAAAGGTGACTTGACTCTTTAGCAAACCAAGTAGGGCTACATAATTGACCTATGGCTAAGCCACGCCCCCTCCACTCACTATGGCAGCTGTCACAGCAGGAGACATTTCACAGGAGGCAATTGATGATTTTTGGAGACAGAAAGATTATATAGATATACATTTTGGTAGAAATTTATCTAAAATATTGTGCTTTAATATGTAATTAATGGTTCATGATCAAATTAAATATGTACAGGTCTAAGTTGCATACGTTTCCAGGACAAGCCTTTTTACCATCTTTCCCAAGAGTACCTCTCCGTTAGTTTGGTGCTACAGTATTTACATGAATCATTCAGCACAACATTGCTAACATTTGTTATCTCGGTTATTTACAGATACGTTAATGAAGCTAAGTGACATGATGTACAACACAGCTAGAAGCTAACGTTAACGTTTTCTAATGTTAGGCTAACGTTATGTTAGAGATGTTAAAGATAATGTTCAAATACGTTGTTGACTTATCTTAGAACAGATGTAGACATCCTTGTTTAATTTATCCACGTTTAGTTGGTGTTGTGGTCTACCGCATAACTTAATCCAGACACTTATCTCGGTTAAGATGTGGCTTGGGAAAGGGTAAAAAATACACACCGTCGCCCAGCCTCTCAGGATACCTAATGTCAGAGTTGCATGTACTCCATGCACACCGTTTGACCATTTTAAACTTAAAATGACAAGAAAAAACATATAAAAACGAATGAAAACCGACTAACTGCAATGCATTTCAATCGACGAGGAAGCAGAGAATGTCCGAGTGTATGGGATAGCTACGTGCACTGTGATTGGCTCATCGCGTTTGGGGGCGTGGCTTAGCCATATCTCAATTATATTTAGCATGATTATAATTTCAGGTCACGTCCTTTTAAAGTGTGAGGTTTATTCAGAATTCACAACAAAAGTGACACAAAAACACAAAAAATAAAAGAATAGTCTGCCCCAAAATGAAAATACTTCTCTCTTTCTGTATAATAATGATCACAGGCCTTCTACAGTAGTAGTTTAAGTCATTATGTTCCATCAATGTGCAAAACTGTAAAAGTGGTGCCAGGCAATGACTTACCTAATGCTGTACACAGGTTGAACAGCAGCAGAGAGTAGAAGAACACATCGCTCTTACTGACAAGATGCAGGGAGATCCATGCTTGAGAAGACAGCCCTGATAAATTTGAAGAGTTTATAGTGTGAAATGTCAATTATGCTTTGGCACTATGAAGACAGGACAGAAGATCTGTTACACGTTCAAGCAACTGAAATACCTCTTGTTGAAGATACAGGCATAAATCTGAAGAGTACAAGTCCACCAAGGTTTAGTAATACAATTGCCACAAAGGCAATCCGTGCCTGTGGGAACACAGAGATACATTTAATATTCATTAACAGTAACTTTTATTGTTGTCCCAGATCCAGACTTTCAAACAAAAACTATGAAAATCCATCATACAAACGTGAATTATGATATGTTTAAAGCTTTATTCGAAATAAACAAAAAAAGCGTTGAGTGAAATAAACACCCATTTGTGTATGGCGTTTAATTTTTCAGCACCACACCATCACTTTGTTGCATTTTCCTACCAGTATGTAGTGGTCTGTGAGGAGGATGAAGGACTGGATGAAGCCAAAGCTTGGGGTGAGGTCCTCCTCCAGGGTGAAGTGCTGCTCTCGCACTTTTGAGCGTCCTGCCGAGTCCTGGAACAGGGAGACAGAGAAGATGTGAGAAAAGCTCACACTGGGCCATTCTCTTAAAATACCAGCAGTTCCACATTTAACCCTTTCACACATAAGTTTTAAACATTGTAGCTGACCCCCCAGCATGAGTATAAGGCAGCCATTATTTTAGAACGCATCAGCCTATTATTATTATAAACATTTATTTGTGGTTGCTAGGGTGTTCTTGTTGGTTACCAGGGCGCTGCTATATGGTTGCTAAGGTTCTGAATGGTTTAAGCATGTTGCTAAAGTGTACTGGGTTGTTGCCAGGGCATTGCTATATGGTTGCTTAGGTTCTGAGTGATTTAAGCATGTTGCTTTAGGTTGCTAGGGTGTTCTTGTTGGTTGCCAGGGAACTTCTATGTGGTTGCTAAGGTTTTAAGTGGTTTAAGCATGTTGCTCTGCAGTTGCTAAGGTGTTCAGGGTTGTTGCCAGGGCATTGCTATGTGGATGCTAAGGTTGGAATGGTTTAAGCGTATTGCTTTGCAGTTGCTTGGGATATTTTGGGTGGTTGCCAGGGTGATGCTATGTGGTTGCTAAGGTTGAAATGGTTTAAGCATATTGCGTTGCAGTTGCTTGGGATATTTTGGGTGGTTGCCAGGGTGTTGCTATGTGGTTGCTAAGGTTGAAATGGTTTAAGCATATTGCGTTGCAGTTACTGGGATATTTTGGGTGGTTGCCACGGTGTTGCTATGTGGTTGCTAAGGTTGAAATGGTTTAAGCATATTGCTTTGCAGTTGCTTGGGATATTTTGGGTGGTTGCCAGGGCATTGCTATGCAACTGTTAAAGTTCTAAGTGGTTTAACCATGTTGCTATGCAGTTGCTTGGAATATTTTGGGTGGTTACCAGAGCATTACTATGTGATTGAAGGTTCTGTGAAGGTTGGGTGGTTGCCAGGGTGTTACTATGCAATTGCTAAGGTTTTTTGTGTGGTTTTAAGCATGTTGGTATTCTGTGTTTTCTAAGTGGTTGCTTAAGTCTATCTGTATGATATTCTGTCTCCAGATATTCCTCCCTTGCAAAGTCTATGAGAATTTTTGCTCAATTTATCATCAACCAGACAGAATTTGATTGTCCAGTTGTTAAGAAAAATAATAACACACCTTTCCACAAGTCACGTGGTTTGAGGGAATGGTTACACCCTAAGGTTTCATACTTAGGGCTGATTACCTAATCATTACCTACCTCCACTTTTACTCTGATAGTGTGCAGTCCAGTAGCATAGAGTGTTGGATCCCAGAGCAGCACATATAAAGGACCCCCAGCACTGACCGCTTTTCCCAGTGTAATTCCATCCACACTCACATACACAGCTGTGATCGGAGATTCAGAAAAAGCCAGGACCCTACAGAACCCGACACATTCAGCAACAATAAGTGCAACTTCAAAATGTGGCATTCTTAGTATGACGAGACAAGACAGTGTGAGGTTTAGATGAGAGACAATAATGCTTCAGAAATTTAGAGCTGCACTATTAATCGTTAAAAGATCGTAATCTCGATTCGAACACCTACGCAATCTCATAATGACAACAATACGCCTGTGTTTAATAAACCTTTGACCAAATCACACTGGAACATTCAAAAGTAAGTAACTTAAAAGTAACTTGGCAATTCAAATAGCATTTGTATCAATTACATTGTTATGCCAGTAGGTGGCAACAAGTGACTGTTAAAAAAACATATTTGTTATTGAATCATTCATTCACGAGATTAGTTAAAAAAACGCTGATTCTTTCAGAAATTAAGTAGTCTTTAAGAGTGAGTCATTGAATCATTCATTTAAAGTTCACCCAAAAATGAAAAATTTGTCATCATTTACTCACCCACGTCGTTCCAAACCTGTACTTTAAGTCTTTCGTTCATGAAATAAAGATCTTTTTGATGAAATCTGAGAGATTTCGGTCCCTCCAGTTACGCAACTACCACTTTGACGCTTCAAAAGGTTAATAAAGAGATTGTAAAATTAATCCATATGAATTGATCGGTTTAGTCAAATTTTTTTTTAAGATAATCAATCGCTTTATATGATGAACATTTATTTTAGGCTTTTATTCACATATAAACATTGATCATCAAACAGAAGTTCAAACGTTCTGCGTAACACATGATAATGAACCTACCTCATTGGTTCTTGCTGAAGCTCAAACATGCTGAGTAACACGTGAAAGAACCTCATTGGTTGATGAATGTTTAGATGCGAATAAAAGCCTAAATTCAATCGGTTCATCATATAAAACGATCATTGCGATCAAACCGCTCGATTTATATGGATTACTTTTACAATCTCTTTATGACCTTTTTGAAGCGTCAAAGTGGTAGTTGCGTAACGGTCTATGAAGGGACAGAAAGCTCTCAGATTTCATCAAAAAGATCTTCATTTGTGTTCTGAGGATGAACGAAAGTCTTACGGGTTTGAAACAACATGAGAGTAATTAATGACAAAATTAAATTTTTTGGGTGAACTAACCCTTTAACATTTAACATTTAACATGGGAGTGTCATGATCTCTATTTGAAACAAAAATATTGTGATTCTCATTTTATCGTGCAGCTCTAATCAACATTTGGTGAAGGTTCTTGAAGGTTCAAGAGGACACACACAGAGACACCTGATGTGCGTGGAACTGCGGATACGACCCAGAGGCTCCACTCCTGGGTGAAGGTACTGTGCGTCTTTGGGATTGGTGATCAGCACAGCTGGCCAGTCCTCAAACTTCAAATCAGAGAAACTAAGCAGGTCATGGTCGAAAGCCAATATCCTGTACCTGAACCAAGGGAGAACTGCATGTAACTCATATATATATATATAGAAGAATTAGGGCACAACAAAATATCTTCCTCATATATCAGCTGTTGTTCTTGTACTTGTTCACACAGTCATCTATATTTACATCGTTTGGCATTCCCTTGAGTGTGGGCCTCGTTCTTTGTGAACGTACCTGCGGTTCTCCATCCAGTCTCCCAGCTCTAACTCCATCGTGCCTCCTTGATGTCGACTGTGCAGTACTGGCATGAAGCCTCCTAGTGTGTGTAGGTGCCCACACAAATACGCTACGGCTGTACTGTAAAAAACAACGGATGAAATTCCAAGGTTTAACAGAATACGATGTGTTTGCACTGAAATGAATGGACTTAGAGGCTGCAATTACCCTGCAATTACTTAAGACACTGTGTACTGTGTACACAATAATGCCCTGCCAAGACTGTGGCTGCTGAAAGTTCAGCTTTTAAAGCTGCAGTCCGTAACTTTTGGCGCTCTAGCGGATAATAATCAGAGCTGCATGCGTCTTGCGGAAGAACAGTGTAGCCGGAGCTACTTCTGTCTGTTTATGTCTATGACGAGTCACGCAGGCACTGGGCTACTCCGCACTGGTACGACCTGAACCAGTCTAAAATAGTCATAATATAAAGACTTATTATAGGTGTACAGTAGTGATTCAGGATAAGACAAAAACACGGTTTGGAAAATGGATTCATGATGTACTCGCTTATATACATTTTGGGAAGAAAAAAAGTTACGGACTGCAGCTTTAATATATATAAAATCTTTACTGTAAACTGTAATCATATTTGACAACCTTAGGCTGTTTAGTCAAAGTTTTGGCTAAGCAAAAATACCAAAATCATATTTAAAAAAAATATATATCTCAAACATATATATTTTTGCTATTTATAAGCATACTGCAACACAAGTATAAATTATTTGTGCCAGATATCAGTGGGGGGGGGGGGGAATCTAATTGGATGACAGAGTTACTGTGAGATTTCATCAAACCTCATGAGCTCTCGTATTCCTGGGAAGGGGGAGATGACAGTAGATGTGGTATAATGTCCAAACCAGATGGACTTGTTACTGCTCAAGCTCTCCTCTCTAAATGTCGCCAACATGTCCATCTGAGTCTATGGGGAAGATTCATATTTTAGTCCAAAGAGAAAGTTGTCATCACGTTCACATGGAGCTGCACGATTCTGGATAAATTGAGAATCACAATTTTTTGCTTCAACCTGAGATCACGATTCTGAGCAGACAACTGAACAAAATAATGCAATGTACTAGAGTTTCCGACAAAATGTTAATAACTGCAGTCTATTTAAAATGTTTAATTAATCTGCATGGATTATTTAAAAAAAAAACGGTGTGAATGATTCAATGACTCACTCATACATTCATTACTCACTCATTTCATTACTGGATAAATCCACATTTTTGAACGAACCACTTGAATGAATGATTCAATGACTAATTTATTTTTTAACAGTCACTTGTCGCCACCTACTGGTGTAACGATGTACCTGATACAGTCGTTGAAGCGTCATGTTACTTTCAAAAAGTGATGCTCTATTTTGATCACTTCCATAGACATCAGTGTTTATATCAGAACTGTAAAATTTTATCCCAGTAATTCTTTGATAATATGAATATTTTTAACAGAAATAATGATACTGTGTGGTTAAAAAGACTGTTTGTGAAGCGGTTTCATACCAATACATGACAACTGCTCTCTCTGGCTTGTCAAATGTTTAATGGACATAGCCGAATCGCTGTCATTTAGGAATAAGATTGCGTGGGTGTTTGAATCGAGATCGCAAACTTTAAACGATTAATCATGCAGCTCTACATTTACATAAGCAAAGGTAAAATGAACATATCTCCTACTTGATTGATAATCCCAAAGAAGTTATAGGGCCGTTTGGGTCCAGGGGTCAGAGTGGCATCGGCACAAATAAACGAGTAGTTCCCAAAAGGGGTTCTGTGTATGTAGTGGAAGGATCCAACTTTCTGATGTGCAGAGTACTTCCTAAGTATTCAGGAAAGGATAGAATAAAATGGTTGACAAGTCAGTGTAAATCTTGTATAACTGGTCTGACTGGAGAAGTCATTTCACATGACTTTTAAACGTGCATTAAAAAAGTAAAGGGATTTTTTATGTCGACTTTAATATCTGAACATTCGTGTAACTTTATAGCCATTATGTTCTGCATCTGTCATATTTGTACAGACCTGTAATAATTGTTCACGCTCTCCAGAGAAATAATATTGAAGGCATCTGAGGAGACAAGAAGAGAATTTTAGTCAAGATTTCCTGGAAATGGAAGAAGAGTGGGGACAAAATAACTGATAATGGAGCTCTTATTACATGTCTAGCAGCTTCTGTAATGTAACACCAGTTACAGGACCTGTGGGGAAATGGGATAATGGGAATAGGGGAAAAATGATATGTGAGCTATGCGAGTTCATTAGCCTCCATTAAAGCTGATGCCATTTTTGTACCTTAATATTTATATACTTATACCACATGAAACATTAACTGAATATTAACTGTATATTAAACATGTATTTTGATTGGCTGTGATTCTGCTGTGCTGCATAGCATTTTCTGTTTTAGCATTGACTTGTCTTCACAAACTTAAAATGTCACATCTGGTTGGTTGTAAAAAGAGGCTTAAAGGGATATATGTCAGTAGAACTATGGCGAAATATAATATAATATAAATTTCAGTCTGTTTCTCACACAAAGTAATCAAATGGCTCCTGAAGTTTTATGGAAAAGTGCAGCATGAATATTCATCTAAATATCTCCTTTTGTGTATGACAGACACAAATAAAATATTATATGGGTTTCAAGGGTAGCTGAGTAACGTTGATATTATTGTTAATTAAAACTAAACCTATAAACCCCAAAAAATCATTTTCGATAACTGAAATAAAGCTAAAATAAAATACCAGATAAAAAAAAACGTATTAAAAATGATAAAAACTTTAACATTAAAATGAAAAATATAAAAACAAAAATGAACCCAAAATATGAATATATACTAAAACAAGGCTGTCTGAATGATGACGAAATTTTCAATTTTGGCTAAACTATCCCTTTAAATCAAGATAGGAAACTAGAGTAATGATAAAATGATAAGCAGCCTCATTATGGCAAAGTTGTCATTAATCCACTGAAAATTGTTCTTGTGTCACAACAAGCAGGCAATATCCTGTTTAATTGAGCTGGGCTTCATTTCAAGTCATTAGTGCGACATAATAGTGTCCAGCTGTCTTTGCTTTAATTGTTTTATTGCCAACAGACACTGGGACAAAGATGAACAACAGTGACGTGCGATAGAGGAAACTTAATTCTGATCTTTATTTAGATCTCCCAACCAAACCTAAAGACACGTCTACGATGAAGTCTGGACACAACTGACAAAAGCAAAAGTGGGTCATTTTTGCAATGTTAAAATATTTTTCCTATCCCACTGAAATATGCAACTGTATGTAAGCTCCATTTGGGTACGTATTAAAGGGACAGTTCATCCAAAAATTTAAAATTAATTAATTAATCTCTAACCCTCAAGTTGTTCCAAACCTGTATACATTTCTTTGTCCTGCTAAACACAAAACAAGATATTTTAAATAATGTTGGTAACCAGACAGGGTGAGTAAATAATGACAAAAAAAATTGGGTGAACAATCCCTTGAAAATAGCGTTTTCATTTCAAAATGCTCTCCATCCACACTAGCGTTTTCCAAACGTTTCACACCCACACTGAAACATCGTAAAACAATTAAATCACCTTACTGTGCATGCATAAAACATAATAAAAGCTCACTAGGTGATACCGAGA
This sequence comes from Gila orcuttii, assembly GCA_026230005.1. Taxonomy (NCBI): domain Eukaryota; kingdom Metazoa; phylum Chordata; class Actinopteri; order Cypriniformes; family Leuciscidae; genus Gila; species Gila orcuttii. The sequence goes on along the minus strand of JAPDVR010000013.1, from coordinate 42,251,404 downwards.
GAGCAGACATAAAGATCTCACGCTATTCTATCATTTTATTAGCAAAATATCCCACCACTCACTGTTGAGTCCAGGTCGCACTGATGGCCATTCCATCTACGGTCTAAAACATGACAATAATGTCAAAACGATCCCCGTTCACACGGATCCGCGAAAATGACTAAAAACGCTGTATTCTGCTGCCGGCCAGTAGTTGGCGATGTCAGTTTGTTAAGAAACACTACGCAACACGTAATTTGCATGCACGTGATGTCACCGTACTCACAAATTTGCGTTTTTACAGTTTACATGGAGACGATAACGGTATCGTTTTCAAAAACATGCGCTTTGAAAACCGTTTTCAAAAGCTTACGTTTTCAGGCTGCCAAAATGCCGGTTGCATAATAAGTTTTCCATATTTAGTTGAAATCAGTGTCGTGTACAGGGACCCTCAGTGTGGACAGAAAGCCAAAACGGAGAGAAAAAGATGCGTTTTTAATCGAAAACCTTATTAGTGTGGACAAGGCCTTCGTTGCTGTGGCTCCAGCTGTGATTTTGGGGCAGAACTATCAGTTTTACTGGCAGACAGGCAGAGTATTCAACACAATCTCATGGCAATTCATAACTACTTTACATTTTGTTGAATTGGTAGCTAATTCGAATTAATAATTTTTTGTATGATCTGCTTACACCCCATTGAGGGTTGCGTTTAGGTGTGGAGTTTCATGCTTACTTTTCTTCTAAAAACCGTATGATGTGAAATTAACCGTACAAATTCATACAAAATTGCTGCCTTGTAAAATAGTTCCGTTGTTGGGTCATAGATCAGGCTGGAGTGTTAAGGTAAACCTGTTCGTCAACAATCGATATTTTCACAACTTCATCCTTAATCATAAAAAATAATCACCATGGTTTCCCCGAATGTCAATCCATTTTGTGCGTTCCAGCACTCGTGATCTTTTAAGGACGTTGTGGTAGGCCTGCCACTCCACTTCATGTTGAAGAGAGCCCATTTTACTTTCAGTCTTTGCATCTGTTAAGTCCCCTGTTAAATAGGCAAAGTAAAAGACATATGCGTGTTTATGTTGCATATAAAATCTAATTCTATGTATAAATAACATAGCTCACCTGTGGCCAGCACAAGATCAGGTTTTATCACATCAATAGTGTCACTACAGAACCTCTCGAAGTCTGGAATGCGCCTCGGATCGTGGAAACGACTGATATGGATGTCGGACACCTAAACGGTTGGAAAACAGTTAATAATGAGTTTCATGGAGGCCTGTGTGTAGTTAACAGTGAGTGTTGGAAATCTCACACATAAAACTTGCCTATTTATAGAACAAGTGTCCCTGGCATATTAGAGGAGGCATCTCTCATGTGTGAGTTAGTACACAGCTGAAGGTTTCATGTTTTACCATTCAAACTATAACATAAGGGCTTTAATCACTCTGTACATACAGTACACATCAGAGTGACATGATTTTTGTTTCCAGGATGTCATATAGTAGATAAAAAATGCCTCTCTCTTTCTCTCATATAAATAAATATACTATTTTATGACACAAAAAAATGTTGTGTCATAACAAATTATGAAAGTCTACACTCAAAGAAATGTTTTAAAATATAGTTTCATCAAAATACACACCATCAAAATGGTAGAGTATGGTGTTGTGGAGTGTGAAGGACACGCACAGTAAAAAAGCCTTCCATTTTTATTAAATTGTTCTTATAAAAATAAGTCAAAGTCAAATCTTACTCATCTTTGAAGAACACATTATGAACTATCCTCTTTTCTATGACAAGGTACAACGGACCAAAAGGACCCCCAAGTGATTTATATGTGAAAGACACAAACTAAAATTGTAGCTCTAACCGTTTGTTAACAGAGGAATAATACAGTTATTCTAAATACAATAAATTACATATTATAAAATGCCTTTTGCTGAAGTTGTGTCCCAGCATTAACATTTTTTACTGAAATTGTGTAATTCTATTACAATAAAAATACTGAATGTGTAATTCTATTACAATAAAAATACTGAATGTATAATGTAATATGTACATTGCTTGGCCAAAAAAAATAAAAAATCAAGGAAAAATCCTTTAAATATGTCATTTTGGTGATGAGTTTTCAGGGAAACAATTATTGACTACAGGGGAATTTAAAGTCTATGATTGGATAATTATTGCAGTGATTATTATGTTTCTAGCATGTTATATGTTTGGTAACAGTTCTTCTTCTAACCTTAATTGATGGAGTGTGTAGCTGTTCATTTCTTAAACAACAATGTAGGAAGAAACATCATGGATTATATTCCACTGAATAATTCCAGGATGTCAATGTCAAGATTCATCAGGCTCAAATTATGAAAAAATGATTGGAATCACGTTTATTTCCATCAAGAGGTGCATCAATTTCAAGATCTTGTATTGACAATGCAAGAGTCCAGCACTCTGTAAAGACTAATCCAGCACATCCCAAATACTAATCTGGACCAGATTTGTTTTATTATTATTAAAAAAATTAAATTCTCTAAATCTTCATTAGAGGAAAATCTTAAGACTAGAGTTGTAAGCCTACCCAAGATTTCTTATGACAATAGGAAAGTTACATATTAATATTAAATCAGTATACTACATCAAAGTATTGATTACAATGGAATTGTGCGCTATGTGTCCTTTACAAATAATTGTTCATTTCATTTTTTTAACACCTATAAACCAAATAACATGTATAGTCTTGATCATAACCCTAGACTGTAAAAAAAGATCATAACTATGCACGAATTTACTGAGTATTCAAGTGCATAAACAATACAGCTATTCGCTTTCGATGTCATGCTACCTGCTAGAATATTCCGACCTTTTCATACTTACATTCTGAACGAAGAATAAATTATTATGGCAGAGCACAAAATAAAAGCCATCCCCCAATCGATCACATGATCAGCTCATTGACAGCCTAATGACAGTGTGACACGTTATCATGGCCTCTCTCATTTACCTGCACAAACCAAAATATATTGTCCTGCTGCCCGCTGGGAAACGGTGGGCCGATGTTCTTGGCCTGGTGTAAACTGCGCTTCGGGTGCCAGGCGGTGTCATAGCTGTCAAACAGCCAGGTAGTGAAGCAGGCGAGCAGAAGCCCAACAATCATCAGCGCCGCGAACAGCCTGAGCATCCTGATGAACTCACACTGCCTCACCTCACGCGCTGCTCTTCTTCATGTTGAAGGAGCCGAATGGGGAATTCAGACTCACATCCTCGCTTCACTGAACGCTAGACAGAGGCGCAAAGCAAATGACGAGCAAATCACCGCGCTGTAATCGCCAACATCATCCATAGGAAACTTCCGGGTGGCAGGATTCTGTCATAGACAGTAAAAAAAAGATTCTCCGTAGAAATTAAACTGATGGAAGAGAGATCATGGCTGAGGGGGGCGGAGCTAAGATATACTTCTCGACCCGGAAGTTGCTTCTAACCAGTTCACAGTTGATTGTCAGTTTCGGTTTAAATCTTTTATTTTATTACAAATAAGGAGAATTACATATGAATAATTAATTGAGTCAGTTTACAACATTAAAAGCTTGATTAAACTAAATACATTTAAATTAATACAGAAAATAAAAATTTATTGCTACAAAATTTTGGCACTGACTAGGTCTAACCTGGCAAGAACTAAATTACAGGTGCTAATTTCATCTCTTTCATAAATAAATCCTTGTTTCTCTCCTTATATGAATACCTTTATGGGAGTCAAAACAGCATTGGAGGTCAATGTAATACAAATATGAATATTGTAGTAATAGCCTATTGTACATTAATAATACATTAATGTTGTTGTAAAGTGCTATATACTTAGCGAAAGCTTTAAAATAGTGTTAAAAAACGTAAAATTTCATGTCCATGACTGTTGTTACTGTTAACCAAAACTATATATAAAAAATGTATTTTGTTCATTGAAATAAAGCTGAAATAAAGTATATAGTTTTAAAATCTTAAAATTATAAATGTTGCCTTAGCAAATAATCGAAATAAAATAATTTGAACAACTTCAATTTTCATTTGTAAATTCAACAACAAATGAATTTATTTGATTCATAATTTGAATCAAATAAATTCATTTAGAATTTATTTGATTGATCCACAGAGTGCCCCCGTAGGAGATTCAGTTTTCTCTCCATAAAAAAAGCTAATAATAGCCCATCAATAACAATGACCTTTCTACTCAATTTAGCTTATTGCATTTCAGAAAGTCTGTAGAAAAGACAGAGACATGCTGCAATAATGGACTAAATTAAATGTTCTCCTCACACTGTTTTTTGTTGTAATATTCAAGTCACTATAAAGAAGCTGTAGAGCTAAATTTAACCAAATATCAAAATGTTTATTTTAATATACATCCTATTTTAATATAATTGCATCAGGCTTGTGGCTTTGTCATTATAAAATGACTATACGTTTCATACACGTTTTGGTACAGTAGGTAGTAGATATTATGACCCTTTTTGAAACGAATCATAACAGCTTTGAACATCTAAATAAGTCTTACATCAGAAAGAGAAGTTCACAATGCCTAAATGGTCCCACTTGTAAACCCCCATTACGTTCTAGTGTTTGTTTAAAGTTTCTTTTTCTCTCCGTTGTTTGTGCAGATTACGGACACGTGCTGCTGATCCCGGACGAGCCCCCAATTGTTACGTTCCTAAGTCATAGTCTAGGGGTAAACTACAAATGAACAATAACAGTTAGGGGAGACGACGTTGATGTACCCATCATCTCCAGACCCAGAGTCAATAAAAACACCATAAATCACAGAAGACTTTAACATTGCATTTAATTCATTGACATTATTTTTTTCTGAGGCCACGTTCTATGTCCAGAGAGATTGAGTATAAGTACTGAAGTTCGCTGAAATGAAAAATTATTTTACAGACAAGTGCTTTTGGACTATACATTAGGGTTTTTCTTTTGACACCCAGGCTGTAATGGAACGTGCCTGATGTCTCTGCCTGTACATTTTATTTGTACCCAACCATGAGAAAACAATTTCACCTAAAGAGTTCATTAATATACAAAAACAACCCAAAAACTAAATAGTTTAATTCAGTTGAGGGCTATCACTTGTCCAAAGTCTACCTGAATATTAGTCATGTACATGGCATCTTACGGGGGGTGGGGGGGATTGTTATTTCCTTGACAAGGAACAAAAAGGCCGGTGACATTCTGAACTCTTGCTTTAAGTGCACAATCGATTGCGTGTTTTTCATGTAAATCTCTGAAACTTCTATGAAGTCGTAATGGCACATGACGGCTGAAGTCACTTGTGAAATTTCTTGCTTGGATCCTTGGCGTGATCAAGCAGCAGCTGACAAGGAGTAAACTGGTTCCCATAGACCTCCTCAAACCTTCTCATCTTCTCCACAAGTTTGTCTGCACCAAAGCAGTCCACAAACCGGAAGGGCCCTGCATTGAAAATTCACATAATGAAAGGACTGAATGCTGATGCACCTTAAAGGTGCAGTATGTAATATTGACAGCTAGTGGTTAAAATGGGTACTGCAGTCCATATTCAAAATATTGGAGTGTCATTTTCCCCACCATCTCCTCCTCAGACTCGACGCTCACGCTGGTTGCCGGATTGAGGAAACGCAACAGGAAAGAGCGCAATTGCCAATGGAAGGCAACAAGTTAATGAGTTGATTTATACGAGTTTTAATATGCCTCTGGTCATAAAGCTTTTTAGATGGATGCCGAGGGTTTTTAGGTTGAGCAGAATCTACAATCTCTGACCAAGTTCGTTTGCTGGCGTCCATGGCTGCAATACTCTGTGTTTTCCACCAACAGGCAACCCGGGTGTCGAAGTACTATAGAGTGCAACAGTTGGGTTCCGGAAGTTAAAACTATTCATTTTCTCTATAATGAAATCTTTTGATTTTAAAAGGGAACTCGGCAACTCTAGCTATCTCTTCGCTAATTTTCACCTTTGTTTGTCGCATGTTTTCTCAGCGAGCTCCCCCTACAGCTGTGAGGCGTATATTTCACAACACTGTCATAAAAAAACTGACTTGCGGCCCCTCCTCCCCCTTTCTACCGCTGCTCATGTGCATTTGTTATTATCGGAGCCGGACAACTTTATCATGTGGAGTATGTCTACCGAGGTGGGTAATACATCGCACACAGTATCATATGGCGTGTGTGTTAATGTGGAATTACCGTAAAGCAGTTTGTGTTTCTCGCTCGTTCTCGCTTCTCGCAACGCGCTCCGAAATAGCTCTTTAGCTCCACCCACTCCCATGAAGCACACTGCGAATTAAGTAATCGAGTTAGGGACAATTCGGGACAGTCCCGAAATCTAAGATGTTGTCCCGAAAATTATACTAAAGCAAAATCTTGAGTAGCAATTGTCTGATAAAACATTCAAAACTATCCGTGGAGGTTGAGTCGTGAAGAGAGCGCAAGTTGCAGCAGCCGCAAGCTCAGTGAATGAATGTGCAGGCAGCCAGTCGTAAAGAAGTGATTGATTTTTCGCGGCCCTGTGTGCCAAAAAATACTTCGGCAATGAACAATGACTACATATTAGACTACAATCCCCGTCAACCCCGGTCCCGCCCCCGAATCCCCCCGTCCCAAATTTCAGCCAATCTCATCTGGTCACCCTAAATCGAGACGATCTCCATATGCTCTCAAAATACTGAAATACTTGTAAATAAAGATGCATAGTTTGCAATAAACTTAAAATATACTGTTTTCATACATATAATTAACGTTCGTAAATGAGTAGGTTTAATTCATTTTTAATTCAATTATTCAGTTCGCAATGCTTAACGGCTTTAGTTAGGGAAAGAACTACAATCCCATTAAGTTCACAGTCTTGTACCTTCAAAGTTCAATCAACGTTTGTAATGTTGGGATTCACCTCGTAGCTGATTGACTTGGCTCACGTCTTATAACTCTCTAACAAAGACTATTTTAAAATCCCTATGGGAAAAACGAATTTAAAAAAACTTTTGGAACCAGCACTTTTGAAAAAGGGGGCGGGCACTGTTGCACTATTGGGTAAATTGGCAGTGGGCAGGATCACGGTCCAAAACAAAAACAGACATTCCGACACAGAATAACTGGCGTATTAACATTTAACTGTAGTATTATTTTTCATAGAAACAAGTATATGAACTTAGAATGTTTCCTAAATATCTGCAAACATATTATTGTATGTTTATGCTTTAGTGCAGTCAAAACAAATACATACAGCATAGCATCTTTAATCTGAAAAGGACATTTTTTAAAGGAAAAGTTAAAAGAAAAAATCCAAAGGGTAAATCAAGATATTAGAATCTCACCTCCAAGGCAGGGAGGAAAGCCAAGACCGAACACTGCCCCAATATCACCCTCCACTGGATTGGCAAGGATACCCTCTTGTAGACACAGAACAGCCTCATTCACAAAACGAGACACCAGCCTGTACTGTATATCTGAGTCTGAAGATCTGGGTAGAGCGACAGAAAGCAGTAGTGATGATTGAGCAGAAATACTGGTTTACTGCACCAGCCGTTTGTAAGTTCTTTCTTAAATTGGAATGTAAAGTCCACACTAGAGGCTCAGTAACTACTAGCTAGTTTGTAACTAACTCTGTACTTTAATCCGTTGCACCATTTGTTCGTAAGGCAGAACGTAGCTAGTAGGTCGTAAGCTCTCCGTTAAGTAATGCGTAGTCGCATGATATGACGTTTAGCCTCGATGAATCAATAGCAGCCTTCAAATACGTGAGCAGAAGTTGTGTTGAATTGCCGTGAATTTCAGTTTATCCTTCATTCTAACTTCTTTTCCCTCACGTTACTAACGGTAAAAACAAGTTTCCATTAAATACGATACTTGATCATGAATAAGATTAGTGTTTTTATATGTAAATAACATTCAGAAACTGTATTTGAAATGAAATTAATAAGTATCAATAAATAAATATTGATACAAAAAACATAAGATATTACGTTTATTGATTATGACTGATATTTGACATGCACAACATGGACAGATGCACACAGCGGCGCTGTTTAGGACGGGTTGGTGTTAAAGAGCCGCTAACAAAGTTATCTTTTCACATAATGTTCTCTCTTTTAAAATGTAAGCGAGTGTAAATGTCAGCATTATCACATGTCTAAAGAATTGAAGTTTGTCAGGTAAAAGAAGAGCTTATTGATGCAGTTCAGTCTGTCTGATATTTTATTCCAACCGTTACTCCTGATCGGAGGCTGCCATAAATATTTAGTTGGAACGTAGAGTTACGTTTAAACTAAGTTTAATGGTGCAATGTAAAAATATTTAGTAGTTCGTAAGTTGTAACTTAGTGCCCATTTACGTCAAAACTAGGGTAAGTTGTAACTTACGCACAGCTGGTGCAACCGGCCCCTGGATGATAAACTACAGTATGCATTATCCTACTACAAAACAATAACACTGCATTTGTCCTGATGAGAAGTCATTTTACGAATTAAAATACATCTAACCTTAACAACAGTCTGAGAAACTTACACTGCAGCATTTTGCGCCAGCTTAAATGTTTCCAAAATCTCCAGAACTTCTGGGTTCACATCTCTGCTTTTAAGTCCTGGCTGGTAGACGTAGCAGCCCTTGCCCGACTTCCGGCCTGAAATTGTGGATTGAGAAGAAATATTTTATGGCAATTATACTGAAAATGTTAATGCCAATAAACCCAAAGAACAGAATTAATCAGGGTAGACGCCATACTGAATTGTCAGAGATCATGCAATTTTTTTGTCTACTGAAAGATGTTTTGTCAGCTGAACATTTGGTGTTTTGTTAAACAACAGTACAAATTAATTGAACATATTTGTTTTCATTCCTGCAGGGTTCCTGCACATATGCCATTTCAAAATAGATTTTTCTGACCATATTTAACATAAATAGTTCGTACAACATTCATTTCAGCATTATATTTGGTCTAGAGTAGTCATATGTATATAGGGATAGTCATTAAATATTATTTTTTCTGTTTTTTTTTTTTTTTTTCTAAATCCAAGTCGCTTTCTCATTCACACGAATTACACCACAGTTCCAGTTTAATGCTGTGCATTCGGCTGTACACACACGCGTCGAAACTGAAGTGTGCTTTTGCTTAAGCTAAAGAATGTACCTTTGAATCCTTTTTCCACCATGGTCTTCAAGACCTCAATATTTCCCCCTCCAAATCTGGAGCCGAAGGCCTTGCCGAGGTCTTCGGCCACATGAGCTGCCACATCAATGCCCACTTCATCAGCCAGGGTAGCCGCACCCACAGGGAAGCCGAAACCTGTGGTCAGGGAGTCCAGCTTCTTGGGGTCAACACCTTCCTGTATGTAGAGAACAAAACCATGATCTGTATATCAGGTGTGTTTCTATGAAGAACGTCACCATAGCCTGATTTTTGCACATAACATGGGAATAAATGAATAATAATTCAAATGAAAACACACAAACCTGTAATACACGCACTGCCTCAGCTAACATGGGAGCTAAACACCTGGTTGTGTAGAATCCTGGTCCGTCCTGAAGACAAACATTGCAATTAGCCATTCATCCCATTTATTTAAATCAGGGGTCTTTCTCCAACCTTTTTTCATTTGAGAGCTACTTTTTAAAAAAGATAGTGGCCGAGAGCTACTCATGTAATACAATATGTAAATCTCTTAAATAATGTCTCATAACTCTCATATTAACAACTATCTAAACTGTTTTAGACCTAAAAGAGGTTTTGTAGGCCTATATAGGTCACCCTTAAATGTCAGAGAAAAGAACAGAATCAGAGATTAATTTTTTTTATAGAAAATTGTACTTTGCATTTTATACTGTAAAAACAAATAATTATAGTTGATTTCATTGTGCATCTTAACTAGAGATGAAATGGCATGAAAATTTCATTTCATGATTATAGTGACCAAAATGATCACGGTTATCACAGAATCCTGTTCAAAGAGTACTAATACTACACAAAATCAATTCAAGTTTTATGTCGAAAACCAGCAAATAACAAATATAATTAGCATTAATATGCACTTTTTGTTTACATAAACAAATCATTTAAATCATTTTTATAAAAAGAATGAGTCAAAAAAGATAATTTTACTGACGTTTACAATGCACATTAGCTTATCTTTTATTATTAATAGTAAAATTCGGTCCGATTTTCCCGTGGCGTCTGTTGTTGCTATGCAACCATGCACTGCGCTCTCCACAATGACGAAGAAGTTTTAGTAGCTAATGGATTTCCACCACCGAAAAATGCTTGCTGTAGCTCTGCTACAAGATTTATTTACGGAGAAGAGAAAAACACCCATAGTGTTTGGGTGCACCCCCATCCTTCATGTTGACTGAGCTTTCAATGTTGTTACGGAAAGGGTTAAGCTGATTGGTTGGTTCTTGTCACATGACCTGCGGTGCGTTTGCGGCATTCTGAAAAGTTGAGATTTTTTTCATCTCGCTGCGCCTGGAAAAAATAAGCGTGGCGCTTCAATTATGAGCTTCCTACATTTGAAATAACGAAATTGAGCGCGCAAAAGACGCGATATGTGAACGGCCCATTGGCGAGCTACCTCCAATCAGGCCACTAGCTACAGGTAGCTCGTGAGCGACGTGTTGGAGACCCCTGAATTAAATGGATTGTAGATCTGTAAAATTTGTACTCTGGATTGATGGAAGAATATGCAGTGTCTCACCCCAACGACGATAATAACTTTGCCTTGCTTCAGGCCGACCGCCACCGCTGAGGCTGTTGTGTCCTTGGAGGTTTTATCAGTGGTGATGATTTCCAGAAGTTGCATCTTGTCAACTGGAGAAAAGTAGTGCATTCCAATTACCTGAAACAAAACACAATAACAAATTTGAGATAATCTCAAACTCTCTCACATGCTGGTGAAGAAGTCATTAAAAGTTTCTTACCTTATCAGGTCGCTTGCTCACAGCTGCAATATCTTTGATTGGTAAAGCAGATGTGTTGGTAGCAAATATACAATGTGGAGGAATCACCTGCAATGACAAAATATGTTATCGTCAAAAGTTTTTTTATTTATTTAAGACAGTTTGAAATCTCAATCTCGTTTAATATTAACTTACTGCTTCAACTTCTTTTAGGACTTTATGTTTGATGCTCAGATCCTCAAAAACGGCTTCAATGACCATGTCGGCTTTATTAAAGCCATTGTAGTCTAGCTGTCCCGTTAGGTTGGACAGATGACTGTCCCTTTCGAATGATGTTATGCTCTTCTTCTTAGTTTTGTCATTTAGCCTGAAAAAACAAATTGAATTAAAATAAAAAAGTAAAATAAAAAACAATTTTTTTTTTTTTTTTTAAATACAATACATCGAAATAAATAATATGGGGGAAAACATAAAGCAGCTTTAACTTTGGTTACGGTTTGGTCTATTTGTCATTTTTAATCTATTATTTCTGGTTACGGTTTGGTCTATTTGTCATTTTTAATCTATTATTTCAGGGCACGTCAACATGACAATGATGTACTAAAAATGGAAACGTTTTTCCTTTGCGTTTTTTGCGTACAGATGACAACATTATAAAAATGATCCCCGTTCACACGGATCCACAAAAACACTGTATTCTGTATCGATGTCACTTTGTAAAGAAACATTACGCGCCTATAGATTGAACACGTAATTCGCATGTCCATGACGTCACCATTTTCACAAATGTGCGTTTTTATAGTTTACACAGACACGATAACGGTCTTGTTTTTGAAACCTTGCACTTTGAAAAACCCGTTTTCTGGAGTATGCGTTTTCAGGCCCTCAAAACACCATTGTTGTATAAATGAAAAGCCAAAACGTAAAAAAGTTTCCCAATTTTAGTTGAAAACAGTGTCTTGTAAACAGTCCCCCAGATAGAGCTGCATGATTCTGGATAAACTGAGAATCACAATATTTCTGTTTAAAATAGAGATCATGATTCTCCCACATTTCTGAATAGACAACTAAAAAAAATAACATGCTATTTATTTTACTAGAGGTTCTGACAAAATGTTAATTGCTGCAGTCTATTTAAAAATGTTTAATTAATTTGAGTGAATAAATAATAAAACTGTTTGACTGAATGATTCAATGACTCCCAAAGAATACACTTGTATTATTACTAGATGAATCAGCATTTTTGAACAAATCTCTTATGAATGATTCAATTACAAATATTTTTTAACAGTCACTTGTCGCCACCTACCGGTGTAATTGATACAATCTTTTATTTGAAGTATCAATTTACTTTCAAAAGGTGATTTACTCTATTTTGATTGCTACTGAATCATTGTCACACAGCTCTAGTTTCAGTATATTTAATACTCACCCTTTATAGACCTGCTGCTCTCCACGACTGAGTCCCTCCAGTGTGGTGTCCTTAAGAATAATGAGAGCGCCTTTATCTACAGACACTTGAGCAACGCCAGCACCCATCAAACCAGCTCCCAAGACAGCAAGTGTTCTAAAAATAGAAAAACAATATGCAAGAAAAATGATTTACTATTCTACAGGAAATAAATTATAACACTTAAGTTTCTGCTTATAAATTGCAGTAACTGTAAATTTCCCTCATAAACTTGCATATAGTAATAGACAGACAAAGAAAATACATACTTTACTTCCTTTTCAGGGGTTCCGAATCGATTCTTTTTGCATGCGACCTGACCGTAGTAAAGGCCAATAAGTGCTTTACTCTCAGAGGTCATAGCTAACTTGCCAAAATTCTGTAATGGAAATAAAAATGCATAATTAGATAATTATGCTACAAGCATAACATTATCTTTCGCAGTTACCAAATATTATTATTAAATGAATATTAGCAGATATAGCGTTTCTTTTTAAAACGTTTAAGTTCTCATTCCCCTAATTCACCAGATCTGAATGAGGATTTGCAAGTAAGGATTTGAAGAAAAAAACAAGTGTAGTCAAGTGGAATAATTCAGAATTAGATTAGAGTTCAAAGGCTGCCCCCTAATAGTCAACCAAACGTTAGTCGATGAGAAGAGCCTCGGGGGCCGTTTACATAACGGAAAACATACAGAATCCGACAAATCTGCGTAATGCTATTTCATTTCATTTCATTTACTTTATTTATAAAGCACAACGTGATGTTGACCAATGTGCTGTACAAACACATAATAAAATGTATTTTCAGACAATACAATGACAAACAAACATCTGTGAAGAGCCTCTTACCAATTAACCTACTGATCCAAACGCTAATTCTAGCAAATGCAATTTTAAATTTCGCTTAAAATAACTTAAAGAGGGAGCAAGTCTAAGGTGTAAAGGTAAATTATTCCAGCGCTTCGGAGCTGCCACAGCAAAAGCCCGATCACCACTCAATTTTAATCTAGTTCTTGTAATGTCTAGGATCATCTGATTTACTGATCTAAGAGACCCAGAAGGTTTATGTATAAGAAGGAGATGCACTAGATATGGTGGGGCCAAATTATGCAACGCTTTGTATACAAAAATCAATTCTGAACTGCACAGGTAACCAATTTAGTGAGGCTAAAATCGGTGTTACCAAGTGCTATAATAATTATCGGTGCTATAATGTCAATATGGACCAAAATCTCTGGGTTCCAACCCAGTACTAGCAAGGTGAGCCTAATAAAGTGGCCAGTAAGTGTATATATAAGTGATTAAATTAATATCATAAACGTGCAACTAGTTGACTAATGGCTTAAATCAGTGGTTCCCAACCTTTTTTTGTCTGAGACCCCCTTTTTCCCAAGAAAATATTTTAGGGCCCTCCTTCACATTTAATGATATTGTCGCTCTTGTAAGCTTGCAGCAAGAATGACAAAATGTTTTGTTTTTAAACAAACAGTATGTTTATTACTATAACCAGGTATGTATATGCACAAATAATAGCGTATAATATTGAAAATACTATAACAAAAACAATTTAATTTAAAAACGTAAGCCTAGGAGTAGCCTATTAATTGGCGCTATTTGAAATGCAATAACAAAAATACCAGTATTCAGACTGGTGTGTAGGGAAAAAATAATTATAATAATAAATGCTATTACAAAATGATTGGTGTCTGGGACCTCGATGAAAACCCATTTTTTGGTCAGCCAGGGGATAGTGAATAAAATGAGCTAATGTAATATGATTGTTTGGCGCTCTAGCGATTAATAAACATGCGTTTATTAACAGAATAACGCGTCTTGCGGAAGAACATTGTAGCCGGAGCTACTTCTCTCTGTTTATGTCTATGACGAGTCACGCAGGTACTGGAACCAGTTTACACCGAATTAGTGTAAAATAGTCCCAATATAAACACTTATTATAGGTGTACCATAGTGACTCGGGATAAGACAAAAACATGGTTTGGAAAATGGATTCATGATGTACTCTCATTATATAAATTTAGTCAATTTTGAAGACAAAAAAAGTTACGGACTGCTGCTTTAATGCTCACTGTTCAACACTTTTCAAAATATGACGCGACCCCCCAAAGAGCTCGCTGACGCCCCCTTGTGGGCCGAAACCCCCCTGTTGGGAACCGATGGCTTAAATGATCGACTACGAGTCAACTCCAAAAATCTGCGGTTGGGGGCAGCCCTAGTTGCATGATTGTGTCTTATTGTACGATAATACGGTTAACACATTTTCAAAGCACCTGTGACTCAGCCAGGTAACCTGCAGTCAGACCCTGTTCAACACCAGCCTTCACACTCTGAGAGAGAAAACAAACAGGTATCAACTCAATATAAGCTGTTTCTACTATGATTTATGATAACTCCATTGAGCACAGAATCAAACCTCAATTATTTTCAGGGGTGCAGGGTACAGTCCCTTGGTCTGTTTCATGACCTTCTTCTCAACTGTATTGTAGATCTGCTGTCTCACAAACGGATAACTCATTATGTAGTCTTGAATTTCTGCAAGGAAAAAAAATTTATATACTAATTAAAGCAATAAAGCAAAAGTATGCTATATATATGCAACACTGATTAAGATAGATATAAATCTTGCAAAAGCCTAAATAACTTGCGTCTAAATCATTTAGAATCTACAACCGTCTAGTAGTCGACCATTGCAAATACTCACTCTGCATCAAGCCCTTTTCTTTGGTAAGTGAGATTTTCTTGTTAGCAAGGCCTCTGGCAGCCTCCACAGCTACTTCCTCCAAGTATTCAATAGTCCTCTCCTCTGGACTCTTCAGTCCAGGTCCTGTTTTTTATTTTTAAGAAATTAATACTTTTATTCAGCAAGGATGCAATAAATTGTTTAAAAGTGACAAGACTTTTATGTTGTTACAAACAATATCTATTTCAAATAAATTCTGTTCTTTTGAACACTTCTATTCATCAAAGAATCCTAAATCTTTTTCTATCTTTTACATGTATACACACAAATGCAATACACAGAGTATGATTCACCAAGAGTATCCACCAGCTGGTCAACCAGTCCCATTTTCTTGGCTTTATCTGGACGGATGTTCCTTCCTGTTAGCATCATATCAAAAGCACTGGGAAGACCAAGCTACATAAAAGCAAAGGTGTAAAAACAACCACGCTTGAGTTGTGAAGATTAAATTAAAATAATTATTATTAAACGTGTCTGTCTGTGGCATATTACGGACCATTTTGGGCAGTCTCTGTGTTCCTCCGGCTCCAGGCAGAAGGCCGAGCATGACCTCAGGTACACCCAGAACCGTCTTCTTACTCTTGGTGGCTATTCTGTACTGACAGGCAATGGCAAACTACAAACACATGAAACACAACATCAATTTTGCATTGTCTGTAAAACTAAATGCACAATTTTTGTGTTGAATTTAGGTAAATGTATTGTTTAATGTACTGCATAAGTTATTGTTTGTATCATTTACATAGTTTATAATAATCAGATATTTGTCTATATAAAGTACAGGGTTTCTGCAGGTTTCAGTAAGTCAAATTTAAGACCTTTTTAAGACATTTTAAGACCATTAAGATTGAAATTTAAGACCTACACGACACATAATCTATCTATCTATCTATCTATCTATCTATCTATCTATCTATCTGTGTGTGTGTGTGTGAGAGAGAAGGAGAGGTAGATATTTTTTTAATATAAAATTTTACTTTTTGCATATTATACTGTAAAAACACAATTATTGTTGATTTTAGTTGATCATAGTTGATCATAACTAGAGAGGAAATGATGAGATGATTAAAGTGACCAAAATTATCAAGGTTATCACAGAATCCTGTTCAAAAAGTACTAATACTACAGAATGAAGTCAATTCAACTAGTTTTATGTCGAAAAACAGCAAATAAATTGATTAGCATCAATATGCACTTTTTGTTTACATAAACATTAAAATACCATTAAAAATCATGGCTAGATTTTAAAAGGGTGTCTTGCAACATGTCATCTACTAACATGTACAAGTTCAAATAAAGTTTTAACAAAAAAGGTTTTACACAAAGATAAACCTCATATTTCAGCCTTTAAATATTTTTTATAAAAAGAATGAGTCAAAAAGATAAATTACTGACATTTACACATTAGCTTATATTTATTAGTAGTGTTTGGGTGAACCCCCCATCCTTCATGTTGACGGAGCTTTCAATGTTGTTGTGGAAAGGGGTGATTGGTTGGTTCCTGTCACATGACCTGAAGTGCGTGCATTTGCGGGATTCTGAAAAGTTTAGATTTTTTCCATCTCGTTGCGCCTGGTAAAAACAATTAACGCGTCGCTTCAATTATGAGCGTGCTTGCCGCGCGCCTACACTTGAACAAACTTGAGCGCGGAAAAGACGCGATATATGAAGGGCCTCTGGCGAGCTAGCTCATATCAAGCCACGAGCTACTGGAGCACGCGAGCGACGTGTTGGAGACCCCTGCTCTAGAGCCCTGCTTTGTAGGCTACAACTCGATACTTTTTTGATACTCTGTAATAACTTTATGCGGCCAGTGTTTCTGGAAATGAACGAGGGTAAACACTTTTTTAGACCTGACTAAATTAAATTTAAGACCTAGGATGAAAATCTGGCCGTTTTTAAGACTTTTTAAGGCCTTAAATTTAAAGTCCAGAATTTTAGACTTTTTAAGACCCCGCGGAAACCCTGAAAGTAACAGAATGAATGCAAATACTTTCTTAAAGGTGCAGTGTGTGATTTTTAGCGGCATCTAGTTGTGAGGTTACGAATTGCAACCAACAAAAGTTAGGGTGGCCGACAGGAAAATATGTCATCGTCTGAGACAGCAGAGAGTAGCAGTTCAGCAATGAGGTTTCTTTACAAGGATAGATTAAGAAATTATGTTTACTTAATTATTCAGTAAAACTATATGTTATTGCGAATATTATTGTTACTTGTTCATCATTGTGTCAGTGTTTTATTCGCTGAACTAAGCTTGCTTCCTTGCACAAAGAGCAACATAGTAACGAAATGCGTTTGTCCGTTTAGGATAATACAAATACGGTAATACAAATATAACGGTTCATTAAGTAAGGTCTTTATACACCACTGAAAACTTCTTTTTCAAGGTAGTGAGGAAACGCGCTCTGTAGCGCTGTGTGTTCGCTGTCGGCTACGCTAGAAACATGACCACACAATATGTCGACCTCCATAGAAGGGGCGCCCGCGGTTATGGAGATATAAATGTCTCATTCTAAGGTAATAAAAACATAAAGGTTCATTATGCAAGGTCTTTATACACCACTGAAAACTTATATTGCATTTCTGTCAATAGATCCTCAGAAATATTACACATTGCACCTTTAAAGTGTGTTGTGTTATATAGCTGTTTGTGAATGTAAAAGGTCTGCAAAGTTTCAAAGATCAAAATGGATCGATTCTGAACTGCCTGAAATGAGTCGTCAGTAATTCCAGTCTTTCTTCCTGCATGAACCCATGTAGGTTTATAACAATTTTTTATAATGGCAGCCTATGGTCTTCATTGGCTGCCCGAGAACAACGTCTACTTTGACATGCCCTCTAACACTGTAGTTGTAGCTGAGGCCTGGAAGAGTTTGACTGGTATTGTCGACATTTCAGCTGTTTTGTGTGCTGCGAAAGCAAATCCACTATGCATATACTTCCAAAGGACGAGGACTCGGGCTTGAATTGATATGGTTAAACCGACGCCATCGTTACTGTTCGCATCACTGTTTATATTGCATTCGGAACGCACTTTGTTCCGTATTTTTGAGAATCAATTCAATGCAAACCCATAGCTTAGCTTAGACACATAACTTCTAATATATGTCAGACAGATTAAAAAAACCCGACTGTGCGGTAGATACTAATTTCTCCCCCTGTTTGTCTATGATCAGCCGCGTAGCATTTTTAACATCTTGGAACATCATCAGAGAATGCCCTTCTAATTGGTCGTTAGTCATTGTGAGTCACGTATCGTAGCAACGATGACGACAAGTGACAACAGCGGGAAATGTAAAAATGACTACCTCCGAGCAGCCGGCGAAAAGAAACTTAACTATAATGGAAGTATAATTATATAAAGATATTTGCACTACACTTCCTTAAAATGTTGTATAATTAAATTAAAAATATAATTTTTTGCACTGGAAAGAACATTCTAGATGTCTAACTCTATTGAATAAGTTCGCACAAGGCTACAGAAAACTGTTGTGTTTATTTTTCTTCAAATACAGTCTAAGCCGATGAGTTTTGAATGTTATATGTTGTATTTGTTTAAGTAAAAAGTAAAACGTATTATAAACTAAAATCCATGGTTCATTGTTGGCAAAATGATCATGATAGCCTTTATATATCTATGTGGTTCAGTCTTGTATATTGATAAGGCCTACTTTTCTATTCTATAAATATATAGGCCTAATAAGTTGTATTATAATCTGCTATAATGTATGATAGCATACAATATTCACCAGAATTTTTTTTTTTTCAAAATTTTCTTCCGTGGGGGCATGTCGTCTGACCAATCAGAGCAGAGTAAACTCGCTGAAAAACTTTTTTTTAAAACTGAAGGGTTTAAAAAAAAAAAGACTGTACTTTTTATCATGTCTTTTAGACAATGTGAGAGAAAAAAAAGTAATGCTGCAAATGAATATTATGAGAAAATTAAAGTGATTTTTGACCTTGGATATATGTAAACCTATTGCAGGAGACCTTCAAAACAGATAAATACCATAATAGGGGCAATTTAAAAAATCACATCAGAAATGTTACAGTAATCCTATGCTCGCCCTGTGGGTGGAAAAAAATGGTGGCATATGAACATGAATGCAGTACCTCTAAGCCTCCACCAAGACACGATCCATTAATGGCAGCGACAATGGGCTTAGTAGATTTCTCAATCTTCTCAAACATCCTCTGGCCCTCCTGAGAAAGGCTAGTGACCTCCTCTGCAGTCTTACAGGCCTGAATCATGCTAAATACATGGTACAGAAAAATAACAGGTAAGATATCAGCACTGTATTTGATAATGATCATCATAACCACCAATAAGAACACATTATGAATTCTGGGTCACACTTTAGTTTAGGGTCAAATTCTCACTTTTAACTAATTATTAACTTTGACTTTTGCCTCAATAAACTCCTAATTACTGCTTATTAATAATAATAAGTTAGTAAGGTAGTTGTTAAGTTTAGGTATTGGGTGGATAAAGGGATACAGAATATGGTTATGCTGAATAAGGCATCATTATGTGCTTTATAAGTACTAATAAACTGCCAGTATCCTAGTAATATGAATGGAATGCTAATAAGCAACTAGTTAATAGTGAGAATTGGACCCTAAAATAAAGTGTTACCGAATTAATTCTGATACTGACTTAATGTCTGCCCCTGCGATGAAGCTGCCGGGTTTGGATGAGATGAGAACAACACCCTGGACAGCATTGTTTCCCAGAATCTCATCCATAACTTCTGTCATCTCCCTTTGCATTTGAATAGACAGTGTGTTGACCTAGACATTGCAAAAAAACACATTATGACATATTACGATATCATTTGAATGCATTAACGTGGCTGCAGAGACAACTATTACCCTTGCATTGGGATCGTTCACACGGATCACAGCTACATCTCCCTCGACCTCATAGTTTACGTGTGTACGAGCTGAGGAAATATTGAAAAGACATGAGAATTAAAAAGCATGCAATACATTAAATAATTGCTATCATAAAAAAAACATCACACATTTATACATATAAAATTAATTTCATATAATATAAAAATAATCATATAAAAATACATTACCCATTAGACAAGCAGCAACTTTAAAGGTCCGCCTGCTGACACCTTTATTAAGTGAAAGAAAAGTTAATAGTAATGTGAAGGTACAACGACAGAAATGGACTTAAGTGAAGTTATAGGCTAATACCTAATATAAAACGATCTCTTAACCAGTGAGGGTCATATCAGGCTAAGTTGGAAGACAGTGAAGATATATTACACACAGCAGACTGTAGACAGGCCTGTAGAGGACATGACTCCAGTAGTACAGCCACAGATGAACTTTAACCTAGTTTCCTCTTAACCTACACTACAACCATAATGATAATGTCATAGACCTCTCAATAATGATGAAAACATAATGAACTGAATACATTGCCTCTCTGTAAACAAATCTGACATATTAGACATAATTTAACAATAATCCTTATAGATGCATATGTATTACCAGATATCATTAAACTAACCTCGATTAAACCAGTTTTCAACTGCAGAGACAACAGCTATGCGTTAGCGATTATTAAAAACGTTAAAATTATTCTATACACCAAATATTTATTTAAAAAATTATCTTCATGCATTATAAGATAATGGCCAGAATTAGCTATATTTATTGAATGGGAACAACATGTCACTGCGTTAACTTTACAATTAATTAAATTAAATTAAATTAAAACAGCATTTATATACGTGCGCGTTTCGTTGCACGCGCAGTAACGTTAAACTGAACGCGCCTGAAACTTAAAACAGTCACAAAATATTGATCACTAGACCTTGAGTTAATTAGCCGGTGAGCTAAGCTACTTCAGTGAAGTGTGACTGTTGACTCTCCACAGTAGTTTATTTACGCAAGTGTTAAAGTGAAATGCATTTGGGATGTAGAGTCATTTAAGGAAAGATTGTAGAGGTGTGAAGTACCTGGAAACAGGGTATATCTTCTGGTTGTGAGTCTGGAGAGGGAACCGAGGGCTCGAACGCCGGCCATGTTTGGAGGTCAATGTGTGTGATGACAGACAGCAGGCGGAAGACTGGAGGAGGAGGAGTATTTCACTTCTATACTGCCAGAAACCTGCTGAACACATCCAATCCACCAACTCTATAACAAGACCGCATCAGATAATAAATCATTATATATTATATCTGTTTGTGTGTGTGTGTGGGTTTAAATGGGGAAAAAGAAAAATCCTTGATAGACCTTTGAACATTTCTGTTGTAGCCTATTGTTTTTCAGAAACCTCGAAATAAGCCGAAAAACCTAGAAATAAACAGAAGAAATTGTATTTGTATTAATTACATAAATTATATAGGCTATTTATATAAGGACGAGGGGTTTGGTAAATGGAGGGATGGGTGGATATTTCTAAAATGTATATATTTTTTCTAAAATAGGATATATTCCAAGCTTCTCAAATCACGCTGGATAACGGAGAAATAAAGACATACTAATTTAGAAGTGTTACTGAATTTTTTATGCTAAAAATATAATTAAAATTAGACAAACTCAACAGAAGCATTTTGGACCCCACATGTTTACATAGCCTAGCCTACTTTATGAACAGCCTACCATTGGTTGCACTGCATTTTTTTATTAGTTATTGTTTTTAAAATGCTTATATAGGTATGTTCATTCATTTTTTTTCGTCTTTTTTTTATGTAGACTACATAAAGTTAAACTATGAAAATAAGAAATTAGCTAGCTGAACTAAAATAAGTTTAAGTTTTATATATCTTATTTTACTTCAGTTAGCCTAACTTATATTTTTATTTGAAGTCAAATAAATTAACCATGATATGCAATCATCACCACAGTTGTTTGCAAACCTGCAATGTGACATGCATCCACAAGATGGCAAACACGCAACAAAATCGTTTGCATTAAAGGGATAGTTCACCCAAAAATGAAAATGCTGTCATTAAAGCTACACTGTGTAAGATTTTCTCCCATCTAGCGGTGAAATTGTATATGACTACCAACTGAATATTACTTTCTAGCCCCTCCCATTCCGACGGCGTTTTAACTCACGGTGGCCGTATTATTCCAAGATTAACATGGCTTCCAGTTCGACTTCGTCCATGAATGGTCCTTCAAGTGACGATGTTACTTTAGAAAACTTTGAATTTTCACAAATATAGGCTGAATTACCTGTCGAGAAGAAAGCAGGCAACTTCGGCGTCCCTTTTAAAATTCTTCCTCCTAATGAGCTCTTTCCATCTTGAAAAAAGCCACTCCAATATTGACTTTGGTCTTGTTGATTTGCCTGTCGCATTGTCGTCTTAATTATCTCTTTCGCTTACTTGGTAACTATGTTACATGTCCTCGGAAATAGGCGTGATCCTCCATCTTCAACAGGCTTTCAAATCTGCCAGCAGTCGCATTCGTCACGGTGCCACTGACTGTAAAAGCGCGAAAGGCAAAGCTTGAATTTCCAGGTATGTCCCTCTTTGGCTAATGTATTTTCAAGATGGAGGCGCAACATGGCTGCCGCCATTCGAGCATGGTCGGGCTGCTATAGCCAAACCTTCACTGTCTTTCCAATATCCATGGGAGTTACGGTGTGGTGAAGCCCCAAAGAGTCTTAACACCCGGACTGTTGCTGTCCAGAGTGAAGCACGGGGTGGATCAATAGAGAGCCTAAGTCCCTCCCCTTCCAGTGGACCATGGGACATTATTTCGGAAAAATATTGTATGGTAGTCAATGGCGAGAGACAACAAATATTTGGATCCCGTTTTAATTGTGCCCTGAATTACACATATGATGTTTGTCAATTTAAAAGATACATTTTAAAGTCAAGAAAGTCGCAGTTTGATGTAAAACTGTTGAGTAGGGCTGAACAATTATGGAAAATAATCTAATTGCGATTTTTTTTAACCAATATTGTGATTGCGATTTAATATGCGATTACTTTTTAAGTTCTTTACCTTCTGTATTAGTCGACAAATACAAGCAATAAATCATTGTACAGTAGGGATGGGAATCTTTAGGCAGCTCATGATCCGATCTACTTTTTTTTTAAATATGTATTTAATTACATGTGTAAATATACATACTTTATATATATATATATATATATATATATATATATATATATATATATATATATATTAAACACATTTAATTAAACCAATTACATGTTAAGAATTTTAAATAGGCTATAAACTAATATAGCTTCAAAATATAAGAGCTAGTAAATAAAGAGGAACAAAAAAAAAACAAAAAAAACATTACAAGCAATAAACAAAGAGTGCTTTTAGTATTTAAAAGTAGGCTGTCTGAACGTTTTCCATTCAAGAGCTGGAGTGATTTCCCCCCTCAGTTTAGATACGATGAGCTGCATTCACACTAATGCACATATCTCTTTTGAAATTGTAAATGTGGTTTGTCTTGTTGGGTTAAGATATAACTGACCGTGTTTACATTAATTTCACGTCATAAAAGCATTTTGAGATGCAAGGACATTTAACCAATGAGTCGCTCACAGTCGCATGCACGAGCGCTCTTCACAAAGCGCGCGTAAGTATTTTAAAATGAAAGCAGCTTTCTCAGTGATTTTTATATTTTTAATATATAAGCCAACTGCATTCCAAAAGACATAAATAATGCCTTTGTGGAGCATTTGTAAGGAAAATTCTGGCGGCCAAGACCGCGCACTGCAAGAGTAACATCAAAGCGGCAAAAACCTGTGCAATGAAGCCCGCGACTGTCCTTGTAATTCGCTTAAACCCCACACTTTATGAAAGATTATTTTTCGGAAGGTTCGAGCAGTGTCGCGCGCGCGCGTGTGTGTGTGTGTGTGTGTGTGTGAGAGAGAGAGAGAGAGAGAGAGAGAGAGAGAGAGAGAGAGAGAGAGAGAGAGAGATTAGAAGCAAGCAGAATACGGTTGTTTCTAAAGCACGCGCAGCGTCATCACGCATCTGTGATTCAATTCTCTGAATCGATCCAGAATTGTTGGAGAGAGAATAAATAACACAATATCACATACATTAAAAATAAACTGTTCTTTCCTGTATGCCAGACCTATATGCGTAGCGTGCCAAGTTGATGCTTGATCTGCAGACTGCTTTTCTCTCGCGTGTCACGTGACCAGTGTAATCGCAGCTTTTGCGGTTACAAAATCGTGTTTCATCATATCGCGATATTATCGCAAATGCAATTAATCGTTCAGCCCTACTGTTGAGGTATAAGACTGTGAAAATACGTAATTACAAAGACTACAAACCCAAAAGGCGCGCATATGACCTCATACCCTTTCTCTCAATGAATGAAGCTAACTTTACTGAAGCTAACCTCTGTCATTTTTTCTATAGTCTAACGCTATAATCGTAACGTTACGCCGTCATGCCTGTGTGTTTTGTACCAGACTGCACACACACGAGCTTGGTGACGTACATAGTGCGTGACGAGAGATGTAGTTCATTGAGCGATTTTCACATAAAACTAAATGTTACTCTTCTGTTTTATGACAAAATGTGACTTTCTTGACTTTCATAATTATCTTTTAAATTGACAAACATCATATGTGTAATTCAGGGCACAGTTCAGACGGATTAAAAGATAAGTTGTCTCTCGCCATTGACTACCATACATATTTTTTCCGAAATAAGGTCCCATGAGCCGGAATCGGAGGCTCATATAATGGTTTGGGCTGCAATATCACGGCATTCCCTGTAGGGACTGTAGGGATACCGAACCATTCTGGAGGACCATGTGCACCAATGGTTCAAACATTGTACCCTGAATGTAGCAATAGACCTACACACAACAAAAATTGTGACAGAATGGTTTGATGAACATGAAAGTGAAGTTGAACATCTCCCATGGCCTGCACATTCAACAGATCTAAATATTTTTGAGCCACTTTATGGTATTTTGGAGGAGCAAGTCAGGAAACGTTTTCCTCCACCAGCATCACATTGTGACCTGGCCATTATTGTTCTGGAAGAGGTATGTCTCAAAATCCCTCTGGACACTGTGAGGGACTTGTATCTGTCATTCCCAAGACGAATTCTGTACCTACACCATAATAATAAATGATTATGGTCTAAAACCAAGTGTTTCAGTTTCCTTTTCCAACCCCTGTACGTTGACAATAAGTTCATATAACCAAAATATGACCAGCTTGTATGTTGTGTGTTAACTGGGAAGCAATATCAATAATGATACATTATTGAACTATGTTGTGGTAGATTTTCATCTTTATATTTTGTTCTTGTGTGTTACAGTGGTCTCATTGTAAGGCTTGTACTTTCCTTGTACGTTCCATCTGAACTCGGGACCATTCTCACATGATAAGCTCTGTCATCCCCAGCCCCTTCATCATACTCTCAGTTCAACAGTTCAATTTTTACACATTTAACCTACTTAAAAAGCAAAAAAAAAAAAAACTCCTTACGGATTTTCAGCAATGCAAACAGCACAAAACTGCTAAATTTGTGATTGATGAATAACTGTCAATAACGGTCAAACAATTATTAATTGTTACAATAGTAGACACGCATCAGGTCTCTTATCCTATAGAGAATTGATTTGAAGACTGTGCAATGACTGAATAAGAACCATTCTCCATTGTTTTGAAACAGGGCCCCATACACTGCTTTACTGATTGCATCACACTGTCCTCATTAAGTGCTCCCCACCCTTATCCCAATACTGTTGTTTCACAACAAACATCCCCTGATCCATCATATGGCCATACAAGAGTAGAAATCTATTTAAAGAATTCAACATGTAGTCACTAAATACTTATCACAGTGATTGTGTGCTCATATGCGAGCGTAGTTCCAAGGTCCATTCAAGACATGATTTGTTTGTACAGCTGTGCAAGGAACAAGCTGCCATTTTGTGTGAGAGGACAGCACTGACTGCTGCATCTGTTTAAAGGGGTGGTTCAGAATTTTGGACATCGGACCTCATTTCCAAGTTAGCCTGGGTGTTATTTATCAGTGGAGACAGTTTTCAAAAATTTTCATCCAGTCCTTCCAGTTGCATAGTTCGCCGGTGCTAGGCTAGCGCGAGTCAACGGTGTCTGGTCTGCCATTAAAAACAGTTTTACCCACTCCACAGTACACCAAAAGCAAATAAATTATAACGCCAGACTATCAAACTACCCTTTCATCGCATTGCAATAGTTATACTTTGTTCCCTGTATTTATTAGCACAGTCTACAGCAGCGGCGGAGTGATATTAAGTTACCTAGGCAACCGAGAGAGCCGTTCACATGACAATCACGCGAGTGTATTTCCCTGCCGCTGACATCATCACTACAGAAGCAGAGTATATCACCATGTGCCAATTCCTTCGTTTACAATCGAATGTTTCAATATCGTTGTTCAAGGCTACTACTAGTTAGCTAGATGTCCCGACTGTAGTGCGCTTCTGTTCTGTGTTTTCTTTTCGGCGGAGTACTACTAACCGGAGCAAAGTAAACTTCCGCCGCTGCTGAGAAACTAGTTCCTGTAAATGTAATGCGATCATTGAGATGCAAGAGTAGTTTGATTTCTAACATTATTCTCTCAACAGACATTTACATCGATAGTCTGGCGTTATAATTTATTTTCTTTTTGGTGAACTGTGGAGTGGGTAAAACTGTTTTTAATGGCAGGCTAGCAGATACTGTTGACTCGCGCTAGCCTAGCACCGGCGAACTATGCAACTGGAAGCACTGGATGAAAATTTTTGAAAACTGTCTCCACTGATAAATAACACCCAGGCTAACTTGGAAATGAGGTCCGATGTCCAAAATCCTGAACCACCCCTTTAAAGTCACCATCAAATCAATGGAATATTGCATTTATAATAAATGATTTATCTGTGAACATCATAATGTTTTTTAATTCATGTGCCCTCGTATTTTTTTAATCAAAATAACCTCCCCTCCCTCTTGCAGCAAAATCTCTTCTCCGATGACGTGTTTACTGGTGTAAGGGCGGGGCAACCTGTCACTCACATGAGATCGACCAATAGGAAACCACAACAATCCAACCATCCAATCAATTTCTGACTGACAAAATCAAGTATTTTTTTTTCTACATTTTTTTTTCTTTTTTCTTGTTCAGAAGCCGTTTCATTTGGATATATATGTATATGCACGTCACATAGGGAAGAAATTACGCAACTTTCGTTTAATGATGACTTTACATCAGACACATTAACATGCATGACTCATCAACCAAATAATAGAATATTAGGTTCCTTTTGCAGCATGACAAAAAAAAAAACACGTATCCTATAATATTCATGTGTATTTTAATAATAATCTTAAGGACTTTAATAGTCTTGAGGAATTTAATAATTTTCTTGAGGAGAAGATAAAAGCAGAAAATAAAATAAGTTTAAAATATAATTCAGAATTATATATTTATGTTTCAAAATGGTTACAATGCCACAATAGACAGATTAAAATCTAACTTGAATATTTTATTGTCATTTTGCTTAAGATTTTGTAAGCATATTACGTAGTTGTGCTTGAAGTCAATTGTGTTATGTGTGATAACGTAATGAAATATGCCAAATAAGGGCATTATTTTTGTCCATGCTGTCATATAGAGCAATTATGAACACATGCAAAAACAAGAGAGAACCAACGAAATATTAATAACTGATTATGTTGTAGTTAATGAATACTTTTTCCTGTGAGCTTTTTGCTTTTCTGTGCATAGAACAAAAAACGCTAGTTGTAGTTTACCCCCTTTTTTGTCAAATAATTTAGTCTTAATTTTAACCAAGTTTAATATTTTGTTCTACCCTCATATTTAAAATATAAAATATTTCCCTCATATTTTGATGGTTTAATCAAACTAGTAGAGTCATTAAAAATAAATCCCCAAACCAATCCACTTTTGGCCACTACTATACGCCTCTATTGGTTGGCAAAAGTGCATGATCATTATAATTAATAGATTATAGTGTAATACATATGAAAAATAAATATCTGCTATTAATATGCATTAATATGTCTTTATTTGTAAATTCATTACGTACCCTTTAATAACTATCTAGCCAGCTATAAGAACCAACAAACATAATATGAAAAAATTGTATTCTGCTTTTTATATATCAAGTTTATATACAGAACACAGCATGGAATCTAATGTTGTTGGGTTCAACAAAACCAACATACTTATGCAATAAGAAGATTTGAAATAATCCAGACAATTGCCCTAATCTCCCACATTTCCTGCGACTGTGAGCAAGTGGTCATGTGCAACTCATGCAATATAATGTCCTTCTTGACCTAAACTGTTGATTCCATCTCTGTACTATGTACAGTTTCCTCCACCTCCTTCTGATCAGTCCATCCGACAGCATGCCTGCAGGTCTTTTCTTTAATCTTGGTCAGCTCCGACTCTGGCTTAGCCCTTTTAGTCGGATTACAACATAGTTTGGGTTTGCATTGACTTTGACAGGAAAGCTCACACCGGGAGTCACCAGATCCTTCAGAAATGGAAGAAAACTCTGGCTGAACAGTAGTAGCATGGATGTCTTCATCATGGAAAATGTCTTTAATGCGTTTGGCTATGTCCATGTAAGTAGCTGGATCTGCGCATTTGATGTGAGCGGTTGCAATAATGCGAGACCCAGCCAGCTGCCAGATGTGCAGTTCATGAACGGCTATAACACCATCCAGGCTCCGTAGTTTCCCGTTCAGCTTGTGCATATCGATCTGTTTGGGTACCGTTTGTAGGAGGATCAGAGCCGACTCCTTTAGGAGAGGAAAAGTTGTGTAGAGCAAAATACACACCATAATTAGACATAGCATTGGGTCCAGATAAAGCACCCAACATGGTCCTGCTACAGATACGGTTCTTGGGGTCCTGTCGTGCGGTTTGGATATGCTCAGCAGGACGGTGGTATTAACATGTTGATGATCAGTCAAGTGGGTGCTACGGCAGGGGTTGAAACAGATTTCGTCGCTTTGGCACGGCGTCCACACAAACGTGAAAATCAAGGCGTTGACTACCACAATGACTGAACCTAACGCATCGCCAAGCACGTGCAGAAACACTCCACGCATGTTCAACTGGGACTCAGAAGAACTGTGATCCAGGTCCTCCAATGAGCCGTTGGCCGTGATTCTGATGTTCAGGCTGTCTAAAAAAGGAAACCGCACAGTGATCATAAAAATAAAGACGAAGAGGAAAATATGTGCATAAAAAGAAGAGGCTGAAAAAATTATGCAAAGCTATAATTTATATGCTTCATTTAATTTTTTAACAAAACATTTCTTTTTTAAAAAAAATAAGAATAACATTTTTTATAGAAATTACACTCAAAAGAGGCAACAACTACAAAAACAACTAAAAATATTCAAAGCATTGAAAATGTCATGACTTTTATATCAGTTCCCACACTTTCTTAATTTCCATGTTTTTCCCATTACTTTTCCAGTCGGGTGTGATGTCTGGATACAGATTTAACTACAAAATAGCTACACAAATTTATGTTTACTATAAACATTTCAATAAGCTTTTTAAGATATTGTACATTTTGATGACTCTTCCATGCCTTGAAATCATACTTTTGATATTTAAAGATTTCCCAGGACTGTGGAAATCCTGTTTAGGTTTTATTCATTCCCATGTTTGTTTGTTTTTCTGTGACAATAACAAATTTTAAATTCCCCAATATTCCCAGGTTTTCCAAGACTATGAGAACCCTAATTTTACATGTATGTGTTATATTACACTGCCCGGACGAAAAAAAGAAAAAAAAGTCGCTGTTTGGATTTAAATAGGCAAATTCTTAAGAGGTTATGATTAAGTGTGATTATAAGTGTGTAGATTTTCATTTATTAAACAACCATGTAGGAAGACACATCATGGCCATATTCCAGGATGACAAATCCAAGATTCATCAGGCTCAAATTGTGAAAGAATGGTTGTGAGGAGCATGAAGAATCATTTTCACAAATGAATTGACACCTCTGAGTCCAGACCTTAAATCCATTCCCAGTCTTTGGGATGTGCTGGACGAGACTTTACAGAGTGCATTGTTAATAAAAAGTTTTGACCAAAAATGTATACGCACCTCTTAATGGAAATAAACTTGTGATGTTACTTCCATCAAGAGCTGATTTGCCATGATGTGTCTTCCTACATGATTGATTAAGAAATGAAAAGCTACACACACCATCATTTAGGGATAGAAGAACTGTTGCCAAACATATAACATGCTAGAAACATAATAATCACTGCAATAATGATCCAATCATAGACTCTTAAGCATTTGCCTGTTTAAATCCAAACAGCAACTTTTTCCTTTCTTTTTTTGGCTGGGCAGTGTATAAATACAATTATAATGAAAAAGCATAGGCTATATTTAATATAATTTTTACAAAAGTTAATTTTATTTTAACACCTACCTGATTTCAGATCAGAAGTTTGATCTCCTTGTGAACTGCTGCTGTTTATCATAAGATTATTTTCCTCTTTATGCGCCTTTGGTTTTTCATAATGTCTGCTTTTTGTGTTGTGTCCATGAGAGTGTCCGTGTCCCCGATGAGAGTGCCCACCATGAGAGTGCCCGTGCCCTCCAAACCCTGCGTGTCCGTGGAACAGAAAAAGACCAAGTACATTGACAAGTAGACCAGCAACGCCAACCCAAATGACCACGCGTGGATTCTCAATCTCGTGAGGCAGCGTGCAACGCTCGACGGCTTCCAACAGAATAGTGAAGCAGAGGGCCGTCAAAAACACGGCGTTCACTAAAGCTCCCATCACTTCTGCGCGGATCCATCCAAACGTGTTTTTACCTGTGGTTTGAGTTGTCTCCGCAAAACTCACGGCAATCAAAGCCACTATCAAGGCTATTACATCCGACAGCATATGAAAAGAGTCTGACAGCATTGCGAGAGATGCTGTTATCCTGCTTACCACAACTTCAACGATGAAAAACACAAGCGTTAAAGACAGCATGCACAGCAAACGCACACGGTTCTGTCCCAAACCCATTTTTGTCTTCAACTGCAAATTAAATTATATTTAGTTTCCGAATAGTCTTTTAAAATAACATACAAAAACGGGTTTAGATGTCTATGGCATGAACGTTTGTCATAAACAAGAGATAAATGTTGAAAATAAACGCGTAAATGCTGTTGCTATTGGCAACTCGCGAATTATCAATTGCGCGACGCACTAAAGAATTCAGCGCAGTGAAACATTTATTCATACTTGTTAGAGAGAAACACCGGCCGCCATAGACTGGGGATGGAATAAAAGACGCTCGTGGATCTCCAGGAGAAGTTAAACGAAACTTGAGACTTTGCACCCGGACCGGTAAACTTCTCCACACGGTCTGAGCGGGGACGCGCAGTCCCATGCGTCCCCATTGGCCGAATATGACTGTATGCTGGAGTCGGAGTCACATGGTCAGCGAGAACACATTCTGCTGCCGGTCAAACAATGAAAATCATAGCAATCTTTGCAAATGAATGAAAATTACTCCAAGGTGTGCATACATTAGTTACAAAAGAAATAAAGTAATAAAGAAAGATTATCATTACCCTTAAACTTAATTATTGTAATTCTGAATCACTGTAGTATTTGGCAATAAAATGAAATAGACTATCTGTTCGGATTGACTATATTTTATTTTATTTTGACGGACACTAGTGCTGTATAGAAGAAAATAATAAAATATACAATGGTAAAAAATGTATTATATTGCAATTTTTAATCATTTGTCATTTGTTTCTTTTAACATGTTCCTCCTACGTTACATAGGCCTATTAATTTCTGTCAGATGTATATAAATCAGGGCATCTGACAGAATTGAATAGGTAAAGGGTGTAAAACATGAATGTGTTTTCATGTTTTATGGGGACTTTCCATAAACATAATAATTTTATACTGTACAAACTGTATATTCTTCCCCTAACCCTAAACCTACCCATCACAGAAAGCGTTCTGTATTTTTACATTACATGTATTTTCAAAAAAATATCACTTAGTTTGATTTCTAAGATGTTTTCCTCATGGGGACCAAAGAATATCCCCTCAAGGACAAGGATTTTGGATATTGCCATCTTTGGGGGGACATTTTGTCCCCATAATGTTGGGTTTACCAGGCCACACATACACACACACACACACACGAGATGTCCTGATTTAATAGGTAAGGTAGCCACTGAAGGCCCATATTAACATTAGATTATTACCGTTATTATGCATTATACAGATGGCCACTGTATGCACTCACAAAAAAGCCATAAGATAAGGCTTGTATGATCATCATCATTGAGTTTTATGGAATAATTCATACTTGCCATTTTTCCTTTGTAAATTTAAGTATATCAGTCTTGTCCTAAATTATGTTTTTAAGCAATTAAAGGCCTTGCCGTCTCAAACCAAACAATCATTTAGGTTATTAGGCAAATAACCTAATTACTGATAAACTGTTTAAGCTATATACAATGATCGTGCTCTATTATAGGCTACTGACTTCTAATAACGTAATTACCAGTAATCTTATCATTGAATAATTATTTACACACCGAATGCGTCACACCTCACGCAGAGAGAAAACACGCTAGTCTACCTATCAGCATCACGCCGCCTGTGAGCGCGCTCTGCCTATTGTCTGCTAGGAGCAGGGCGTGTGCACTGTGCAGCCAGAGCTGGAGACTGAGAGGAGATGCGCGAGGCACGATGCATGAGTGGTATGTAATGATGGCGTTGGACCAAGATGATCTGCGCTCACTTTTTCATGTGACGGACATACATTTTGCTGCATTCAAACTCGCATTTGTAGCCTGCATATGAATGTGCGTATTTTATTTAATCGTTCCTTGCGTCCATTACATAGCAGAATATTAAAGACGTAAAGGCTTTATCATAAAAACGATGAAGAGAAATAGCCTAATGCGACCACGCTCCATGTCAATTGGCAAAAAATCGGAGGCGGTTAAGGTGGTGGTGCGGTGCCGCCCTTTAAACAAGAAGGAAGAGGCTATGAATCGAGAAAGAATTGTTGAAGTAGATGTCAGACTGGGACAGGTGAGCGTGCGTAATCCCAAATCATCCGGAAGCCTCGTAAAAACATTCACGTTTGATGCTGTCTATGACGTGGGTTCAAAACAATACGACTTGTATGACTATGCATGCAAACCTCTAATTGACTCTGTTTTGCGCGGGTTCAACGGAACTATATTTGCTTATGGGCAAACTGGCACTGGCAAAACATATACAATGGAAGGTGTGCCCACAAACCCTGAGACGAGGGGAGTCATCCCAAATTCATTTCAGCATATTTTCACTCATATATCTAGATCTCAGAACCAACAGTATCTCGTGAGAGTTTCTTACTTCGAAATATATCAAGAAGAGATACGAGACCTCCTCTGCAAGGACAACAATAAAAAAATGGAGATCAAGGAAAACCCAGACTTGGGCGTCTATGTCAAAGATCTCTCGTGTGTGGTGACTAAGAACATAAAGGAGATTGAACATGTCATGAACTTGGGGAACCAATCAAGATCTGTCGGATTCACCAAAATGAATGAGCGTAGCTCCAGATCTCATGCGATTTTTGTTATAACCATTGAATGCAGCGAAATGGGCATTGATGGTAAGGACCACATTCGTGTCGGAAAGTTAAACATGGTGGACCTTGCTGGCAGTGAGCGGCAAAGCAAAACAGGTGTGCAGGGACAAAGGTTTAAAGAGGCTACGAAGATAAACTTGTCTCTTTCCGCTCTTGGAAATGTTATTTCGGCTTTGGTGGATGAGAAGAGTACCCATGTTCCCTATCGGGATTCCAAACTCACCCGGCTGTTACAGGACTCCCTCGGAGGCAACGCTAAAACTGTTATGGTGGCCACCATTGGACCAGCTTCAAGCCACTACGATGAGACTCTCACCACACTGAGGTACGCCAACAGAGCAAAGAACATCAGGAACAAGCCAAAGATCAACGAGGACCCCAAAGACGCTCTGCTCCGTGAGTTCCAAGAGGAAATAGCCCGCCTAAAGGAGCAGCTCGAGGAACGAGGGATGCTGGCAAAAGAAAGGAGGAGAAAGAGGAGAAACAGTATGAGGATTACGAGGAGCATGAGTAGCGGAGAGGTGGAAACCCCGAGAGATGGAGAGGTGGGGGTCGTTGAGACGGTTCGGGAGGAGAGTGTGGAGGAATATTGGTGGAAGCAACAGATGGCCAACACCTCTGCCAATTACAAGCCAGATATTAGCCGGAAACTTGGCACGGTAGACAAGAAAGCAAAGACTGTGGAAGAGTTGCTGAAGGAGCAACAAGCTATGGAAATTATTATTGAAAAATACAAGGTTAGTTATTTCCACAAGACTGTTCATGAAAATTATACACCATATAATTCATAAATCACATCATTACTATGTGCGCCATGGTTTTTTGTAGGCTATGGAAAGTAAGCTTCTGGTTGGAGGGAAAAACATCATTGACCACACCAATGAACAGCAGAGAATGCTGGAACTGACGAGGCAGGAGATTGCTGAACAGGTAACTGTAGTACAAAAGTACACATATACATATTTTAGATTATAATACATAGTACTTTAAATATCCTTTAAGGAGTAGAATCTCATATATGTGTGATAAATCCCTCTAGGATAGACAGGAAAGAGAGATGCAGCAGCTGATGTTTGATCAAGATGAAGAGACGATTGAACTGAAAGAGACGTTCTCCACTCTACAGCAAGAGGTGGAATTTAAGACTAAGAAACTTAGAAAGGTGCGTAAGGTCACAATTCATCTCCACACTATGGAAGCTCATTTTCGCCACAGAATAAAAAAAAATTGTGACTTTTAATCTCACAATTGCATGATATAAATTGTGCGAGTTTCTATCTGAATGAATGAATACTCAATCATGGCAATCTGCAGTCATATATCTTTCTAAAATGACTGCTAAAGTGTAAACAGACAAACATCTCTTAGACTGTGCCAGTATCTTTCTCATCACTTCTTAGTCTGTTTCCCCTCATAATGCAATCATTTTGGTTCAAATCATTTTAAACCCAATTGTTCATTTATTTGGTAACTTGTCATGTAACAAGTTGGACAATGTAGAATAATCGCATCACCCTGGTTCCCTTGACAAAGAAAATCCATAGGATTTTTCTTTTGGCTTTTTGATTATTGCAGAAAATAAGGTCTGTAACCAACAAAAGTTTATGATTCTTAGACGTTTTGTTCATCAAGATAGTCTACACTAGCCAAAAGGTTTACCGCAGTCCGCCGGATCCAGGCCGTATCCGGATCTGATGAAGGAGCTGCGCCTGGACACGACGACAACACAGTCCTGAAGTGTCACTAGTCTCTCCCTTGTGAAGGCCTCCTTCCCTTTACCTCTGTACTGATAAAACGTTGTCGGGATAATCCTGATTCACGTGGCTACGCGGAAGCGCTAACAAATTCTCAGAGCCACCAGGCACTGTTTTATGCAAATGAGCGGCCGGATCGCATTAACGAATTTTCTGTTAGAACCGTGTCGTGTTATAACACCCCTAAGTTAATAACTAATGATCGTTGCGACAGAAGTGAATCAATCAAAACTGACTTTAGCTGGACAATAACTTTATTCTAGAGCTGCTGTCAAGCCAAAACAATCTCTGTTACTTTAATTTCCTATTATCACTGTAAAGCTGCTTTGAAACAGTCCATATTGTTAAAAGCACTATATAAATGAAGGTGACTTGACTTGACTTCACGAATTAACACAACTTTTAGGAATGTTGAAGCCTAATACAATCGTATTTAGTAAAAAGCTAAAGTAATGTTATAAATGAACAACACCATGGTCACATGATTTAAATGTCACAATCACTAAGCTTCCTACAGCTCTTTCGATCTTTATTTTAAATCTGTAAGTTGAAAAGAATAGTTTGCAAGAGTGTGAGTGTAAACAAGGCTGAGTAGTGAGTATGAGTTTTTCTGTTCGACGTTTAAAGTCCCTGACAACTTCTGTCTTCCCATTTAGCCACTTGCTAGCAACCGCATCATCCTAATCACCTTTCTTTCACAAGTGGGGTATTACTCATTTACACACTCCTCATTTACATGCACCTCTCATTTACAAATGTTGATTATATGAATAAAAACTATATTTTAAGTTTATTGCAAAATATACAAATATTTCAGTATTTTGAGAGCGTAGAGAGAACAACACGATTACGATATTCACAGTGCTTCAGTGGGCGGAGCTAAAGAGCTATTTTGGCACATGTTGCTTTTTCGACTCTCTGATTGGTATAATTTTCTGTAGAGCATCATGGGTAATGTAGTTTTTTTTTATACCTGGAATGCCACTGTTAAACACGATTATTTTAAAAATGAGCTGAAATAACGGCTGACGGCTTTAGCAGAAACAAATACCAGGGAATAACAACCTCGTAGCTCACAGTAGGTCTATTTTTAAAGATTTATAAGTTATCGTTCAAAATCCATTTTTGAGTTTTTAATTCCAGAACCCAACATGGTATGGATCGGTATCAGGCATAACATACTTCCTTTAGATTGCTTGTTTAGCTTGTGTTTTATCAGTCAGTTCTTTTGGCACATTAGCATTTTCAAGGACACTGTTCATTCATTGCATTGTACAGTTTTGAATGCACATTTTTAAATGATGTTTGTAACATGGCTATATTTTCAGTTCTGTACATTGTATAAATCATGTTTAATATATTACAGCAGCTACTGTATGTCTTATATTTAAATGAAATATAAGAACTAAAGTCTTCATTTCACCCCAGTCAACACTGAATTGGTTGCTGTTCCCAGTTTTACAGTAAGCTGCAGTTGGTGAGGTCTGAGATTGGCGATATCATCAATGAACATGTCACAATGAGGCAGGAACTGGAGCAGACAATGAATGAGCTGACAAGAGAGATGAAATTCAAGTATGTCCCACCTGTCCTCACAGTTTTGTCCTGAAATAAACTACAAAAAGACAAAGATGGTTTCCAGGTCTCCTCTCCAGATGGTTTCGATTTTGTAACTTGTCCCTTTGTATTTTTCCCAGAAATCTTATCATTGAGAACTTCATTCCTCCAGAGGAAAAGAATAAGATCATAAATCGTCTCCACTTTGATAGCGAGGAAGACCAGTGGAAAGTCTTACCTCTTCTCCCTTCAGAAAAGTAAGTGAAAGAGCAACATTGTTGCAAACATTACAGGACCACGAGGATGATATTCTTATATTATGATGTGGTGTTTTCTCTCATTCTCCAGTAACTCCCCTCTTGTTCGACGAAGGCCAACTTCTGTAGTGGGATACAAGAGACCAATTAGTCAGTATGCTCAAGGTGCCGTGGGAACCGGGTCTCCTTCTAGATACAGGGTTGGTATTATACAGAGCTTAATCATTTTTTAAAATGTTCAATCATTATGAAATAAAATATTAGCATGTTATGATAATAAATTTATTTTAGTGAATTTAAAAAAGACATTACCAATCAAAAGTTTGGGGTCAGTAAGAGTTTTTAATGTTTTTCTTATGCTCATCAAGCCTGCATATACTTAATAAACTTAATAAACAGTAAAAACAGTAATATTGTGAGGTATTATTACAATTTAAAATAAATGTTTTCTATTTATTATTCCTGTAATGGAAAAGCTAAACACAGTGTCACATAATCCTTCAGAAATCATTTGAATATGCTTATTTGGTGCTCAGAACATTTCTTAATATTAGGGAAACAGTGATCATTGTTTTTTCAGGATTCTTTGATGAATAGAAAGTTCAAAAGAACAGCATTTATTTGAAATAGAACTCTTTTGTAACATGATAAATGTTTTTACTGTCACTGTTGATCAATAAAAAAAAGAAAGAACGAACTACAAACTTAAGTGTACATTAATTTGACTAATAAAATCTTTTGTTGGCACAGGCTGAGAACATCATGCTTCTGGAGCTGGACATTTCTCCACCCACCATGGTGCCCTTGGATCTTCAGAGGTCAGATATAAGAACCCAAGACTTGATTCGTGACTTTGTCCATTATCGAAAGAAGTCGACTGCATCACGGGTCATGAAAGCTAGATCGTGGTGAGTACCCTGCATATCGTACACAATTCAGCTGCTACACTGAAAGCTAAAATTAGTTGTCCACATTTAAACCTTGCTCTTTTCTTCCTCCTCAAGGTACCAAGGGCCAAGTCAGTCTGCTTCTACATCAGCCAGCTCTGGGGCCTCCGGGCCCCAATGCCCAGCCTCAGCAATGGGAGCTTGTGCAGCAACCTACCAACCATGAGCTTGTGCAGTGTATTACGCCTGCAAGCATAGAAAGCACACTTAATTATTCTTTGCACTGTTTTCATGAGCTTTAAGCAATGACATTTGTCTGTTTCATCATCTTAAAGGTTTAGTTTACCCAAAAATGAAAATTCTGTCATCATTTACTCATGCCGATCCAAACCCGTAAGACTTTAGTTCATCTTCGGAACACAAATGAAGATTTTTTAATGAAATCTGAGAGCTTTCTGTCCCTCCATTGACAGCCTATGCAACTACCACTCTCAATCCCCAGAAAGGTAGTAAAGGCATCATAAAAGTAATGAATGTGACCCAAGTGGTTTAACCTAAATTTTATGAAGCGATGCGAGGGTTTTGTTTGCACAAAAAACATTTACCACTTTATTTACAAAATATTAATCTCCAATGCGCATTCACGAGAGCACTATGACGTATGCGTGTTGTGTTGAGGCGAGAGCAGACGTTGCGTGAACGTGTGTTGGAGATGAATATTTGTATAATAATGGCAAATTATGTTTTTTTTACAAAGCATTCATGTCTCTTCATAAAAATTGCTTAATTCATATGGATTAGTTTTACGATCTCTTTATGAACTTTTTAAAGCGTCAAAGTGGTAGTTGCGTAGCTGTCAATGGAGAGACAGAAAGCTCTCAGATTTCATAAAAAAGATCTTAATTTGTGTTCTGAAGATGAACGAAACTCTATCGGGTTTGAAACGACAAAAGGGTGAGTAAATGATGACAGAATTTTATTTTTGAGTGAACTAATAATTTAATTTGTTAGCATCAAAGCTTAGTTATTTTGAGCACAATTGTCTCCTGTATACTTGAAAAAAAGTTAGTGTATCCTCTTTAAGCTTGTGATGTCATTCTTGAACAGAAATGCAAACAATAAATGTATCATAAACAACAGATCTTTCAATATTTATCACATAACACGTATCGCTTAGAAGTATAGCTGAGGTCTTATAGTATGAAGACATGTAGAAATAAGTATAAATACAATCCTGAACTGTACAAACCTGAATATCAAACCATGACTCCATATGATGTTAAAAAAATAAAAAATAAAAGGGCACAAAAGGGGTTTGTTTAAAAAGACCATTATACCATAGCTCATATGACTGTATATTACAGCTCTGGGGGGTTAATCACAAGTTTCGTCTATAGACAACAGAGCAAGTGTTAACCTTATTCACACATGCTTATGTATTATTTGTACACTTAAGGTAAACATGAAATCAAAACTGACCTTGTTTACTTTATTAATACATGTTCCTGTTCTTATAGTGATGAAACTATAGGGTTAGCTTGGCAATCGTACACTTAAACGTTTAAGAATTTAATTGCATTAGAACAAAATATCAAACCAAATGACAACAAATGCTAAACCTCTTCTTAAAACTAATTTCACTTTTCAAAGCTATTTATATATTTGTTTTAGCAAATTTATGATTACCAACTGGTCCTGGGATTTTTTTTAGCCAGTTACCCTCAAGTTCACATAATGTCACTGCGTAATAACCACAGGTGCAGTTTATTACATTAAAGGTGTTCATTATGTTTGTGTTTATGTTTCATAATTTGGGGGCCATATACTCAAAAGACAGGAATGGAAGTGTATGCATTCAATATAAGTTAATTTATGTTCTCCAGCTTGCACAGTGGTGTTTTCTGCTGTTCAGTTTGTTTAAGGCTTTTAAAATGTCTAATGTGGTAGGTGTAAGCCTAAATACAACCATCACTAAAGATGATTTCACATTAAGAGTTCATCTTAGTTCTCAACTAAGGTTAGTGTTTGTGTGAAAACAACTGTACAATGCTTAATTCACTGTCAATATATTAAAATAAATTGTCTCAATTAATCTCAAATTTAGAATTTCCTGCAATTTGCCTGAAATATATGTTCATTTGTCCATTAATTTTGAAGCACTTGGGTAGATTTACATTTAGGTAAATGTTGTAAGTCTATTATGTTTTTTAAAATGTGATAAACATAATTTATCTAATAACTTAAATGATTAACATGCTATCAGCTATAAGTCGAATGCACTCCAGCTGACATCAAAGAAGTACACAGAGCCAGAAAATATAATATCAGAGCTGCAGCAAGTTTCTGTTTTATGAAAACGCGTAACATGGCTGGTCATGTGGTGTCAACATGTGTTACTGCCCATTAGGGGGCGACCTGCACCAAAGTAGGCTATATATTTTTTTATTTGTAGATTTTTTTAGACTTTAGACTTTTTTTTTTTAGTTGAGTATTCATATCTCTCTGTTTGCTAATATCATTTTACTCATACTTATTCAAAAATGTGTAAAACCTAACCTCGCAAAAAGTGCACATTGGCTTTGATTTTAAACATCACTACACGAAAGTGTCTAAATAGTTTTTTCCTTATCTATTGCAGTGCATCTGTTGTTTTAATTTGTACCCTCACATTTGTACCCTCACAGTTTTTGTGAAAGGTTTGCTTAAAACATATGCTTGTGATGTTTTTGTTACTAAAATAACTGCCACCTGCTTTGTATTTTGTTATTTAGTGAAATTACAGCCTACATGCATAATAAAGTGAAGTCTAAGATACATTTTATAAATACATAGGCTATATTTTCCTTCTGTTGACCACTGTAATCTAACGTGAATATAAAGCCTTGTTGTAAACTCATGATGATATAGCATCTGCTAAATGCCTTGAATGTAATTAAATCGGTATAAACGTTTAAAATTGATAGGCTACTATGTGCAAGCGTGTGTTTGTTTGGAGTTTGAAACGTTTATACAAATGAAAACAATGGAGAGAGAGTACTAGCCTTAGGTAGGTGGTTTCCCCTGAACTGTCATCGTACAGTAAGATGACGTTTCCCAGAGGGTCACATGATTTGTCTCTTACAGTAAAAACCCAATATGGCAGAGATGGCAGGTCTTGCACGGTAACTAAAGCAACATCAACACTTTCTACAGCACCCTGGTCAATTTTTCGCGACCGACCGCCGACATGAGGGAGAGACAGAAGAAGAAAAAGGGGAGGACGTGGGCAGAGGCCGCCAAAACGGTAACTAAAACAGAAGACTTCTTGAAAGCTTGTTTAGCTTGTTTTCGCCTTGTGCTCCCAGTTGTACAACTGTGTTTATGAGTTCATGACCCGCTGGTGTAGGCGAAGTATTGCGTATGCATTTCGGGGCCTGGTTTCGGTTGGTGTTGCCAAAGTGCATTTAGATCCATTCACTATAAAGCATGACATAACGCATGCATGAACTGGTTTTCGCCATATTTACGTAACATTTGGGAACTTTTTTGATCCGGGAAGTGATTTGATGAAACGTCTGTAGCATGACGTTCTTGTCAGTTGCTAGCAAGCGCGAGGCAGCTTAGCGCGCTTATGTAGACTAGTAACACTTCGCTGGTTAGCCATGTTAGCTTAGCTTAGCTCAGCTCACCTCAACTAACCCACAAAAATAAGCCAGTATTTTCATGAACCTATCAATGACACTGTAATATTACTTTTTGCTTATGAATTCTTCAGTGTTTCCTGCCAAACGGTTAGAATCACCGCCCGCTTAAACATGTTGTCTTTAGAGACCGCGAGTTTGTCAAACAGATTGTTTACTTTTTGACGGAGTTAAAATTGTTTTTTTGATATGGTATTTTGAATTCAGACGAAATTTCCGCACTGCTGTTGCATTTAACTTTAGACCCTGTTTGTAATATGCGAGAAACTGAAACTGAACTTGTCTTCTGAGATACAAGTGTCCCTTCAGGACTTCAAACTGAAGTTTTACATATATTCACAGCTTTTGATTATGCACCTGTATGTCTTAAGTCGGATATTTTTGATAAATCGGTTAACGAATCTGACTGAACTAACGTTAACGTTATTTGTTTGCGAATTAACGTTAGTCTGAATCAGTCAGCGGTTTTCGAACGAGTGATTTGTGTCTCAAACTCGCAGTGTCCGGGTCAACAGCTCAACCACACATTTGACCAAGAACTGTCTCTTTGTCCAAATCGTAATGATCGAAAGGAGTTACAGCAGAAATGCAAATAAAACTGAAAATGCTTATGTCATGACAGTATAACAGGTTTACAGTACAATGAATTTGGACACATGCAATTACAATAAAACCGTCCAATTCGTAATAAGTGAAAAGCGAGTTACAGCAGAAACACACACACACAAAATAAAGTAGGCCTACTGTAAATGCTTACTTGACTGGGGGTATTCCAGAAAGCAGGTTATGTGACATACCCGGGTATGTTTAAGGGTAAGTAAGCGGATAACCTCAACTTTCAGGTCCAAAATGGAAGAAACTTTCAGGATTTGTAAACGTAGCCAACTAAGCCATAGCTACTTACCATCTTAACATAACCTGCTCCAGAGCAAGTTCATTTCCAGGGTTAGTTTAATTCATGCGTGCCTTATTGATGAGGCATCGTGGGTGTGACAGATTGCGCACAATATTATATAGTTACATCAATATGTAAAGCACTATTAAAACAAGGTGATGTTTATTTTATTCTAATATATTTATATATGATAGGGTTGGGGAGTAACGGAATACATGTAACAACATCATGTAATCAGGATACAAAACCCTGGTTACTAATTCGTTACAGTTACGTCAAAAATCAGATTTACATTTTGTAAAAAGTGGTAATACTATCAGGATTTCAATGTTTTCACTTAAAACTAAATAAATTAGTATTTTGAAATAATAATGCTATATTGACTGACCGTAGTGATGTGCGGATCCAAAAGAAATCAGATTACATTACTTTCATATTGTGGTGCTTGGATTACGTTACTAAATACTTTTTTATGAAGTAATTTGTAACTGTAACGGAATACATTTTTAAAGTACCAGTAATTGGCATCAAACAAACAATATTTTTCTTATTCACAGTTAGTAAAGATTAGCCTATTAAACAAAAAGATTGAAAAATGTTTGACGGTAAGATAACCTTGCTTTCTGGAATACCCCCTGGTTTAAAGTACGATGAACTGGGACACATGCAATTACAATAAAACCCATTAATAAAACATAAAAGCCACCCTTTCTATTTTCTAAATGCATGTTATAAATCTTATTCATCATCATTATTATTATTCTCTGGCCAACAAACGAACACGGTGTGATTATGATTCAGGCTGCATCACAAGTCAGAATTCAGATCGGGATCGATAGCATTCAAATATTCATCTAGTTCCTTTAACTTGAAAAACAGATTCATCAGGCCGGAATGGAGCCGACGCTGGCCATAGGGTCTGTGCGGAGGACCTGTCTGGTTCTTGTGGTCTTTGCTGAGGATCTGTGGCAATGGCTGTTGTGTCGACGAGGCCTTCACAGGGATTGTCTAGTAGACACGGTCTGTGCTGACATTCAGGGCTGCGTTTTGGTCGC
Organism: Gila orcuttii; assembly: GCA_026230005.1. Lineage (NCBI taxonomy): Eukaryota > Metazoa > Chordata > Actinopteri > Cypriniformes > Leuciscidae > Gila > Gila orcuttii. The sequence continues at coordinate 42,207,615 of JAPDVR010000013.1, read as the reverse complement.
GTCTAGGTGCAGGTCCGCATCTGATCTGGATATGTACCGGATCCGGCTGACTATGGTAACCTCAGGATAAGGATAAGACAGACAGACTAATATTAGCGCAGATGCCATTCTTCTTATACGATGTAACAAGTACATCGGGTGTTATAGGAAGTGTTCCCTATGCCGGTTGACCTAATTTATGCAGCCTAACAATAATTTAACTGATTTGAATAATAGAATTTGATAATGTGTTATGTGTATGCCAGGTTAAAGAGATGTGTTTTTAGTCTAGATTTAAACTGACAGAGTGTGTCTGTTTTTTTTAACAAAGCTAGGAAGACTATGGAAGAGTTTGGTTGCTAAGTAGAAAAAATATCTACCGCCTGCAGTTGATTTTGATATTCTTCTAGGTATACTCTTTTTTTACCACCAACCTGCCAGGCACTACAGATGAAAATTAGCCTGTATGGCTAAATCTGGCACATTTACATGATGGACTTGATTGCTCACGTTAATTAATGTGCATTGTCCCCTTTAAAATAAAATAAAGAATAGAAAATAATTTTCAACTGGCCAAAACTTTTAAATGAATGAAGGACTATAATGCGTTAAAGGGATAGTTCACCCAAAAATGAAAATTCTGTCAGTATTTACTCTCCCTCATGTTGTTCAAACCCGTAAGACCGTAAGTTAATCTTCGGAACACGAATTAAGATATTTTTGATGAAATCTGAGAGCTGGATCACTCCTCCATACTAGTCCATAGGCTTCTTCAGGGATTGAAATTTGCCAGCCCCGAAAAGTTATTAAAGACATCGTTAAAATTGTCCAAGTGACTACAGTGGCTCAATCTTAAGTTTATCAAGCGACGAGAATACTTTTTGTGCGCAAAAACAAGCAAAAATAACGACTTTATTTCAACTATTCATTTCCTTCTCTATGGGCCTTAGTCAGTTAACTTAGTGTGATTGCGTAGAGCTACGTCACACGTAGGCTCACTATTGGCCGATGCTGGTCATGTGTGTGATGCGTGTGACGTACAACAACAGAAGCTTACGCTATTATACTAGTGAACTGACTCTTAACTGACTTAAGAGCTCGCTCAAGTACTGAGGGGCTAAACCATTGAGTGCTTTGTAAATAATTAGCAAGATTTTAAAATGCATGCGATGTTTAAAGGTACAATATGTAAGAATTTTGTAATAAAATATCCAAAGACCACTTGCAGAGTGTGATATATTTCCTGCTTTGTGTACTTACAATATCGTAAATTCTCCAAAGATTTTTTATTTCAGAGAAATTCCAATTTTAAATAATTGGCTGTCCCGGAAAAAATGTCGCCTGTCAATGACGCAATATCCGCGCTATCCTCGTTTTCTGCTCGTACTGCCATAGCCATGACGTAACCATGGCGACAGACGTGGACAACTGCGTAGTGCGTAACGTTTAGCAGCACGCTGTTCTTGTTTCGTTCAAACATTATAGACCATGGCAAGCAGACTTTGGGACAGAAAAGGAGAACTAAAATGAGGATCAATATCGGCGTGACGTTTTCGAGGTGCCGAAAGCTCCACATCCGCGACTAACTTGGACTTGACAGAGCTTCATGATTCACGACTTGACAGCGACACCGCTCTTGCACATACTTTATTAGACAGGTGAGCAAATGTACATAAAACAAATCAATGTTATATAGCTCATCATGATGAAATGTTAGAATATGATCAGTATGTTATTCTAATGTTGATCTAGCTTACTGCTAGTTTCATATAGCAAACAAACTAACACATAGAATAACATTATAACTTTCAACACATTCAAATGCGGTTTAGAATGATAGTGTAACGTTAGACCAAGTGAAACAGCACTGCGTTACCTCACAAGTTTAATTTGTCAAATAAACTGACCTGCGAGTATTAATTCAGCACTTGCGGCTAGTTCGGTAGAATTAAATGTCCTACCTTATTCCTTTATATCCGCGTGTGGCCCTGATATCTGTCTCTTATTAGCAATCGCAACCTGCTTCATACCACTGTAATGTTAAAAAAACATGAATGTTTTCACTCATCCATAAACATTATTAGATCCATCAGCTTGACAGCAAGTCCCATCATTCAGCTTATCACTGCCTCATAAACCTACGCCTTTGTTATTGTAAGAGGTTAGCGACCCCTAGTGGCTAAACAAAATTACATATTGTAGCTTTAATAGGGAGCCAATGCAGTGTTGACAGAACCGGGCTAATATGGTCAAACTTCCTGGTTCTAGTAAGAACTCTAGCTGCTGCGTTTTGAACCAGGTGGAGTTTATTAAGTGTGCAGGTAGGGGAGGGCAAACACCCAGTAGAGCATTACAATAATCTAGCCTTGAGGTCGTGAAAGCATGAACTAACTTTTCTGCATTTGTCATTTGAGAGAATATGTCGTAATTTAGATATTTTTAAGATGGAAAAATGTGGTTTTACAGATGCTAGAAATGTGGCTTTCAAATGAAATATTAGTATCAACGAGCACACAGTGTTTCCTAATTGACGACGAAGACTTGACAGAGCAGCCATCAAGTGTTAGACAGTATTCTAGGTTATTGCGTGCGGAGGTTTTTGGTCCAATAATTATAATCTCTGTTTTTTTCTTCAGAATTAAGTAGTAGGAAATTACTTGTCATCAAATTTTTTTATATCAATGTTGCATTCTGTTAATTTAGTGAATTGGTATGTTTCGTCAGGGCGCACAAAAATATAGAGCTGAGTATCATCAGCGTAACGTTGAAAACTAACGCCATGCTCCCTAATGATATCTCACAAGGGTAGCATGTACAGGAATAAAAGCAACGGTCCTAATACTGAGCCTTGCGGTTCTCCATACTGAACTTGTGATCGATATGACACAAGTTCAGTATGGAGTACCGCATTAGATGGTCTGTTTGCGTTTCCCTTACTCTCAAAATACAACTACTTTTATACACTTGTAACCACTTGTAGTTCAAAGTAGCTCACCCAAACTAACATGTTTCTCTGGCCCAATAATAACAACTAGGTTAGTTTCCCAGAACGGGATTGTCTGCTTTACTGAGGTCAATTAATGATAGAATTCAAAGGCATTACTGTCTAACAAACTTCCTTTTAGACTGACCATCAGTTCCAACTACTTCATCCTTTCTCTGCGGTTACTGCTATAGTGAGTCATTGCTGAATTGTTCACTTGTTCCCGTAATACTGTTCGCAGGTGCTCGAGAAGTACCCCAACACACCGATGAGTCATAAAGAGATCCTGCAAGTAATTCAGAGAGAAAGGCTTAAGGAGATAAGGTGAGGTCATTCTCCAGATGTTTGTTGAGTATTTCTTTATTAAAATAGCAATTTCTTTATCAAACACACATTCTGGTTCAGATTGTGCAGGCTTCCCCTGAACTGTACCAGATCATATACCTTTTATGTTTTGTTTACTGTCTTTTGTTTTATTTTTCCAAAGCAAAATTTAATGTGGCAAAGTATCTAATTATCACATTTCTTTTTTTTTTTCATTTCTCTGTTGTCTTCCAGAAGGTAAGATTATACAGTAGTGCACCCCCCCCCCCCAACTAACTTAAATCTATTAGCCAAATCCCTATGCATGTTATTAACATGTCCCCAGTTGACAGCATGCAAAGGGTCTCTGTAAACCCCAAGAGCGAGGACCTGATGGCCATGGCTTTGACCATAGTGCTTGTCCTCTGAAATGGCTAGTGGCTTGTTGTGCTTCTGGCAGTTTTGCTCGGTTTGAAGATGTTTCATAATATCTATGTACTGAATGCTTGTTTAGCCTCCTTAAGCTCATCATTATTACGATTATTTATTCAAGACTAAAACTCTTCTAAAAAAAAATTTGCTTTCTAAGTAAGACAAATTAATTATTTAAAACAAAACTGTCTACAAGACAGAACTATTAAAGCATTTTTGTTAATTGGAATAAAGCTGAAATAAAATAAAATAATACAATTAGAAATGTTACCTTGGTTACATTAATTAAGCACTAAAATTACTAACTAGAAATAAACAAAAACTCAACTAAAACCAAAACTGAAATAAAAATAAATGAAACCTAAAAAGTAATTTAATAAAATTGACAAAAGCATATAAAGAAATGACTAATAATTAAAGGAAAATATAAAAATAAAAGGTAATTCAAAATATTAGTAAGCTATAATAGTATATACTGTAAATACTACAGAAATCACCCCCTTTCAATACCATTTCAGTAAGCAGCACTGACTCTGAACTCCCTGAAATGCCTCGATTGCAGTCTTGAGTTTTTTTTGTTAACATACACGTCACAATATAACTCATTTAAATAATTACCACCAAAGGTATACGCAAAAAAAGGGGCGAGGCCTGATTGAGTTGTGTTAGTAGTGTTGAAACTCACGGTTATAGTAAGGTGTGTGACATTTCCAAAACACACAAAGCATTTGACTAATCACAACACACTGGTCCAGCCGACCAATCAGAGCACATTGCACTTTTCAGAAGGAGGGGCTTCATAGAGGCAGGTACTAAATAGAGCGTTACTGACAGCCTGGGAAAAGAGGTGCTGCAACAATGTAAAATGTGAAAAATAATGTGTTTGAATATTCAAGCATAAAAACCTATCCTAGTAGACCCCCCCCCCCCACCCCTAAATCAAGACTTTGTATAAGGGCATAATATGGCCCTTTAATTTAAATTTATATTCACATTCATGCACAAATATCTGGAAACCAACCACTGAACTGTGGTCTTTGTTACAGCTTTTCAGTTGTGTAAAGATGGTGACTGATTTAAGTTTCTGATTTAAAAAAAAAAATTTTTTTTTTAGTGGGACTTCCCCTCTTGCCTGTCTCAATGCTATGCTCCATACAAACTCACGTGGAGATGAAGGGATCTTCTACAAGGTCCCCGGTCGAATGGGAGTCTATACACTGAAGGTAATATGAATGAATGAATGAATGAGGCACTTATATAGCGCTTTCATATGTACTACATACGGTTTACATACAATAAAGGTATATATTATTAACATGTATGTAATGTAACATGTAATGCTTTAAGTTGCATTTGATAATAGTGCATGCCAAATGATGAATAAAAGTAAATATAAATGCCGGTTTCCTATTGCTTGTCTATTTACTACGGCTCTGTTGAATGGCATGAATATTTACTGTACCATTTGCTGTTATAATTAATTAATGCTCCGTTAACGTTAGTATAACAAGCCACACTTGTCAATGATGTGGTTTTTTTTTATTGAAAATGTAAAAACTAGCAAATTTCTATATATTTATGTTCTACACATTCCTAATGATTTATTAAATGCATACATTAACATTAACTGTTTGATAAGATTCAAGTGAGCTGTTTTATGAACATTACTGTTTGGCATCTGATGAGTATGGTTTGTATTTGTATGTGAGCAGAAGGACATTGGAGATGTGATGAAGGAACTGTCAGAAGAGGATTCAGAGGACAGCAGTGATAACATGTCTGATACCCTATGCTCAGACAATACCAGCACCACTACCTACAGCAAAGATGGACGCAGAGGAAGGTGGAAGAGGAGAGGTACCACATTTTTATGAGCTCTGAATAGCCAAACTTAGATCTGAAGTGTGTAATTTCTGCACCCGAACGTTCCCCCTGTCTGTCATTGGTCAGATAGTTTCACTCCAAAATCATGCCACTGGATAGGCCTGTTTTGAAAGAAGTCTCTTACACTCACCTAGGCTATTTGATCAAAAACAGTAATATTGTGAAATATCATTGCAATTTAAAATAACTGTTTTCTGTTATCAATGTTTTACAATGTAATTTATAATATAGTATTGATGACAAAGCTGAATTTTCAGCATCATTACTCCAGTCTTCAGTGTCACATGATCCTTCAGAAATCATTTTAATATGCTGATTTGTTGCTCAAGAACATTTCTTATTATTATCAATGTTGATAACGGTTCTGCCTTATATTTTTGCGGAAACCGTGAAACATTTTTTTTTAGAATTCTTTGATAAATAGAAAGTTCAAAAGAACAGCATTTATTTGAAAAAAATCAATAAATTGTGTCCTTGCTTTAATGCATCCTTGTTGAATAAAAGTATTAATTTATTTTTTTTAAATGGCTTACTGATCCCGAACTTTTTTATGGTAGTGTACATGTAAATATTTATTTACAAATATATTCAAATATTAATGCTCTACTGCTAACATACTGTACAGAATGAGCAGGTCAGAAATTATTGTTAAACAAAGACGGGGAAAAGGCAATTTCCTTTAATTAATAAACAGCCATAAATTGTATTTTAATAAAATGGAATTTGTGGCTGATTGTTATGGTTGTGCCTTTTGAAATATCTCATAATATATATATTTTTAAAGGTTTTGTCATAAGGTTGCCATCATTTTATATGGTGAAGTATATTGTGTCATGACAGTCTGTAACATCCACACAATGTAAAAGCATTTGTACCTATATTTTGTAAAATTATATCCAGTCGCTTGATATGTTATGAAAAGTCGACTGTTATGAATGATTTTTAAAGAGCAGTGCAGATGATCTATATAACAGGGCATGAATGTGAAACAAACATATAGTCAGTAAAGAACTGACACCAGGTTGCTAAAATATATTGGTCTGTCACTTATATTTAAAGATTTGAAGAAATATAAAATAGTAGTTAAATTTGTACAATAAATTTGTGTATGTATAAATGGTTTACTGCATCCAAATGTATTAGTAACCTATAGTCCCATGATCACTGTTAGATATCAAGAACCATGAATGTGTAACTCATACGCTGATTCTGATATATGTATAAATTACCTTACATTGTAGATTTGCTCTTTTCAAGTCAAAATATTCTATGAATGCAGAACACCCTTTAAACAGGAAATTCTACTTTTTTTTTCTCTCTCTTTTTTTGTCCAAGATTGATACCACTTCCTCATATATTTGAGAGCAGTACGAAGTTATGTAGACAAACACAGGCTTTACCTCAAGCTGTCTTGTAGAAACTTTTAAACTAAGTATTTGAGAATAATGCACTCTAATACAGCGAATTCCTGCAGAACCAAGTACTGTAAGTTACACTTTCATCTTAATATGCTGATGAAACTTTGATGTTATGAGGATTGTTGTGTCAGAGAGAGAAACTAACTCAGCAAAGACCAGGAAATAATTACCGCAGCAGTAGCATATAATTCATGAGAGTTAGTTTGATCAAGCTTTTTTTGAAAAGAAATGTTCGGTTCTGACTTTTATTACACTATTTCGAACCAGTACTTTGTTGCCACTATATCTTACTTTGCTGAAAATATTTTTATGCCTTGCCAACTTACACATTAGTTTTTTTGTGATGTACTGAATAATGTTGTTGAGAATTCTTCTGATCTAAATATGTCACAAGGTCAAGTTAGATGACTTGTAATAGTCTTGAAAAATTAGGAAGAAAAGATTGCAGTTGGCATTTATAAACAAATCATCACACAGTATGTATTTGTTTTCAAGCAAAAGTGTATTTATGAGTTTATAGCGGTCATAAAAAAGCAGTGTTTACTGCAAGATAACAACTTGACTTATAATGAAATATATATATATATTAAAAAAAATCTGACATTTTTAAAAGTAATAATTTACTTATAGTGCACTTTTTGTTGTATTTGTATTAAAATGACATTGAATGAGTTGTCATAGAGTTAAATTAAGTATTTGCATATGCCTGTTTATTTGTGTTTGTGGTACAGATGTCCAAATATGCCCAATGTATTGCTTTCCAATCATTCGCAGTGCCAACAAAACTGCAGTCTCAGCCGTCCTCCCCGCAGTCTCGCTGTTCGTCTCCGTCAGTCTCCAGCAGCAAACTCATGTCCCCATCACAGAAACACAGCAAGAAGGCCCTCAAACAGGTGCTGCCATTTACACCTCTTATTACTGGTTATAAATAACAATTGCTGCAAATAACATAGGGGGTCTTATTTTCATGGTATTTTTTATGTTACGATAACGGTATTTCACATTATGTTAGTTTTTGCTTGAAATTCAACATTAAAAATGCTTTATATATTGAATAATGCCTATTTGGATAATTAATTTAAAAAAAAATTAGAAGTACTTAATAATATAATTTTTTTTGGTCCCACTTTTATATTAAGTGGCTTTAAGTACTATGTAGTTGCATTGAAATTAATAGTTTTATACAATGGACTTATTGTGTACATACATGTTTTTACATTGTACCTATATTTTTTAAAATACCTGCATGTAATTACAGCTGTAATTAATTTATGTAATTACATTTGTAATTTCACAGTTGACCCTTCCCTTACACCTTAACCCACCCTTAAACCGACCCATACCACCACACCTGACCCTAACCTTACCCGTATCACACCTCAATAGCAGCACAAGTGTTTTACAATACAACCTGAACACAATAAGTACATTGTACTTATTTTTCGATGTAAGTACATAGTACTTAAAGCCACTTAATATAAAGTGGGACCATATTAACCACTGCTGAGTGGTTTAAACCTTATGCTGTTGAGAGACCCTCTATGGTATTTGTTGGCAACACAGAAATAACTTATGTTAGGTAATCTGTGGGTTTATGGACATTCTCCATTTCTTCATTTATAGGCACTGAAACAGCAGCAACAGAGGAATCAACGCCGGCAATGTGGAATCCCCAACGCCTCAAGCCCACGGCTGCTCCTCAAGACTGTCAAAGACATGGCTCGTGACTCCGCCAAATCATGTACACACTGTTTTTGTTACTACAGCATTTTTACAGTTTCACTAATTTTACCTTTCTGACTGTGATGTAAGAAATAAAAGCATGTTCTTCAGGTGTGTCCAAACTTTTGATGGTGCTATATATGTATGTAATACAAAAGATATATAAAACCGTATGTGTCTTTGCTGTAGCCTGGGAGCTGAAACAGACAGAGCGCCGCCCTGCCAGTCCACAGAACTCTACCTCCAGCTCCTCCTCCTCTGTCAAAGCAGATGTGTGCCACGCGACTGGTGCCCGAAAGGTGTCTCAGCGCTCCAGTCGGCTCAGTGCCAGTGAGTAGCGTCACAGATTGATGTCATTTGTGTCAGCACATGAGATGCTGTAACTGATTCCACCGCTTTGGCTTTTCAGGACAACTGAGGCGTACCAAGTGTGAGATAGATGTTGAGACACCAGATTCCATCCTTGTCAACACCAACTTGCGAGCACTAATCAACAAGCACACATTCTCACTGTTGCCTACAGAGTGTCAACAGAAGCTTCTTAAGATGCTCCCAGATGTTGACCAGCAGGTAGTGAAATGCAGAAGAGCCCTGCTGTGTTCAACATACAGTACAGTATGATTTTGTGGATCATGAATCACTGATTGTTATTGATGAACCAATTGTGGTGCTGAGTGGTCACTCTTTGTTGCAGGCTAGTATAGATGGAGCATTGAAGGTGACCAGCTCTGCCTTGAACAATGAATTCTTCACATCAGCAGCACAATCTTGGAAGGAGAGGTTGTCAGAGGGTCAGTTATTGTCCTTGTGTCTTAAATGTGTACTAAGTAAATTTTTGGTAACACTTTATTTTGATGGTCCCTTTTGAACATTATGTTAACTATAAGTAACTTTGCAACTACATGTCAAATAACTCTCATTAGAGTATTAGTGGATTAACTGCGTCATATCTGCAAACTCTTTATTGTGATGGTCCTCCAACAGACACTCTACTAACTATAAGTAACTTTGCAACTACATGTCAACTTAATCTAACCCTAACCATACCAGTCTTCTAATACTCTACTAATACTCTAATGAGAGTTAGTTGACATGAAGGTGCGATGTTACTTATAGACAACAGAATGTGTTAAAGGGACCATCAAAATAAAGTGAAACCAAATTTTGGTTACAATTTCACTGCCTGATACATCATTGGTCTTGACATTTTTGTTTACTCTCAGTGTGGATACAGCATCACACAGAAGCAAATGTTTTTGGACACAATTATAGAAATACCCTATTTGGAGGTATTCTTTTCACTCCCATTTCATTTATTCCACAACCGAAAGTGTCCCGCAAATGGTGGTTATCGAGATAAAATAAGTAGTATTTAACAGGTCATGTGATCTCAACATGGCAGCGCCCATAAGGAGGAAATATCAAAGAAGACTTAATTTAACGTGAATGTACTTATTCTTATGCATTTTTCAAAAGACATATATAAAAAGTAAAACTATTTAGAAGTAAACCTTTTTACAGAGGAAAAAGTTACTTGGTAACTTGTAATAAGCAGATTTATCTGCAATTAGCAGATTTATCTTGCATAAGTATGTGGCTTATGCAAAACTGTGTTCTCAGGTGAGTTTACCCCAGAGCTGAGACTGAGAATGAGGCAAGAAATTGAGAAGGAAAAGAAGGTGGAACTTTGGAAAGAGCATTTCTTTGAGAGCTACTATGGTGAACAGTAAGTCAGCCACCACACTTTATGGAAATACTGAAAAAAGAAAATCTGAAAATTGTGATGGTCAGGGGGTGTACAATTATGTTTCTGAAATATTGCCACTTGTTACTTGTGGGTCTGTCACACTCACTGAATTAAGTGCCTCTGACCTATATCGTGCAAAAAAAAAATTAAAAAAAATTATATATCGTATATAAAAAAAAAAAACGGTAAAAAAACGGCAGCTGTGGTTACCAGAAATTTACTGTAAAAAAATTCGGTAGCAACATTTTAGGTTTTACAGATTTAACTTAAATTTACAGTTTAAAATTTAACTGATATAATGTTAATATACCAACTTATTGAAGTACTAATATCTGTTTTGTACCTTTGTAATACACTGACAACCACCAAAAACAGATGGTGATGAGAATGTCACATGATGAATCAAAGCTCATCACAAGCAGCTTTTCCACAAGCTGAGAAGGTAAATACTAATATATAAAAGGTGCACATTGTCGTTCACATAAGCACAAAACACCATCATGGTAACACATGACACTAAAGTACTGCAATAAACATTAATTCAACAACGTTAGATATAACTTAAAACCCTAATATACATAACTGATTAGAAAAACCTAAGACATACTTTCATAAATTAGTTATTTCAACAAAAATGCATCATATGTGAAGTGTCACGCAGGGAATCCTAAGAATGTCAATTTAGGTTTTTTTCACTTTAAATTATACAATTACTTGTTCTTATTCACTTACATTTACATTTATTCATTTAGCTGACGCTTTTATCCAAAGCGACTTACAATTGCTATATATGTCAGAGGTCGCACACCTCTGGAGCAACTAGGGGTTAAGTGTCTTGCTCATGGACACATTGGTGTCTCACAGTGGATTCGAACCCGGGTCTCTCACACCAAAGGCATGTGTCTTATCCACTGCGCCATCACCACCCCAAAAACTGTAAATTTAACAGTATTTTACAGGTTATATATATTACAGTTTTTCACTGTAATTTTTAATTACTTTTACTTTTACAAATTTTTACAGTGTTTTACCGTTAAAATCACAATCATTCTTTACAGTGTGATTCCTGTCATGAAGTTCTATGCCTTATTTTGGTATCCAATCCAATGTGAGGCCGGAAAATTGAGTAGTTGGTCATTAGTTTAATGTATCATAGGTGATGTTTTGTTTCTGATATTCTTTTTGCTAATCTTCAGTCTTTTCTTGCTTTTCAGTTCTGGACTGAGTATAGAAGAATCCAAAGAGCTGACAGAATCCATGGACATTCCTGAACCAGCTAAAAGCTCAGTCCTATCAGTAAAGCCAGAGATTGTCAAAGAGTCTCAGAAGATAAACCCGGTGACAGAGGTCATCCACATGGAGTTGAGATCCAGAGATGTGAAATCAACAGTAACGCATGCCTCCCCTGAAGAGCCAGTCAGACCTCCTGCTTCAGAGCAATCACGTTTATCTTTAGACATGAGGAAGGATACACAGGAAGAATTGATTTCAGAGTCCTCTGTTCAAATACCAGTGGATCCCAAACCTTGCAGTGAGAAAACGCTGGAGAATGAGATCACATGTAAGCCCCCAGCATCTCCTTTGGAAGCGGTAGTCACCTGTTTGAAAGGAAAGGAGACACAAACCACTAAAGAGGAAAGTCCTGTGGGTAATGCTGAACAGATAACGGAGAGCAATCAGGCTGAATCTCCAATAACTGCTGTCACATCTGAGCCTCTGAAGAGAAAATGCTCTACTGAACTGGATACAGAGCTAAGAACAGAGAAGAAGCCCCGTGTCTCTTCATCAGAAACGTCATCCACTATGACAGATAAAGAAAAAGTAGAACAGAGAGTACCTCCTCTCAAAGTAAGTTTTAGGTTTATTTCTTTTGAAACAAAAAAAACCCTAAATTCACGCTAAGTATTAAACTGCAGTGTGTTACACCCTGTTTACGCCAGATGAGACTGATTATGCAGTGCATCAAAAGCCATTATAATAATTGATACTGTCCACACTATAAGGTGCAATGTGATGAGTTACTGACAGTTTTAAGCAGTTGACAAGGGTCATGCCCAGTGTATACATAAGTGTCATTTGTGCTACTTTATTTGCAACTCATATTGTGTGACTTGTTGAGGAGAGATTTTCAAAGCAACTACCTTGGAATGCACTAGCATCTATCAAGAACACTCTAGCAATCATAACAGCGTGCTAAAACCGGCTCAGAACCCTTTAGCAACCACAATAACAATGTCCTGGCAACCATCCACAACACCCTATTATCGTGGTATGGAGTTTTTCCACAGAAAGAACTTTTTTGACATTAAATGTTAGCTTTAGCGGCATTTTGGCTCTGATATTAACACGTAAACTCTCTCTTTGCAGATCCCAGTGTCAAGAATTCTCTCTGCCCCTGCCTCTTTTGAGCAGGTATCTCCAAGGACTCCTGTTCCCTTGACACCCCCTAGCATTCGGCCTGGTCGCACCGGCGCACGCACTCTTGCTGACATCAAGGCAAAAGCCCAGTTAGCGCGTGCACAGCGTGCAGCTGCAGCAGCAGCCGGGTCATCGTCCTCGAGAGGAACCGGCTCAGTTGGAGGTACCTCAACACCCTCTCCAGCTCGCTCCCTGTCTGAAGATTTTTCACCAGCAAGCAGCAGAAGTCAATCTGTGTCGCCTATAAAGCTAAGCTCTGAATCTCCGGCCCCTGAAGGCACAGTGACTCTCTCACAAACCTCTCCTTCCTCAGGTTTTACTGGACACACAGACCCCGGTTTTGTACTAGACTTCACTGCACAGGGTTTTTTAAAAGAAAATCGCTCTTTGATGGGGTCGCAAACCACTCAGTGCGCATTGAACCCAACGGGCAAGGATCAACATAACCTCCTCAGTCCTGGAGGGACACCAGCACCTTCAAGTCAGGCAGGAAACTTAACTGTGTCAAACACAATTGCACAAAACCAGAGACCACAGCAGACACCTTTTTCAGGAGCGTTAGTGACCAAACCTAGCTCTTTAATCCCTGCAAACAATCCTCTTGTCACCCAGCTTCTTCAAGGTAAAGAGGTTCCATTAGAAAAGATCCTCCCAAAGCCACTAGCCAAGGTGGAGGTTCAGTCTATGGCCATATCTGCCAAAGATAAAGGGAACCTTGGTACCACCACTGCTGGGTTTAAAAAAGATAGCCCAACAAACCAAGAAGATGTCAGTAAATTGGGGAACCAAATTCCTTTTTGTTCATCTGTGATGCAAGTCAGAAGTATGGACAAGTTGGTCAAAGTTGGCACTCAGGACCAGATTCTCCATCCACTAAGGCTCAAATGTGAGCAGAAGCACACCGATTCAGACTGTCAACCCTCTCAATTTCAATCCTGTCAGTTAGGTCACCTTGAGAGCAGCCTAGACCAGAGTGTCCATCTAGGAATCTTTGGACGGAAGAGGTTATCTAAGCCAGCTATGATAGGACACTACCTCCTCAATGTCTCAAAATACGGTACAGTATCCGAGAGCAGCAAACGGCCGCACCTAGCTAGTAATACAAGCTCTGCCCTTGCTAACCTGAAGAAAGAGAAAATTGAAGCAGAGGAGAGTGTGAAAGGGAAGACCGAATCACTTGTCGGGTCTCATACCACCTCTCAAGGGGACCTGAATTTCCCAAGGGTCAAAGTGGAACAGCAGGGTTGTTTCATCAATAAACCAGATGATAGTTTGGCATCCCAACCCTGTTCTGATATAAAGTCTGAATCTCCATCAGTGAGCTGTTTATCCAGCAAAGAAGGAAGCAGCACTTCTACTAGAACCAAAGAAATATGCTCAAGAACACAGCTTGATATGTGCAGCAGTATACAGGATAAAACAGAGCGATATCAGCTAAGTGACTGTCACCAACGCACATTTTTGTCTCAGAAAGCCCATAATGGACCTCAGTATGGTGGCACAATCAGCATGTCTGTCCCTAATGCACTGAACCACAGCATGGCTGACACTCCAACTTCTCCTACTGTGTCTTGCAGTGGTGATGGTGAAACGGCTAGTGGAGGTATGATGTCTTTTTCAGTCACTGTCACTGCCATACCTGCAGGTCACCTACTGGCTCAGAGCAGTCAGGGTGAGACCTCACCTGAGCAAGCCTACATAGAAACCTCTGGGATGGAGGACGTCCAATCAAAGTGCTACTGTCGGCTGAAGGCCATGATTATGTGCAAGGGATGTGGCGCGTTCTGTCATGATGATTGCATTGGTCCATCCAACCTATGTGTCTCATGTTTGGTGGTACGATAATGGTCATGAGGATAAACTGCAACACGTTTATTAATTCAAAAAAGCAATCACTGCAGTGAGGGTAGCAGAAATGTTACAACAGTACAGCAGTGACGCTAACCTATTCATGTGTCCATTGTCATTTGAGACAGGCTGTTGTGCTGTTATTTTTGGGGGGGAATTCACTAAGAATGAATTGCACCTGCTAATAGTGCTGCTTATTTGCACGTACATTCTGCTTTATAGTAGTGGCCGGTTCAAGAAAGGAATTATGCATATCAGGTAATGTTGCTTGTAAACATGGCCAGCTACAAGTGCTGTTCTTGTAAGTCAGTTCTGAGTAGAGGTCTTCTCGTGTCCTAAATCTGTACCCGACCCGAATCACTTCTTACCCGAACCCGACGTGCATGAGTTAATTTGTTTAAAAGAAAAACCCGACCCGAGTCAGACCAGATAAAATTAGACCCGAGTCCAACCCTACGGCATTTATTTTCAAACCTGACTGGACGCGAATGTAAACAGCATTCATGTCAATCCGCAGTCAGTCAGGAAAAATGGTGTCCTGCTGACTGATTTGGCCGCTGCTCCATTACTTTAATTTATTTATTTACTTATTTATTATTACTTTATATTATTGGTATTAAACTAAACGTATAATAGTATAAACTGTCACAACAAATGAAGCTAGCTAGCTTGTTAGCTTGAGAATACTCAAACTTGTCGACATAACTCGAAACATCCAATTTAAAGCCTTTCTCCTTGTTACTAGAGGGTGTGAGAGAGATGGCACTTCAATTGACATTATTCACCGTAATCCATGGAAGATCTTGCAAGCAGTGAGTCTAAAATCCATGCTGACGGTGCTCGTTGAAACGGTAGGCAAAAATTTGGAGCAACTGTGGATAGAGTTCATTGCACAAAGAAGCGTGGATTCAGAGAGATCTTAGAAAAAGTGAGTCTTGTCATAGAATTGTTTTAAATAATAAAATTTTGTTAAATACCCGACATAGTTTAAAATAATTCAGGTCTTCTCGGGTCCATTCTGAAAAAGCATATTTGTTTTAAATTACCCAAGACCCGAGGCCACTAATACCGAATCCGATCCGTGTCCGAGGCACTTGTCAAAGTTTTGGACCTGAACCGGCTCGGGTCGGACCTCGAGTGTTTGGATCCAAGTGGACCCGTGAAGACCTCTAGTTCTGAGTACTTCGTTGTGGAGAATGCAGCAGACTTCCGTGATATAGTATGGCTGCACTACTGCAATCCAGACACCCGTTTCAGTGCTTTAAACGCCTGGTTAAACTGGATTGCGGATGGCTAGTGAAAAAGATGCAGGTTTTTGCGCAGAAATGCAGCACTTAAAAGTGGCGCAACTGTTTAGTCAATTTGCCCCATTGTACCCCATTTCTTTACAGCACAAACACAATTATAATAGTAGAATATGAGGCATTTAAAATGTGCAATGGTGAATAATTCTTCCTCTCATTCATTAAGCACCTTTCTTTAGACTCAATATTGAATAGTGGCAATATTTAAGTCTTGTTTCTTTTCTTTACTATTTTTGTAACAATTTCAGAAATGGAAATCAATATACTACTATTTTTGTAGATGTTAAAAATGATGCCCCCCATCCTCCCACCCCTCATATTATGGATCTTTTACACACAATTCACACTAGTTTGCTGGATTAGAAACATATAACATCAATGTTTAGTGTTTGCTTATCCTGCTAAACTACTTTTCGGTTGGTTTTAGCCTTTGTGACTCAAGCAAAGGACCACACAACTGAAATACCAATTACTTTCCAGAATTACTGTGAATATGTAAACCTAATAAATTAACCTGCCTTGTTACTAGGTTTATATGGTACTGTTAAAAGTTATTTATGGGAGAGAAGGGAGTTTTGTCAAATACATTAACAGGATAGCACTTCTCTTACATTGGTGGTAAGAACAGGTTTATAATGATAATGGCAATAATTTGTATATTTACAACATTTATAAAATTAAGAGCATTAGCCCCTTACATAATTTTCTTCAGAAAAAAATAAGATTTATTGGGATTGCACTTTTTTATGTTCAGAAAATGACTTTACCTTTGCTATACCTTCAAAAAATGACTTGTAAGGATATAGAGAATTAAAGCACTTCTTAATCAAATAATTTATTGTACCCTCTCAGGAGAAAAAAAAACAGGTCTTAATCATTTCAATAGCCTGTGTCTAATCATTTGAGTTGTTTACGTCACATGAATGACATTGCCTCTAATTGGAATAGTAGGTATTCCCAGTAACCTTAGTTTTTAGGGATAAACTATGAGCAATGAAGTTAAACACTCAGAAGGGAGATTATATGAAGTTTTTTTGTTTTGTTTTATATTCTAAATACTGACTTTCTTTGAGATGTACAAACATTTTCTACGAAGCATTCTTGTATCTTGCCTACACATATCCGTTTGTCTGATTGGGTTTTTGTTTGAGAAATACTGTCCAACACAAATCTTAATTTTAATCATATTGCAACATTAAATTTTGTGTTCAATTTCTGTCCTGAAACAATTGTGCTAAACAGATACATTTTGATACCAATAGTTCCATGTACTGTATGTTAAAAAAAATGTCTTGTTGCATCTTTGAATTAGTTTTTTTTATTTTTTTTTTATCGTCTGCCTTTCAGGCAATAGAAAGTAAAACATTTTAGATTTGCTTGGTAATATACCAAAGTCAATTTATGGTAACTAGATAATCAATTTTTGTTTTTAATGTCTGTCTAGTTAAGCAAAGTAATATATTTTAAGTAATATATTTTAATAAAAAGAAGTCTATATACAAATCATTTTACGAAACATTTAAGAAACAGGGTATTTACTATATCTTTATATTGGCTGTCCCATTTTGGTATACCTTTGTCTGAACTAAGTGTACAAACTTTTTACACATTTTTTGTACCAGGGCCCTTGATATAGTCTTTTTGTGTGGCTAGTTTTGCCTGCAATGAATTGACGTTCCCTCACAGTGGATTTTTAATTGACTAATAATATCTGTGTGACACTTACAGCTCACTTTATTGATTACTCGAAGTCTTGCTTATTACAGAAAGAAAAAAATCCATCAGGTTATAGTGTTTGTGTTGTATGAATAACATTTACTAGCGTGGTGGTTGGGTTGTGCTGAATGTCTTTGGGTGTGAGATTGTTTTTTTTAGTAACTGGCTTTCAATGGGTAAATTATCGCTTTCATTTACATATATACACACACACACACACACACACACATATATATATATATATATATATATATATATATACACACACACACACACACATATATATACATATGCAGCATATAAACATTCAAGAGACTCATAGAATATAACTGTGATACTTCCATTTATATTAGGCCTTAGAACTGATTTGAATCTTTGAAAACTGATATTTGGTTTCTTGGAAATATTTTAATTTCTCAGACCTGAAAACACCATGGTTAACTGTCGTTGTTTATTTACTGCTTTCGTTTCCTTTGATAGAGTCGCGATGCATGACTTACCACTGCCTCTTTCCCTAACCTTATATGCCTGTGACATTTACAAAACACTCAGATTTTTAATTAAGGAGTCAGTGTTTCCTCCTGCAGAACCGTGAAATGATACGATTATGATTCTTAGTGCAGGAGGTGTTGGTATTGCAGAACTCAATGTGTGTTATTTTATGTTTTAAAAGTCAAATATTTTATGTAAAATAAAGGAGAATGTAAGATAGTAATTGTAATCAGCACTTGTAAGCAAAGTGTATTTTATCAAGAAACAATATGAATAAAATGCTGTCAAACAAATGCAGTGATGGGGTATTTTTGTTTATTTTTTATTTATTACGTATTTATTAAAAATATTAAGAACACAAATTTTCACTAAAATATTATTTTAATTAGCAAATTAATTAAGTGCCAGGTGAAATGGTGACCAGGTGTTTCTCTGGATTTTTAGCAATGTAACACTGAATTGACTGGTCAGTTCTGCTTAGACTATCTTAAAAGTTAGTCATCTAAAAATTTTCTTCAAGACTGAACAAAAACTTTTCAAAGACTGTTACATAAAAAGGTCAATCTAATCTGAATTGGACAAATTAGACAGATTATCTCTTGGTTAACGGCTAGTTGGCTAATAGTTATTTAAGACACAATCTTAGTGGCTAAATCTATGCAACTGGCCTCTGGACTGGAACTATACGTTTTATAAACCCAGCATATGAACATCATCAAATATTGCACGCCATCAAAACATAACATTACATAAAAGCTTCACATGCAGTTTAAAGAATATGCCATTAATAATAGGCTAAATTCACTGTAAAAATTATCAGTTGTCTTAAGATAAAAAAGTGAGGAAATCTGTTGCCTTAAAATTAAGTAGGAATAAACTTCATGCGTAATTGAAAAAAAAATAGGTTATGTGTTGTCAAGTTCACATAACTTATTTTTTTCAATACACATGAGGTTTATTTGCTTAATAATTTTAAGGCAAGGCAAGTTAAGTCAACTGATCAGTTTTTACACTGTTATGATTTCAACAATGTACCATATTTTCCACCAAAATTTTTATGCCTAGGTTAAAGGACTTTTATTCTGTTTTGTTTAGCACTATATTAAGGCCCTTTAGATATATAAACATCTTCTTTATGTGTCTGACGTAGATATAATAAGCATAAATGCAGAATACAGAGCTGCTCAATATTTGAGCAAGCACATTGCACAACATTGCATAAAACTAACGGTCGGCTAATGGCTTTGTAATACTCGTGCATATGAAGAGCAATAGTGATGCACCAGTAATGGGAAAGGCAGGAGTGCTCTGGTGTCCTCTGCTGTTGGCTGATGCTCAGAGAAGCTCTCGCGCAGCTTGTGCTGCAGTTCCTACAAAACCGAATCAAACGGAACGAGCGGTAACCACGATGGGGAAGCGCAGCGCTACCAAATTGCGTATTATTAGGTCGGTGATTGTAAGTCTATATTAAAAAAAAAAAAAAACAAGTGAAACGAAAGACAGCTATGATGATGATGATGATGATGATACGCCAGGAATCGAGCGCGAGACCGTTGATCGCTCTCATCAGATGCTGATGATGGTCGCGCGACCTGCGTGATTTCCTCTCGCTGGTAAGATCATCCGCTTATGATTCTTTCACATTCAGATGCAAATACAAACAGGGGACACGACCAAACGCGTCCTCAGAATATCATCTTGTGGATCTATATGTAGGCTATTTATGCACCTGATAGCATCTTATTTATTTAACATTCAGTACAGAGTTAAAAAAAATTGTATATGACAATATGCATTATGCTTAGACGTTGTGATTGCGGGTGTATGGCTATTATTTTAAATAGGCTTTGAGTGTTTGTACAGAGTGTATTTCCGATGGTTAATGAAAAATCCTCACGTTGAGTCACGTCAAAGCGCGAGTCATTGTAGAGGTGCGGTGTACCTATCACTTCTATCTTTTACATTGGGCCTTACATTCACTCACTCAGTAGTAGCACCGCAAGATGCGATTAGACTAGCAAAACGGACGGGATGATTTGAAGCCAGAAGTCATAACGTCAGCAGTGTCTTTTACGGTCAGGAATGACATAATGCTTTCTAGTGGTGTTTTTGAACGAATCGGTTCATTTGAGCGAATCTTTTAAGTGAACGAATCTTGTTCACTTCCAGCTGACTCATATATTTTTGGTTCACTGAAGTTTCTCCCACTGCCTTCCTGTCACTAAAGTTAACATGAAATCAAAATGGACAATTATTTTTTTTAAATGGAATATTGTAATATTATAAATGATTTATCTGTGCATATCATTATTTTCTTATTCATATGCCCTCATTATCTTTAATCAAAAATAACTTTCCTTCATCTTTTCTCTCTGATGATTTGTTTACTGGCGTGAGGGCGGGACAACCAGGCTGTCACTCACATGAGATCACAGCAATAGCAAATGTAGTGTTGTCAAAAAATATAGATTTTTCGATACTAAAATATATGAAACGTTTCCAATACTCATTTTATGCATAATAGACATACCATCTCTGCTTTATCACGCTCTCATCTCTTTGACAGCGAGTTGACACACAAACCCACGTTACCCGCCTCCCCTCACTCACTCATTTCATTTGCTCCGCATAAATATTGTTGGTGTTGCAGGGCTTGAATTTCGTCGTAGGATTGTGCGCTTTACGCATAATTTTAGTCATTCCTGCAGATTTTGTGCTCACACCCAAAGTGCTTGCACAAAGCCGCCTCTCAAAACTGAACTGAGTTATTTTTCGCTGTATTGCGCTTAAACAATCAAATACACTCAAAATAATGTCAAAATGCCGTTTTTGGCAAGTATTCATGTAAACACAGTCAGTTATGTTTTACATGAGCATAAATAGTTGAAAGTGACCTGTAGAAATGGTCACTGAATAAGAACAAATGTTTTTGTTGAAATGATTCACAAGTTTTGAGTCGTTGAATTTTTTAAAAACATCCCTTCCACTTATGGAAAAAGTAAGTAAATGTGACTTGACAGCTGATGTAATGCATTGTTGATGATGTAAGAACTAGTTACATGAGAGCAATAATAACTGCATATTACTTAAATATTATATGTATACAAACACTGTCATTAAGTTGTTCTTGTCTCTGCACATTACTTTTATTCACCACAAATGCTAATCTATAATATAATATAGTAATCCTTTTCATAGTCATTATAGTAAGAGTTCTTCCTTCATTGCTGATGTGTTCTCTGTCTGTCACTAAAGTGGCTCCTCTGTGGCTTTTGTTTCATTAGCTCACAGGATGCAGCCTGTACAGACACTATTGTCATACATAATCAGCACTTGCATATAGCAAGAGAACTCAAATGCCCTTTTGTGAACGGGGGATTTATTCCAGGGTTTATTTTTGTATCTGTGTGAGGGTTTGATTGGCGGGAGGGGTATTTCCCCAGATGTCAACATCAAAATGTTTTTCCTTATGTAGGAGCTTCCTGGTTCCTTTGCATCACCTTCTCCGAGTCCCAGCCAACCTGACAGGTGAGTAATAGAGTGTGCAGGAGTTTCCATGGACTGAAGAAATACAGTGGATAGCATAAGTGAACACACTCATGCTAAAGTTGACTAAAAGGAGGAATAAAAAAAAATCATCTTTTGGAAATTGATCTTAATGCCTTAATTTAAAAAATGAGGAAAAATCCAACCTTTAAGGACACCAATTTTCTTTGAGAATGAATAATGTATCATAAATAAATAAATGTTCTTCCTTAAAATACAGGTTGCGTAAGTCAGGACACCCCTATGTTAAATTCCCATAGAGACAGCAGATTTTTATTTTTAAAGGCCAGTTGTTTCATGGATCCAGGATACTATCCATCCTGATAAAGTTCCCTTGGCCTTTGGGATTAAAAAAGCCCCACATCATCACATTCCCTTCACCATACCTAGAGATTGGCATGGTGTTATTTCATGTAGCCGAATAGCTGGTATGATTTGCATTGAGAGATGATCTTATGGAAAGTACCCCATGCCAATCTCTAGGTATGGTGAAGGGAATGTGATGATGTGGGGCTTTTTTAATCCCAAAGGCCAAGGGAACTTTATCAGGATGCATAGTATCCTGGATCCATGAAATAACTGGCCTTTAAAAATAAAAATCTGCTGTCTCTATGGGAATTTAACAAAGGGGTGTCCTGACTTATGCAACCTGTATTTTAAGGAAGAACATTTATTTATTTATGATACATTATTCATTCACAAAGAAAATTGGTGTCCTTAAAGGTTGGATTTTTCCTCATTTTTTAAATTAAGGCATTAAGATCAATTTCCAAAAGATGATTTTTTATTCCTCTTTTTAGTCAACTTTAGCATGGGTGTTTTCACTTATGCTAGGCACTGTACATGAGTTTGCTAAAGCCAGTCAGTCAACGTGATTTTGCCAAGTTATAACATGTTCCTGTCCGATCAACATTCCTATCAGAAAATGTAATGCTAACCACTGTGTAGAGAGCTGGGTTGCTCATGGCGTCATAAAAAAGTGAAGCCACTGTATTCCCTCACATTCTATTGAATTAATAGGAAATCATCTGATTTTAATGAGAAAACATTACCTAAAGAGTCAGCGTTTTTATATCTGATATCTCCCTGTATATTCTTACAACCCAAACGTCCTAAACATTTAAATGGTTATTTGTTTAAAGCCGTGAATTTCCCCTGCTTATTAAAAGTTACATCTTCATTACAGTAGCGAATATCAGCTGACGGACGAGACACCTCAACATTTTGTATTACAAATGTCAAAATAATTCTTCTGAAATCTGGATACAGATTCATGCTTTATAAGGCATGTGCGTGCATGTGAGCCATAGAATTTGAGCTGATTGGTTGATTGGAATGTTGATCCAGGAATATGAATGTGGAATATAGATTGAGTCTTGCTTAAAGCCTTGATTAAAACTATTAATTTAATAGCTGTATTGCTGTTGCTTCTTTTTAGCTGTATTGACATTTCTTTGTAAATTATTTATGAAATACATTTAAAATATTTACAGACACATATTCAAATGCTATATTTTGATTTTTGTTGTTAGTGTGAGTAGCGTGTTCGTAATGTGGCTGTGGTTAAGCTGTGGTATTAAATGGACTGTTTGTGTTGTGTAGAATGATTGAAGAGGGAAGTAAAAGCAGCAAGTCCATGGTGGAGAAGAGACAGCTCTTCATGGAGATGAGTGAGTTGCTTTCAGAGTTAACAACATTTCCTGCATAATGCACCACACACACATACACAGAGGCCTTGTCGAATCCTGTTCACTCTTCACTGCCACAGGGCAATAGACTGGCATAATCTGCGTCTCTGGTTGGAAGGCAAAACTGATTTTAAAAAACACCAGAACCAGTTTGATGGACAAATTAAAACTATGCAGTACAAATATTGCATAGCTGCTTTACTGTATATATTCACAAAGTACGAGAGTATTTTTGTGCATATCATAGAATTCAGAAATGTGTAAAGACATCTCCCAAAAATAAAATTCTTGCAAGTGGAGACCCATTATTTCAGGGGTCTCTGTCCACTTGTTTGGTGCTCACCAGGGTTTGGATGGCAGTGTTCACAGAGCAATCGCACCAGTAAGACTTTCTTTCATCTTCGAAACACAAATGAAGATTTTTTTGATGAAATCTGAGAGCTTTCTGTCCCTCCATTGAACTCTCCAGACAGTCTCTAGGCAACTACCACTTTGACACTTTTAAAAGGGGCTTAGTCCATATTTTCTGAAGAGACTCGATCACTTTATATGATGAACAGATTTAATTAAGGCTTTTATTCACATTTAAACATTGATCGGTGAACATAAACAGAAGTTCAACCGAATCTGCTTGATGCGTGAGAACAAACCTCTTTGTTCTGAAGAGCAATAGTGATGCACCAGTAATGGGAAAGGCAGGAGTGCTCTGCTGTCCTCTGCTGTTGGCTGATGCTCAGAGAAGCTCTCGCGCAGCTTGTGCTGCAGTTCCTACAAAACCGAATCAAACGGAACGAGCGGTAACCACGATGGGGAAGCGCAGCGCTACCAAATTGCGTATTATTAGGTCGGTGATTGTAAGTCTATATAAAAAAAAAAAAAAAAAAGTGAAACGAAAGACAGCTATGATGATTAAGATGATGATACGCCAGGAATCGAGCGCGAGACAGTTGATCGCTCTCATCAGATGGTGATGATGGTCGCGCGACCTGTGATGCGTAACACGAGAATGAACCTCATTGGTTCTTGCAGAAGCTCAAACGTGCTGCGTAACATGAGAATGAACCTCATTGGTTCTTGCAGAAGCTCAAACGTGCTGCGTAACACGAGAATGAACCTCATTGGTTCTTACAGAAGCTCAAACGTGCTGCGTAACACGAGAATGAACCTCATTGGTTCTTACAGAAGCTCAAACCTGCTGCGTAACACTAGAATGAACCTCATTGCTTCTTGCTGAAGCTCAAACGTGATGCGTAACACGAGAATGAACCTCATTGGTTCTTGCTGAAGCTCAAACGTGATGCGTAACACGAGAATGAACCTCATTGGTTCTTGCAGAAGCTCAAACGTGCTGCGTAACACGAGAATGAACCTCATTGGTTCTTACAGAAGCTCAAACGTGCTGCGTAACACGAGAATGAACCTCATTGGTTCTTGCTGAAGCTCAAACGTGATGCGTAACACGAGAATGAACCTCATTGGTTCTTGCAGAAGCTCAAACGTGATGCGTAACACGAGAATGAACCTCATTGGTTCTTGCAGAAGCTCAAACGTGCTGCGTAACACGAAAATGAACCTCATTGGTTCTTGCAGGAGCTCAAACCTGATGCGTAACACGAGAATGAACCTCATTGGTTCTTGCAGAAGCTCAAACGTGATGCGTAACACGAGAATGAACCTCATTGGTTCTTGCAGAAGCTCAAACGTGATGCGTAACACGAGAATGAACCTCATTGGTTCTTGCAGAAGCTCAAACGTGCTGCGTAACACGAAAATGAACCTCATTGGTTCTTGCAGGAGCTCAAACCTGATGCGTAACACGAAAATGAACCTCATTGGTTCTTGCAGGAGCTCAAACCTGATGCGTAACACGAGAATGAACCTCATTGGTTCTTGCAGAAGCTCAAACCTGATGCGTAACACGAGAATGAACCTCATTGGTTCTTGCAGAAGCTCAAACGTGCTGCGTAACACGAAAATGAACCTCATTGGTTCTTGCTGAAGCTCAAACATGATGCGTAACACGAGAATGAACCTCATTGGTTCTTGCTGAAGCTCAAACGTGCTGCGTAACACAAGAATGAACCTCATTGGTTCTTGCTGAAGCTCAAACGTGATGCGTAACACGAGAATGAACCTCATTGGTTCTTGCTGAAGCTCAAACGTGATGCGTAACACGAGAATGAACCACATTGGTTCTTGCAGAAGCTCAAACGTGATGCGTAACATGAGAATGAACCTCATTGGTTCTTGCAGAAGCTCAAACGTGTTGCGTAACATGAGAATGAACCTCATTAGTTCTTGCAGAAGCTCAAACGTGATGCGTAACACGAGAATGAACCTCATTGGTTCTTGCAGAAGCTCAAACGTGATGCGTAACACGAGAATGAACCTCATTGGTTCTTACAGAAGCTCAAACGTGCTGCGTAACACGAGAATGAACCTCATTGGTTCTTACAGAAGCTCAAATGTGCTGCGTAACACGAGAATGAACCTCATTGGTTCTTACAGAAGCTCAAACGTGCTGCGTAACACGAGAATGAACCTCATTGGTTCTTGCTGAAGCTCAAACGTGATGCGTAACACGAGAATGAACCTCATTGGTTCTTGCAGAAGCTCAAATTTGATGCGTAACACGAGAATTAAGCTCATTGGTTCTTGCAGAAGCTCAAACGTGCTGCGTAACACGAGAATGAACCTCATTGGTTCTTGCAGGAGCTCAAACGTGATGCGTAACACGAGAATGAACCTCATTGGTTCTTGCTGAAGCTCAAACGTGCTGCGTAACACGAGAATGAACCTCATTGGTTCTTGCAGAAGCTCAAACGTGCTGCGTAACACAAGAATTAACCTCATTGGTTCTTTCTGAAGCTTAAACGTGATGCGTAACACGAGAATGAACCTCATTGGTTCTTGCAGAAGCTCAAACGTGATGCGTAACATGAGAATGAACCTCATTGGTTCTTGCAGAAGCTCAAACGTGATGCGCAACACGAGAATGAACCTCATTGGTTCTTGCTGAAGCTCAAACGTGCTGCGTAACACAAGAATGAACCTCATTGGTTCTTGCTGAAGCTCAAACGTGATGCGTAACACGAGAATGAACCTCATTGGTTCTTGCAGAAGCTCAAACGTGATGCGTAACATGAGAATGAACCTCATTGGTTCTTGCAGAAGCTCAAACATGATGCGTAACACGAGAATGAACCTCATTGGTTCTTGCTGAAGCTCAAACGTGCTGCGTAACACAAGAATGAACCTCATTGGTTCTTGCTGAAGCTCAAACGTGATGCGTAACACGATTATGAACCTCATTGGTTCTTGCAGAAGTTCAAACGTGATGCGTAACATGAGAATGAACCTCATTGGTTCTTGCAGAAGCTCAAACGTGTTGCGTAACACGAGAATGAACCTCATTGGTTCTTGCAGAAGCTCAAACGTGCTGCGTAACACGAGAATGAACCTCATTGGTTCTTGCAGAAGCTCAAACGTGATGCGTAACACGAGAATGAATCTCATTGGTTCTTGCTGAAGCTCAAACGTGCTGCGTAACACGAGAATGAAACTCATTGGTTCTTGCAGAAGCTCAAACGTGATGCGTAACATGAGAATGAACCTCATTGGTTCTTGCAGAAGCTCAAACGTGCTGCGTAACACGAGAATGAACCTCATTGGTTCTTGCAGAAGCTCAAACGTGATGCGTAACACGAGAATGAATCTCATTGGTTCTTGCTGAAGCTCAAACGTGCTGCGTAACACGAGAATGAACCTCATTGGTTCTTGCAGAAGCTCAAACGTGCTGCGTAACACAAGAATTAACCTCATTGGTTCTTTCTGAAGCTTAAACGTGATGCGTAACACGAGAATGAACCTCATTGGTTCTTGCAGAAGCTCAAACGTGATGCGTAACATGAGAATGAACCTCATTGGTTCTTGCAGAAGCTCAAACGTGATGCGCAACACGAGAATGAACCTCATTGGTTCTTGCTGAAGCTCAAACGTGCTGCGTAACACAAGAATGAACCTCATTGGTTCTTGCTGAAGCTCAAACGTGATGCGTAACACGAGAATGAACCTCATTGGTTCTTGCAGAAGCTCAAACGTGATGCGTAACATGAGAATGAACCTCATTGGTTCTTGCAGAAGCTCAAACATGATGCGTAACACGAGAATGAACCTCATTGGTTCTTGCTGAAGCTCAAACGTGCTGCGTAACACAAGAATGAACCTCATTGGTTCTTGCTGAAGCTCAAACGTGATGCGTAACACGATTATGAACCTCATTGGTTCTTGCAGAAGTTCAAACGTGATGCGTAACATGAGAATGAACCTCATTGGTTCTTGCAGAAGCTCAAACGTGTTGCGTAACACGAGAATGAACCTCATTGGTTCTTGCAGAAGCTCAAACGTGCTGCGTAACACGAGAATGAACCTCATTGGTTCTTGCAGAAGCTCAAACGTGATGCGTAACACGAGAATGAATCTCATTGGTTCTTGCTGAAGCTCAAACGTGCTGCGTAACACGAGAATGAAACTCATTGGTTCTTGCAGAAGCTCAAACGTGATGCGTAACATGAGAATGAACCTCATTGGTTCTTGCAGAAGCTCAAACGTGCTGCGTAACACGAGAATGAACCTCATTGGTTCTTGCAGAAGCTCAAACGTGATGCGTAACACGAGAATGAATCTCATTGGTTCTTGCTGAAGCTCAAACGTGCTGCGTAACACGAGAATGAAACTCATTGGTTCTTGCAGAAGCTCAAACGTGATGCGTAACACGAGAATGAACCTCATTGGTTCTTGCAGAAGCTCAAACGTGATGCGTAACATGAGAATGAACCTCATTGGTTCTTGCAGAAGCTCAAACGTGCTGCGTAACACGAGAATGAACCTCATTGGTTCTTGCAGAAGCTCAAACGTGATGCGTAACACGAGAATGAACCTCATTGGTTCTCGCACGTCAAGCGAACATGCTTGAGCTTCCGTTTACCTCAACTGATGTGTGAGTTGATGAATGTTTATATGTGAATAAAAGCCTCGGTTCATCATATAAAGTGATTGTGTCTCTTCAGAAAATGATGACCAAACCGTTCAATTCATATGGTTTAGTTTTACAATCTTTTTATAAAATTTTTGAAGCGTCAATGTGGTAGTTGTGTAGCTGTCAATGGAGGGACAGAAAGCTGTCAGATTTCATCTAAAAGATCTTCATTTGTGTTCTGAAGATGAAGGAAAGTCTTATGGGTTTGAAACGACAACCTTTTGCCTTTTTTATGCCTTTACTGGATAGGACAGTGTAGAGATCAGACAGGAGAGTACGGGGTGGAGAGAAGGGTACGGGATCGGCAAAGGACCTCGAGCCGGGAATTGAATGTGGGTCGCCAGAGTCAAAGTTGTGCTATATATGTCAGCACTGCCCATGAAGCTATTGGCTTGTTTGCCCAAAAATTTTTTGCCAAGAATTGGCTAATGTGAGTGGTGGTGGATTTTTGTCATTTTGGAGCTTGACAGCCTTATTTCTTGATTATGTTATTGTTATGTTCCATGGAAGAAAGAAAGTCATACAGTTTGGAACAACAAGAGGATGAGTAAATAATGTCAGATTTTTTATTTGAACAAAAGACTTCTGAAAGTGACAATACTGATGCATGTAATTTTCACCAGGGGCACAAAACTTTGATGTAATTCGCCTCTCAACATATAGGACGGCATGTAAGCTACGATTTGTTCAGAAGCGATGCAACCGTAAGTCCCGTTTACAAGTTCTCTTTACTTTAAAATGCCATATTTATTTATTTTGTGATGTATGAAGTCACTTTGGTTGTATATCAAGTACATTTGTTCTACTATGGGGAAAAACAACATTATTCTTATTTTTGATCATCTTATTTGTATACTTTTCCTGTCGTAGTTCACTTGGTGGACGTGTGGAACATGATCGAAGCTTTCCGTGACAATGGGTTGAGCACATTAGACCACAACGCAGAGATTAATGTGTCACGCCTGGAGACCATTTTGTCCTCCATCTTCTACCAGCTCAATAAGCGGCTGCCCACCACCCACCAGATTAACGTGGAGCAGTCCATCGGCCTGCTGCTAAACTTCATCGTGGCCACTTATGACAGGTGTGTTGTCAGTGAGGGAGATTTGTTTTTCTCTCAGGGGGTCCCTTGTGGCAGTATGTCCCTCCAAACCTGATGGACTGTGAGTCATATGCATCGTGACAAGAGTGAATGTTTGCAAGGCATATGCTCTCTTTTTATTTTAAGCCACCGTTAACACGCTTCCGACGTGAAGGCTGTTCCAAAAGGTGGATAGCTTAATTATGTTACTTTGTTGTATGTTAAAATTTAAAACATCTGGTCACATTTACTTTTGTTCAGCACAATATCTTGTTTTTATGTCCTCTTCATGTCATGTGAGGGGCTTTCTACTATAAATAAAAATAAAACACTAAAATCAAAAATCAATCATTGTTAATGGTGCAAGTTGATGCCTAAATCTAGGCATCACAACATTATAATGTACAGTATGAAAAGTGGATATTTGGATAATCATTTTCACGTTTGCAAGATTACAGTTAACAGTGTTATTAAATTATCTCCATTAGGGTTGACAGCATTACATTTTAAATACAATTGAAAATTTACACTAAGCACAACTAACATCTAATAAAAGTTAAAAACTGACAAATAGTCATGTTTGCCAAAAAAGTGCTGCTGCATGGACATGAATTATGAATTAGTGAGTCGTTTTTGAACCGGTTCATTTACATGAATCATTCAAACCAACCAATTCACTGAAATGAATCAGACTTTTCAACACTGCAAATCAGCTAGAGGACATTTTAGCTTGCTTGGTTATAAAGCTGTGTGCGCGCGATGTAGCTTTTTTGTCATGCTGTTGGAAAAAGAGGCTACCAACTGAAAAAGCTACACAATAAACAAAAAGAGCTGCTGTTAATCTACAGAAAAATGTAGTTAAGTTTATACCATTGCAACTATCAGTTAGGCAACTTACTTCCCAACACTGGACTGAAAAGTACTAATAAGGTGTTTGGCCGTGGGGTTGTGGGCCTGTTTTAACACTATTAACATGTTGTTGTTGTTGTTGTTTTTATTTATTAGGGACCATGTACAATTTCAAACATAAATGTTACCATTTGATGCATTGTACCAGAGTTAGCCATAGGCTAATTTACATCTGCAGTCCCCTGGCAGGGTGCAATAAAAACATGTCCTGTCTGCACACATTTTTACAAAAGATTGGATATAAAGATCATGAAGATTGGTGTAGTCCAAACATTGGAATTTAAAGAACCCCATGGCTTTGAATTGTTATAACAGAATGTCTTCTGATAATGTGTTGTTTGTGTT
This sequence comes from Gila orcuttii, assembly GCA_026230005.1. Classification (NCBI taxonomy): domain Eukaryota; kingdom Metazoa; phylum Chordata; class Actinopteri; order Cypriniformes; family Leuciscidae; genus Gila; species Gila orcuttii. The sequence goes on along the minus strand of JAPDVR010000013.1, from coordinate 42,176,762 downwards.
TCAGTGAAGGCCATGGGAAACTCACAGTGTTTGCTATGAAGGCAATGCTAGCTACAATGTGTGGCGGTAAAATACTGGACAAATTACGTTGTGAGTATCATGCCTTTTATACAGCTATTCAACAGTAATAATTTTACAAAGACACTATGGATATTTTCTGGAGTTCCTATGCTGTACAAAATGTTATTGATTAGCAATGAATGTTTTGAATGTATTCAAGCAGTTAAATTGCTAAATTGTTACATTTCTTTCTACTAAACTGTCAGTAATACTCCATTTTATAGACTCATGAAATGTGATTTGATATAAAATAAGTCTATTTTGGGGGCATATACACAAACTTTTAATTTAAAATTACAAACAAGGGCTTTTATGCTAGACGTTTTTCTGAGAGTTTGGCTCCCTCTTTTGTACATGATGTGTACTGAACTGAAATTAAATTCCCAAAAGAATTTAGGGATAGTTCACCCTAAAATGAATATTCTGTCATCATTTACTCACCCTCAAGTTGTTCCAAAACACGTATGAATTTCTTTCTTCTGGTGAACACTAAAGAAGATATTTTGAAGAATATGGTTAACCAAACAGTTGATTGGCCCCATTGACTTTCATAATATGGAGAGAAAAAAAAAATACTATGGAAGGTAAATGGGCCCATCAACTGTTTGATTTTTAACATTCTTCAAAATATTTTCTTTTGTTTTAAGCAGAAGAAAAAAACTCACTTAAATGATGATGTTTGGGTGAATTATCCCCTTAATTGTTTGCTGAATACTCATTAAAAGGCATCTTATCACTAATCTAAAATAAAAAAGATTAATTTTCATCCCACCAGGTTATTTGAACTGTATATGTTCAAAATGGTGTAAATTGTTTGATGAAATCACACCAGTCCAAAAGTGCTGTTTCATCATATTATATTATCTTGGACATTTTTAGTGTGAAATAATAATGCATTTTCCCCCAAACAAGTTTTCACTTTAATGGACTTTTTGGAAAATTTTTTATTATTAATGGCTATAAATATTTATCCACAACATAGGATAACTTAAAATCACTTCTGGTCCCACTTTATATTAAGAGGCTTTGGGTATTATGTACTTACATTGAAAAATATGTACAAAGTACTTATTGTCTTCATGTTGTATTGTAAAACACTTTTGCTGCTATTGAGGTGTGATACGGGTAAGGTTAGGGTCAGGTGTGGGTCAGGTGTGTGTGATACGGGTAAGGTTAGGGTCAGGTGTGTGTGATACGGGTAAGGTTAGGGTCAGGGTAAGGTTAGGGTCAGGTGTGTGTGATACGGGTAAGGTTAGGGTCAGGTATGTGTGATACGGGTAAGGTTTGGGTCAGGTGTGGGTCAGGTGTGTGTGATACGGGTAAGGTTAGGGTCAGGTGTGTGTGATACGGGTAAGGTTAGGGTCAGGTGTGTGTGATACGGGTAAGGTTAGGGTCAGGTGTGTGTGATACGGGTAAGGTTAGGGTCAGGTGTGTGTGATACGGGTAAGGTTAGGGTCAGGTGTGTGTGATACGGGTAAGGTTAGGGTCAGGTGTGTGTGATACGGGTAAGGTTTGGGTCAGGTGTGTGTGATACGGGTAAGGTTAGGGTCAGGTGTGTGTGATACGGGTAAGGTTTGGGTCAGGTGTGTGTGATACGGGTAAGGTTTGGGTCAGGTGTGGGTCAGGTGTGTGATACGGGTAAGGTTTGGGTCAGGTGTGGGTCAGGTGTGTGTGATACGGGTAAGGTTTGGGTCAGGTGTGGGTCAGGTGTGTGTGATACGGGTAAGGTTTGGGTCAGGTGTGTGTGATACGGGTAAGGTTAGGGTCAGGTGTGTGTGATACGGGTAAGGTTAGGGTCAGGTGTGTGTGATACGGGTAAGGTTAGGGTCAGGTGTGTGTGATACGGGTAAGGTTAGGGTCAGGTGTGTGTGATACGGGTAAAGTTAGGGTCAGGTGTGTGTGATGCGGGTAAGTTTAGGATCAGGTGTGTGTGATACGGGGAAGGTTAGGGTCAGGTGTGTGTGATACGGGTAAGGTTTGGATCAGGTGTGTGTGATACGGGTAAGGTTAGGGTCAGGTGTGTGTGATACGGGTAAGGTTAGGGTCAGGTGTGTGTGATACGGGTAAGGTCAGGGTCAGGTGTGTGTGATACGGGTAAGGTCAGGGTCAGGTGTGTGTGATACGGGTAAGGTCAGGGTCAGGTGTGTGTGATACGGGTAAGGTTAGGGTCAGGTGTGTGTGATACGGGTAAGGTCAGGGTCAGGTGTGTGTGATACGGGTAAGGTTAGGGTCAGGTGTGTGTGATACGGGTAAGGTTAGGGTCAGGTGTGGTGGTATGGGTCGGTTTAAAGGTGGGTTAAGGTGTAAGGGAAGGGTCAACAGTGTAATTACAAATGTAATTACATAAATTTCTCATAAACTTACTCTCTTTCAGATATATTTTCCCAAATATCAGACTCCAATGGGGTGATGGTCTATGCCAAATTTGACCAGTTCCTGAGGGAAGTGCTGAAGCTCCCCACGGCAGTGTTTGAGGGGCCTTCGTTTGGCTACACCGAGCACTCTGTGAGAACATGCTTCCCTCAGCAGGTGAGTACACTAATCTGCTTCAAATAACAGCTAGAGTCCCTTTAAAACGACCGGTATCTCATTCAACCTGTCTGGAAGTCTTAGAGGCTTTTGCTGAGAGTGTCTTATCTGTGCTTTGCCAGAAGAAGATCTTGCTGAATACGTTTTTGGATGTGTTGATGGCAGATCCTCCTCCGCAGTACCTTGTATGGCTACCTCTCATGCACCGACTCGCTAATGTAGAGAATGGTACGTGCTGCGATTTGGAGGGTTGTGAGATTGTGTGTGGGTTTTTAATGACTTATTTCCCATCGCCCACTACGTCTGGACACCTCACTCACAAAATATGACTAAAACAAGGTTTGTAAATGCCTGAAAGCCTTTGTGCTGGTGTCCCACAGTCTTCCATCCAGTGGAGTGTTCGTATTGCCGGAGTGAGAGCATGATGGGTTTTCGGTACCGCTGCCAGCAGTGCCATGGCTACCAGCTTTGTCAGAGCTGTTTCTGGCGTGGTCATGCCAGCGGCCCTCATAGCAACCAGCACCAGATGAAGGAGCACTCCTCATGGGTACGTACCGCCATTTTCACCCAAAAATGGAAATTCAGCCATCATTACTCACCCTCATGTCATTATTTTCTTTCTTCCATGAAACACACACAAAAAAGATATGTTATGTATATTAAAGGGGTCATATAATGCCATTTTTGTACAAGTTAATATGAATCTTTAGGGTCAAAATAAAAACTTTGTAATATACTTTTATTAAAAATTCTCATTAGTATTTTAAGAAAACACAAATTTTACCTGCTCAAAAACAGCTCTGTTTTCAGCACGCCGTTTCAGTGCATATGCCTTTAAATGATAATGAGCTTTGCTCACTCCGCCCCCTCTGTTCTGTGCGTACAGTTTTTAATAACACAATAACCATAACGCGTTGTTCATTATAAACGTGGGATTATTAATTATATTGAGAACGTCGTAACATTACATAGAATACATGCCGTAATGCACCCTGAGTGTAAACATTAGCCACATTCATCGTGAAGCGTGCAAGCGGTTTGCAAAGATTAATATTTAAAGGTTAATGAAACGTTACACTCACTTCTTCTGGAGGTGCAGCAGGAACACGTATAGTTGGTACCGATTCCTTTTTCAGGAGCAGCTTCTTAGCAAAACCATACTGACCCTCCTCGTTTATAAAGCAGTCTGGTGTGAAATGATTCGCGCAAACATGAACGCATTGACGTTGATCGTGGGGAATATTCCCATCGTAAACAAACTCAGCCACTGCGTCTTCAGCGGTTCGGATTTAGGAACATCAAAATGACTGTTGTGTTCGTTATTACATCCAAGAACAGAACACCACAATCGCAAGACGCCATTCTGCTCCAGTGTAAACAATGACGGACTATGAGGACAGTTCGCTCAGGGCGGGGCTGTGTTGAAACGCTGCTGTCAATCAACAATCGTGGGAGGGGCGTCCGTTTTATCTACGTCACAAAAACGAACGGCTCAATTTGAGGCAGGGGAAAACATATAAGGAGATTAAAACAAAAACACTGGATGGATTTTTATCATTATATGATGGTTGTGTACAGGCACTGTCAACACACATTTCAGTACAATCAACTTGTAAAAGTGCATGTACCATTATATGACCCCTTTAACCAAGCTGTTCTTTAGCTTATCATGAAAGTGAATGGTGATTTATATTGCTCTAAAGTTACAATAAACGGTCCATAAAGGTTCATAATTATAATACTCTATATTCATAGTGGAAAATGGTTTTGTTTGAGGAATAGAACAAAATTGAAGTCATTAATCACAGAAGCCGTCTTAGGTTCAGCATAGTGCTCCAAGGAAAATTATTGGCTGAAACTGTAATTTCTGGACACATAATTAGATTTATATTTGTCTATTTTGCTTAAAACACTGAATAACTCAAACTGATTTTTGGCTAATGCTAGCACATTTTTACTTTATATAATGGCAGATTTACTAACAGCTTGAGCCAGCGCAAACCCTCTTTTGGCATATAAAAAAAACTACTGTCAAGATTTACTAAAGACACGCAGTGAAAAATTTGCGCTGAAAAGGATAAAATACAGTTATTTTGCGGCTGAACTTATTGCTTATGCATTAGTAGGAGTTTCCCTTTAAGACACAACATTTATGGGAGGAGAGTATTTAAATGAATTACGCTACGCAATTTACTAAGGTTTGCGCTAGTCAATTTACTGGTATTTGTGCCATTATTTAACATCCAAAAAATGCATGTCTTAAAACAGATGCTAATTTGCGCTGCTCTTGGTAGATTGCGTTGGTCATAATGGAAATGATACGGCTGCGTCTGTGTTCTTTAATGTGTGTGTCGTCTGTAAATCACACGCAGAACTTTCCCCTCCCGTCTGCGCTTTTTTGGAATAGGCTTTCATGCTAATTTGCCCTGTTTAGTAAATCTGACCCATAGTCTTTAAGAATGCACAGAAAAGGCTACATCTGATCAAGCATACAGTAAAAACAGTACAATTTAAAAATAACTTTTCTATTTCAATATATTTTAAAATTTAATGTATTCCTGTGATCAAAGCTGAATTTTCAGCATCATTACTCCAGTCTTCAGTGTCACATGATCCTTCAGAAATCATTCTAATATGTTGATTTACTGCTCAAGAAACATTTCTTATTATTATCAATGTAGAAAACAGTTGTGCGGCTTAATAATTTTGTGGATACAGTGATACATTTATTTTCAGGATCTTTTGTTCAAAAGTTCAAAAGAACAGCATTTTTTTATAGAAATCTTTTCTAACAATATAAATGTTCTAGCTGAATCAGTTAAAAGTATCAATTTATTTTTGAAAAATCTTACTGACCCCAAACGTTAGTTTATGTTTATTGCAAAATTGTTTGGCCTTGAATCAGGGATGGATGAGCAGCAAGTATTCTGCAAATTTTGTTTTCTGTTAAACATCATTCTTCTCTAATTAAGGATTCAAGTGGTTTCATGTTTTTAAGCCAGTGAGTAATATTGATTAAATTTTTTATACTCAAGCGTTGTTCCAAAGCTCAGTCACACTGCTGGAAATTACAGCTTGGGAAACGATTTGCACTACCTCCCAAATCCAATTATAAGAGTTTTCCCCTCCCTCATTCTTTCCACCCCGATAAAGACTTTTTTCTAAACACAGAACAAGGATTTTGCTGAATCAAAGAGAATTTTTCATTTACTTTAAATGAAATAAATAAAATATACATTTCTACATTAAATTATTTCAAATGTTCCAGCTTCACATGGGAAGTAAGTCTGCGACTTTTTATGTTCAGATCAAATATGTATTAATTCCCCTTTTATGCCACCAAACTACATATAATTGGATTCCATTAGATTTTTTTCAGAAATATACAGTACTGTATGTAATAGGGCTGTCATGATATCAGATTTTTCACACTACGGTTATCGTGGCCAAAATAATTCACGGTAACGATATATCACGATATCTATAGAAACCTTGAAAAATCAGTCAAATTCATCTTTACTTTGTTTATTTTGCTTTTGCTTTCTTTTTTTTAGCCAATGAATCACACCATTGTATACAACAACTGGGGCTTTCTCTGGCTTCTTTGACACTGCCTAAAAAACAACAACAGGAGAGAGAAAATACTGTCAAGTTCAACAGTATTTAAATAAGCTTCAACAACACAACTAATACCGCAACCTGTTAACTTGCATCCCTATTTGGGAATCAAGTCCAAGAAATGGCATACCCCAATTAAAATACATAGTTCATAATGCCTTTGGACTTCAAACATTGTAGACTCATTAGAAAGAAAACATTCGGCAGCTTGTTGTATCGTCAGAATTAATTAAAGGGATAGTTCACCCAAGTTCATCATTTACTCACTATCATGTTGTTCCAAACCTCTATGGATTTCTTTCCTCTGTTGAACACAAAAGAAGACATTTTCAAAAACTAAACAGTTTTTGGTCCCCATTGATTTCATAGTAGGAAAAAAAATACTATGGAAGTCAATGGGTCCCACAACTGTTTGGTTACTGACATTCTTCAAAATATAATCGTTTATTTTCAACAGAAGAAAGAAATTCATACAGGTTTGGAACTAGTAAATAATGGCAGTAATAATTACAATTTATGAAAATAACGGCATATTTTACTCCAAAATCATGTTACAGCATCAGTCGAGTGATTGAAATAACTTCCATCTGTGAACTGATGTGGCTTCTCATCACAGACTGAGTCAGAAATTATTATTTTATTGTATTTAGTATTTTTTTTGTTCCCGCTCATTTTACAGAAGTCTCCAGCAAAGAAGCTCAGCCATGCCATCAGTAAATCTCTGGGCTGCATGCCGATGGGAGAGCCTCCGCACCCCGTGTTCCCAGAGGCAGCAGAAAGACCCCAGGACCTCGCACACACTACGTAAGCTCTCTGGAGTGCTTATCCAATCACATTTCTCAGCTCTATACTACATGCACATCTCATATCATTAATTCACTGCATTTCTGCGTGACTTTGACCAAACAACTCACATCGGCTACGGTATACTCAGTGTTGGGAAAGTTCACTTTCTACATGAACTAGTTCAAAGTTCAGTTCACAAATTTTTAAATGAACTAGTTCAGTTCATAGTTCATACTTCAAAATTTTTAACTTGTTCATAGTTCTTTTTTTCCATATGTTGCTGTGAGCTATTATTTTTCTAAATTATTGCTACAGCCCATATAGAACCACAGACAGCAATTATTTTATCGGCGGGCAAAGTTTGCACAGAAATGTACGATTTTTCCCATCCTCACGATCTTGTCATAAAACTCGTTTAAATGATCATACGATCCTCCTTGCTGCTTTTTGTGTTGATGACGCATGCGGCGGTGCGACACTGGCGGCTGGTGTTGCCAGATTGGGTGTTTTTCCGCTACATATTAAGGCGCGTTTACGGTGTGTTTTATCCGGGTTTTCGGCTGGAAGGCTCTATAGAAATCTGGCACACTATTGAACGAAGTTAAACTGAGAGAGCGTGCCGTTCAAAGACACCAGAATGAACGAGTTCACAGTAGCGTTCATCAGGCAGTAATACAGTAGGTTCAGTTCACGTTCGCCCAAAATATGAACGAATTCATGAACTATCGTTCAATGAACACGTTCAGGCACAACACTGGTTATACGAATGGCAAGTTGATCCAGACAGGTTTTTCTGTTCGGTTTAGGAAATGTATATCAGGTCATAATAATTGTAAACACATCCTCTTGCCTGAAATTTCACAGTATTTGTTTCTTATTTCTATAGCGAGAGAGAATATTGATCTGCAGATCTGTCATGGGAAAGAAATGTAATTAGGAAATGCCAAGAAGAAAGATATTGTGTGTAAAAATATATGGGTACAGTTTTCTCGTTTACTGAATTATAAATATCGGGGAGCTGAATCGATCTTGCCAGACCTTCGCTCTCAGGAACAGGCTCTGGTCTAGAAGTACTTTCATTAACTGACACATGAACTTCGGGATTGATGAAGACCATAAAACTACAGAACATATGTGCCCTCCACTGGAGGGAAAGTGTAGCAGATTTACTGTGTTCATTTATGTTTCTGATGAAGAACCAGCGTTGTTTGATTATGAACCATGTAAAATATCAGTATTATCAGCTCTGATAACAATCGCATGATTTTATATCATCATGCACACGGTGTTTGAACTGTGGATGAGGAAAATGAACAGCAGTAAACCAAACATTTTCAATATTTCAATGTAAGACTGTAGCCTGTGATCATTAAAATTTGCAATCATCATAATCATACATTTTTGTCAGTTTTGTAATGGCATATCATTTTAATGAAAATATCCAAAATAATCAAACTTTAACCATAAATTTAAAAAACAAATCGAAACATTAAAGGGGTGGTAAAACACGATTTCACTTTTCTAACTTTAGCTAGTGTGAAATGTTGCTGTTTGAGCATAAACAACATCTGCAAAGTTACAACGCTCAAAGTTCAAAGCAAAGGGAGATATTTGCTTTTAAAGAAAAGGACTACAACAAACGGCTGGTAGGGACTACACGACATTCCTCCCGGGTTTAGTGACATCAGCAACCCTAAAATGTACATAAACCCCGCCCCCAGGACACGCAGTCCATGTTGAGAAGAGGAAAAGTTGTTGTATAAGAGTACATTTGTGCGTCAGCTCAAACTTTAGCATCCTTCTTTTCACATGCAATAGAAAGTCACTCTGTGTGCATCTCACAACAGTTCCTATACGAGCGATTTATAGATTAACATGACAGAATATGCTAATTGAAGATAGTTAACTCCACATCAGCAACATAAATTCATCAACTAACCATTCAGAGATGTCCTGTTGCATTCTACATGTTGTCACTTCTTCTTGAGTCTCTCCATCTTTGTCTGACTCTGTTTTAACATTAAAGGCAGAACAGTTTCTGTCATTTTAGTGTGTCTGCGTGAGGTAATCGCTCTGCTAACACACAAGAGCTCTTGAAACCCCGCCCTCTGAGGCAGCTCATTTGCATTTAAAGGGCCAGGCACAAAACGGTGCGTTTTTGCTAACCCTCAAAAAGGGACAACTTTAACATGCTATATAAAAATATCTGTGGGGTATTTTGTGCTAAAACTTCACACACACACTCTAGGGACATCAGAGATTTATTTTACATCTTGTGAAAAGGGCATTTTACCACCCCTTTAAAGTGATCAAAAGGGACAGTAAAGGCATTTATAATTTTACAAAAGATTTCTGTTTCTATTAAATGCTGTTGCTGTTTTCAACATTGGTGATAATAAGAAATGCTACCAAATCAGCATATGAAGTTGATTTCTGAAGCAATTTTAAAATATATTAAAATAGAAAAGTTATTTTCTATTTATAATAATATTTCACACAATTTATTTTTTATAAATACAATCTGAATAGTTGTTTATGTATAATTCATTATTTTATGTGATTCATTTAATCTTTTAATAAATTGCATAAATGGTGGTCAGCATTAAAATCTGACCTTGAGGTAGACGTGTCACCAACATCACAGCAGTCAAAACAAAACAAAGTGCATAGTGCTGTTTATAAAGTGCAGAAATACGATGTAAAAATAAGATTTAGCAGTCCTCCGATGGCAGCCGGCAGACGGTCTCCTGTGGGGACGAGAATAATAATAAGTGCACAGTCATGCTCCAGTGGCATTTCTGAGTTGGCAGAGAATAGCTGCACTAAAACTGATGGAGTTTTAAATTTAATGGAGGCTGCTGATGTACCTGAGGCATATCCCCTAGAGGATCCCGCTCTGTATCTTTATAGAGAGATATAAGCTTTTTAAACCAAATGTTTCTCTCAGACATTCCCTTTGACCCTTTCTGTCTGCAGCAAAGGATGCTGGATGACTGCCAACAAGACAGTGTTTTTTTTTTTTATCTTTATTTTTTGTCACCTTAATCAATAGCAAAATTGATTACTTTCTTAATGTATGTAACATTCCTGGTCTTATTGAACAATAGATTTTTGCACATTATTTAAATTTTTTTAAAAGTTTATAATCCTTAATATCTAATACTTTTCTCCACCTATGACTTGACTTTTTTAAAGGTGCATTATGTCATATTTCTGAGGATCTATTGACAGAAATGCAATATAAGATCCATAACTATGTTTTCAGTGGTGTATAAAGACCTTGCATAATGAACCGTTATGTTTTTAGTACCTTAGAATGAGACATTTATATCTCCATAACCGCGGGCTCCTTCTATGGAGGTCGACATATTGTGTGGTCATGTTTCTAGCGTAGCCGACAGCGAACACACAGCGCTACAGAGCGCGTTTCCTCACTACCTTGAAAAAGAAGTTTTCAGTGGTGTATAAAGACCTTATTTAATGAACCGTTATATTTGTATTACCTTAGAATGAGCAGTTTCTGTCTACACACACCGCGGGTTCCCCATCATTGAAATGCGCCGACATGTTTCTACAGTGGCCCTAAACGGACAAACGAGTTTCGTTACTATGTTGCTCTTCGTGCAAGGAAGCAAGCTTAGTTCAGTGGATAAAACACTGACACAATGATGAACAAGTAACAATAATATTCGTAATAACATATAGGGCCCTATCTTGCACCCGGCGCAAATTACTTTGTACACTGTATCATTCCTATTTTGCACCCGCGCAAAGCGGGCTTTTCCCTCCACAGACGCACGTCGGTAAACTAGGAAATGAACTTGCGCTCCCTGGGCGGGTCGGCGCAAAAAGGAGGCGTTTTTCGGCGCAAACATTCCCTAGTGCTATTTTGCAGTTCCAGAAAACAATTCTGCCACTGACCAGAAAAAACCTAGTCTAAAGTCAGTTGCGCGTTGTTCATAATGCTATTTTAAGGCGCATGCTTGGCCATAATGTAGCGGGTGCACAACGCGCATACACTTTGATTCTCTCATCAACACAGATGCAGCAGTTTTTATTTTTGCAAATCATACATTATGACAAGGAAAAATATTAACACACGAGGGAAATCATTGTGGTGTCCATGAAGATGTAAAAAATGTAGGCCTAAATCTAGCTTACACATTTACCCAAATTTTTCTGGCTAATTGTAGTAATGACGGATCAGACCTGTTTGCCCAATAGTGGCAAGACACATATGTATATAAGGACATCTGACAAATTAGTTTGTCCGTCAAGAACCAGGAAAAAAAGTCTCCTCGGCTGTGAACCGCTCCTGGCGCGCGCCTGGTAAATCCGCCATAATAATAACAATCCGCCATGCAACATGCGCACCTGCTCTTAAAGGGTATGTTGGATGACGCTCTGATTGGTTTGTTTCACGTAACGCCCAAACCACACCTATGAATAATGAAGCTATTTCAGACCAACCCCTTTTAAACTTGCATCGGGCGCAAGAGTCATTTATCCCGCCGGTAAAATAGCAACAGCGCTCAAGACCCTCCCAAAAAGTTACTTGCGCTTCGCGCTTGATACTTGCGTTGCAGATCGTTAAAATAGGGCCCATAGTTTTACTGAATAATTAAGTAAACATAATTTCTTAATTTATCCTTGTAAAGAAACCTCATTGCTGAACTGCTACTCTCTGCTGTCTCAGACGATGACATATTTTCCTGTCGGCCACCCTAACTTGTGTTGGTTGCAATTCGTAACCTCACCACTAGATGCCGCCAAAAAATCACACACTGCACCTTTAAGGTACAACACTGTAAAACAATTTTTTAAATGAACAGAATTTAAATAATTAGTCAATTCGCCATCAATCCTTCTTCCAAAACGTGTTTTGTCTTTTGTCTCTGATTCACTATGGTAAGCCTATTATAAATGTTTTTATTTTAGACCTGTCAGGATGGTTTTCGCAGGAAATTGCGTCACTCACTCGTGCGTGCTTCGTCATATCCAGAAATAGAGAAAAGTTGCTCCGGCTACTTTGAGTAGCATAGGTTAGTTGTCAACGAGCGAGAAACCTCCGGGGAATCACCCGTTTTAAAGAAAGAGTTGAACAGAGGAGAGTCAGGAATACGACATAGCTCGTAATAAAACATGAATCAACACTGACTTAGCTTTTCAGGGATGGCAAGAACTGAGGGATTCGAAATGTTGTAAAAGCGACGTGGAGATGGTGTTTGTATTACTCAACAGGCGACTAAGGTATTTTGATGAACTGAAAAAATTGCCATATGTAGCTCTCTAACAGAGTTTATTGTAAAGCATTATCTATTGTGAAGGGTCATTTCATTATGGGTTATTGTGGCTCTGTGCTGGAATTTATTTCAAGGAAATATCGTGTCTATTAATAGGTATAGCTACTGTAACGGCTAGTCAGATAGAGATATTTTCTATCGAAACTGTTTTTTTAATCTCTAAGCCTCTTTATTAGCAGGATTACCACATTTATCAGCACTGTCCCGCAGAGCCGAAGCACAACCAAAAAAAATGTCTCCCTCAAAATGCATGCAGTTTTATTTTTTAACCACTAGAGGGTGGTCACATATTGTACATTTAACTGACGAATCATGAATTCTCTTTTTACTTAGTAACCTTTCTCCTATATCCACCAGTCACCATTCTGGTGTATACTGTACTGTGATGCCCACTTTCATAATCCAATTATTTCTGTTGAATAAAATAAAGTACAGTGTGTAATTTTTTCCTGTTTTACTCATTTTTTGTAACCTTATGGGGAAAAATAGATTGCAAATAGCACATCATGTTGTCTGTAGAGTCAACTATAAACATTAAAAGTGTACTAATTAATTTCGGCTTATGAATCATCAGACATATTGACATACTTTATACTGACACCTAGTGGTGTGGATGTAGAATCACGCCAGAACAAAAGTTTGTGATCTGAGTTTCTTCATCTAGTTTAGATGTTGTTTAAAAAAAAAATTTATTTAGCTTTAATGTTTTTAGTGACAATACTAAATGAATGAATTTATAGATGCAACTTCTCAGAGAAAATTTTAAAATGTTCAGTACAGAAAAACTCTCCAAAAAAAAGATGTGCTTCTAATTCATCCCCTTTAAAGGCCTGCCAGTTCAGTCACGCTTAAAGCGTATATAGCAGAACATTTACTGGCTTCAATAATAATTTGACTTCAAATTGTATGATTTTATTGTACCTATTACCTGCATAATCTGTAGGTTTCAATTTTGTGGGTTGACTTTGATGGTTTTGTACAATAAAGCTATACTGTATTTAGCCTATATATTTTCTGAATAACTTTAAGTTACCCAGTTCAAAGGCTGCACGTGTTTAATCTGCACTTTTAAATGTTGGTTTATGTATACATGCATATGTCTAGGGCTTTTTATTTAGCATCTAACTTTTAAAAGCATGTGCATTCTCTTGGTTTTCATACAGAATATAAGATCTCTTTAAGATCAAATATGTATTTTTGTACACTCCTGGTCAAAAAAAAAAGGCTAAACACTAAGTTTTTAATTGTGTTAATACAAATTATTGCTCAGGAAATTAGCTAAATTTAAGCAAATGCACTACTTAAAAAGTCATTGCTGTCTCGGAAAAACATCAAAGACAGAATGAAGTATTTGGCAGAATATGGGAAGTTCTGTGTGGAGTCATAATGAATCATAATGAAACATGAGTTGCATGGCTATGCTCCAGAGCGGCGTCTTCCAAAATCTGCTCAGAAATACAATTATAAATGCATCTCTAGCACAGTGAAGCAGGGAGGAAGAGCTGTCATTGTATGAGGAGCCTTTTTAACTGCCTGTATTGGTGAGCTACTTCACTGTGAAAAGTCATTTAATGCTTTAGAGTACAGGCGAATATTGCAGAATGGCTTGCTTCCCACATTTGAAAAGTTTTCTAAAGAAAACTAAAGAGGGGAATGATCAGGTTTTTTTTTTTTTTTTTACAACACTACAATGCTCCTGCTCGAATTACAAAGACTACCAAGAAGTTGCTTGAGAACAAGTCCATCAGGCTCATGTTTTTGGCATTGGTCAGAGTCCAGATTTGAACCTTATAGTGAAAATTTGGTCTCACATTAAACTAACTGGGAGACATTTTTCAACTACTCATGAACTGTTTAACATTGAGCGGAACAACACTGACTCTTCGGCTATTGGATGCTAAGCTACTTTATATACAGTATTTGTACAATTCTTGCTAATTTCCTGACCAATGATTTGTGATTTAAAATGGTTGAGCATTAAAAGACCCCAAATTTTTTGCCGGTTTTGGCTTGGCCTTTTTTTTTCTTTTTCTTTTTCAGGAAGTTTATTTTCTTAGATCTGTTCTAAATTGTATTCTAAACACAATTTTTGTATGCAAATCAATGACAAAATAATACGTCTTATCATGTTTAAATTTTACCATCTCATTAACACCTAGAATAGATTCAGGCTTAATGATGACATTGCCTTTGAACTCACTGTGACCAAAGGGCACATTAGCTCGAGTTCTGCTGCCAGCGTCGTCTATTTATAGTTCACATTCAGATTGCTAAGCAATTAAAACTGCTCTTGAAATATCCCTTTGTACCACTCAAATAGCATCAGCTTCAAATAGTCCTCGTGTGAAAGACTTGTAGCAATTTATTTTCAAATAACCCTTCCTATTTATGGATAAAGAGAGCAAGAGACTTTCGTAATACTTTCTTCAATTGGCCGTGCGACAATTAGAGATGTGAACGAGTTGAATTAGAATAGATGAATATTAAAGCTTGATTACAATGCAGAGCACATTTTTATACAATTTAAAGACATGAAATAGCATTCACAACCCATTTAACTTCTGTAATATGACATATTTTGTAATGAATCAGGAATTAAATTAGAAAATTATGTAAGTGACAAGCAAAATTTCAGAGCCGAAGCAAGTTTTAATAAAAGACTAGAGACATAAATTTTCCCCCTTTAATGTACACAGATAAATTCTTTAAAATAAGACAATTAACATGGTCACACTTTAGATTAGGGTCCAATTCTCACTATTGACTAACTATTAACTACAACTTTAGCCTCAATAAACTCCTAATTACTGCTTATTAATTGATGTAGAATATGGTCATGCAGAATAAGGCATTAATATGTGCTTTATAAGTACGAATAAACAGCCAATATCCTAGTAATACTAATAAGCAACTAGTTAATAGTGAGAATAGTGACCTAAACTAAAGTGTTACCACACTGCAAAAAATACTTTTCTTACTTGGTATTTTTGTCTTGTTTCCAGTCCAGATATCAAACATTTCTTAAATCAAGATGCATTTACTAAAGTAGTAAAATGACGTAAAATATTAAGTCTTGTTTTCTGGGGAAATAAATCAAAATTAAGTGAGTTTTTGCTTAAAACAAGCTAAATTATCTGCCAATGGTGTGATAAAAATAATCTTGTTTTTATTTAAATTAACATTATTTTTCTCACCCCATTGGCAGATAATTTAGCTTTTTTAAAGCAAAAACTCACTTAATTTTGATTAATTCCCCCAGAAAACAAGACATCATATCTTATGTCATTTTACTCATCTAGTAAATGGTTCTTGATTTAAGAATTGTTTGATATTTGGACTGGAAACAAGACAAAAATACTGAGTAAGAAAAGCATTTTTTGCAGTGCATTAACATATTACAAAAGTAAGAAAGAGGTTATGATTTCCTGCATTAGACATGCACTCTGTGTGGCTTCTCCTGTCACATATTGTCCTCCTAACTTATCTAGATGTAGTTTGAGGTGCCCGCGGGCCACTCCATCTCTTTAGTGCTAAATCATTCTCAAGCCTGTGGCGTTTGCTGTTTACTACGACTGTGGAATGTTACAATCCCACTTTTATGGACTCGGACAGATATTATGGTCTGTTCCATTGACCATCTCCCTCAGCTCAGAGATGAATGCATTCTTATATTGAGTATTGAAGGAAATGATTCTGTTGTGATAATTTTTTTATCAGTGTTTTCATCAGTGTAGTGAAAGTTCACTTTCTACATGAACTAGTTCAAAGTTCAGTTCACAAATTTTAAAATGAACTAGTTCAGTTCATAGTTCATACTTCAAAAATTTGAACTAGTTTATAGTCATTTTTTCCCATATGTTGCTGCGAGCTATTATTTTTTTTAAAAATATTGCCACAGTCCATATAGAACCACAGACAGCAATTATTTTATCGGCGGGCAAAGTTTGCACAGAAATGTAAGATTTTTCCATCCTCACCGACCTTGTCATGAAACTCGTTTAAATGATCATACGATCCTCCTTGCTGCTTTTTGTGTTGATGCGGCGGTGCGACACTGGCGGCTGGTGTTGCCAGATTGGGTGTTTTATCCACTACATATTAAGGCCTGTTTACGGTGTGTTTTATCCGGGTTTTTGCTCTATAGAAATCTGGCACCCTATTGACCCATCGCTAAGCCACGCCCGAAAACCGCCACTGGCCAATCGTGTCTTAGCAACCGTAACTAGGCGCGGGAGGTCTGGCAAGCTTTCGAGCGAGGGAAACATGCCGAAGCGTTGTGCGTATGGATTGTGCTAATCTGATCTAAAAGTTTGGACAGGGGAGTGGAATTTTTTTCCTTGTGTACCGAAAATCTAAAGGCCAAGGGGAGAAATGGTGTGCGTGGATCAGCAGTGTGGGAGACCCCATTCACAACTAAATGTCCACAGGATTAACAAAAACACCTATTGACCCTTCGCTAAGCCCCGCCCTCCCTAGTTACCGTTGCTATGCCTGTCAAGCTTTCGCGGCTGGCACGTCTATTACAGTGTGTATGCACCGGTGTCAGACATTTCCCAATGAGATAATTAGTAATTTTTTGCCAACATGTGAAATATCTGAGAGAGCAAGACAAAAGGACTGCAGTGTGCATTCGAGGGATATATCCACGACATGATATGCAACCGATTAGCGAATAATTTCATAAAAATTGAAGCTAAAGCCTATAGTCCCAGCGCAGCAGCAGCGCCTCATAAACTGACCATTCAAATGGGAAACACACAAATTGAGGAACAGTTATGTTCGTGCACAGCAGGGTAAGTGAAATGTGAAAATAATCTAATAATTATAAATCAAACAGTTTCTCCATAAATTTTGTGGAATAACAGCGGGAGAGCCGCGATCGGATTGGGTTAAAGTTACTCAGTCAGGGGTAACGTTAACGTTAGTAGGCCGTCGATTAACAAAATGCTGAAATATATTTTAAAGTATGTCAGTGAGCCTCCGTCTTGTCTTTAATCGTCTTATTTTACGTTAAAATATATGCATTATGAACAAAGAACCGTCATTATTTCCAACTTCCAAGCAATAGGTGTTTTTGTTAATCCTGTGGACATGTAGTTGTGAATGGGGTCTCCTGCACTGCTTGATCACGCACACCATTTCTCCCCTTGGATTTTAGATTTTCGGGAAGGAAAAAAATTCCACTCCCCCGTCCAAACTTTTAGGATACCGGGTATCAGATTTGCACAATTGCTTCGGCATGTTTCCCTCGCTCGAAAGCTTGTTGCGAGACCTCCCGCGCCTAGTTACGGTTGCTAAGACACGATTGGCCAGTGGCGGTTTTCAGGCGTGGCTTAGCGAAGGGTCAATTGCTTGGAAGTTGGGAATAATGACGGTTGGGAAGTTGGGATTATTTTGACAGGCGTAGCAAGGCGTAACTAGGGAGGGCGGGGCTTAGCGAAGGGTCAATTGAACGAAGTTAAACTGAGAGAGCGTGCCGTTCACAGACACCAGAATGAACGAGTTCACAGTAACGTTCATCAGGCAGTAGGGGAGAGCCGGGACGGTTGAAACACTTTTCAGATAAACGTCGTTTTCTAAGAAAAGGTTACAGATAGATTTTTTTTGTGTGTGTGATCAACAACTCACATATGCGTTATCTTAGTATCATGTGTTATTCGGTAGAAACATAGAATGATTTAAGTAAAAATTTACTTTGAACGGGAGTTGGGCTTTGTTTCAATCGTCCCTCGAGAGCGGGGCGATTGAAACACAGGGGTGGGACGGATGAAACATAACAGTTTAAACGGTAACTATTCATCTAATTCTTGTTTTTATTAACAATACCTGACAAGTAACTTATGTACATATTGTTACAAACATATTTTGTCATTTATTTTCATTTTAAGGTTCATATTAACATTTTTGTTCTGTCGCCCAATAAACAATCGGCGATAAGCCTTTGCGCATTTTGCGTAATCTTTCTAATAGGCTATTTTGAAGAAGACAGACAAATCCGTTTACAATTAATTCTTACATTTATTCCTTGAGTCATATTGAGTGATTTAGTCATATTGAGTGTTTTCCTATGACCAGGTTTAACTGGCACGAGTCGCTGTTTCAACCGTCCCGACAGCGCCTCCAGCCATTTAAACCTGTTTTGCCCGTAAACTAAAAAACTCTCATATTATACACTTAAGGGTGTGATGCAGTACTAATACACCTGCCGTATTATTATTACAATGGCACATGAAACAATAAATACAACTTGTCAGTCAAAAAAAAAGTACCGCACGAAAGATTTCACTAACCACAGACCACACTCAAAAACAGCTTTCCGGCTCTAACTTGAAAACGGCAAGACGTAAAGAAGAAATGTTTTCGCGGGTCTGATAGCCATTGCGTGCTGTACGTGCTGACGAAATTTGACGTACATAATGTGAGTGGTTTTCAAGGAAATCTCAATGTTTCATCCGTCCCGCGTTTCAATCGTCCCGGCTCTCCCCTAATACAGTACGGTCAGTTCATGTTCACCCAAAATATGAACGAGTTCATGAACTATCGTTCAATGAACGCGTTCAGGCACAACACTGGTTGTCATATTATATTATTAGTTATACTTGACAATGCACTACTGTATTACTAACCTTGACTCATTGGAAACACATTCCTCTACCTATACATTTTTGCTCCAAAAAAACGTATCTATACATATAATTCACTAAATGAACACTAGATGCAGTAAAATGGCAACAAATTTAATTCCTTTTCACATGATTACTGGTGTAGATTTCTCTTATAGTAAACTTGCTCGATAGCTCACCTGGTACAGCATTGCACTTGCATTGGGGAGCGCTCAGAGTCCCATGAAACTCGAGTCGTTCAAAGAATTGTAAGCAAGCTAAAATGGCATACTTGTTTCTGTAAATGTGTTTATCTCTCGTTTGCTTTTGTTAACATTATAGGTTGGGTTTAGTGGTGGAATATTATTTTCACACGCAATAGCGCATTATAGCGCCACTCACAGGACATTTCATTTCCGAACTGCTGTGATGTGTACAACAAACCTTTTTTTTTTTTTTTTTCAATGTCAGTTGACAAAACACCAAGTACCATTTTTTTTTTATTTTGAAACAAAGAATACAACATATAGCCTACTACATGCAAAAAATATTAAAAACAGGGAAAATACATGGAATTATAAAATGAACTAAAGCGTATTATAGCTGGCTGTATTGTTTTAGAAGTATTACACAATTATACAACAAACCTACGTTATAGAATGGTGCAGGGATGACGTACAGGTATTTTCATTGGCTAAATCCTGGAAACGAGTAAGCGTTTTAGCACTTCCGTCCCAAAGTCAATGTTTTTTTAATGTGTTTTTGATTAAATGTTTGAAATAAGGTTTATGGTGTTGTATAACTATTATTTCTCTAACTTTCAGTGATTGTTTTTAAACAAAGACTGAAAGAGTTGTCGGAAACTTAGTGATGGTGACGTTGAAGTCATGTGACTGGTGTAGTTTGATTAAAGCCTACATTTCTACATGACTTCTGCCTATTGTATTTACTCTTCAAAATTCATAAAAGATGTGTTCATTTGAGAAGATTATCATGTTGAACGACACGTGTAAGGATCGTAAGCTTTTGTTAGCCACAGACCTTATTTTCTGCAATAATCCAAAAGCCAATAGAAAATCCTATTGGGTTTTTGTAGAGGGAATCAGGGTGATGGAAACTTACGGGTTGGCTTATAAAAATACGTCATCCCTACGCCACTCAATGGCCCTGTCCCAAATGACACTTCATGCGCACTTGCGGTCTTGTGGAGTTACAATGGCCGCCACGTGCGTGTGTCTGTTAAGTCCACAAGTCCGCAGGGTGTCTCATTGGTCATTTTAGGTTTCTTTGGCTGCTGATATGCGCCCTTGATGCACACTTTTGTCGAGCCTGCATGCAAGCCTGCGACAGACTTCTACCCGGCAGTCAAAACGGCATTACGTCACGAAAGTGTGGACTCAGAGGAAGATCGCGAGGGCTTAGGCTTCCATTTGGGACAGGGCCTATAACACATCAGATTCACGTTCATCTGTTTTGGATAAAACTGAGGATGCTTTTAGCACCACTCACTGGACATTTCACTTTGAAGTAATATCATTTTACAGAGATGTCACCACAGGCACATATTTCCGATGAGCCTGGGTTGCATATTACTATTGGTCACACTTTGTATGTATGTATGTTTTTTGAGTTTTCAGACAACTGAAAATTCATCTCTTCCGTGAGCACTTAACATACAAAAAATAAAATAAAATCTTTTCCTTTACCTTTAAATCCTCCCTTGTCTGGCTTATGCTACTCTGAGCAATGCCTGAACTTTGTATTTTGAGCACTTCTTGCGTTGTTTTTGCCTCTTCACAATGACTTGACTTGTCTTTAGTCCTCAGTTGCTTTGGATAAAAGCGTCTGCTAAATGACTAAATGTAAAATGTATGTATTTTTCTTAAACCTGAATATTACACTGGGATGTAACTCCTTCTGACTGATTTTTTAATTTGTATTTTTTAAATTGTAATTTATTCAAATTTCTTTAACCTAATTATTAAACTATTATAATGATTCTCTATTATCATGAAAGCTCTGCCCCGTTATGACCATCTCTTGCACTGTAGTCGGCAGACTAGTTACAGACTAGTTAGTTACTGCCCTGTTACTGCCCCTCACAATTGGTCAGCATAGTGTTCATGTTGGCTTTGACCTCAAAATGACATCCATCAACATGATCCTCCACATCCCACTGTCACGAGCTGCAGGCTGCCTGCTTCTGATTGGTCAGAACAGAGAGAATCACGTCTGCTCAGCTCCTTGATCAAACAGACACAGGAACTCTGTGACAGCCTTCTTGTTGTTGTTGTTTTTTAAGTGAGATAAATTTCTCTGATGACCTACTGGAATTTAGTTTTTCTGACAGCTGATGGCATATGAAGGCAAGCCTTTCAGATCTTCTCCTTTTTGACAGATGGAGTTCTTTAGGACATGTTGAACCTTAGGCAGGGACAGATGTCTGTGACTAATTTGCAGTGAATATAAATGAAACAAAATGGCGCAAAGCATATAGTTTTCCTGAACCGTCAACAGAATATCCGTGGGTTGTATGTAATGTTAAATGGGTCAAAGACACTCTTTTTTTTGTTCAGATCTATTAATCAATTAAAAAAATGCAATTAATGCATAAAACGTCTCGATTACACCTCTTGTATGAGGTTTATGAATTAAAAGTAATTTTGATATTTTTGACAAGTCTATAAGTGATACAACTGTCTGTCCTGATATCATAATGAAGAAAAATGACTTATTAAATAAATGAAATTCTTCTAAAATCTTAAACGGTGTGGCGTAATCAATCAATAATTTTTGCTATATGTGAATAATATTATTAATGTGAAAATACAATTAATATTACAGTATTTATGTGGAAAAACTTATCAATGTCATGTGTTGGGCCTCCCCAAAAATGTATTGATGTTTAGTAATTGATATTTGAAAGAAAAAAAACTTCAGGACATCAGATGAGTGAATAAATCTACATTCGTAGCACGTCTGACATCTAAGAATTGTCAGTCTCTGGCTTTGAGTCTAGAGAAGTTTGCTAATCAAAGTTTAGAAGACGGTTTCATCCTGGTTTGATCTGCTTGGTGAATTTGAGTGGTTGGAGATTAGCTCAAATGTGGCTTTTGTGGTTCGAATGAGATCTGAATAATCCAGATACAGTGACTGCGAGTGATGGGGCATCTGTTAGCATTTGTTACCTTTTTAATAACTATAGGGTATCTGGGGCGTGTGCAGGTTTTTGCTGTGGTCCCCCTCAGTTGAAATATTTTTTTTTTTTTTACTTTTTTTTTATACTTTTATTGTCCCCTCAGGGAAATTTGTCTTGGGCTCAGTGTATGCTGCATTTCCAGAAAAAAAAAAAAATATATATATATATATAGATAAGAATTTATAAATAAATTCTAAATCAATCACAGAAAGATCACAAATCGTGGTGAAAGATCCACTTGCAACTCTTCCCTACCTGAAATATAAAGTTTTATATATTTATGTACACTGTGTGAGAAAAAATGTCATATTATTGAAAAAAAAAAAAAATTAGTTTCATATAATTATATTTAAACTGTCATATGTCACACCTATACAGTATAAAATTAGTTTTCAATTAAATTAAATAATTTTTTTATTTATTTTTTATTTTAATATATTTTTGACATTTCATTTCATCAAGTCAAACCAAAATGTTTCCTTTTATTATATTAAAATATTATACAAATATTATTGTAAATTTTCTTCAATGTTCCCCTTGGTGTTTTTTCTACTCATTAATTTTAGATGTATAAATTATTTATAGTTCAGTAGATGTATAATTCAATTAATATTTAAAATTAATTATTTTTAAAAAATATTTTTTTTTACCTCAGTAACAGATGCTAACAACTATCAAAATTAATTCCTACAAACCACTGGTTTTGGAACAAATTTCTTCCAAAACAAAATTTCTACCAGCCATTTTTACACACGAAACCCATTATATCAGTAAATATGCTAGATTAATTTTTCCAGTGAATGTCCACATGTGCCATTCACACACACAATGGCTTTTCCGTCTTTTATCTATATTGCTTCCATTCACACATCAGGGTCAAATTTCTGTCATATGCCGGAAATGACCTTTAAACAGTTGTGCCATTTAGCGTCTGTCCAATTTGTTAACATTTCTGTCCACGGCGGAGATAATAACAGTTATTAACACACAACCAAATGGCATTGGAGTATCTGCATCAGTTTGTGATTGTCTGGAAAAGGCTTGAAAATATTATCAAATGCATGAAACATATGTGTCTAAACCAGCCTCATTATATAGAGTCAGACAAACTGCCAACTAGTCAATTTTGAAAATATGTAGTTTTGCACTGTAAGTATGAGACTATTGTTGCTCTGTATAGTAATTGTGTTGTAAATGAAGCTCTCTGCTGGAAAAGAGGGATTGTTTTGTATTATGACTAATGTGGGTGGCTGGGAACAAAGATTGGAGAAGTTTAAATGTTCTTAGGGAAGAATATAGCATCTATTTCTGAGTGGCAGGAAGTGTGTGCGTGTAAACGGTGGAGCCGGGGGGAGAGAGAGAGAGAAGAGGAGCGAGTGAGAGTGGGTCTGGATCGTCACCGTGTCACGTGACTGTCAGGTTTCCTTGGAGACAGCAGCAGTGTTGTGCATTGAGATGCTCCTTCAGCTGAGCACAGAACAGGACAGGCAGCTGGACAGAGCGCTCACATCTCGCCACTTCATACACGGACACTCTTTGCCTTGCGGGAGGGTGAGTGAGTAATTGCATTGAACAGAAGGAGACAAAAAAGGAGACTTTTGTATTTTGAACTTGCAGTTATAGTAAATGTCGAGCTTGATTTTCTTGCCATGTGTTGGATCACTTTTGCTCAGTGCTGGTAACTGTTTCATTCAAGGTCTCAGAAGGATGTTCCCGTTGAAATACGGTTTTCCACGAGTCGTGTGACATGACGCTAGCAGCCTCAGGGAATAACATTAACATTAGGACGTCTCAGTAATACAAATGCACCCTCCGATCGACTGAACTAAGAATCCTTTGGATGTTTCGCTTCATTTGAAGAGATTGTGTTGTGGATTGCGGTAAACAAACGTCTTCAATAGGAGCAGGGTCATGGAAAACCTGGAAATATCAAGGAATTTTAAAGCTGTGGGTTATAGGCTCGGAAAAAGTAAAAAAATCCTAAAAAGTCATGGAAAAGTTCTGGAAATTTCTATAGTGAATATAGATGTTTTGTTTTTGTTGTGCTTCGTCGGGAATTGGTTGTGTGTATTTTAACACCTTTTT
Source organism: Gila orcuttii (assembly GCA_026230005.1). Taxonomy (NCBI): domain Eukaryota; kingdom Metazoa; phylum Chordata; class Actinopteri; order Cypriniformes; family Leuciscidae; genus Gila; species Gila orcuttii. The sequence continues at coordinate 42,152,580 of JAPDVR010000013.1, read as the reverse complement.
TTCTTAAATCCCTATACATTAGTCACAAATGACCTTGTGGGCATATTTAGGGAAAATCCTAAATATTATTCAGTCAAGAGGTAACAAAAAAAAAGGAAAAATTAGCATAAGAGACTAGTGACTGATATAAGGAAGGGATGTTTCAGTAGGTCTGTTTTTGTATGTACAAAAGCCAACCGAATTTTCATGAGGAAACATAACCAATTTATGAAGTGGTGATTTCGTATGAATTCGTACAATGTGATGGAAATGTAAAAATGTACCTAAACCTAACCATCAGTGGAATGTAAGCAGATCTTACGAAAGTGTACAAATTTACGCAAATTAACCACAAATTCGCCAAAACATAAAATGAGTTTGTGTCGACAAAATGTTTTTTGATGTCAATATTTTGAAACTTCTTGAAATCTTATGTGATGAAAGGAAGCGATCTATGATGTGTGTACATCAGGACTGGCGGGTATCGAGTCCTGATGGATCCCGTGGCACTGTTTACTCACACACATTACCTTCTGCAATGTCACTCCCTCCTGTTTCTCCCAACCTTCTCGGATTTCTTCAGCTTTAATTAGAATTCCTCTAAACCCTTGTCATCTTGTTAACTTAATTAAGTTTGGCCAAATAGCATTAAATTAAAATGTGTGCATCTTGAAGGCAATTTTGAGTAAGTTTACCGCGTGCACTCAAACGGTGTACTTCAAAAATAACATGACTTCTTAGAGCGGTGTCCCCTTGTGCGTTTGGAGAGCTTAGAGCGGCATAGGTTTGTGGCTATGCTTGATTCAAACTCTATAATTTTGCAGTCAGCTGAGGCCAGTGGCCAACAACATGAACGATACCGTTCTCATTTCCCCCGGGACGCCCACGCCTTCAAAAAGGTAAGCGTTCCATACAGGCTTCAGTCTGCATGCTGAGTGTGTGTGTGTGTTTGTGTGTGTGTGTTTCAAGCTCCTCCACTTAAGCCTGTTATGTAAAATGGCTTGTTTTGATATTATGCTGCGTGCGGATGAGTAGAAGATTGTAGCATCTTTCTCTGGGTGGACTGTTTCAATGTTTATTGCATCACTGCAGAATTAGGTTGAATGTTTGCCTTTCAAAGCCAGATGACTGAAAGCATTGAATCGAGAAATTGGCCTGCTGTCTCCGAAGCCTCTGCGCTTCCTGAGCTGGGCTGCAGCCCAAAGGTGATCCGGAAGATAAACTCTCATGGAGCGAGAGCCTTATCTTGTAAATAGAGAGTTGGTCAGAATGGCTTTTTCTGTTTTGTGCTGTTGACACATGGCCAGGGTCCCAAGACAAATGCCTTTGCTTGTAGTCAGTTAACACTTTCTTTCCGGCATTGTGAAGTTTTCTGCTATTAAATATTCACGCTCATGTCTTTCCAGATTCGTAGGACTTTCATTTTTCAATAGAACACAAAAAGAGAGTTTAGGTAGAGTGTTCATACTCAATTCCATAGAATGAAAGTGAATTAGGAAAGATGCTGTAAAGTTCCAAAAATGACACAAAAAAACTAAGTGGTAAAAAAGAAGTCAATTTGACCCATCGTCTCAAGCCATATGAAACCTTCTTGAGGAATAGTCTGAAATTTAAGTTCAGAAAGTTTCAAAGTTTTAACATTGTAATTTTCCCAGCCATTGTTCACACAAAAATGAAAATTTTGTCATCATTTACTCATGTCGTTCCAAAACTGCATGAGTGACTTTCTTCTGTAGAACATAAAATGTCCATACAATGGAAGTCAAAGGCAATCAAAATTGATTGGTTACCAAATTTCTTCAAAATATTTTGAATTTTGTTGATTAAAGAAACACGGGTTTGGAACGACATGAGTAGATGTGATAGTTGACATCGACAGCTATCTTAAAGATGTTTAAAAAAAAACTAAGGTGCTTTTATAATTTACATTTATGCATTTGGCAAACATTTTTATCTGAAGCGACTTGTATTGCATTCAAGATATGTACTTTGTCAGTTTTTATCATATTTTATTCATGCATTCCCTGGCAATTGAACCCATGACCTTGGCATTTCTAGTGCCATGCTCTACTTTTTGAGCTACAGGAATGATAAGTTATGATATATAAATCCAAAAGTATCGCACCCTGGTTTGATAAATTTGTTTGAAAAACATACTTTTTTTTAGAAACCCATGGTTTATTGCGCAATATTTTGTTATTTTATTATACTGGTGAGCTCCGGCGCAAACATTTACTTCAGCTGAAAATTCAATCTCAGTCTTTATGATCCACCATTCCCCATTTATTAACAGCCACTGCTAAAGCAGCCTGTTTCTCACAGGATTTCTCATGCCGTCCGCCTTCCTTTGAACACATATTATAAGGTAAGCCGTTGCATTTGTTGTCATTGTGTCAGGCCACTGACAGTACTTAATATCAGGTGAATACTAAAATACTTATCGAGTCTCGGAGCAACGAGTGTCGTGACGGCAAATAACTTTAATGGACCAGATGTGACATGATGTTTTGCACAGAGAGAGGCTGGCTTATTGTTTATACTGCGCTAAATTTAGCCTAGCGTCCATGCAGGACTAGTGCCCGGGTAAACACTTCACCCTACATGAAGTCCCTCTCCATAATGATCATAGTCAGTTTAAAAGGAGCTGACTCTACTCGACTCTTTAACCTCAGGCAATCGGAGATGTTACGCATTTAAATGAGGCCTGTGGTCGAGGGAGATTGTACATGTTAGTTTCATCTGCGCTTCCATCAATAACGCGCCACCGCTTATGAAATCAAAGACACAGACTGTCAGTCTCTCTGCTTGAACCTTTCACCCAATATCTCAATCTTACGTTACAACACGCTGTCTATGCGAGTAGGATGTCAAGTGCTGGCAATCCCTGGGGCGCCAAAAATGTATGCAGAATTATAATTCACTTAATTCTTGTCTCGAGTCTTGTTTACTGGAGTCTGCCAAAATGGAGATGTTAGGGACACAAGGAGTGCTCCTTAGCATTCTTATGTAATTATGTCGCGTTCAACCCGCCACAGTTGATTACATTTGTTAGTGTCGTGATGATTTTTAGTAGTCGATATCAATACCAGTGAAATTACACAGAAGACTAAAAGCATTCAATCGAGAAATTGGCTGCTGCCTGTGAACCCTTGGTGAATCTCAGTCTGGGTTACAGCCCAAGGTTATCCAGAGGTAGTTTATTTGCAGGTGCTATCTGCATTGTTTTAGCACCTCATTTACTAAAGGAATCATGTAAATCAGGTAATGCCGCAAATGCATCAACAAAATCTGTAATGAATGCAATTCCCGATCTTTCAGGTCTGTTTTAATCGGTTTGTTATACGGAGGATACGGCAGACTATCAGACAGACGCTCGGTCCATTTATCAACAGGTTAAGTTGGATTGTGGGTGGTTAATGAATAATAGTTTAGTTAGTATAGAATTTTATACCAAGATTAAAATTTCACGATTCTAGTTACTTATGGTCACACTTTAGATTAGGGTCCAGTTCTCCCTATTAACTATTAACTAAGACTTTTGCCTCAGGGAACTCGTAATTACTGCTTATTAATAGTTAGGAAGGTAGTTGTTATGTTTAGGTATTGGGTATTACGGGATGTAGAATATGGTTGTGCAGAATAAGGCATTAATATGTGATTTATAAGTTTTAAGAAACAGCCAATATCCTAGTAATATGCGTGCTAATAAAAACTAATTAATAGTGAGAATTGGACCCTAAACTAAAATGTTACCCCTATTTTGTTCCACAGAAAGTAAGCGTTGCTTATTAATTACTAAAGAACTATCAAAAAATGTAAAAGTTTGGGGCCAGTAAGATTTTTTTTTTTATCGTTTTTTAAAGAAGTCTCTTATGCTCACCAAAGACATTTGATCAGTAATGTAGTAAAAAAAATTATTTAGTAGAATATTACCATTTTAAATGTTGTTTTCCATAATATATTGTATACTTAATATATATGCAAAGCTAAATTTTCAGCCTCATTACTCACATTTTCAGTGTCACATGATCCTTTAGAAATCATTCTAATATGCTGATTTACTGCTCAAAAAACATTTCTTATAATCATCAATGTTGCTTTATATTTTTGTGAAAACACATCCCCCCCCCCCCAGAAATTTCAAAAGAACAGCATTCATTTAATATATATATTTTTGTAGTTTTTTTGAAGACCAATAGGGCAACTGTAACATACTCAGAAACGTTTTCTCTCTGCATGAGAAAAATAACTGCAGAAGTTTTTCTTTTCACACACACAAAAAAAAAATGAATGAAAATTTTTTAAAAATATGTAATGAATGGTATTTTATTAAATACTGTTCTGAACTATTTTGTACTCATTAGAAAATTCATGCATTTAAGGCTTTTAGGATTTAAAAAAAAAATACTTTTAATTTAAAAATACATATTATAAATAATGCACATTATATAATCCAGCTAAATAATTACTATTGTACAGGTCCTTCTCAAAAAATTTGCATATTGTGATAAAGTTAATTATTTTCCATAATGTAATGATAAAAATTAAACTTTCATATATTTTAGATTCATTGCACACCAACTGAAATATTTCAGGTCTTTTATTGTTTTAATACTGATGATTTTGGCATACAGCTCATGAAAACCCAAAATTCCTATCTCAAAAAATTAGCATATTTCATCTGACCAATAAAAGAAGTGTTTTTAATACAAAAAAAGTCAACCTTCAAATAATTATGTTCAGTTATGCACTCAATACTTGGTCGGGAATCCTTTTGCAGAAATGACTGCTTCAATGCGGCGTGGCATGGAGGCAATCAGCCTGTGGCACTGCTGAGGTGTTATGGAGGCCCAGGATGCTTCGATAGCGGCCTTAAGCTCATCCAGAGTGTTGGGTCTTGCGTCTCTCAACTTTCTCTTCTCAATATCCCACAGATTCTCTATGGGGTTCAGGTCAGGAGAGTTGGCAGGCCAATTGAGCACAGTAATACCATGGTCAGTAAACCATTTACCAGTGGTTTTGGCACTGTGAGCAGGTGCCAGGTCGTGCTTAAAAATGAAATCAGATGGAAGCATGAAGTGCTCCAAAATCTCCTGATAGCTATCTGCATTGACCCTGCCCTTGATAAAACACAGTGGACCAACACCAGCAGCTGACATGGCACCCCAGACCATCACTGACTGTGGGTACTTGACACTGGACTTCCTTCTCCCCAGTCTTCCTCCAGACTCTGGCACCTTGATTTCCGAATGACATGCAAAATTTGCTTTCATCCGAAAAAAGTACTTTGGACCACTGAGCAAGAGTCCAGTGCTGCTTCTCTGTAGCCCAGGTCAGGCGCTTCTGCCGCTGTTTCTGGTTCAGAAGTGGCTTGACCTGGGGAATGCGGCACCTGTAGCCCATTTCCTGCACACGCCTGTGCACGGTGGCTCTGGATGTTTCTACTCCAGACTCAGTCCACTGCTTCCGCAGGACCCCAAGGTCTGGAATCGGTCCTTCTCCACAATCTTCCTCAGGGTCCGGTCACCTCTTCTCGTTGTGCAGCGTTTTTTGCCACACTTTTTCCTTCCCACAGACTTCCCACTGAGGTGCCTTGATACAGCACTCTGGGAACAGCCTATTTGTTCAGAAATTTCTTTCTGTGTTTTACCCTCTTGCTTGAGGGTGTCAATGATGGCCTTCTGGACAGCAGTCAGGTCGGCAGTCTTACCCATGATTGCGGTTTTGAGTAATGAAACAGGCTGGGAGTTTTTAAAAGCCTCAGGAATCTTTTGCAGGTGTTTCGAGTTAATTAGTTGATTCAGATGATTAGGTTAATAGCTCGTTTAGAGAACCTTTTCATGATATGCTAATTTTTTGAGATAGGAATTTTGGGTTTTCATGAGCTGTATGCCAAAATCATCAGTATTAAAACAATAAAAGACCTGAAATATTTCAGTTGGTGTGCAATGAATCTAAAATATATGAAAGTTTAATTTTCATCATTACATTATGGAAAATAATTAACTTTATCACAATATGCTAATTTTTTGAGAAGGACCTGTATAAGACTGACCATGATTCTTTATTATTAATATAAATGAATTTAATATTTTTTCTTTGCAAGTAAGCTGGTTAATGATATGGTAGTGTTAACAATTGCCCACAACCATAACAGGAGATAGTAAAACCATGATTTCTCGTTTTAAATTCAGTAGTATAATACAATTTTTATTGTACTTTTATTATTGGCATATATTTTTATATCAAAGGGTGGCAAATTGTTTTAAAGGGGACATATTATGCCCTTTTACAAAGTTTTGTTTTTGGGGTCTACTAGACGAGGTTTTCATGCTTGAATGTTCACATATTTTTTTATTTTTTTTTTCAGCACTCTCTTCCCAGTCTGTCAGTAACGCTCTGTTTAGTTCCAGCCTCTATGAAGCCCCTCCTTCTGAAAAGCTCAGTGTGCTCTGATTGGCCAGCTGGACCAGTGTGTTGTGATTTTCTCAGCCGCTTCGAGCTTGTTTCGGAAATGTAACGCCCTTACCATGACCTAGTTAGATCCGGACATGGTGACAACTTTTTTTTTTTTTTTTTTTCACGTATTGTGGGAATTATTTAAATGAGGAATATTGTGATGTGTACATTCCTAGAAGAAAACTCAAGACAGCAAATGGAGATGCTCACTGAAATGGAGAATAACTCCCTTTGGAGTGACTTTAGCCCCTTTCACACAGCGCGTTGATCCCGGGAAATTGCCGGCAAATTGCCAGAACACCTTCTGTGTGAACGCAAACACGACCCAGGATCGATGCCGGGTTGGGGACCTAGTAACATTGGCGTGTTCAGTCCCGGAACGCACGCTGTGTGAACAAAAGCCGTAATCAATGCCGTGTCGTAATGATGGCGCTGAAGCCGGGATCGTTCGCCCGCGTGAAACGGTAGCCTACGTTATGCGCTAGTTTATGATCGAATCAGAGAAAAAAATGCACAAGCGTGGTTTCTCCAGAGAGAAATCGCAGCTCATAAGCAAACTATAGACGCTGCTGAGACATTACATGTCACATCGATGTCACGTGTCTTTACGGGATTTTTACGGGTTGTGTGTGAACGCACTCTCTGATTCCGGAAAATCACTGGCAGTGTGAATAAACCAAAGTCAAACGAACCCGGGTCAAATCCCGGGTCACTTTATCCGCGTATTTTCCGGAATCTCTGTGTGAAAGGGGGTTTTGTGTTGTGTAACTTTGCTGGCCTTTTGCATGCTCAAAGAGCAACATTACACACTAAAAAATTTAAAAAAAAAAAAATGTGACAACAGCCCTTGATCTCCCTTACTTCTCAAAACATCAACAAGAAGATTTTGTGTTCAACTTTTTGGGCCTTGAACTTCCATAAGAAGTTTTTCCTTCTCTCTCTAGCTCAGTTTGGGTGTAATTGCATGGCCTCGTTGGGACATCAAAGCTGTAGGCGGGACAATAAGCTTGAGTCTCTCTGCTGACGGTGCACCCTCTCCAGCACACGTTCATTTACCGGCTTGGGCTTTCAAGGACAAGTGGCCTTGCGTAGAATTTATCGTCTGCTGGGTCATGGCCAGTCTTGCTGCCAGAACAGAAATATAATTTCCCATTTGCTCCGAATGAGTTTTTAATTAGAAGTTAAGTGAGTATTGACCACCTGCCACTGGATATGAAATCATAGACTCCACCTCTCAGTCTAGCTCTACAGAGAGTGCTGATATGCTCTCCATGTCCTTTATTGACTTTTGCATTTGATGGAGTCAGGGTATACTTTTTTATCACAATTTTTTCCTTCAGGTCATTTATAATGCAAAATATTATGGTTCGATTCTTTTTGCCGTCGTCTACCCTCTCTTTGACCCTTAGAATTGAATGCACCTTTATGACTTTTCAATGTACACTATTCTTTTGACAAACAAACAACTATATGAAGTAGATTATTGGTTAATATTTAATATGAATGCCTGATGTTCACACTGTCACTACATAAATTTGTAAAGGCAGTAAAGTTGGGGTGATTTGAATGGTTTTTGACAGTATTTTCTCTTTTTTGGATTGTATAGAATAAGCATGGAAGCTACATGCCACCAATCTTTAATGCTCCATTTGATTTTTTTCACTTGTGGCTTGTGGATCACACACATGGGACTATTGTTAGGTTCTGTCTGTAAAATTTAGATTCTGTTCATCATTACAACCCCAAATCCAGAAAAGCTGGAACATTTTGTAAAATGTAATTACATCAAAAATCTGTTAATTGTCTTTAGCCTTTATTTAACTGACAAAAGTACAAAGAAACAATTAATTTTGTTTTGAAAATATAAACAGATTTTGATTTTGGTGGCTGCAACACACTCCAAAAAAAGTTGGGACAAAGGTTAAATCAAAGTGAAAAGACTATAAAATATCCACGTTAAACTGTTTTGAAAGAGTCCACAATTATCATGTGAACTGGTAATCAGTGAGAGGATCTTATTTGAGGATATTTGCATGTAAAGGATTTGAGGTAGACTTATTTATTGCTCCAAGGACACAGTTATTCACAGACAGCCTTTTCTGCCCAGTGAGGGTTTTTTCCTAGTCCATTCATATACACTGGTATTTATCTCGAATGAGTGCACATCATTTTAAACATATTTGCCAAAAGTGCTCTTTATTTCTTTGTGTAAAGCTTTTTAACGAGGAAAAATGACCTAGTGCACCTTTAAGTGTCAATATAAGGGCCTAACAGTCGTGCCATATTAATAAGTGGATTCCAGTGGATAATTCTCAGCGTGACACTGATTATTATAAACACCATGTCTGTCTGCGAAACGTCTGGCATCGAAACAACCCTCCTAATGAATCACTCCCCTGAGACAGTGAGAGTTCAGGCGGGTCACAGGGACTGACACCGCAGTAAAGCTCCATGCAACTCATTTATTATCCTGTTGTATTATCAGACTAATATAATATTTGTGTTACATTTGATTGATGAATGTGACGTGTGCATTTTCATGAATGTGTGTTTGTGTGTGGGATCTAACTGCCAGAACATATGCACGTTCAAACATACGCATGTGATTCACTCCTAATTGTAGAGCACTTAATGAGGAAGGAAAACATATGCTCCATCATCTGCTCCAGCCATACGCCAGACCCTATAACATCAGACCCAGACACACTGCACACGGCTGTGCTCTACATCCATTCAGACAAACTGACTAAATGTGCTCAAAGTTTACTCAACATATTGTATTATGGTTATATATTGTATAAAATATTATATTATATCTTGACTTTTATGTATATAAATGTACAGTAGTAAACATCAAAACCTTTCATTGAAGTTATACACAAATTTTGAACAATACTCGTTCTTGTCTTAGGACAACTTTGCTGAACTTTTTTGATCCATTTTAAATGTTGACTACTGTATATAAAATTGCTGAAACACTTACAAAATTTCTCAAAACTTTTTATATTATATTATGTTAATAAAATTAAATATTGTTTTATATGTAAATAATCTGTATCATGACCTGTAGATTGAATAGCTGTTGTTGTAATTTTAATATAATATAATTGATCTTGACTGTGTATAATAAATGCATATAAATGCATTTTTACCATGAAAATGTGAAAAAGGAATATTATATTATAATAATTATATTATATTATATGGTATTATATTATATTATATTAATCAGCCAGTTTCAGAGAAGCTTCTCCAAAATCTTTTCCTGATCTTTTCCATCTATCATCTCAGAAGTTTCATTACTCATGTTGATTTCTGTAATTCTCATCTGTCTCATGGTTCACCGCTCTCTTCTTCCCACTGTATGTATTTCTTCTTCTCTCTCTCTCTGTGTGTGTGGACAGTAGCACCCTCGAGAGTCCCAGCAGACTGGATGAAGAACACCGTCTTATCGCTCGATATGCCGCTCGTCTGGCGGCGGAGGCCAGCAACTCCACTGTGAGATTCAGTGCACAAACACACTCAAATCACACCTCTCCATACGCTACAGGGGCGGGGGGACGGGTGACGTCTTGTTAATGAAGTTTACACAAGAGTACACATTTGTTTTATTGTGTGGAATTTATTGAAAATCAACTGCATGTTTGGTTATATTCTTTTCACTGTACATCTAGCTGTTATGCACCCATAACTTGATGTCTTCATTTAACAGCATCTTTCTAATTCGTTTTGTGCATAATTAGTAATGCTCTTCTCTAATTATTTTGTCTTTCAGCAATGCCCTCCAACTGATCTGAGTTTCAACTTTGATGCTAATAAGCAACAGAGGCAGCTCATCGCAGAATTAGAGAATAAAAACAGGTGGGTTTTCGAACGGTTGCCTGCTTTCGTTCTTTACAGATCTCTAAATTCCCATATGAAGACAGAGCTTTTACTCTATGCTTGTTTGTAACCATTATTAAATGATCTTCAAATGCCACAGCTAAATTAAAGTAACTCATTATGTATTCATATTTACTGTCCCATAAAAGAATAATGATCATGAATTGAGTGCATTCGGTAAGTGCCGTTTTTGTGTGCGATGTGTATGTAGGGAGATCCTGCAAGAAATCCAGCGTCTACGTCTCGAACATGAACAGGCTTCTCAACCCACCCCTGAAAAAGCCCAGCAGAACCCCACTCTACTGGCAGAGCTACGACTGCTGCGGTATACAGACACAATTACACATGCATGCACAAAAAAATAACACAATGGATATAGTGTTAATCAGAGTTAACCAGAAAATTTGAGATTGTTGGGAACTTAACCAATTTTAAAGGATTAGTTCACCTCAAAATGAAAATTTCCTAATAATTTACTCACCCCAATGCCATCCAAGATATCCATGTCTTTCTTTCCTCAGTGGAAGAGAAATTAAGTTTTTTGAGGAAAACATTTCTGGATTTTTCTTCGAATAATGGACTTCAATGACAACCAGCGTTTTGAAGTCCAAATCAATGCAGTTTCAAAGGTCTTTGAAGTGCTTCAACAGTCTGTGCACGATCGCAGCTGAGGAGGAGAGTCTTATCTAGCGAAACGATAGGTCAATTTAAAAAAAAAAATATATATATATACTTTTTAACTACAATTGTTCGGATTGAGCTGATCTGCAACGCGCCGGGAACTACGTCATGACGTTGAAAGGTCACTGTCGATGTCGCCGGCGCTGGCGGAAGTACGGAAGCGGAAGCAGAAGTATATATATATATATATATAATTTTAAATTGACCTATCGTGTCGCTAGATAAGACTCTCCTCCTCAGCTGCGATCGTGCACAGACTGTTGAAGCACTTCAAAGACCTTTGAAACTGCATTGATTTGGACTTCAAAACAGTGGTTGTCATTGAAGTCCATTATTCGAAGAAAAATCCAGAAATGTTTTCCTCAAAATACTTATTTTCTCTTCCACTGAGGAAAGAAAGACATGGATATCTTGGATGGCATTGGGGTGAGTAAATTATTAGGAAATTTTCATTTTGAGGTGAACTAATCCTTTAAATTGACTGGATGGGATTTTGCTCCCTGTAGTTACTTAACCGGAGTGCCTTTAATGGGCACCAGAGGGCATGTAGGAGCCAAATGACGGTAGTTTCCTTAATAATATGTTAGTTTTATGAGACCAGCGAATGGGCACATTTCCATTATGTGCTGATTTTTCCCTCTTTGTATTAGTTTAATGGAGATTTTACCGCATTATATGTATTTCTGAGCAGATTTAAAAGACTAAAAAGGGGTCATATTCTACGCTTTTGTCCCATTGTTAATGTTAATAAAGGTTATGTAATTTAATTTTACATGACATTTTTGAGCCATATAAGGCTGTTTTTTTCTACTGCACCTTTAAGAATACTATATACAAATAACCTCTATACTCATGGTTTTGGATTCAATACTGTTTTACCATGAGCCATTTTTCCCACTTAGTTTTTATAAAGTGTATGAGTAGGTTGTGGAGGGAGATTTGCGTTATGAACAGTACAAGGAGCTTTTCATTTCAAAAAAGCATAGGAAATCCTGTTTTCCATCATATTTGCCCTTTAAGTTATATATTTGGCAGTCATTGGTTTTTATGATTCACACGGTGACTCATTTATTCATTTTGTTTGTCATTTTGTTCAGGCACAGAAAAGACGAGTTGGAGAGGCGCATGTCGGCCCTGCAGGAGAGCAGGAGAGAACTGATGGTCCAGCTAGAAGGTCTCATGAGGCTGCTGAAGGTACCAAACTTGTTGGACAAAAATTTGGCTCTTCATTTCCCATGGCATGTATGACAACATCATTTATTTTCTCATTCTATACTCACTTTTTTTCTCTCCACCTCTTTCTCCACCACCTCTGTCTTTGGCGTGTCTGCTTTCACTCACTATCATCTCTCATCTTCTGGCTGACAGGATGAAGAGCAGAAACAGGCAGTAAGTGTTTCTTTACTACAGCTCAAACATTCTGGAGTAAACACACTGGGTCACAGCTGCAAAGGTTTGAGCTAACGTATGTATTGTGTATGGTAAAACATAAAGTTGACAGGTTAAAGATTAATGGGTTGCACGGCGCTGAAAACGGAGAGGATTACTGACAATACGAAAATGTTCTGTCATAATTTACTCATCCTGATTTTCTTTCGTCCATGGAACACAAAATGAGATATTAGAATGTTCAGGGTGATCTTTTCCATACAATAAAAGTGAATGGGACACCAACAAAAAAGCAACAAAAATACTATGAATGAAGTTAGTCCGAATGACTCATATGACATTCACTTACAGTTAATCTTTTTAAAAAAATGAGTAACACTGTTAAATGCTATCTTTATCAAATATCAAATGCACTTTAATACTGTACGTTATAATGCATACAGTATTATATTATATTATATGTCTTATCTTTGTGTATGACTTTTGATTGTATTACAATCAACTGTAATCTTGTAGTGAAACCTTTAGCAAATCTCAAAATAAATATGCATTTGTGACACTGTACATTATAATGCTATGAAGCCTGAATTCACTTACAGTGTTTAAAATGATTATATTATATTGACTTTGTGTAAAATAAACTTAATCAACTAATTAACGCTTACAAAATATTTACTCAGAATTTACTACAAAAATGTAGTATGTAATCTTGTAATTGTATAATGTAATCAAAAAATAAATATGCATATTTAAGACTGTACATTTTAATGCTGTGATGCCTAAATACACTTTCAGCATTTAAAATGATTGATTTTAGTTGTTTAGTGTTTTATTTTACATTTATTTAGACAAAACAGTATATAATTTTAATATCAGACATTCAGCGGTATTTAGCTATAACATGAAAATAATTATCGACCAGAATTTTAATAGCGGTGCTTTCATACTCTTTATGTCTTTTTTGGGGCTTGTCAGTCCCTTGTGTTCCACAAAACATAGTAAGTGTTTGAAATGACAAAAGGATGAGTAAATGATCACAGAATTGTTATTTCTTTAACAGGAACTGTTCAATACTTTACTACTACAAAATGATTGATAAGTGAAAGATGCCTAATGAGAATAAAGCATGGATATCTCATGAGCTTATCGCAGACGATCTCTATCACGTCTGCTCCTCATAACGAGGACATGAAGCTCCCCTTTCCAGTCAAGTCCTGCTGCTTTGTTCCTGTGACCCAGGGAGGGACCACGAGCGCATGTCTCCTTGCCAAATATCAGAGACCTGCTCTCCTTTCATCAAGGCTAAGCACCTCACGTCTAATGTGACTGCAGTCTGGCCAGCCATCTGCTGCCTGGCACTGGGCCACAGGCCTTGGGCTCAGCATCAATCTGTGAGACAGTGCGGCCCTTTTCCACCAGCCTTTTGCTCCTCTAATGGCACTTGTATGCTGCTCAGTGAGCTCTCAGGCCAAAGACGCTCAGAGAATGCACTACATGGAGACAACCTTAAAGGGGTGCTTCAGGATTTGGACATCGGACCTCATTTCCAAGTTAGCCTGGGTGTTATTTATCAGTGGAGACAGTTTTCAAAAATTTTCAGTGTCATAGTTCGCCGGTGCTAGGCTAGCGCGAGTCAACGGTATCTGCTAGCCTGCCATTAAAAACAGTTTTACCCACTCCACAGTTCATCAAAAGCAAATAAATGATAACGCCAGACTATCGATGTAAATGTCTGTTGAGAGAATAATGTTAGAAATCAAACTACCCTTTCATCGCATTGCAATAGTTCTACTTTGTTCCCTGTATTTATTAGCACAGTCTACAGCAGCGGCGGAGTGATATTAAGTTACCTATAGGCAACCGAGAGAGTGGAAAGTTTTTGGTGACCATCTATTTGGTTTATTTTTACAATTTCGAAATGCACACCGAATCACCATGTTGCCAATTCCTTCGTTTACAATCAAATGTTTCAATATCGTTGTTCAAGGCTACTACTAGCTAGCTAGACGTCCCGACTGACTGTAGTGCGCTTCTGTTCTGTGTTTTCTTTTTGGCGCAGTACTACTAAACGGAGCAAAGTAAACTTCCGCCGCTGCTGAGAAACTAGTTCCTGTAAATGTAATGCGAACATTGAGATGTAAGAGTAGTTTGATATCTAACATTATTCTCTCAACAGACATTTACATCGATAGTCTGGCGTTTTAATTTATTTGCTTTTGGTGAACTGTGGAGTGGGTAAAACTGTTTTTAATGGCCCCATACAGAAATGTAATATATGTCAATATAAGTAAATTACATATAATGTCAGTGCCCATGTATGTCTGCTGCCTATATGAGAATATATGCAAAATTCATATATATAAAACAATTAGACATATATGAAACATATATTTCAAAATATAGCAAAAATGGCCGTTTTCATGTAAGTGCCATAAATTTTCCTGTATATACACATAAATGTTAAATATATGTAAGACGCATACAGGTCCTTCTCAAAAAATTAGCATATTGTGATAAAGTTAATTATTTTCCATAATGTAATGATAAAAATTAAACTTTCATATATTTTAGATTCATTGCACACCAACTGAAATATTTCAGGTCTTTTATTGTTTTAATACTGATGATTTTGGCATACAGCTCATGAAAACCCAAAATTCCTATCTCAAAAAATTAGCATATCATGAGATGTTCTCTAAACGAGCTATTAACCTAATCATCTGAATCAACTAATTAACTCTAAACACCTGCAAAAGATTCCTGAGGCTTTTAAAAACTCCCAGCCTGTTTCATTACTCAAAACCGCAATCATGGGTAAGACTGCCGACCTGACTGCTGTCCAGAAGGCCATCATTGACACCCTCAAGCAAGAGGGTAAGACACAGAAAGAAATTTCTGAACAAATAGGCTGTTCCCAGAGTGCTGTATCAAGGCACCTCAGTGGGAAGTCTGTGGGAAGGAAAAAGTGTGGCAAAAAACGCTGCACAACAAGAAGAGGTGACCGGACCCTGAGGAAGATTGTGGAGAAGGACCGATTCCAGACCTTGGGGTCCTGCGGAAGCAGTGGACTGAGTCTGGAGTAGAAACATCCAGAGCCACCGTGCACAGGCGTGTGCAGGAAATGGGCTACAGGTGCCGCATTCCCCAGGTCAAGCCACTTTTGAACCAGAAACAGCGGCAGAAGCGCCTGACCTGGGCTACAGAGAAGCAGCACTGGACTGTTGCTCAGTGGTCCAAAGTACTTTTTTCGGATGAAAGCAAATTTTGCATGTCATTCGGAAATCAAGGTGCCAGAGTCTGGAGGAAGACTGGGGAGAAGGAAATGCCAAAATGCCTGAAGTCCAGTGTCAAGTACCCACAGTCAGTGATGGTCTGGGGTGCCATGTCAGCTGCTGGTGTTAGTGCACTGTGTTTTATCAAGGGCAGGGTCAATGCAGCTAGCTATCAGGAGATTTTGGAGCACTTCATGCTTCCATCTGCTGAAAAGCTTTATGGAGATGAAGATTTCATTTTTAAGCACGACCTGGCACCTGCTCATAGTGCCAAAACCACTGGTAAATGGTTTACTGACCATGGTATTACTGTGCTCAATTGGCCTGCCAACTCTCCTGACCTGAACCCCATAGAGAATCTGTGGGATATTGTGAAGAGAAAGTTGAGAGACGCAAGACCCAACACTCTGGATGAGCTTAAGGCCGCTATCGAAGCATCCTGGGCCTCCATAACACCTCAGCAGTGCCACAGGCTGATTGCCTCCATGCCACGCCGCATTGAAGCAGTCATTTCTGCAAAAGGATTCCCGACCAAGTATTGACTATTGAGTGAATAACTGAACATAATTATTTGAAGGTTGACTTTTTTTGTATTAAAAACACTTCTTTTATTGGTCGGATGAAATATGCTAATTTTTTTAGATAGGAATTTTGGGTTTTCATGAGCTGTATGCCAAAATCATCAGTATTAAAACAATAAAAGACCTGAAATATTTCAGTTGGTGTGCAATGAATCTAAAATATATGAAAGTTTAATTTTTATCATTACATTATGGAAAATAATGAACTTTATCACAATATGCTAATTTTTTGAGAAGGACCTGTATATGTATATATGCATATATGTACTTATTTCAATGCATCAGTATCACATGCATGTATGTTTACATACATTTATTAAATATGTGGGAAACAAATATGTATGTCACATATTTATACTTAATGTTGTCCATATATGCGAGAAACCAATACTATACTGTAATATATGCAGATATATGGTATCATATATGAATGAACTCAAATACTTTTTTTCACATGTTTGGACACATAAATGTTCATATATGTTGCAGGCATAGGCTATATTGTGTTCTCAGATAAGTCAAATATATGTATAGATATATGTCATGCTATTTAAAATATAAGTACATATATGGCCATATATTACATTTTTGTATGGGGCAGACTAGCAGATACCGTTAACTCGCGCTAGCCTAGCACCGGCGAACTATGCAACTGGAAGGACTGGATGTAAATTTTTGAAAACTGTCTCCACTGATAAATAACACCCAGGCTAACTTGGAAATGAGGTCCGATGTCCAAAATAAATCTGATATCTATAGCCATGTCTGGAGTAGAAGCTTTTTACCAGTGTTTCTTGGGGAGCGAGAGACCAATGGAGGTTCAGGTTGTTACACATCTAGTGAAATTTTTGTGTTGTCTTCTTTCACCCCCTCCTACAGTCTCAGACGGGGAGTTCGCCCCACTCATCACCCAGCCACAGTGCCAGTTGCACTATGCCTATGCCCATCCGCTCCACCTCGGCCGGCTCAACCCCCACACACACACCGCAGGACTGCTTGGCAGGGGTCGGAGATGACGTGCTGGATGCCTTCTCTCAGGGTGAGGAGTCTGATGCTTTCCATTGATGTACACTGCCGTTCAAAAGTTTGGGGTCGGTAAGATTTTTAATGTTTTTAAAAGAAGTCACTTATGCTCACCAAGGCTGCATTTATTTGATTAAAAATACAAAACAAACCCAGTAATGTTGTGAAATATTATTTCAATGTGAAACAGCTGTTTTCTATGGGAATATAGTAAAGTGTAATTTATTCCTGTGATCAAAGCTGAATTTTCAGCATCATTACTCCAGTCTTCAGTGTCACATGATCCTTCAGAAATCAGTATAATATGATTATTTGATGCTCAAGAAACATTTCTCATTATTATCAATGTTGAAAACAGTTATGTACCATTTTTCTGAAATAGAATCTTTTGTAACATTAAACACTACCGTTCAAAACTTTGGGGTCAGTAAGAATTTTTATTTTATTTTTTGGGGGAAATAAATAAAATAAATCAATACTTTTATTCATCAAGGAGGAATTCAATTGATCAAAAGTGACAGTAAAGACATTTATAATGTTACAAAAGATTCTATTTCAAATAAATGCTGTTGTTTTTAACTTTCTGTTCATCAAAGAATCCTAAAAAAAAATGGCACACAACTGTTTTCAGCATTGATAATAATCATAGATGTTTCTTGAGCATCAAATCATCATATTATACTGATTTCTGAAGGATCATGTGACACTGAAGACTGGAGTAATAATGCTGAAAATTCAGCTTTGATCACAGGAATAAATTACACTTTACTACTAGATTCACATAGAAAACAGCTGTTTTACATTGAAATAATATTTCACAATATTACTGGGTTTGTATTGTATTTTTAATCAAATAAATACAGCATTGGTGAGCAGAAGAGACTTCTTTTAAAAACATTAAATATCTTACCGACCCCAAACTTTTGAACAGCAGTGTACATTATCATCCACACAAAAGAAGATGTTTAGGAGATGTATAGGAGATATTTAGAAGAATGTCAAAGCTGATCTTTCCTATACAATTAAAGTAGATGGATACTGGGACAATCTTTACTGGATACTTTCAATCTTTAAGAAGGACAAGATGTACCATAAAGGTATTCTATACAACTATTATTGACTATATTTCGAGTCTTCTAATGCAACGTGATAGCTCTGAGTGAGGAATAGACTGAAATTTTAAATCGCTAAATTAATTTTTGGTTGATATCTTTCTTTTTAGCTTTGCTTATTGTGATCTGAAAATGATCTTCTTTCTTCCAGGTGTACCAAGAAATCTGCGTAATGATCTTTTGGTGGCTGCAGACTCGATCACAAACACTATGTCGTCACTAGTGAAAGAACTTCACTCAGGTACTCTTGTAAACTTGCTTCTGTCCTCTAAGTACCTACTTCATGATTTCAGTGGTAACTAACGTTTGTAAATCTCACAGTGGATGACGGTCTGGAGGATGAAGAGGAGAATTTGCGAAATGGAAGGGAGAAGGGTGAGTCCCAAAGGTTTTGTTTGACATTTTACCCTTATTCCTTTACTTATGTTCTCTTAGAATAACAGCTGATATAATTTGTCTTCCATAAGCTACCAAGCTATTATATATAGGGATGCACAATATAGCAGCAACATATCAGTCGATATTGCACTGTAAAAAATTATTGTTGTGATTATTTATCACAACTTAAATTTCAACATTAGAATGAGAAATAATGTGTTGTTTCGACTTAAACTATGTATTTGTGCTTGCCTTAAAACATTAAGTTTAGTTAACTTTAGTTAAGTTGTATATTTAAGTTATCTCAACAAATTTTAAGTTGTTAACTAATTGCAGCAATTTTTTTATTTTTTTTTACAGTGGAGATTTAATATATATATATATATTTTTTTTTTTTTTCAATTTTGCATAGCCTACCATACAAAAGTTTGGGGTCAGTAAGATTTTTCTACTTTTTTAAAGAAATTACTACTTTTATTCAGCAAGGGCACATTAAATTGATCAAAAGTGACAGTAAAGACATTTCTAATGTTACGAAGGATTTCTATTTAAAGAAAATGCTGTTCATTTGCTGTTCTTTTTATTCATCAAAGAGCCCTGAAAAATACATGTATCATAGTTTCCACAAAATGATTAAACAGCACAACTGTTTTCAACTGTGATAATATTGATATTTTTTTATTGAGCACCAAATCAGCATATTATAATGATTTCTGAAAGATCATGTGACAATGAAGACTGGAGTAATGATGCTGAAAATTCAGCTTTGCCATCACAGGATTAAATTACATTTGAAAATATATTAAAATAGAAAACGGTTCATTTAAAATTTCACAATATTGCTGTTTTTACTGTATTTTGATCACATAAATGCAGCCTTGGTGAACATAAGAGATTTAAAAATAAATAAATTAAATGTATGTACTTGCAACAGTTAAATATAATGAATTTTTAGCATTTTAGTTTCGATTTATATAGACAAAGTCGTAAAAAATAGTATAAATCTGAATTATCGGACATACAGTAAAGTGTTACATTTTAATATCGGTGCATCCTTAGTTATTTAAAGGGATTAAACATCCACAATTTTTAGCCTACATAATCTAGTCATTAGTTGTCAGTAGTTTCTCGGTTTGATTAAGGCCTCTTTTCTTTCTTCTAGCTGAGTCAGAGTAAAAGAATATAGAATATTTCATGTAAGTATAATTGAGAGCATTGACTAGTCCTGCCCTGAATGCCAAAGTGTAATGTGTAATGTGCTGTGGTGCCGTCATGACCCCCTAACCTTAAATTTGTGTTTTGTCCAGTGTCGTCGCTGAAGCATTCTGGGAAAAGGCAATCCACCCCTTCATTCTAAGCCCCAGGAAAGAACCAGCGACATCAAAACCGCCCTGGCATTCGCACAAATGCATGCTCTTCCCCAACTGGGTTTCACTATGTGAAAAAAAACTCTTCATCACATCTTGCACAGAGCAAGTTGTATTTATTAGGAAGTATATAAATATATACAGTATATATATATATATAAATATAAATATAGCTCTATGTCTATCTGTATAAACCCATTGTTATCATGTTACCCATGAGAATGGCTTGTTTGTGCTTTCTTAAAAAACTTTATGAATTTGTGATTACTACTCTCTGAAACGAACGCACTGTGCATCTTCATGACGTCACTCACTCAAATCGATATAAGCTGTAGCTATTTTTCCAGATGTTCCCCACGAAGGAAGCTTTTTTTGTATGATTAGTGATGATTTTTGTGTTTTAATGCATGGAGTGGCTCTGCTGGATAGATGGAGAGGGCTTGTAGCTCTGCATGTGACATTTATGCCTGCACCGTCGCTCCTTATAGTCTTCTGATCATCAAACTGCTGCTTCTGCATCACACGCATCAGAACCGCCATATATCAGGGACGTCTCGTGGAGCTCGCCGTTTGTCTGGGATTTCTGCTACCGTGTTAAGTTAAGCCTGTCGTTGTGGCCGTTGTTTTAGCGCTTCAGTATTGCCTCTTAGTTTAGAGTACCGCATTTGTATCTCTCTGTATTTCTGGAGAGCATAAAGGGACTTTGATGGAATGCGGATAGATTCCGTATATCCATAAACCAGCTTAGCCAGCCATCTTTAAAGTGCACACGTCTCTTGTGTAAAAGTTATTTCAAAAGCTTTATTGAGTTCAGTTAGTGTGTATATTTGTGTGAAATAAATGAAACAAGTGCTCAGGGACTGTTGAGAGAGGAACACGGTAGTAATACTTGTGAACAAATTGGTGGAATTTACTTTGACCCTCCAAAAGGTCAAATGTCAAAGATTAGCACAGGTCATAAAATCTTTATGGAATGGCTGAGGATAGTAAACAGAAATGGTATTGTATGGAAGCCCATTTCTGCCACGTAAGAAAAATGCTTGGGTAAATCATAATTACGCGATAAAAGTCTAAATTATGAGATGTTATAATTATGCAATGAAAAGTAATAATTATAACATTAAACAAAATGATGATATAAAAGTCAAAAGTTTGACATAAAAGCTGAAATGATGACAAAAGTCATAATTATAAGGTAAAAAGTTTAAATTATTACATAGTCAAAATTGTGAAAAGTAATAATTATAGTCACAATTATGAGAAAGTGTCATAATCATAACTTTTTTGTCATAATTGACAAAGAAAAATCACAAAAATAGTTATAATTGATGATCATGATTTTGACTTTTATGTCATAATTATGATTTACCAGAGTAGAATTTCTATAGTGTTGCAGTGTTAAGAGTCTAAAGCTTTATTGTCACGAGGAAGACTTGAATGAATTTGACTTAATGTACTTGAATCAGAAGGAATTCAGGTTCAATAATTACATTTCTCTAATTATTATACATATGTGACTTTATTATACTCGTGATTTGTTCTTTGTTAGGTTGGTTTCAAATAAGAAATAATAATTACCATTATTTAAAAAAATACATTGTGTTTATGACTGCTAACATTTGAATGTTAAATTAGATAAATCCATTGAGCAACAGTTTAAAGTGAGTTTTGGTGTAGAATATTATGATTCTTTGACATTTATGAGGGACTCAGTAGGTGTAATGATTCATTCACTGTTTAATACTTTTTAAAATGCTTGTAATTCTGCATAAGGAGGTCTTTTGAATGGCTACGATATGAACAGTGAGGTCTCATTCAATGTTTTACACTGGAAAACAAAGTGTCGCTTCTGTTATAGTGGGTGAAATCTTATATATTTGCTTTTCAAATCGATTTTTACATGATCATAATGCTTGTTCTGTGATTCAATGAAAGGAATATAAAATACAGTTGGGAATTGAATGCCATTGTTTAAATTTGCAAGAAATAATACAGCTTGAATGACCGTACGAAATACTCTCAGATGGCAAGTTTGAAAGTTCGATTATGTTCCAACATTTGCTACAAATATGAATGCAATCTTCTAATGTAGGTGTGTGCCTAGATGTACTGTATAAAGTGCTGTATAAAATAAAAATTCTGCACATGTGCAAGTCAGCCCTTAGATAGGAGTTTTAGTATGTGACGTAGTCGGAATGCAGTCATTATTTACCTGTGATTTTTGGGAAAAAAAATATTGTTCTGCCTTTAAAAGTTGTGCCAAACTGTTTGCCAACCTGTAGTGTGTCTTTTAGGTCTTTGTTCTGTGTATTTGTGTGTGTTAAACCACAATTTATTGATTATGAATTTACTGAAGCAGTCCACAGAGAGGGTAACTAATTATGGGGTGCCTTAAATGGTTGAAATACAATACAGTTTAAGAGGAAGGAACCCTGCTTGAAATCAATTTCAAGCATCATTGCGGATTTATATGTTACAGATGGGCCCCCAACAGAGGACCTCCTATGTTATCAAAGTTTGACGAAACACTATTTCAAAAACTAAATCTGGACCCATCAGGTTTTAGTTTCTTCAGCAACTTGTGAATTTATTGTTTTTAAAAACCAACTGTCAGTTGAAGCCACAAACACTGTTTAATTATTTCATTTGAGGGTTTTTGCTGCTGTATACAATCATTTATTGCATTGGTTTACGTCCGTATTTATGTTTACGTCACCCCTATGTCTTTGTCTTTTTGTAAACTATTAAAGGGTAAAGAAAAACTTCAAAGGACAATGAATGTGTGTGTGTGTGTGTCTACAGAATAATATTCTGAGTTATACAGTATATCAGCTCCTATAGGATTGAGTTCAGACCTTTTGTCAAAGGGACCCTGTGATTAAGGGGTCACACATAGGCCTAACAATTAAATGTTTAATTTAAGCAGCAGTCCTGATTGAATTACAAAACATTTATGCCACGGACAACCAAGAAAATTGTACCTTTCCCAACTCCTTACTTCCATGTCATTCATGTGACTTTTCTTTTTTTAAATGCAGCACAAAAGTAAAAGTTAGGTGGAATAACTTGTAGGCTATTGTATGCACAAGGAGTTTTCTGTGAGATTTCGTAACCAACCCCCTCCCTCCCATTTTTTTTTTTTTACTGAACATGTTTACCTAAAATGGGCTTGTCCTGAAAAAGTCTCAGGGACTCATAGACCTTATACTGGTCAATATCACCATAGAGTGCCTTTCAACCCTCACAATACTCACACATTTTGATTTTAATTTACCATTCGCTTTATGTCATGTCATAATAGTAGACACTCAAATACTATAATAAATATATTATCTGAGCTCCCACAATTTTTTTTTTTAATTATGGGCCATTTTTTAGAGCATAAAGCATAGATATGTCCACCCTGTCGTGGACATATAAATTACTGTTAAATATGTTTTCATTGCATTATTAAGATACAAATGATACTTTCTGAAAGGTATGATGTCCCTTTCCTAAACAGGGTTATTTGTTTGCTTTAAAATTATAAATACATAAAAGATTTTATGTAAATCATGTGTTTTTAAAGAAACTCATACAATTCACACATGTATTTTTTTTTATTTGGAGAAATATTTGATTATTTGGATGCAGTTTTTTGTTTGCATGTTATTGCCCCCACACCTAGCACAATGGATTATATAGGTATGATTAAATTATTATTTTAAATATTATTTAAAAATACCAAGATGACAGGGTGGACGAGCCCACGACAGGGTGGACAAGCACACGATGGAGTGGACACATAAAGCAGAACACAAAAAGCATGACAAAATATGACACTGAAACATTTATTCAACCTAAAAAAATAAATATATAATTACATTCTCAATCACATTGATATAACTGAGAATTTAGAATGGCCTCTCTGGTTGAGATGAAAAAGACAGGAAGTTCAAAAACCTGCCCGTCTTTTCAGCAAAATGTAAACATAAGGAAAATTATAATAACAAAACATGACAAGGCAAGTACATTAAATGTAACAATTAGTTTTTTATTTGTGGCCAAGAAATATTGTAGTAAATAAATTCTGTCAATTTGTAACATTTACAACACGAGGAACAACTTGCCCCAAACTGGTATTGCCGGGCACTTTCTGCCGCACTCAGAGGGATGTCCTGAGAACAGCAATGATTTTATGTTTTTTATATAACAAAATATTATCTTGTTATATTATATGTTTCCATAAAATGTAATATAACATTTCTATAAATTGCAATATTAACCACAAATGAATGCTATGTCCACCCTGTCATGTGTATGTCCACCCTATCAAGTCTAAGTGGCCGATAGGGTGGACATTTTGGAACAACGACAGGGTGGACATTTTGAGCTTCAATTAGCATATTAGCTTACAACAAACTGTGACTAGGTAAATAGTTAGTCTGGTTGTTGAAGATAATTTGGTATATTAAAATGTACATATTTGGAAATTATTGTATTCTGAATCACTTCCAGTATATTTTATGCCGACAGGGTGGACATGTTAAGCTTTGGCAAAACAAGTAAGCAAACTCATAGGAAGAAAATTTGTTAGTTGTAAAATCAGCAGCTACTCACCTCAGCAGTTGAATTTCCTGCCACTATAGAGATACAAAAATCTGTTGTCCTGATGTTACTAATGGGGGTGGCCTATTCTTAAAGGGGCAGATTCCACAATACGACAGGGTGGACAACCATTTAAGGGACATGGACAAACTCTTCTTTTTTATTAAATAAAAATATTGTTTTTATTATAAACTGATCAATATACTCAATTTGAGTAATATCTTATTAAACAAAATATTAATAGGACAAAATAAATAAAAAATAAATATGATTTGACTATTTTACTCTCATTCAAATTTGATGAGCAGTGCCTGGGACATAGCAAAATAACATACATCTCTTATACAAAACTATAGAAAATCTTGAAAATGCATCTAAAGAGCCAAATAATGCTACTGCTATGAATAAAACAACTTAGCCTTATATAACACACCCTTTCATAGTCATTTGTATGTTAAGTTATAATGGAAAATTAGTTATTATGTTCAGGACACCAAAAGGCACCCTACAGTGATATTGACCCATACATAAAAGGCTTGTCTATATTGGCGGCCATCTTTGTAAAACCCCCAGGCAGCTATTTCCAATTTCCAGTTATGCAAGTACAGCTGAGATTGTTTCTTTAGCTCAAGTAATGCTAAACACATTTTTTCCAGGCCTATTTTTTAGGCCTGTTCCAGCTAATGCGTAAACAAGATGATGCCTTCCAATCGTCTATCAAAAATGTGACGGGCTCTTTCAATGTTAATAATGAGCATTACAGTTTCTCTTATTAATTTTTAATCACTGAAAAAAAAAAAAAACATTCAAGTAAATTGCAAGTACATTTCACAAATAATTTATACAAAGAAACAGCAAGTAACACATTGATTTAACAAAAGACTGAGGCTATGCTTACTCAACAATGATGTAGGCTACTAAAAACAGAAAAGTTTCCCTTTCCTTTTTTTCGTGTATAGACTATAATGGAAATATGATGAATTTCCATTTCATTCCAACTTTAAGGTAAAACAGCATGTGCAATTTTCATAACAAATGTTTTCCAGCATTTTATTCCAGACATTTTTTTCAATATTCCATTATCTTAATGTTCGGTAGCATACTAGCACACAAAAGTAGCCTACTCTTTCAATGGACGCTATGGCTATATGTCACAGCCTCGTTTTCATTTGCGAAAAAGTAAATATGGCGTATTCCTTTAATACAGGATGATATAGTCACGCTCATCAACAACAGAAATGTGTGTGAACATAATGCAGCACTCTTACAAAACTATATTCTGCCTCTGTATGAATATAACAGCTCAGCCTCTAAAAGTTCTTAAAGTCACAATGAAACGGAAGTAAGGACAGATTTTTTTTTACATTGTGACATCCTGTACATCTGAGTGCAACAGATTTTTTTTAAAAAGATGTGGTTTAAGCTGACTAAGTTAATTAATTGGAGATTTCATGCATAGCCTACTTCACCAAAGAGAAGTGTGTTGTTTTCACTGAAAGATCCAGGTATAACGTTTTGATTAAAAACATGCATACATGTATGAATCGTTCACAATACAATCTATAGTGTTGAGAAAATAGATAGGGGTGAAGGTTCAGTTATGACTCTCTACACCCGACCCGTAAACCAACTGTCTCTAGGACCCGCGCGGAGCTGCTGCCGGAGCGCTGGCCTCTGCTGCAGTCAGTGTGAGCGGAGCATCTGGAGGAGAGCTGGCCGGCTGGGGAGGTGGTGGAGGACGGGGAGAGCGAAGCAGAAGGAGGATCCGGGAGTCAGCGAAAACATAAAGGGGTCAGGCCTGGAACTTGGCGAAGCGGGTAATTAACACTGCGATCCGCTTGTGTAAAACCTAAAGCCGCCATCGAAATAAGTCTCCGCCGTGGGGTTCCCAGTTTTTTTTTGGGGGGGGGGGGGGGGGGGGACGATACGGAGGGGGGCGGCTCGATGTGGCCAGTGGTTTTTCCAGGTCCTACAGATGTGCGATTAATGCACTGCGATATGCGCTTGAACTTGGCGTTCATTTGTAGCGCGTCGTCAATCCGCTCGATTTGAAACAATGGCTATGTGTTTCAAAACCTAACGAGCTTCCTACTTAGACAGCATTTTAGGGCACTATTCCGTTTCCACGCGCTAATGATGCCCAAAAATAGCAAAAGACACGCTTAAGATGCCCAAAAGTGCTGTCTAGGTACTAGGCAGCTCACCTAGGTTTTGAGAGGGTCTAATTTTTTAGCCGCCGTGGCCTTTTGCAAATGACTGTCATTTATTAGCGCGAATAATCCGAGTTGGCGGATGATTAAAATAGCTTTTTATGCATTTATAAGACTGTGATATACATGTGATCAATTAACACATTGTGATTGGGTACCTGTGTGACACATATGATCCAGTTATTGAATATTAATGACTTCCGCCATTGCCCTTGTATAATTCTTTTTATGGAGACCAGAGTTTACTCAAAATACCAGTTACAGTTATTGTTAGTACTGTAGAAACTACTGTATGGTTACCAGTGTGATTGTTTTGTAAGAGTTAAAGGAATAGTTATCCCAAAAAAATTAAATAGGTCATTCAGTGAATGGTCACCGGTGGCACTTTTGGTCTATAATAATTCAAGTCTTCTGAAACCATATAGATTTGTATACTAACCATAATTTTCAAATCTCATTTGTTATACATATTCAAATTTCCGCGTCGTGATTGATTACAAAACACATGAAATCCAATGTCGTTTGGCATCAAATGAGATTTGAGAGTCAACAACTTTTTTTTTTTTGGTCTGTTTTACAACAGAAGTTATCAAATTAATTCAGAACACTTGGAATATAGCACACTAGTCATTTGAGCGACTTTTATGATGTTTTTTGTTATTTTTGTAGCTTCTCAGCCCCTGGTCACCATTTACTTTCATTATCTGGAAAAGAGCAACGTGGACATACGATACTGATAAACCTCTTCTTTTGTTTTCCTCTGGAAGAAAATATGGTATACAAGTTTGGAATGACATTACAATAAGTAAAGTATTCATAAGACAGAGTTTTACATTTTTGGTGAACTATTCCTTTAACGATAGATTCGCCTAATTTATTGACCTCTAAATCTAATTTCATGGGACTTTGGTGTCCTACTTGTACAGAAAGCACATTGAAGCACACATACATGGCAGTGAAGAATACAATGTACATTTGCCTTTAAAACTGCTCTGAGGAGAAAAATAGGAAATACCATAAAGCGAAGAGTTCATATTTCACCCCTGAGAAGGGTTTTCATGTCACAGTAGAAGAATGCATACATTTTGAATACGAGACAACTCAACAGTACGTTATTTTCTGGTGTATTAGACTGAAAAATTATGTTTAATTAAAGGGTTAGTTCACCCAAAAATGAAAATTATGTCATTAATGACTCACCCTCATGTCGTCCCAAGCCCGTAAGACCTCCGTTCATCTTTGGAACACAGTTTAAGATATTTTAGATTTAGTCCGAGAGCTTTTTGTCCCTCCATTGAAAATGTACGTACGGCACACACTCTTTGTCCAGAATGGAAATAAAGACATCATCAAAGTAGTCCATGTGACATCAGTGGGTTAGTTAGAATGTTTGGAAGCATCGAAAATACATTTTGGTCCAAACATAACAAAAACTACGACTTTATTCAGCATCGTATTGTCTTCCGGTACTGTTGTTGATCCGCGTTCACGATTCCGCACTGACCCTGCTGACGTAAGACGCTGATGACGTGTTATCTGGAGATTAGGACATCCGCGACATGCACACCTACGCACCATTTTAAAAAAAAATATAGCAATACAAAAATACAAACAATGTAGAATAGCTTGAATACAGCGCCCGTCTCCCTCAAACTGTAAACGAAGCTCGGGCGCACCAGATAACACGTCATCAGCGTCTTACGTCAGCAGGGTCACTGCGGAATCGTGAACGCGGATCAACAACAGAACCGGAAGACAATACAATGCTGAATAAAGTCGTAGTTTTTGTTATGTTTGGACCAAAATGTATTTTCGATGCTTCCAAACATTCTAACTAACCCACTGATGTCACATGGACTACTTTGATGATGTCTTTATTTCCATTCTGGACAAAGAGTGTGTGCCGTACGTACATTTTCAATGGAGGGACAAAAAGCTCTCGGACTAAATCTAAAATATCTTAAACTGTGTTCCAAAGATGAACGGAGGTCTTACGGGCTTGGGACGACATGAGGGTGAGTCATTAATGACATAATTTTCATTTTTGGGTGAACTAACCCTTTAAGGTCGATTTCTCATGCATGCACTGAATGTGCATCTTATTAATTTCTTATTCCCAATGATTTGCATATATGTCAATGTTTTAACCACTTATCATCAGACATTAAGAAGTCTGTTACATATACATTTAAAAGCATCTCATCTCACTTATTTGAGAGCAACATTTTATTGTGAAACGAGGGATCTCATAATGATTGTATAATTCTGATATTCTGAATGTTATGTTTGAGTGCTGTGTCTTCTGATTATGGTGTTCCTTTTCACAGGAGATCCTAAAGAAGGAGGGTCATAATTTTTTCATTTTATTTTTACATTTTATTTTTGACCTTTTTTGACTTTTGCATTGTATTCAACAGTCACTCATTTGGAGATGCCGTCCAACACAGTCACCACCGCCCCTGTATTCAAGAGCTCCGATTTCAACTGTGACACGAACGGAAATCAAATGGTAAGAGGTTAATGAGTCCTTGGACATTTTTATGATCGGCCTGCTGTGGACTGACTCAAATAAGGCTAGTTACCACATCGGTCACTTGAAGTGTCAAGGCTTTTTAAAACCCTTATGCTAACTTTGCATATGCAAAAATGGTCTTTTGTAAATAGTCTTTAGCTTTGAAGAGAAAACGAAAATGAAACCAAAACCTTCTAAATTAGAAACATACTATATTTACGCATCATACAGATGACAAGGGTCGCTGTAATTATTTGAAAAGTGGTGATCACGTAATGTAATGTTACTCTTCATGCAGCAGCATTATGTCGCCTAATTAATATTCATGATCCTTTTCTATATTAATTAGGTGGCATAAAATTACGTTCAATGCATGTTGGAATTACCGTAATTACAAGATTCTGACTTAGTAATTACAAGATGTAAACTTCTGACAAGTGCTGTCAAATCGATTAATCGCATCTTACATAAAAGTTTGTAAATATATAATATATATATATATATGTTAGATGCCAGCACTACTTCCGACTTGTACCACCTGACCGCTAAGCAGTCATTTTTATAATATTTCTGTTTAATCATTCATATAATGGATTATTGTTAGTCTAAATAGCAAGAATAATCTAAAATAAACAAAAGACATACATTACGGTTTAATTCAGCTAGCACAGAGTTAAATAACTATCTAATGTCACAATAAATAAATAAAAAGATTATTAGTAAAGCATTTGCATAACGACTTTTACTTGATGTTTTATCTAGTGTTGCTATCCACCTTATTGTTCAGGTAAGAGAGGGCACAGCCATTTGTAATTTTAATGTGCCTGACTTCCGGTGTCATTGGCTTCCAGTTATTTTTTAGCTTTTATTATTTTAATGTATTGTCTTAATTATAAACACGCTGGTTTGTAGCACAAACAAAGCACAAAAAAGTTTTACAGTTTACAGCAGTTCGATATATTCTCGTTATTTCTCAATAGCGGCTAATAAATCGAAAGTCTCGGACATTCACAGAAAAAAAACGTACTTCCGTGTTATATAAACTCATAATTTCGAGGATGTGAACAGCTCAGTCCTGTCATATAGTAATTATGGTACTTATTTCATTGTGTGAGCACAGTATAACATTCAACCATTAGTGACAATGGAACAAGGCAAAGTTGCACATTTTTGAAAGTTGAGGTGAAATGCCCTCATTTATAATGGTTTCTACTCCTCTGTTGATGAAGTCACAGGTAAAACCCCCATGGAGAAATTACAAAATGTGGAATGGTCCACTTATACAAGATGGATTACTTGCAAAAACATTTGATTTTCAGAAGACAGCAGAATCGTCACATTATTTTCTCATTTTATGGTTTAATTTTCCATTTCTTGCGTTTCACGTCAAAATGAAAGGGATAGTTCTCTCAAAAATGAAAACTTGTATAAGTTTGTTTCATCTATGGAACATTTTATTTTGAAGAATGCTGGCAAACATTAAAAGAGTTTTGGGGCCAATTGACTTCCATTGTATGAACAAAAGAACCACTGAGACATTTCTCAAAATATCTTCTTTTATGATCAGCAGAATAACAATTTTTGGTGAACTATCCCTTTAACTCTCTCCTCAAATCCATCAATATCATACACAATATTTCATTCAGTGTATCATTATAATTTGGCATGATTCATTTCCACCGCAGGGCCATCAGGTGACAGTGTAGAGGCTTCAGGGAACATAATTAGTAAACATGAGTGAATTGTTAAGAGAGATAGTGTCTGCTCTGTGTTTAGTGACGTGGGTGTTGGTTTGTGTAGGAGAGGCTGGCGTAAGCCTGATTTACAGGGGATTTCTTTCTTCCCTGGCTCTGCACCCATGGACCCGCGCTACGCTCGTAGTCCTGTTGCTTGGCAACAGTTCTTGCCTTAAATAACCGGCTGCCGACAGAAATAGAGCAAAGATGTAGACAGTGTTACTGAGTTCACACAAGGCAATGTCGATTTCTGTGCAGACCCTTTGTTTTTATTTGTTTAAACCTTTTGTTTGTTTATTTGTATATTGTAATGAGAAGGTTGTGTGAGGTTAGCAGGATTTGTTAGTCATAAATGTGGGAAGACCCTCACAGGAAAACCAGAATGCTAAAAGAGCACTAATCTCCAGAACTATGATTTTAAATGAATAGACATCTTTTTTTATTTTTTTTTATTATTTTTTTTACAAAAAAACTTAATATATACATGTGTATATACCATATATGTGTACAATTAAATTCAAATCTAAAATATCAGTTTCTTATAGTGCTGTCAAATCGATTAATCATGATTAATCACATCTATCATAAAAGTTAGGATATATGTGTGTATATGTATGTATATATATATATATATATATATATATATTTATTTATAAACACATATATATTCACAAACTTTTTGTTAGATGTGATTAATTGCGATTAATCAATTTGACAGCATTAATATATATATATATTTCATGTAGAAACTGTTATTTTATATTTGAATTGTACATATATAGGCATCTTTGATTAATGCTTATCTTGAAACTCAAATTGTACATATATAGGCATCTTTGATTAATGATTATCTTGAAACTCGATTTGTACATATATAGGCATCTTTGATTAATGCTTATCTTGAAACTCGATTTGTACATATATAGGCATCTTTGATTAATGCTTATCTTGAAACTCGAGATGCTATTCGTACTCTGCTTATTTAGCTTCATAACGGCTTCATTATGCACTTATGATAAGAAATTCCAGTGGTGATTCCCGCCATCTTTCGGCCATGCTGGACTTCTCAGTAGTCATGGCAGACTGGGACAGCATCCTCATTAGCATTCTGATTCAGAGCCGGGGGTTTCATTCAGGCCAGCCCTGAAGCTGCAGCTACATTAGGATCATCTTTTCTCTCCCGTTCACCCTAGGGTGCT
Organism: Gila orcuttii; assembly: GCA_026230005.1. Lineage (NCBI taxonomy): Eukaryota > Metazoa > Chordata > Actinopteri > Cypriniformes > Leuciscidae > Gila > Gila orcuttii. Next base: position 42,120,213 of record JAPDVR010000013.1, on the reverse strand, counting down.
TGGCTGGATGAAGAGTAGCTATTGTTGAGGAGGGAAGACACGGTTGTGTTAAACAAAGAGAAAGTGAATGAGGGGAGAGAATGAACCACTGAATGTCTTTGTAACTGTGTCAAGAGAGAGCTCAGAGAGTTCGCAATCTCTTCACAGCTGTATCACCCCTCACTTTATCTCAGCTAAAAAGAAGACGCCATTCAAAAGCTGGCTTTTCTCATTATCTAAATAACCTTGTTGTGAACGCAAAATGTAGTATGACATTTAAAAATCTCATTCATTCAAGTCTTGGTGTGTGCTGGCATAATTTGGTGTGTAAAGGTTAAGATTACAAACTGTAAAATTTAAGAATGAACTGATAATATAATTGTGGTTGATGTGGTACTATTTTCATGTTATGGATGATAATCGATAAATAGCCAATATTAAACTCAACTGTCTTATAGGGGTCGTGAACTAGCTTTTAAAAAAATGTTATATTGTTGTCTGAGGTCAACTTATGACGTTCGCTTGGTTTTTACATTCAAAAACATCAAAATGAATAAGTAATAGGCTATTTTCTACCCTAGTTTTGAGCCTAGCTCAAAAACGCTCGGTTTTTATGGGCGTGTCGCATTGAAGACTTGGAAGTAAACGCCCGCTGCTGTGAGTGGATAACAGTTTTGCATATTATAAGGAGTTTCAACTCACTCGTCAGTAACGATTAGACTGATACACATGTACACATAATTATTAGATATCAAACGATCTGTAACAATGCAATACTAGCCTATCAGATTATTATTATTTTTTAAATAAAAATTTTACTCACATAAGTGTGTTGCACCATTCCTGTCGGATCCAATATAGAATATCTTGTTTACAAAACAATCCTCAGTGAAATGAAGCGAACAAACGGACAATGTTTTACCCACATCAGCTGGAACGTCATTAAAAATAAAGTTTAACCAAGCATTCCTATTTGAATCCAGAGGAAGCTTATGCAGCGACTGTCTTCTTCCACAACCAGGCACTGCACAATATTTTGTAAATGTCATGTTTATTGCTCGGTAGCTCGATCCGGTTTGTCATCACGAGGTAGGCCCATGTTATTTAGCTATGCGTGTAATGCGCGAATCGGTGGGCGGGGCTAAAGTAGCCGTGTTGAAGTAGGCGTTGATCTTCTTCAGCGGGGGTGGTGTTTTATCCTCTTTGACGTCATAGTTCCCCACTTTGAAAAACGAGTTGTTTGCTGAGCCTGGTGTCAATAAAAGCATTTATTGGACTAACAAGGACGTTTTCAGTTCTGAAATTTACAGGATATTCTTATAATATGATGACCTCTTAGATGTCAAAAGCTCAAGGAAAATTTGATTTCTCAGTTCATCACCCCTTTAATACATTAAAATAAATCACTAAATATATTGCTAATATCAGTTGTTTTAAAGTAAATTTAGGCATTACAACATAATTTACATTATAAAAAAATGGATATTAATTGAGATATATTAGATTACAGTTAACAGTGTTATTGAATTATTTGTGTATTAAAGATTAAATTTAAGCGAGTGTTAGATTAATGCGAAGGTAATCTAAATGTAAAAATTGAGAAATGAGAAAGAATGTGTAAATATGTGTGTAAATAAAAAAAAAACAGTGGAATTTAAATAGATTGTAGTTATTATAAATTTATTCTAAAAAGGTCTGGAATGAAACAGACTTTTTTTATTAAATTAAAATATTTGTTTTTTGTTTTTGTCTTTTGATCTTTTTCCAATGACTTAAAATGGACAAATATCAGCCACTTAATCAGTCTGAACAATATATCTGACAATGACGAGTCTCAAATCCACATTATAATCCAAGTGCCAAGTCACACATAATTTAATGCTAATTTAATGCTATTTTGTTCCAGTCTGGTTGAACGGTAATGCTTAATACTGTGTGTTTCTGATTTGTTTAGAATGAGAGCTCTAGAATGGACTCCATGATTATTGACGAGATGCCTTTACTCTGTGCTCCTGTCCGCAAGGTTGGACGGCCTGGCCGTAAGCGCAAGCACCTCCCTGTGAGTATCCTAGAGACTGAGCTCTCAACACTCAACCAAACCACAAAACACCCAACTTCCCCTGGGATTCGGTTTATTTTCATTTATCCACCAGGCGCTAGTCTTGGCAGTGGTTGGGAACGGGTAAACAGGCAAACATGTGGTTGCTGGTATTGACACGAGGGCACCAGACAAATTGTTTGAAATTGATCAAACGTGCGATTTTATATAGACATAGATTGAAGAAGAGACCCGAGCCAAATCTAGGGATCAAAATATCCCTCTTCACTTGGGCATTACAACCACATAGCAATGCACTAAAAAACATTTTTGTAAAGATTTTTTCGTTTGAGACAAAATTCTGTGATCATAAATGATTTATTTTGTCAGAGGGCAAAAGTTTTTGGTTGTCTTAGTGTGATGTTCACCGACTGTAAATGAATGGTCTTTGCGATGACTCTTAGCCTCCAACGAATTTCTGGCAGTGTCAGTAAATTTAGGTTGAGCTTCTGGAGTGTGTCAGCTCTTACTTCTCACGTGCGATGAAACAATACGAATGATGAATTTTGAACACACAGTTTTCATACAACAGTGTACAAACAACAGCTGTTCAAAATCCTGCCAGACACAGACCACTACTCACATAGTTTTTCCACTAAATTATACTGAACAAAATTATAAACACAACACTTTTGTTTTTGCCCCCATTTTTCATGAGCTGAACTCAAAGATCTAAGACTTTCTCTATGTACACAAAAGGCCTATTTCTCTCAAATATTGTTCACAAACCTGTCTAAATCTGTTTTAGTGAGCACTTCTCCTTTGCCGAGATAATCCATCCACCTCACAGGTGTGGCACATCAAGATGCTGATTAGACAGCATGATTATTGCACAGGTGTGCCTTAGGCTGGCTACAATTAAAGGCCAAAATGTGCATTTTTACTGTATTGGGGGGGTCCGAAAACCAGTCAGTATCTGGTGTGACCACCATTTGCCTCACGCAGTGCAACACATCTCCTTCGCATAGAGTTGATCAGGTTGTTGATTGTGGCCTGTGTAATGTTGGTCCACTCCTCTTCAATGGCTGTGCGAAGTTGCTGGATATTGGCAGGAACACGCTGTCGTATACGCCGATCCATAGCATCCCAAACATGCTCAGTGGGTGACATGTCCGGAGAGTATGCTGGCCATGCAAGAACTGGGATGTTTTCAGCTTCGAGGAATTGTGTACAGATCCTTGCAACATGGGGCCGTGCATTATCATGCTGCAACATGAGGGGATGGTCGTGGATGAATGGCAAAACAATGGGCCTCAGGATCTCGTCGCGGTATCTCTGTGCATTCAAAATGCCATCAATAAAATGCACCGTTGTCCAGAACATACGCCTGCCCATACCATAACCCCACCGCCACCATGGGCCATTCGATCCAAAACGTTGACATCAACAAACCGCTCACCCACACGGCGCCATACACGCTGTCTGCCATCTGCCCTGTACAGTGAAAATCAGGATTCATCCGTGAAGAGAACACCTCTCCAAAGTGCTAGACGCCATCGAATATGAGCATTTGCCCACTCAAGTCGGTTACGACGACGAACTGCAGTCAGGTCTAGACCCCCATGAGGACGACGAGCATGCAGTTGAGCTTCCCTGAGACGGTTTCTGACAGTTTGTGCAGAAATTCTTTGGTTATGCAAATCGATTGTTGCAGCTGCTGTCCGGATGGCTAGTCTCAGATGATCCTGGAGGTGAAGATGCTGGATGTGGAGGTCCTGGGCTGGTGTGGTTACACATGGTCTTCGGTTGTGAGCCTGGTTGGATGTACTGCCAAATTCTCTGAAACGCCTTGAGAGACGGCTTATGGTAGAGAAATGAACATTCAAATTAATGGGCAACAGCTCTGGTGGACATTCCTGCAGTCAGCATGCCAATTGCACACTCCCTCAAAACTTGCGACATCTGTGGCATTGTGGTGTGTGATAAAACTGCACATTTTAGAGTGCCCTTTTATTGTGCCCAGCCTAAGGCACACCTGTGCAATAATCATGCTGTCTAATCAGCATCTTGATATGCCACACCCGTGAGGTGGATGGATTATCTCGGCAAAGGAGAAGTGCTCACTAAAACAGATTTAGACAGATTTGTGAACAATATTTGAGAGAAATAGGCCTTTTGTGTACATAGAAAAAGTCTTAGATCTTTGAGTTCAGCTCATGAAAAATGGGGGCAAAAACAAAAGTGTTGCATTTATAATTTTGTTCTGTGTACATCAAATTTGTCCCAAATCATTGTACTAACTTCACCCTAGTCTGGAAGTTTGCTTATTTTGCATTTTTCACTAACACTTTTGTCTCTTCTTGTCTTGAATATGTCTATGCCTCATATAGAGAAATATTAGAATATAGATTGCACTTTTTTTTTTAATTTGCACTGTTTTTAAAGGGTTAGTTCACCAAAAAAATTAAAATCATGTCATCATGTCATTCCAAACCTGTAAGACTTTTGTTCATCTTCGGAACACGAGTGAAGATCTTTTTTAATTAAATCTGAGAGCTTTCTTTCCCTCCATTGACAGCTACACAACTTCCACTTTGACGCTTCAAAACGTTCATAAAACTAATCCATATTGAGCCTTTTTGTCCAACTTTTCAGATGAGACATGATCGCTTTATATGATGAACATATTGAATTTTGGCTTTTATTCACATATAAACATTGATCAGTGAACATAAACAAGCTCTACCAAACCTGCTTGAATCCCGAGAACAAACCTAATTGGTTCTTATAAAAGCTCAAACGTGCTGCGTAACACGAGAATGAACATTATTGGTTGAGTTTTCATTTTCAATAACTGATGTGTGCGTTTAGAAATGTTGATGAAACTTCAAACTCATCAACGGCACTTTGTTCATTCTTAAAGTGAACTTTTGCCTGTATGGTGATTCACTGTTTTGGACTGGGGTTGAGTTCTGAACTTGTTCGATTAGCTGAATCGTGGCTAGATGTCAGTTTACAACTTATCATACAATCTAGCATAAAAACTCTGTACACTTCTCAGAATCTGCCTCATCTGTCTCCTTGATCTTGAGAATGCGAGTACAGAAAGACGCTCCCGCTGCTTTTCGTACAGTGTGCGACTGGCTTTGTCAGCGCTGAATTGTGACTAGATGTCTCGGCTACAATTTATCATACAGTCTGACATGAAACGCTGTGCACGTCGCAAAAAAAAAAAAATGCAAAAAGTGTATTGCGGACCTAATGTTTGTGCTCTTGCTTGTTTTGCACCTTCCTCACAAACCACTCAGGGCTGTTGTTAGGGAAGGAACCAATTGGGAAATATTGTCCCGGTTCCTGGTACCTCACCAAGGTCCTCTACAGTTTAGCCTATTCATTGAGGAGTCATAAAACCTTTGTCCCGGACATTGTGAAATTTGGGGATTGAATACTGGGAGTAAGTCAGTTCTTTTTTTATGTCCAGTCCCTAGGTAAACGTCCAACCCCCCCAGTATTCCTGTTTTTGAAAATAATCCGCGCTCTTGCATAATTAATCTAGTGAGGGCATGTCAGGGCATGTGGATGTTCGGTTGCCCTACATCCTCTCCTGCCTTCCCCTGAGGACTTTCTGATTGTATTATCCTCCTATCCCGTTCCTTCAACAGATAATTGCGGTCCTGCAAGGAGAGCGATGTCTTACTCTGTGAAATGTAAGCCATGTGAAGACAGATAGAATAATGTTTGAGTCATCTCTCATAGAGGTGCTCAGTGCTGATGTGTGGAACTGTGTTAGCGCTCTATGTTTGACTACCTTGCTGAAATGCCTTGGAGTTGTGAAGCCGCCTGAGGAAGACGAGGCTCTAAGTGACATATCAGGAGAATGATGACCCGAACTTTTTAAATCTTAAACAATAATAGCATTGTTTTCCACAGTGCTAATTTTAGACACGGAAGTCTGACTTGCAAAGCAACCCCCTTATGCTACCCCATCCGTGTTTCCAAAATCCTGTGCGGCAGATACACATAAGGGGGATTTGTTTCTAGGTCACATAAGGAAGGTGCTAATATCAAAGCATACCACATTGTTTTGATCACTGGACTGCAGCCAGCACCATTGTTTCACAATTTTCCGGGCATTTTTGTATTCAATAGGACTTAAGGTCTAAATTTTGTTATGTGCAGTAAGTTTCCCATGCAAAACGTGCCACTGCAATACTTGGTGAGGTAGGTGGTTGCCAAGACTTTGCTATATGGGTTCTAGGGCTTTTTGAGTGGTTGCTAGGGTGTTGCTATGGCCTTCTTAAAGGGACGGTTCACCCAAAAATGAAAGTTCTGTCATCATTTATTCACCCTCAAGTTGTTCCAAACTCGCACACCTGACTTTCTTCTGTGGAACATAAAAGAAGATATGTGTGTCCATATGCGGTTCATTAGACATCATCCCGGTAGAAAGACAATTCGCAATGCTCAATTCCCCAAAAATGCCCCATATGAATCAGTTCTTTTTAACAAGTCAGTAAAAAAGACTCACAAAACAGCCATTTGTAATTTAAGACAGAGTTGAATGAAATAAACCCAAATCCAAACTGTGATGTATACTTAAGGTATTTGAGACTTACCTAATCAGTCTGTACTGACTGGTTGTTCATATTACAATGTGTAATTAAAGATACATATTCACAAAATATTATTGCTGTGTTTTGGTAATAATAGTATTCTAAAAATATATCACAAAAATATGTTGTTGAATCGTATGTAAGTGAAATCGTATGTTTTGACATTTTGAAACCATAATCAGCTCATCATTTTATTATATACATGTTTTCCCATTCAGTTATGATTTCTAGAGTGCAATCATCAAATTTGTGCACATTTACAATAAATAGCCATTCATGAGAAAAAATTATGTCTGGTTCCTGAAATATAAACATCATGAAAAATTCTTCTTTTGAGACAGATCTTTTCGATGAATCAGTTTATCTTCACAAATCAGACAGATTTGTTTCTCATTTACTTTTTTTTTGTTTTGGTCTGTAGCCCTGCTTTCTATCCCAAGAGCCTCTTAATGATATTTTGGCCTCTAGAATGTTTCGGGTCCCTCCCTTAATGTCTATGGAATTTTCCCCCCATTTCCGTCAGGCAAGAATCATAAGTCCACAAATTAGTCCATAAATCACTTAAAAAAATAATATACCAAACCTCAACAAGCCACAAGATTTGAGGGATTATTCATGTCTGTTGTATTTAATTCTCATTTAAATCTAACTGCAATATTCATAGTGATTCTAATGGACTTTCTTGCGTAAAGAGACTTCGGGGGTCTTAAAAACGTTTTTCTCACAGCGCCAGCCGACTCCCCTCAGACGAACGGATAACATTCTTCCCATACCACCTCCCCTCTGTAATGTCAAATGAAAAATGAAGCAAACGGAAAGAATATACTATAAGAAAGTAGAAACTCCGAATCCAGCATTTGTGGGCGGCACGCCGCTGTAACCCCGCTGTTAGTCAAGTTTTCCAAAGCCACCCAAAGTCTTGCTACGACAAGTTAGAACATCGAAGGTATAATGTTGAACAACTTGACTGTTTTTAAACCTTCTGTCATCATTCACATGACACAAGACAGTGACACAATCACTCCTGATTGAGAACAAACACAAGATCCAACAATCCAGCAGCTGCTTCGCGGGATTGTGTCTTTCCTTTCACTAGAGTAGAGTAACAGTTGTGTTGTGTCAGATCACTGTTCGATCTCTCTTTCATGAGAATGGTTTTGACATCTGAGGCAGTGAGGCGAAGCGGCAGCTGTTCCACTAAAGAGAAATGCCACTGTCAGATTGGCGGTTCAGTTCTCCAAGGGCTCCCAGTCTGTTTGTCTCTAGTATCGCCAGCCTCTCGTGTCAGTCTGGCTTTCCGCGGACATGCTAAGCAGGTGGTTGAATCCAATAAATTATGTATGTCGAGGTTGTAGATTAATAGCTTGCTGTACAGTATATATAGACATATAGCACAGGGCCTTTGTGTATTTAAGGTTACTTGACAGCATTTTCATCCATCCATACACTATCGTTCTAAAGCTTGGGGTCAGTAAGGTTTAAAAAAAAAAAATCTATTTTGCGAGGACACATTAAATGAATCAAAAGAGAGAGCAAAAACATTTATAATGTTACAAAAGTCTAAAATAAATGCTGTTCTTTTGAAGTTTCGAAGAATCCTAAAAAAACGTATCACGGTTTCCACAAACATGTTAAGCAGCACAACTGTTTTCAACATTGATAATAATAAGAAATGTTTCTAGAGCACCAATTAGAATGATTTCCGAAGGATCATGTGACACTGAAGACTGGAGTAATGGCTCAGCCATCACAGGAATAAATTACATTTCAAAAATATATTCAAATTAAAAAAAGTTATTTTAATTTCACAAAATTAGTTTTTACTGTATTTTTGATCAAATAAGTGGAGCCTTGGTGATCATAAGAGAATTCTTTCAAAAACATAACAAAAAACTTTTGAACAGTGGTGTATATGAGAAATGTGTCTGGGATGTGCACAAAATGACTTGGTAATGTCACTGACACAAAACTTTAAGTAAACCAAAAAATATGTGAATAATGGAGTTCTCTTACGAGAGTATCTCTCGTACTGCGTAATATCTTACGCTATGGGGAAAACCTCTTTTCCACGAGATATTGAAGCAAAAAATTATCCTTAATTTTGAATTAATGTAAAACGCTGTGCAGCAGCATGCAGATATAGGCAGGACGGCTCGCGCGCCTATTGGCTGCCCTGCGGCAAACAGCAGCAGCCTATCGAGAGAGGTGCTGCGTGACATAATCCTATGGGGGCATTTCGCGCCCATTTCGTCACGTCCCGCCAGAAAAGGGCGCAATTTCGCCCTATAAATATAGCTCGATAAGGCTGGTACACTGATTTTCATCTCTTCAGCGAAGCATCACGCATCGCTGGATCCGGAGTGAGAAGCCACGCCGTCTGAGAAAAAGCACACAGCGGGACGAGCCATTGAGTCTGAAGTCGCTGGCGTCGCCGCCTTTAGCCGCCGTACCTGCTACGCTTTCCGGCGTTATATCCTTTTCAAACTGTGTGTGTGTGTGTTCGCCGCAGCGACACACATTTTTTCACTGTCTGTCTCTCTCTGCTAAAAGAGCTGCGTCTTTTTCAAGATGCAAAGATCCTGCGGCTCGTGCCGAGCCACACTCAGCGACGGGGACCGTCATGTTATCTGCGTTTCCTGCCTGGGTGAGGATCATGCGGCTCTCGCTCTCGTCGACGGCGGATGCCCTCACTGTGAGCTACTGCCTATGGTGACTCTGAGGACTCGCCTGGCATCATTCTCAGAGCCTGCACTTCAGCCCGCTGTAGCGCCGCGCCGTAAAAGCGCCGTGCTCAGCGCGCTCCCGAGACTTCTCCTGCCCGCCAAAGCTCGCCGGTTCGCCCGCCAGCTTCGCCGGCATCGCTCGAGTCCCTCACCGACGGACAGCGGCCGCCGACTGCCGCCGCTTCCTCCATTGAGATCGACGAAATAGCCCCGAGCCTTCTCCAGCCCGTGATAGCTCGCCGGTTCGTCCGCCAGCTTCACCAGCTTCACTCGAGTCGCTCGCTGACGGACAACGGCCGCCGCTTCCGCCATTAATGACGACGAGATAGCTGCATCTGTAGAGAAGGCCAGCTTCAAAACCGCGGCTAGCTTTCTTTACGTTATAAGAAAGCTACCCCGCCCCCCGTGTGCATGCGTCACCGGCGAAATGAGGAAAGAGTGTGTTTTTAGTCCCGCCGACGCCGGGCCAATCTCCATTTCTCAAACATTTCTCAGCTCCTCTTGGTTTGAGCGGCTGAAAATGTCAATATTGCAGCAATGAGCCTGTTGTATTACACGCACGCCTTCCAAACAAACGCCGACGCACACAAAACTGTGATGACGCTCTTTATCCGCTCGGGCTATTTTAAGGTTTTGTCGTTTCCCCCTGTGGCTCAGTGGCGAAACCCAAAGCCTTCGCACGGGAGACCCGTGTTTGAGCCCAGCTCTCGCAGCGGATAAAAATTTAGTCTCGCCGCAGCCAGACTTACACCCAAACTTTTCACTCGTTCAGTTCCGAGAAAATGCGACTGTTCCAGTGTATTTTGCAGTAAACAAGCCGGTAACATGGCCCGCTTGTTTGCACACAAATGCCGTTTCCACGGCGACCCAGAAAAATCATGTAAGCAGTGTATTTTCTGGTATTCCGGCCACAGCCGATGGTGTTATGAGTGTGATGACGCTCTTTATCCGCTCGGGCTATTTTAAGCTTTTGTCGTTTCCCCCTGTGGCTCAGTGGCGAAACCCAAAGCCTTCGCACGGGAGACCCGTGTATGAGCCCAGCTCTCGCAGCGGATAAAAATTTAGTCTCGCCGCAGCCAGACTTACACCCAAACTTTTCACTCGTTCAGTTCCGAGAAAATGCGACTGTTCCAGTGTATTTTGCAGTAAACAAGCCGGTAACATGGCCCGCTTGTTTGCACACAAATGCCGTTTCCACGGCGACCCAGAAAAATCATGTAAGCAGTGTATTTTCTGGTATTCCGGCCACAGCCGATGGTGTTATGAGTGTATTAAAAATGCCACAGCCCAGTGTTCATTTCTACACACAAACACAGCCCGCCAAAGTGCAGGGCTCGCACAAATGAGTTCGACTCATGTCAATTGTGCATTAATTATAGTGAATGTGCCCACAACCCAGTGCCCACAAACACTACACACTGCATGTGCCACGTTTTCTGTAAAAGAAACCAACACACAACACATACAGTCAGCTAAGGCCCACGGTGTTTAAGTCTCGCCGCGGCCAGACTACCGAAACTTCTCGCTCGTTCAGTTCCAAACAATGTGACTGTTCCAGTGTATTTTGCAGTAAACAAGCTAGTACCACAGCCCGCTTGCCTGCACACAAACGCCAGCTTTAAGGCGACCCAGATAAATCCCAAAAAGAGTGTATTTTCTGGAATTCCGGCCACGGCCGATGGTGTTATGAGTGTTGTAAGAATGCCCACGTCTCAATGCCCATTCCCACATGCAGACACAGCCCGCCTGCGACTTCAGGGCACAGACTTCAGGGCATGCGAATTTTGAACTACTTGGACGATTGGCTGATTCTAGCTCGATCACAATCAGAGCTCATAGAACACAGGGCCACATTACTCGAACATCTCGAGAATCTGGGTCTCACAGTCAATATGGGGCGAAGAGCTCGCTGTCTCCCAGCCAGAAAATATCTTTTCTGGGAACAGTGCTGAACTCGCTATCTATGACAGCGCATCTGTCGCCAGAGCGCGCACAGGACATTCAGCGCGCCGCGAAATCTTTTCGCCGCGGCTCAACTGTCCAGCTCGAAAGGTTTCAGAAAATGCTGGGTCTCATGGCCTCAGCAGCTTCAGTGATCCAGTTGGGGCTGCTTCGCATGCGCCCACTGCAGCTATGGCTGAAAGCGCGGGTTCCGCCCAGGGCTTGGAAGAAAACCGACTGGTACCAATCAGGTGTGAGTCTGGGGACTCCCTCGAGCGTGAAGGTGGTGTCCACGGACGCCTCCACCTCGGGATGGGGAGCGCTGCTCGAGGGCAGACCGTTCTTTGGCCAGTGGTCAGAACGGGAAAAGCTCCTACATATAAACTGTCTGGAAATGATGGCAGTCGACAACGCGCTGTGGCGCTTCTGTCCCCAGATAAGGGGTCACCACGTCTTGGTCCGGTCGGACAACATGTCAGTGGTGGCGTACATAAATCGTCAGGGCGGCATCAAGTCCCGAAACCTTTACAGGCTGACGGAGTGCCTCCTGGTCTGGGCTCAGCACAACCTGCTTTCACTGAGAGCAGCGCACGTGCCTGGTCACCTGAATCTGGGAAAAGACAGGCTGTCCAGAGACAATGTCCCAGCAGGGGAATGGTTGCTGCACCCGCAGACGATCCAACTGCTGTGGGAGACATTCGGCAGAGCGCAGGTGGACCTGTTCGCGTCCAACGAGAACGCTCACTGTCCGAAATATTTCTCCAATAGCAAGGACGCGCTGGCCTACGTTTGGCCCCGCTGTCCCCTCTATGCTTTCCCCCCCATCTCGCTCCTGCCTCAAGTGCTGGAACGGATCAGGGAAAATGGATGCCCAGTGCTGCTTGTGGCTCCGCTCTGGACAAACCAGGCTTGGTTTCCAGTCCTGATGCAGCTGACCAGCACTGCCCCGTGGCCAATACAATTGAGGAGAGCATCTGTCTTTCAAAGCATCTGTCTTTCAAAACGGTGTTTCTTTTGGCTCTCGCTTCAGTGAAGCGCATAGGGGACTTACAAGCGCTTTCAGTAAGCGTATATCTAATCTAAAGGCCTAATGACTCAAAAGTCATACTCAAACCGAGGCATGGGTACGTGCCCAAATCCCTAAACACACCGTTCAGAGCCCAGGTGATTTCCCTGTGCGCTCTCTCGGTTCAAGATGAGGAGGAGGATGCGAGTCTCCTTTGCCCTGTCAGGGCACTGAGAACTTATGTGTCCCGCTCGTCTGTCTTCAGGCAGACCGAGCAGCTCTTCGTTTTGTTTGGCGGACGTTCCAAGGGACTGGCCGCATCAAAACAGAGCCTATCCAGATGGATAGTCGATGCCATAGCACTGGCTTACACTTCTAAGGGCCTGCAGTGTCCTTTGGGTGTCAGAGCGCACTCCACGAGAGGCGTGGCCTCGTCGTGGGCATGGTATAGTGGCGTTACCTTGCAAGATATCTGTACTGCTGCGGGCTGGGCCTCGCCGTCTACATTTATAAGGTTTTATAACCTAGAGGTTCACGACTTACAAGCCAAGCTTCTGTCGGTATAGAATTCAGTGTTATCTGCCCCGCTGTGCCGGCCCAGATGCTGAGTTTTGCTTGTGCATCGCTCACTGAGCGATAACACGGCTCGATGGGTGTTGAATAACCCGTAATCTTAACCAGTTCAGGCTGAACACGTTCACCCTGTCTGTGTGAAACACTATTAACATAACTAGCCCCTATAGGATGCTATTTCATGGGGAATGATGCTTGCAGCCTCTCTTCTCCGACTCTCTGTGAGTCTATGGTGATTATGCACTACATGAGCCCCGGGCTACTGCCCTTGGGACTTTGGTGTCGGATCCCAGTACGCACGGCGTTTTGCATTGTGTTCCCCATAGCGTAAGATATTACGCAGTACGAGAGATACTCTCGTAAGAGAACGTACTCGGTTACTAACGTAACCTCGGTTCTCTCTAGAGAGGGAACGAGTACTGCGTATCTTGCCGTGCATACACAGCTCTGGTTCGCTTCGGCGATGAAAACCAGTGTACCAGCTTTATCGAGCTATATTTATAGGGCGAAATTGCGCCCTTTTCTGGCGGGACGTGACGAAATGGGCGCGAAATGCCCCCATAGGATTATGTCACGCAGCACCTCTCTCGATAGGCTGCTGCTGTTTGCCGCAGGGCAGCCAATAGGCGCGCGAGCCGTCCTGCATGCTGCTGCACAGCGTTTTACATTAATTCAAAATTAAGGATAATTTTTTGCTTCAATATCTCGTGGAAAAGAGGTTTTCCCCATAGCGTAAGATATTACGCAGTACTCGTTCCCTCTCTAGAGAGAACCGAGGTTACGTTAGTAACAGAGTACGTTTTTTCAAATAACAAAAGCAAGATACAAAGCAGACAGTTTTACGAATGTGCTGGTTGTACTTTTCAATGCAGTAAATGAGGATTGAAGCTTCAAAGTTTCAAAATGGCATCATGAAAATGGTTCACATGAATTGTGTGCTTTATTCCAAGTTTTGAAGTTATACGATAGCTTTATGTGAGGAACACACACCAGATCAGTCAGTGAGAATCAAATGAGTCTGATTGTGAGTGAATCATCAGTGTTATTGTTAATTTAAAATTAAACTATTAAAAATCGTAACTTAAAAATAAGAAATGTTATCTTTGGCAACTAAAAAATAATTTGAAGGAGAAATATAAAAAAATGACAAAAGCACCCATCAGAATTACTCAAATTAAAAGGTAAACTGATAATATAACAGATCGGTTTTATGAAATTGATAATCTGATTAATTGAAAAGATCTGATTCAAAAGAATGATTTATTCATTAATCAGACATAAATTTCTTCTCATGAAGGCACACAAAGCAAATACATCTGTGGACTTTTATGATAATTGTGTTGTTTATGAAGCTTTAAATCTCTGCTTTCCCATGCTGCAGTAATGGTAGAAGTCGTTTGTTATTGTGCTATTTTGTGTTTCTTTGTAGACAGATGCATAGAAACATTGTACTCCCATTACAATTAATGTGTAGGAAGAGAGCTTCCATGTCTTTGTTTAGATTAGATTAGATGGTTCAGATAGATAGTTTAGATGTCAAGGCAAGGACATCGGAAATGGCCTCATATAGAGCAGATGAAAGATGGAGCCTAGACTGCAAATTAAAGATTTGACTTTTTACTGCAAATTGGGTCTTACTCTTTAATTAGAATGATGTGATTCATAACCATTTTAAAGTATTTTATTTTATTTTGGGCCTTTTTGCCTTTATTTACACGATAGCACTGGATTAACAAGGAAGTAAGTGAGATGGGAATAAGACAGAGACATGACCCAGGTCAGATTCAAACCTGGGTCCCCATGAGCCAACAGCTCTTATATGATAATGTCATGTGCACAACCCGCTGCTACACGACAATAACATGAATCATCTAAAAACACTTAGTTTCGTTACTCCAGTCACACGTTCAGAATGAGTCAAATTCATTACTATTTGTTTGATACGCCAGAGTGGTTGCTGAAGAGCATCTGACTATTTGACTTGAGTTTATATTTATTTATTTTCCCCTTCTGGTAGATATATAATATAATAATATATTAATAATATAGTTTTTATATATAATGAAAAGAGGATTGTTTTTGGTAACTTTGGTTTGTTGTGTGCTAGAGGGCAAATATAATTAAAATATTGAATCTATTGTGCCATAAGGAGCTGCTTATTGGAGCTTCTGATTAATAATAGGCTAGCAATGCATGACAGTCTTATGTAATTTTGTGCTGCAGGTGGAGTGTTCACACAGGCCAATGAATCAGCGGGTGGGCGTGGCTAAGCTGCACAAAGGGGCGGAGCTCCAGTCGTCTTTGCAGCCTCAGAATGGAGATGTTGAGAGGCATGAAAACAAATCGTGTGAAGGTCGCCACCCCACGCTGGACAAGAATGCAGCGGAGAACGGGCTCCCACGCCAGTCGGGCTGTCGGGCTGAGTCCTCCTCTGATTCAAGCCTGAGCCCATCCCTGGAGAACGGATTTGTCGCCAGCCTTGACTCGGAGAAGTACGAAGAGGAGACACTGCCAACTCTGCCTCGCAAGAAACGAGGGAGACGGAAACTAGAGCGGCCCACTAAATGTGAGTTATGCTCAACCTTCCTTTGCATCATGTTTCACAGCTGTCTGCTTACTGAGCCATTTGTGGGCCCAAGGCCAAGAACTTGTCATCATAATTATAAAAAAGGAAGAAGCAATATTTAGTCACAAAACAAGTAGGATTGTAAAATGGTTTTGGAGGCTTTGCAGCTACCATCGACTTGAAGGACAAATAATTATTGTTAAATGAGTGCATTAATATGAAAATCAGGGTAATTACGCTTCCAAAAATGTAATTTGCAAACAAAAGACATCAGCCTCCCACACTGTGTGTACAGAAGCAATTTGGCAAGAGTCTCTCTCCAGCAGCGTTTCTTAAAGGATTCTGTTTTTCCAATGAGGGCACCAACTACCCCTGTCAAATACCCATTTTTTCCAGCATATTTAGGGCATATTTAGTGCGAGGACCCTCTGTAAATTTCTCTGTTTATTTTGTTTGAATTTGTTTTTATAATACCATTTATCACCACAAATCTGTTCTGAATGTTTATCTTTACACTTTACACTTTTAGTCATATGAGCAACCAGTCAGTAATCACACCAATTTAAGTTTCACTATATTCGCATGGTTTTATTTTATTTATTGAACTGTTGTTTTAATATCAAAACATAAGCAGTACAGAACATCTAGAACTTCACTCACCCCTGTAACTTTGAACATTTTTTATATAAAAAATTAACAAATACATAAGCTAGTGTTATTCTATTTGCAAAATTCAGAAACGCTTGTTATTAGCGACACCTGTGGCCATTAAGTGAACTGCAGAACGCAACTTATTGCTTATGCAAGGTCTTGATATTCTTACGGCAAAATTATTGTTCATTCTTTGCTTAGAACTAAGTAAAAAGAAGTTTGAAATACATTTGTAGAGATATACTGTTAGCTAACAACATCCAGACGCCATCCACGCTTCTAAAAGAGCGACTGATAGATGAATAGGGAAAAATGTACGGCACGCTTTCCTCTCAATAACAAAATAAACACACAACAAAAATGACAGCAGTGAGAAAACAGCAGCAAGAAAACATCTGATCATAGTAATGTGGATGTGTTTGCACAAGCTCTGCAATTCACTGGCATCATGTCAACAGATGAAGTAATTAAAAATACTCTGTTATGGTAGTTTGATTATAAAGTATATTTGAGACTATAGACTATATAGATCTGGCTATGTAAAAATATCATTTGAATTTATCCCTTTTTCTTTGCATGACACATTGACATTACAGTACAGAACGTCTCATCCTTTTGATTTTCCTTTTGAGTCCTTCACATAAAAATCAAGTCTACAGGCTTTCATAAACAACCTAGGAAGTCAGGGAGGGCCTTGTTTTTTTTAAGTTTTGTTACCAGCTGTTCAAACAATGAACATCCTTATACATGAAAATTCTTAAATATAGCCTCTTAAAAAAATACTAAATACAAATTCAGCTAATAATTTTCCTGATTATTTAAAAAAAATATGCACAAATCAAGTGATTTGTTTGTGAATTGAATTGTAGTGCTCTATTTTTTTTATTGGGACACACCAAGCCAAGTCAGTTCACGAGAATAGTAGCAAAACAGCGCACAAAGAAGTCAAGACGGCACAGACAGAAAGGCTGTTCTAATTTTACGTCATCTTACCCAAGTGTTCCTGGGCGAATATTTTAATATTACCATGTGTCAAGTGGAATAAAGAAAGCGATCAGCATGACTGATATTGAAAACAGTAAGCACACGCTGCTTTGATTACGGTGTGTTCAGGCTACAGCGTTGGTTTCCCTATGTGAATGATGAATATAGACAAATTTCTCTGCAGAAATAGACAGATATCTCCTTACATGCAGGTGCAGAACGCGTGTGCTAGTTGACAGTGGGCTGTAATCCTTTCGGTGTGTTCAAACACAGCTTTTTTACGACGCGAGGCGATAACACAGTCAGCTTTCATCAGCTCCATTAAGTTATTTGGCGTCGGTTTGGTGTGTCCCTGCCTTTAATAAGACAAGCAAATTATGTTGACTACTAGTTGTCTATATATTATTGCATAGCATTTGTTTTCCATTTTATCACATATTACAATTCACAAGCTCGCAGCTTGGCTAAAATATGTTTTTTTTTGCTGTGGCACTGCGGGTTCATCAGTGGTGGTGCAGCGATACTCCTGAATATCTTTGTGCTCCAGTGTGAATTATCAGACCCCTCTCTCTCTCTCTCTCCATACTTTGGGGTCAGTCATTGACCTTGATGAGAGCAGTAAGTGAAGGCTGGGTAGACAGTGTCGTCTCCGTCCTGGCGGCCTGCCTTGATTGTGTGTAGTGCACAGAGACAGCAGGTCTGTGTTGTGGCCACTCTCTCAGTGGGGGCCATGCCAGGTGAATGGCACAATGCCCAGGGCACTTACACACTGATCCTACATCAGTCTCCCTTAACCCACTTTATGATGAGAGACGCCAACTTGTAGGCCTATGTAAAGTGCTATAAAGTCTAGAGACTCCATTTATAATACTTTGGAAATCCAGTAAAGCGTCACATATCAAATAATCAAAGCATGTTGTTTGTTGGCACTGCTAACAGTTCTATAAAGGTGCGTTTACACTGATTGAATCAGTATGTTAAGGGTTTTTCGACTTGCGGACTCGTGGCCAGTCCCGGAGGTGTCCCAATTGTCATTTCACACTATTTTCCAACTGTTCATGTGGCAGTTCAAGAGTATTGTAGAAGTGTTCTGGCTATGTTAAAGGGGCTTTCTCCGCCCCTTCTAGGATCGTCGGACCATAATGTGGTCAATCTTCGACCAAAATATCAAGATTTTTAGAAAGAGAGAAACCTTTGGTAAAGACTGCTACCATATGGGATAAAGAAAGTATTTCGTGTTTGCAGGGATGTTTTGACTGTAATGTTTGGGTTTTTTTGACGAGTAACTAAAATAGACATTTCAACTGTAATAAACCCAAATGGACCTGAAGTGAATCAGAACTGAAATAAATTGAGAAATGTGCATTGATGCCCAGCACTTTTGGATCCCTTAATGTTATTGGAATGCAGGATAACTGGCTATAGCAATGACCACAAATTAGATTTAGTTGCAGTAAAAATAAGATCGGTGATAATTTCTAGAGTAAATTATTTTAGTTTTTTGAGTGAATTATGCCTTTAACAATTTAAAGAGTACTTAACTTGTAAGGAACCATCTAGTGTTCCTGTCCTACAATATTGATTGTTGGGACGCACTTGTTCAGTTTTCATGATTTTCAATCATGATTTTTCACGGCAGATTCCGATTGCTGATTTTTTACAAGCAAATGCGATTTTGTTTTTCTTTGTTTAAGCAAATTTATTTGTTGTTTATTTGCTCTATAACAGGCTTAAACAAAAATATCTGTAGCAATTTGAATTTAGGGGCAACCACTGCATTTTAATCATGATCCAAACAAAAATGCTACAAACATTTATGGTGAGCAATTGTTTTTTAATTAGATTGTATCATTTAAATTTAAAGCAAAATTCGAATTATCTGACTTTAGCTTAGTGCAATTATGCTGCATAAATACAAAAACTGCAGACGGACTAAATGAAAAAGCGAATTCACTCTCTGACAGTAGGTGGCGCTTATGGAACAGCAGGGAAATAGCGTTGGTTACCGCTGTACACAAAGCAGTGCTTATAAAACACTTTAATAGGCATTATACAGAGATATAAGAGGAAAAGAAAATGCCATCGAAACTTTTCTGAAGACAGTTAGTTACCTTCAGAGATACCTGCATCCTCAACTTAATTGTATATTTTGCTTCCAATATTTTGAGCATCTTGATTCGCGAACACTGAGCTTGCTGTGCCTGGTTCAGTATTTTCTCCCATCTCTGGCCTGTGTTATCATCGTAATATTTCCACACTACTTAAATTTTGGGAAATGATTGCAATGAAGTTTGTGTTTAAAGCAGAACTCGGCTACTTCCAGTCTTCTTCGCTGATTTTCACGTTTGTTGTCGCATGTTTACCCCACGAGCTCCCCCTACAGCTGTGGGTTGTGCAAGGTTGGTTTTCCGCCTGGGAACGCTGGGGGGAGCTGGGAAAGTCACCAATATCACCAGAACAGGTTGTTTAACCATCCAAATGATTTCTAGACAGCTTTATTAAGTTAAAAAAGTTACCAAGTTCTGCTTTAAGTCCAGAACAGAGATAAAACAAAAAAAATCATGTGATCATGTGTTTAGAGCCGATTGATGGCCAGTCGACCAGTGCATCTCTAATAAAGAAGTTAGCTCTTGGGTTTCTGATCAATGTGTTGAAGACAGTTTCTGCATAATGCCGATCTGTTTTGCCGAGCTCAGTACAATCCCAAATACTAACAACAAAGCTGTCTTAAAATCATGACCTCGATTTGCCAGACTTCATTAACTCAACACTGATGCTAATCAATAATATACAATACAATCACTAAAAGATAATCACACCTACACACCTTTGTCATTCATTAATTCAATCCCACCAAAGATTGTATTGATTCATGAACTCCTTAGAGCCAAAAAGAACAATCTTGCTTTGACAGAGAATTGGCAAATCTGCCGGTACCTGTGTCGCTTTTTATACCTTTTACCTAGAGGAGGCTGGATGGACTTCAGTCCAGAGACATGGAACTGAATGCTCTGAACACGCAGGCTGGCATGTGCACAAACTAAAGGCTCAATAGGCACAGCGTGCCAACCACGCTCACAAACCCATTGACCTTGGCAGTCTCGGCGGAATGAACCCCTTCCTCACCGCACTGACGGGTTGCTTATTCCCGTCGATCGATGGAGAAAAGATGAAGAGAAAGAAAGATGCAGCAAGAGAGGATTTGCACATGATGTAAATGTGAAGAGGACTCGAGGGTCGAGGCCTTTTGTTTTGACTGGGTGTGTGTAGTACTTCACTGGCAGGCTTTTGATGGCTCTTGTGAAGAAAACAAGCTCTCGGGTTTTGCCCATGGCCTCTCAACGCTCAAGTGTTGTGATGTGGCTGGGTGATGGAGCTTTGATAGACTTCAAACAGATCCTCTTTAGGCTAGTGGGTTATTAAAATGGGTGCTGTCTACTTCTTTTGGCATCATGTCTGTATAGAGACATCATGAATATGCCGTTACAGAATGCCTGTAAGCCTGGTCTAAATCCCACATATCTATTTATACGAAGTTGCCCTGTTCATTGGCCATACTTGAAGGAATAGTTCACTTAGAAAATGTAAATTCTGTCATCATTTACTCGCCCTCAAGTTATTTCCAACCTGCTTAAAACAAAAGAAGATATTTTGAAGAATATCGGTAACCAGACAGTTGATGGACCCCATTGACTTCCATAGTAGGAAAAAAAAATACTATGGAAGTCAATGGGGTACATCAACTGTTTGGTTACTGACATTCTTCAAAATATCTTCTTTTGTGTTCAGAAGAAAAAAAATAAATTCATACAGGTTTGAAACAACATGAGGGTGAGTAAATGATGACAGAATTTTTAAGTAAACTATTCCTTTAATGATTATCAAAATTAGGTATTTAGGACCCTTTCATGCACTCATCATTTAAGTCTATTTAATGCCTTGGTGCTTTAGGCATATATTAGAAAACTATCTATATGTGCATGGCTATATACGTGCAACATTTCAGAGAGATTATTTTATTTTATTTACTTTTTTTGTTGCTGAAATGCACATAGAATTTAATTTAGTAGTGATTTTGTTTTAAAGCCACTTTCACTAATTCATGCATTCCCTCAGAATCAAACCCATGATCTTGTTGTTGCTTGCGACGTGTTCTACTGTTTGAACTATAGGAATGCTTGTCAGATTCGCAATGTTAAAAGATAAACTAAGAAGAAAGTTGTCATTTTTGAAACAGTATGTTTACACACAACATTTTGAAACATTTTTCATGATACACATCACTACTGGGATTACAGTGACAAAGTTTAGGAATTGACATTTAGCAAATAAACATCTGTCCTTAATTGCTCATATTTATTAACGAATGACGTAGCTTGCAGAGTTGACAGCTCATCTTTTTCTCCTCTCAGAAGGAGAACAGCTCACTGGCCCTTTGATGTGGGGAAGTTTTTAATGGTAAACCTTAATTTTGACCTGGATATCATGCTAATGTTGAGCTTCAAGCAAAAAGGAAAGGTTTGCTGAAATATACTTTTCTGTCAGATTCTCTATACAACACTACAGGAAATCAGTGAATCTGTTTTGTAGCTGATTTTTGACTTGAATGGGAATGAATCTTCCAAAGGCTTTTCAGGAGCCATGTTTTATTGATGCTGTTTTGGAATTGTGGGTGAGCTTTTAGAAAGCTTTGTTGAGCTCTCAGTAATATTGTCTTTCTCAAACCCCAGTTAGAAGGGAGTTTCAGTACTCCTGAATCATGAATCATCATGATAGCCCTGCTAGTGTTTCAGGTCACTGGTAATCGTAGCCTCTGGCTAACCTCGACCTAACCTGCTGAACCCAGCCAAGACAAAGCTGTTTAGGCATGAACTACATCCTTTTGTATGTGGAGAAATCAAGAGTATAAATCAATGCTAGGGCAAAAAAGGAGAATTTTGGGAGGATTCATTGTGGCGGTGTGGAATTTGCAGAAGATGAACAGCATAAAAAGGAAGTATGTTAGTGTTGGGAAAGTTATTCCAAAAATAGTAGGCTGTTACTAATTATATTTTATTGACTGCAAAGGTAATGCTTTACTGTTCAGACAGACTAGTTTGTTATAATATTAATTAAGGGTGTCACGATTTTGATTTTAAATAGAAATCGATCGAAATTAATTCACAATCTCGAACATCGAATTAAAAAATGGAATCGTCGATGCTGCCACGCCCCCATGTCACGCCCGGTCGGCGTGCCAAGCGGAAAAAACACGCATGTTGAAGTGCTGGAAGTTTTTTGGATTTCCAGTGAGTTATGTTGACAACGTTCGCGCTTCAAAAAAGCCACAGTTCGCAGACATCCCAAGTCTCCCGCATATTGATAGCAGCTCCCTGATGCCCGCAAATTAATTAAAATCTCCCGGAATCTAGAGTGAGCGAGCAAGAGCGCGCATGCGAGACAGAAAAAAACTGTGCTCCAAACCGTATAGCGCGCGCACGGCAGAGAGGGAGAGAGCGAGAGACCTTGCGTGTGTGCCTCATGAAGCGCATGTAAGACAGAGAGCATCCTGATTGGCCGGTTTCGGCTTTAAACCTTTAAATTTTTAAATCAAGAATCGAATCGAACCGTGACCTTAGAATCGAAAATGTAATCGAATCGAGGATTTGGAGAATCGTGACACCCCTAATATTAATCATTATTAGGCCCTGATTGAATCTGCAGATTTGTGATGTTTCTTGGCGGTGTTCAAAAACAGTTAAAACATTATTTAATTCAAACGCAGCTAAATGGAGCACAATGAAATTAATTGGGTTATTTTTAACTTGACACGCCATCTGAAAAACACAATATTTCTGACTCTGCCATCAAAGACACAATGAGACACAATACAAAAAGTTTTTTTTTGGCTTACATTTATGTGGTTTAATACAGTTTTGATTTAGAATCAAAGCCACTTGCATTGCATTCAGAATCATTCATGCATTGTTTCAGAATCAAACCCATGTCTTTGACACTGTTTTTCTACTGTTTGAACTATAGGAATGCACAACACAGTGTCGAAAGTTGTGTATCTAAATGTGTAGGGCTATATAATTTGTTTATGATGCAATATTTCAGACAGACAGCTAAAGCATGACATGCTAATTAAAACACCATCACTAATAATATAAAAACTGAAAACTTCCATATAGCCTACTGTGAGTACAAAGTCTAAAAATATAAATATAGTTTATGGTGTTGGTTGGAGTGAATTTCAGAGATGTCAAAACCGCTATGATAATGAGTCAAAGTCGTTGTTGGCTAGTTTCAATGTTGACGTCATATCCTGCATGTTTTGATTGACCTTGACAGTTTGCAATAATTTAGTTTGTGTGTAAGAGTATAATTACTATTTCTTTTGTTGTTAGGAGTCTATGAAAGTGCTGACCATTACAAAAATGAAGCTATTTAAACTTTTTGGAAATACTGAAAATAATGAAAGAGTTTATTGATATAAAAAGCAGTGGTCGAGTGATATGGTATTTTCAATGGCTCATTTCGATACTTATGTCTAGAGCAGTGTGGTCGATATAATTCCATATGAGTGAGCACTTATTTTATACAATATTTACTCTGAACTGACACTTGGTGGATTTTTCTTTTCTTTTCCATTTTAAGTGGAACAGTTTGAAATGACTTATGGGGTGAGGAGGAGATTTTAAAATTATAGCTATAGAAAAGTAAAGCTGTTGTGTTGAGATTGGAACCAGAATAGCTTCACGATCATTCAAATAATATGATTCACTGAGTTATAACCTAAAGTCTCATTCAAAAATCTGACATGCAAAGCACAATTCATAATACACAAATAGTGTGTTCACTACATTGTTTTTGTATTTACATATTGATTCTTCACACTTTTGTTACCATAGATGTTTCTGACAAATTTTAAATCACTAAAGCATTTTAAACCATTTCCTCTTTAATCAGTCAATCAGATTTTATGCATACAGTCCAGCCAATCATAAGAGAGATTGTACAGCTCACATATACATTACATATGCAGTCACATATGCATTATAGATCTCAGTGGTATTTTTCAAATTGTAATATTCTGGTGCCTCACAAAATGAAACTATCATACTATGTGTAATTACATATCGCCCTGTGGCATTTTTCACAGTACACATTTAGTAATCCAATAGGTCTTTTTGATAGTGATTGACTGACATTAATACTCAGTTTCTAAAGTTCTCATAGGACTTTTATTCAGTAACACAAAGCCCTCAAGCTAAAATGGTCCTTCTTTCTGCTTCATTTTGCTTTTCAGCTATTTATTTAAACCCTTTTTCAAGTTAATAACTTTACAAATGAGAATAGTTTATTTTGGCAATTTCATGCTTGCTCTTCTACATGAAATTCTTGTAAAACATATCATTGAGGTCTCATACTGCAGATAGATGAAGACAGATTTCCATTGCGACAAATCCGGACTGTCAGAAACATTTCAGGTAATAGCTTGTTCTTGTGGCTGTTTCCCTCTAGACGTGGAGCACAAGGAAGACGAGGGTGGGGACTCTGCAAAGAATGAGGTAAAACTGTCTTCCTGTTGTGTGCCTGTCTGTGATTATATGTGTGTACGTTTGCGTGTTTCTGTCTAAAAAAATCTGACCTTTTCCGTTAATCGCTGAAGATCTCAGAAGAAAAATCTTAGGAAGGTGACATTACCATGGATCCTGTTTTTTTCAGCCATTTGATTATGAAAGAAATGGTACACTAATGGTGAACTATCAAATACACTTGGTCCTCTCCTTGAAACGAGGGTCCCTGTTTTTCACTGGTCGTGTCCAGATTGGAGGTCAGAGGGGAATCTATCTGTCGGGCCGCTCGAACCCTCTCTGCAACGATGAGTTCCCAAGTTTGCCAGTCCCCCACCAGCCCATTCGCAAAACGCTCCAAAATCATCCCCAGACTAACCGCCTTCTTCGTACTTTTATTAAGGATCGCACAGATAGATAAGCACACTAAAAGAGAGAGAGACAAAGTCGTTAATTTTTTCTTTTCTTTTTTTTTTTTTTGCTTTTGTCCCTTTAAACAGGGAGCTCGCGGGAGGCTCCGTGGGGGTGTGGGCTGGGAAGTCAGCCTCCGTCAAAGACCCATGCCCAGAGTAACCTTCCAGGCCGGTGACCCTTATTACATTAGCAAGAGGACCAGGGAGGAGTTGCTGGCAAAGTGGAAGTTGGAGGTGAGTACCATTGCTCACCACTGTCCCAGAGGAAGAGCGATAGGGAGCCTTTCAGCATTTCTATTATAGCAGGAACGTTTGCCAGGGCGACAGCGTACCGAATAAACTCTGCGAAAGCCAAGTGTATTTGATGAGTCATTTGATATCGCATGAAGGTACCATTTATTTCATGAGACATCTGGCTGCTTCTCACAGTGACAATCCACTGGTTTCCTCTTTGTGGGCAACCACAGACTTGTCCGTTATAAAAGCAGTGAACAATCAGAGGCTGCCTATAAGTAATGGCAGCCCTAATGAGTGAGTTTGAAATTCTGATTTACAGATAAGTGTTTTTTGTTTACTTTCAGTTTGATAATTGGCTGATATAAGAGATTTTTTTAAATGGATCTGTATTAAATATCCAATATTTAATTGTGCATGCATATTTCCTGTATTTTTCATTTTAGCTTCCCATTGACGTAACCTAAAACAGTTTTTTTATTTCGAAATTATTTATAGAAAATAGTATAGAATTGTAATATCGACCATAAGATGAAAATATGTATCAACATATCTATATTGGTGTATATGTATTTTTGATTGACTGAGCGTTTTTGTGTTGACAAAGAAAAAAAAAAGACTGGACACTTGTTGCTCTAGATTAGGACCGGGGCCATACCTAGTATAGTGCGGGGCCCAGTGTGTGTAGAGGATGTGGGGCCCCCTTAAAGGACTGGGCCTGGTGCGGTTGCAACGGTTGCACAGCCCCTAAGAACGACCCCGGTTAGAACACTGTACTGTTGTATTGTAATACTTATTGATGTACTTTACTGACTGTAGTGCCGGCGGCAGCCATATCACCCTGTAGCTCAAGACTGGTTCCCCACTGAAGCTAAGCAGGGTTGAGCCTGGCAATACCTAGATGGGAGACCCCTGGGGAAACTAGGTTGCTGCTAGAAGAGGTGTTAGTGAGGCCAGCAGGGGGTGCTTACCCTGTGGTCTGTGTGGGTCCTCCTAACGCCCCAGTATAGTCCTTTGGATGAGACGTTAAACCGAGGTCCTGACTCTTTGTGGTCATTAAAAATCCCAGGATGTCCTGTCGAAAATAGAGTAGTGTTGTAACCCCGCCATCCTGGCCAAATTTGCACTTTGGACTCTGTCCATCATCATGGCCTAAAAAACAAACCCCAATATATACTGACTGGCTTCATCACTGTCTCCTCTCCACCAGTAAGCTGGTGTGTGGTGGGCGTTCTGGCGCACATCATCCAGGTGATGCTGCACATTGGTGGTGGTTGAGGAGATTCTCCCTTCCAAATGTAAAGCGCCTTTTCAGTAAGAAAATCAAAGGTTATATCATAATTTCATTTTTTTTTAAATCAGTTGTCTTGTGCCATGGTGAATCTGTATACACGTTACACCCCCTTGCAGGGCTGAAATTGTTGTGATGTGTCTTGACTTAAAGGTGAAGTGATTGATTTTTTGCTCCACTAGTGGGACCAAAACAGGTTTTCCGAAGCCTTTGGTTTTGGAGCCTTAAGGTCCATTCACACCATGAACGATAACTAGAAAGATAACTATATTAGCATCTACACCAACAGATGATAGCGTTCAGTTTATTATAAACATCTCCTGCTTTAAATGCTCAAGCTTTTTAAAGCCAGGTGGATTCTGATTGGCTGTCAAAGGTTTTTAGGGTTCATCAACTGGAAAAAATGTCTTGAAACGTCCAACGATATTGTTCCCCTGTGTCTTTCCTGTGGACTTTTTTTATGGTTATAGTTATTGTTATAGATAGTGTTCTTACTATGAACAAGCCTTTACTGAGGGGTGTGGGGGTTCAAAAAAAGGTTGGGAAACACTGATAAAGATCAGTCAGTTACCCTTCAGTTATTAGTTACCCACCGCTATCGTAAAGCTCAAGTACCATTGCAGGTGCAGGATGTTGACAGTTTTCCTAATGGCACTGTGCTATATTGTGAGAACTGCTCTGTTACATAACGCTCTTTTTCCTCGGTAACCAAAGGAGGCCAACCAATCGACATCGAGCTCCCCCCGCCCCCATCTTCTTTTCTCTGCCCCTCTCCACAGTGTGTTTGAGGATAAGCCATAAAAGTGTCAGAGATCCCAGAAATACGACCAAATTAGCCGGACACACAGTTGTCTCGTGAGTGGACGTTGTAAAATTCCAGAGAGATGGGCGTTTCGCATTCTTCACGGAGAGAGCTGGAATCCTCCATCAGGAGCCTGGGAATTTTCTTTTTCTCTGAATAGGCACATTGTGGATGAGCGCAGATCGTAACATGTCATAGCTATGTTTGCTCTACAAAGGTCTATGCAGTCATGTTGTCTCGAAGCGCTCTTCATCGGACACAACAATGCAGCAGGAAACCCTTTTGAAAGGGGCCTTGACATGTTTCCTTCCTCTGCCTACGAGGCCTGAGCCGCATACAGTCAGCAGAGCTTTGTTAGCATAGAAGGGGGGGGGGGGGGTAAAACCCAGCTTTCACTTTCTTTGAACCAGGGGGATCATGTCTCTCTCTTTTTTTTAATAAGTACCCAACGCTACAGTAGATTCCTCGTTCCCACCCCCATCCAGTTCCCTTCACTCCTCCCCCTCTCCCCTCACTACTCTCTCTGCAGTAGAAATGAACTCCGTACTATGGATATAAGGGTGAAGATGAGGTTTACAGCGAATTTCTAGCGCTGCTTGCAAGACAGCCTCCTGGACAGCCGCCAACATTCTGCAAGTCCTCTCTAGCCAACCAGAATTCCTGTTGGGAACCACCTGACCCTGAATTCCCAGACAAAGAAATGTTCATGCTTTCTGGGTTTTTTTTTCTTCTTTTTTTTGTTTTTTTTTTAAGCGGTCTCCACTGAGCCAAGAGTGGGGCAAGAAAAAAAGCGACTCACACGTTGGATTTAAAGTGCTGAGTGCAGGCGTGCATGGGTAGGTCGGCTGGCTTGTTTGTTGTTGATAGCGCAGGGGACAGTGTGCATGTCTGAGTAGACTTGCTGGAGGAGGAATATGCTGACTTCAGGTATTTCCAGGAGACTTGTTACGGACCATCTGCCCCGGGTAGCTTAAAGGAAACCCATCTCTTTAAACCCAGAGTGTCGGACCGGGCTAAAAACATTGCAAGTACAAGACAACATAGTTTGCTTAAGAAGGTTATTTTTCTAGCCTGTATGTTATTACAGTGGGATTGCAGATAGCTGAATGTATTTCCTGTTTTACTGCCTCTTGCAGGATGTTGTGCATAGGGCATATCTTTTGCTTTGTGCACGTATACTTGGTTTTTAATAGTGCTGTGATCTGACAGTGGTTATTTATAGTCGGGTTGCAGAGAGACGTAGCATGTTTTAGCTCAAACTAATGCTTTAAGAGTTATATAAAAGGGAAGTTTTGCTTTTGAGCTTGAAAACAAAGACCAAATGCTTTTTTCCATCTGTCAGATTTGGGTCGGCACCGTAAACACGTAAAACTGGCGGCAGTTGTGGCTTGTGTTGAAACGGAAATATGGTGTGTGTCTTTTTAAGGATATGCAAATATGAATGAACCGAGTGAACCCACGAACCGCGTGTGATTAGTGCGCTGCCAGCTCTCGCTCGTACTCTGAGTCAAGGCTGCACAGACTGAAACAAGCAGACTTTTACACTTCAGCTTTTGACGATTACTTTGCAATCTTAAGGAAAATACAGATTTCAGGCTAAAATCATTTTGAGCAACTTGGAAGTGAACAAATAAAGAGAAGCCTTTAAAAAGATTTTAACATTAAGGCACTTGCATTAAAACTCTTTTAGCATGCCTGACCTCTTCTGCACTGCTAATTACCGGATTCCTTAATGGACCAAGCACAATCGCAAACTAAATGCATCCTCTATTCTCCAGACTTGGGAGGCTAAAAAGTGAACAGCCTTTGTTCAGTAGCTCACAAAGTGCCATCAAAATAAATGCGATTGTCACACAGTGGCGATAGCCATTCATCCCCTGCCTGTTGGAATTTCAGTGTGCACTGCTGTGCCACCAGCATTTGAAGTGAATTAATTCCTCATATTGTTCAAAGTTTAAGGGAAACATAATTTATTAGTTCGAAAACAGTTTCCAAAAATGTTATGTTCCTCAGATTGATTCCCCATCAGTTGTGTTCTAAAAGCTTGGCTTTTTACACTTTTATAATATTTTATAAAAAATATAAATATATATTTTATAGTTGTTTTATATATAATATAATTATTATAATATTTTATAACTTTTTACACTGCATGTGGTGTGACAGTACAGGCTTGTTTATAATTTTCAACCCAAACTAATGCTTCCAAGACACAATGTTGGATTTACCACATTCATTCTTGCTAAAAAAACAACAACTCATCTTTGTTAGCCAGCTTGATAAGAATAGCCTGTTGACATATTTATATCAGCACAATTTGCAACAACAATATTAATTTTGCCACAGAAAACCCAACTTTTAAATTTGTAAGAACTAAACGTACATGTATATGATCAACAAACATGTGACATAGGCTCTGTTTACACCTGGTACCTGGTATTAAGATGCGTTGATTGGTCGATCGGATCACAGGTAGACGAGGGAGAGACATACCCGTTTACACCTTGTGTTTTAATCCGTCACTTTTGTCCACTTTCAACCAGTTCTGTCCTAAGGGGAGGGTCTACGGGCGAGTAAATATATGTTTTTTTCAGATCTTTCAATCTAATGGACAAAATAAGCTTGCGCAATTTAGATATGAACGCGTCCGAAGACGACAGAAAAATGTACGGAGAGCAGCAGCTTTCATTTACGTTCTGATAGCTTCAAGACCACGCTGAACTCTGTGAGTACATGTTAGAAATCAGAAATGGCGTGAGAACATTGTTATTGGTAACAATGAACATTGGTACGTTTTTCGTCTTCAAACCGAACTTGGGGCTTCAACCGACAAATTTTAAATCCTGTCTGGCTAGCGCGCTTCCTATCAATTTTACACTTTAGGACAGTAGGTGGAGAGTAGGTGGTCTTTTGCAGCTGTTCGAACACATTCGACCACGTGAGCGTTTACACTATGAAAGCAATCAGGTCAAATGGCTTTTCGACTACCTCTGGAAGTAGTCAAAAGTGTACAAGCTCTAAACGTTTTAGACCACATTTACACCTTTATTTAGCGTCGTCCACTTGTGATCCCATCGACCAAAACGCATCTTAATACCAGGGGTAACCAGGGCCATAGTGACAATGCAGCTGACCCGAAACTCTCTCACACTGGCCTCAGGCAGTCCTTATAGTGAGCCCTGTGTGTCTTAAAAGAATATTGTTTAAGTAACGCTGTCTTTTCATGGCTATGTCATTTGAACAGCAACACATTCAAAGGGCCAAACATGCACGAAGGTCTTAAATACAGGCAACCATCTGCATTAAACGCGTCTGAACTGTTACCGTCAAGACGGTGACTCAGATCACTGGCCACAAGAACATCTCGGTACAGGAACAGTTTCTTCCCACAGGCCATTTCCCTCCTGAACAGTTAACACTCCTCCCAAGGCATATGCCTTAAGTGCAATACTCCCACTGTTTAGTGCAATACCCTACAACTTAGATGATACTTATATTTATTTATAATATTCAAAACACTGTAAATATGTTCATAATCTGTAAATCTGGAAATGTCTATTCTGACTAAACCCAACTGTGATACTTTTATTCTCATATATTTATTTTTTTATTTTTTATTCTTATAATTTGTAGTATTATGTTTCTTGTTGTATTTGTATTTGTATATGTCCACTGGAAGCCTCAGTACCAAAAACAAATTCCTTGTGTGTGCAAGCACACTTGGCAATAAAGCTCTTTCTGATTCTGATTCTGATTCTGATTCTGATTAGTTGATCGTGGAATTGGCTTGTACTTGAAATGTCATGGTATATAAATTATTACAATAAGGTTGGAAAAACTGAATTTGCCAGAGGAGCTTGGTTTGAAAAGAGGCTTGGTTGATCATTGTAATGTGGAGAGAAGCTTAAGGCCAGGGTGTTTACTTTGAGATATAGGTAGTGCTCCTAAAGACTGTGCTATACTATAATACAGCACACCAGTTTCAACATAGAGCTTAAAAACACTTTATCACAACGTTACCATTCAGTGCTGCTCAATGTATATAAGAGTTGAAACTGAAAAGGTTTATTTATTACTTAGTACTGTAAGTTTCTGTATTGTTCTCTGTTGTTTTCATTTGCTTAAGTTAAAGTTTTAAAGATAGCATTACAGTACATTCACATTTTTAGTCCCATAGTGGCTTAATAGTAAGTTTTCTTGGTGCTGATGTAGAAAATTAAAAGTCAGAGATTTAAATCTCATTACTTCAGTGGTTGGAGGATATAGGAGAGATCGTTAACAAAATGTAAGACTAGTACTAGTTTCAAAAACAATTTCTCTATATGCATCTCAATATCTGTTTTAAACTTGCTTTTAATCTACTATTTCCTATTTGTTCATCTATCTAGTGGATAGCCATACAGAAAACTAGGCTGTCAAATAGGAAACTTTCTATTTTTAGAATTGTTAATCTTAATTTTTAATAAATGTATTTATTCAGTAAACAGCAAAGCTAAAGTGATTCCAATCGTACAACTTCTTTTTAACAGTTGCTGTTTGTTGTGTTTTTTCTTCGCAGTATCATATATTACTTTATTCTATACTTGTGCACAACACCCTTGCTCTCACTTGTGAATGACATACTGCTTATATACTGTATGTTGTTATTCCTGAGCTGAGCTGTGTGTTTGTGGCCGACAAAGACTGTAAAGTACTGTACTCCTGAAACCCTCCCCCTTTCCTTCCTTCTCATCTCCCCCTTCCTCAATTTCAAGAGTCAGACTCGCTACAGTGAGGCCCCTGAAGAGGGGCATTTACAGCTGGGGGAAAAAATGCACGTCCAGGAGCAAATCTCCACTTATAGCCGCAGAGCTTTCCTCTCCTCCCCCAGTTTTTGGGGAGTCATTTTTCTATTGATATTTTCTTTTATTAAAAATATATAAATAACCATTTCCATCCCCCAGTGTTGACATTCTTCTCTCCCACTCACTGTACAATTTGATACACATTAGTTGCCTGCAGTATTGGCCGCCTCTGTCATTATTTGTGAGCAGTTTCGAAAGTCTTGTGGTATCTATGATAGCTTTGACTACGTAAGGCGTAGATAGTAAGAAGTTATGTGTCTGTTTTATATAAAAAGCAGGTGTTTTTATCATTCTCCATTCACATAGGGTGAGTTCCAGCTCGTTGTGTGGAATGTAAATTGTGTACATTTAGAGTGAACAGAACCACAAGCATGTGAGATGAAATCAGTCATGGGTAGCTCAAGATTTTTTTTTACTTAGATAAGAGTTTCAGATTTCAATTTTATTCTGATTTAATCCCATTTATATGCTTGGCTTCAAATGATTGGACTAAGATTACATCGATGTTAAATCAGGCCACTGGTGTATGACAGAAAATCTTATATACATATTATAGGTAATTTTATATAACGGTAACAGTAGACATCACGATATATAAGTGTTTGGTGGAAATTCAATGCAAAAATGATTATATATATTGAATAACCATTACAATAGTGTCTAGTATTGAATACTCTATTTTTATTTTAAAAAGTACTTACCAACTAATTAAGAGTGATTAACGATTTAAACTTCAAAACATTGTTCCTTTAAACAAAACAAAAAAATTGGATCCATTTGTTACAACAGACATTCTTTACATCTTTGTAAAAAAAGTTATACATTTTATATAATCCATTTTCCATATTGCTACCACTCTGACTGCTACCACTTTGTTTGTGTAAATGAGAAACTGTCAAATCTAACAAGTATCTAGTTCAATACAGTATGGGGTCCCCCAAGGCTCTGTGTTACGTCCTCTGTAGTTTTCCTTGTACAGGCTTCCTCTAGAGGACATCAGGAAACATTATGCTGATGTCACAGCTTTATATTTCCTCTATACCTCATTCTCAATTGTTGTTTTAAGGACATTGAAGACTTGGTGCAGTGGACAGCAATTTTCTTTTTTAAAATACTGACAAAACAGCTTGCTTTCATTGGACCAGAAACTATAAATATTGCGATGTAGTACAATCTGCGTCTAAATGGATGTTGTGATTTGTCCTTTAAAATTCACATTTCCAGAGTTTATAGAACAGCATTCTTCAACTTTAGAAACTTTTGCTAAGTTGCGAAACATGCTTTGCTTGTTTGCTTTGAAAGAACTTGTTTGTATTATGAAAAGCGCTATACACATTTAAAAAAAGTACTATTTTAAGACATCTTGCAGCTCCTTTGGAAGCTTACTTAGGCTCGGTTGAGAACCACTGGTATATACAGTGCCATTGTACCGTCCAGTCCTGCAGAGATAAATACATGCTCATTTGCACAAAACGGCTTCCATACATTTAAATACTCTTTCCACCATCAACCGCTGTCAAAGACAAACAGCCTGGCACATATGGCCCAGCTCATCGAAGCAGCCAGTGAAGCCATACAGATATTTATAAACTGCAGTGGGGCTTCTTGATTTGTGGCCACATGTTTCTACTCCACACCATCATACTGTCTATTCATGCACACTCTTGGCTCCAGAGCCTCTCTTCCCCTTTTGGGGCTTATATGAATGTATAGCCACCATAATGGAGGGAGTGAGCTAAAGAGAGACATAGGGAGAGCTTTCTGGGGACGGATCCAACCGTTTTCTCTGCACACAGACACACACATGGGCGACTCTGCCAGGTTCACGTGTGTGTGAGTGTAATTGGAGATGGAGTCGGACCCCAGCAGCAGAGAAAGTACAGCTGTGAAAGAGATTCACGTGCGAGTGAGAGAGAACGAGAGGACGAGAGAGGTGCAGCTGTTGGGGATTTGCTGTGAGCTGCTTAAGTCATGGCTTGGCTCGTGTCCTCTGTTTTTGACCTAATAGCTTATAGTCAGGTTGGACAAACTTGCTGAACTCTCCAGCGCGCATCAATCACAGGCACGGGGGGAGCACTCATTGTTACGAAGTGATCTCAAACAGCATTCACAGCAATGAAAAGGGGACTGTTTTCACAGGTTTCTGCCACTTATCACACTCAAAGGGGCGGCACTTGTGCTTTATCAAGAGGATGGGAATATTTGTGTTGGCACGTGGGATTAAAGAACTATAAACAAACTGAGCAGTCATCATTACTCAAGCGCTGAACTGTGCTATCTCAGGAAAGCCACTGCTGTTCTGTGTGCTTTACCTCCTCCTCTTCTTGTCCCGCTGTTCCCTACGTTGCAGGCAGAGAAGAAGGCGAAACTGGTGTCCGTGATGAACTCAATGGAGGACCATGACGAGGTAGAGTCGGAGCCCCAAAAAGACAGCTCCATAATCACCGTCCCACTGCTGTTTCCTCCACCAACACCGCCAATACAGCAGCAACCACAACAGCCTCAAGCTCAACCTCAGACCAACATCAAACCCCAGCCTTCTCCTCAGAAGCAACCTCCACCATCCCAACAGCAGCAGCAGCAGCAGCCCACGGATCCAGCCTCTCCAACTGTTGCCACCACCCCAGAGCCCGTTTCTATAGGAGATGGAGACAAGACCTTATCCAAGTCCGCTGACACAGAGTCAGAGTATGAGGTACGAGTAGCTTCCTCATCATCTTTATTATCATTGTGCAGGGTTTCGTATGGGTGCTTGAAATCCTTGAAAATGCTTGAATTTTGATGTTGTGTTTTCAAGGTTTGAAAAGTGCTTCAATTTTGGATAAAATGCTTAAAAAATTGTAACTGTATTTCTTTCACAACAAATACCTATCTGACTGAATAGTTTGTTTATTAAAGACCCCGTGAACCGGAAGTTGCAAACAACTTTTCTCCAGTGTTGTGACGTATTTCCGAGTGAAACGGAATACTAAATGAGGCAAAATAGTGGACGTGGCTTTTTTTCCAACTAGCACCTGATTTGATCTAGAAAAGTAGGTGTTTCATTCAAACACACAGGCAGCCTGTCTACTGTCAGTTGGAGGGGCGTGGTTACGAATGTTAAGCAGACAACAAAACCTTCAAACCTGTCATCAGGGAAGGTCCTCCAATGCAGAGGGGACGGGAAATTTCAGATTTTGATTAAAATTTTTGGTGTGGATTGACTTGCATGGATGAATTATTCACCACAAAACGATCAATTTAGGCAAACAAATGAAGTATGGTCAATTTTGAATTCATGGGGACTTTAAATGGAGAAATAAAATTTAGCCCTTCATATACAGAACGATATGCGCTACGCTGGCCAGAGCAAAAGTAGGCGGAGTTTTCATTTTGATTTCCACTCTTGTTTAGATGCCCCGTTTTTATTGGCCACGCAGGTAATCGTCACAGAGCGAGCGGCAAAACTTGAACTATAGAGAGCCTAAATCCCTTCCCATCTGCTTCCGGCTCATGGGACCTTATTTCGGAAAAAATATGTTTGGTAGTCAATGGCGAGAGACAACTTATCTTTTTATTCCGTCTGAACTGTGCCCTGAATTACACATATGATGTTTGTCAATTTAAAAGATAATTATGAAAGTCAAGAAAGTCACAGTTTGTCATAAAACAGAAGAGTAACATTTAGTTTTAAGTGAAAATCGCTCAATGAACTACATCTCTCGTCTCGCACTATGTACGTCACCAAGCTCGTGTGTGTGCAGTCTGGTACAAAACACACAGGCATGACGGCGTGACGTTACGATTATAACGTTAGACTATAGAAAAAATGACAGAGGTTAGCTTCAGTAAAGTTAGCTTCATTCATTGAGAGAAAAGGTATGACGTCACATGCGCGCCTTTTGGGTTTGTAGTCTTTGTAATTACGTATTTTCACAGTCTTATACCTCAACAGTTTTAGATCAAACTGCGACTTTCTTGACTTTAAAATGTATCTTTTAAATTGACAAACATCATATGTGTAATTCAGGGCACAATTCAAACGGGATCCAAATATTTGTTGTCTCTCGCCATTGACTACCATACAATATTTTTCCGAAATAAGGTCCCATGGTCCACCGGAAGGGGAGGGACTTAGGCTCTCTATTTTTAATTTTGACCGTGGCGTGCGCTCCAGCTCGCCAATGCTGCGCTCCGCTTTGGAGTGACTCGGCAACAAAACGTCCTCGCGCAGCGCAAGCCATTGAAATAAATGGCCATTAGTGACTGAAAGTACTTGGTGTGATAATGTAATGTTAGTATTGCATTTCCGTTATGGCACATTCATTGGTGGAATATGCAGTGAACATAGCCAAAGTTACAGCACAGTAACGTTAACTGTAACGTTAACTACCCGCAAATTAAAACCTGCAAACGTTAGCCCAGTGCATAACAACAATCGTTGATTGCTGAACAGAAATCGTGTCAGATGGAGTGTCATACAAGTAGCCGACTGTAAGGTTGAGGATGGCCTTATGCAATGTTTACAATGCTCTATTCCGGTAGATAACTGTATATGTCTTAGCAGTGAAATACTTTTTTTTTTTTCAATTAATATAGGCTATTTATCAGGCAGGTGCCTGTGCACTGTCAGTCCTCCGGGTTTAAAATTGAATTAAAGTTTGTTGTTGCACTATATCAGATTTTGTTCAAACGTTGATTCTATATCAAGAATGTGTCCCAAAACCAAGGCCTGTAAAATATTTCTGTTCAAATCCTATGTCTTCATATTTTCAGCCCTGGAAATTTCTTCAGTAAATCATATTATCTGGGAAGCAATATTAATATAATAAAAAATATTATTCTTAGGCATTATCTACTTAGTGATACATTTTGAAAAATAAAACTTGTGATTTGCTTAAATATCTGATCCTTCTGCTATTACGAAACACAATTTTGCCTGTTTATAGCATTATCTCTTTTAATGCGATAAAAACACTAAATAATAATTTTGACTATGTATTGTTATGTAATTTACGGTGGTGTAAGGTGCTGGAAAAAGCTTTAAAATGGACATTGAAAAGTGCTTGAATTTGACATTTGGAAAAGGTGTATGAACCCTGATTGTGGCTTAGGGTTGATCATTTTGAAATAGTATGCTGTAGATTGCGGCTTATTTGGTTAGCCGGATAAGTTCCAGGATAAATGTGAGATTTTCTGTTGTTCAAAGAAAGCTTCAATTGTATTTAGTTTCATTATCAAAGCAGAAGTTTAACTTTTGACAGTGACACCTGCTTGCTGATAGGCAATTTATTCTCTGAGAAATCCCAGGATTAGGCCAAATTATCCTGGAACTAATCTGGCTAACCAGATTTGAAAGACAGGTTTAAATAATCGGTCTGTCTTTTGCTGAAAGGTTTGTTTCATGTGTAGATTGGGAGTAATTTAAAACTATAGTAGTACAGCTCTTTGCCTTAAGGTGTGGTCACATTAGAGAAGTTTCTACAAAATTTTGTGGGCAAAAAAGGTCCTTTTTCTATTGTCAATAGTGTAGAGATGAAGCACAATGTGAACCCTTTGCAAAATCTGCATGGGGATATCTTTCACCCTTACCACCCACAAACATTTGCAGAACAACGGTAAATGTGACCTTTAGACTTAAAAGTTCAAAAGCACCTTGTGAGGATGGTTACACCAGCATTTTAGCACAACAACTGTGGTTAAAGTGTTTCATTATTCAAGGTTGCCCATTTATAGCAATCAGCAAAGAGTTATTATACAGACTAAAAGTCAAGACAGTACAAAATAAATAAAACTACATTAAAGATAATGCAAAAGACAAAGGTTTGGTATATTTATTGTATTTATGTGAAGTGATTGAAATAACAAGTTGATCCCTTTTGGTTGTATGTGGCAGGATGGCCGAGGTTTCGGCATTGGTGAACTTGTGTGGGGAAAGTTACGTGGATTTTCCTGGTGGCCTGGACGGATTGTATCCTGGTTGATGACTGGACGTAGCCGGGCGGCTGAAGGCACCAGATGGGTCATGTGGTTTGGTGACGGCAAGTTTTCTGTGGTAAGTTTGTATTCACTTTTATGGCAGAAGGTGTAAAAAATAGGGAATAAGTTTAAAGTTCAGGAAACAATGCAAGTTCAAGTTCATGCGAATACATTTTCTTTCTCTGGTACTCAACATTATGCTACCACTGCTGTTGAGAGAGGTTGTATTGTTTTGTTTCAATATTTTCTGGTAGGTCTGTGTTGAGAAACTGTTGCCTTTGAGTTCCTTCACCAACGCCTTTCACCAGCCAACCTACAATAAACAACCAATGTATAAGAAAGCCATCTTTGAGGTTCTACAGGTAAGAATTAATTTGTGGTACATGTTTAAGTATTTAACAAAGCTCTTTGTCTTTAGTTTTTTGTTCTCTTGTATATTGTATTCCATATTAAAGGGATAGTTCACCCAAAAATGAAAATTCTGCCAGTAATTACTCGCCCTCATGTTGTTCAACCCCGTAAGACCTTCGTTCATCTTCGGAACACAAATTAAGATATTTTTGATGAAATCTGAGAGCTGGATCACTCCTCCATAGGCTTCTAAGGGATTGAAACTTGTTCCCCGAAAAGTTATTAAAGACATCGTTAAAATAGTCCAAGTGACTACAGTGGCTCAATCTTAAGTTTATCAAGCGATGAGAATACTTTTTGTGCGCAAAAACAAAGAAAAAAAAAGACTTTATTTCAACTATTCGTTTCCTTCTCTGTGGGCCTCGAGTGAGTTCACTAGTGTAACAGCGCAGCGCTTCTGTGTTGTACGTCACGTACGTCACACGCATAACCAGCGTCGGCCAATAGTGAGCCTACGTGCGACGTAGCACTACGCTATCAGACTACGTTAACTGACTCGAGGCCCACAGAGAAGGAAATGAATAGTTGAAATAAAGTTGTTAGTTTTTTTTTTTTTGCACACAAAAAGTATTCTCGTCGCTTGATAAACTTAAGATTGAGCCACTGTAGTCACTTGGACTATTTTAACGATATCTTCAATAACTTTTTTGGGGCTGGCAAGTTTCAATCCCTTAGAAGCCTATGGAGGAGTGATCCAGCTCTCAGATTTAATCAAAAATATCTTAATTCGTGTTCCAAAGATGAACGAAGGTCTTAAGGGGTTGAACAACATGAGGGAGAGTAAATACTGAGAGAATTTTCATTTTTGGGTGAACTATCCCTTTAATATCTCAGATTAGCATAAATCTATCTAAAGAAAACGTTTGACTGCTCTTCCCTGCAGGCAGCCAGCACTAGAGCAGGCAAAACCTTCCTCACATGCCCGGAGAGTGACGATACTGACACTTCTAAGTCAGTAGACATACAAAACAAACAGATGATTGAATGGGCCATGACGGGATTTCAACCCACAGGACCCAAAGGTTTAGAGCCGCCTGAAGGTAAGACTGCTGCGGTTTCTTTTTGATATACATATATCTGCTTGTTTTGCAAAGAAAAATGTCAATGTCATTTATTCACCCTCATGTGCTGCTATTTGTTCAGTGGGACACAAAAAGAGAGTTTTGTTTCTTTTTCAGTGGTACACAAACTTTTTGAATTTTCATGCATCTCTATTACAATTACAATTCTTAGTGACAAAATTTGTTACGTTCCAAAAATGAGAACTGGATCAGTGAATTAATCGTTCATTTGAGCCTGTTCTTCTCATTGAACCAATTGATGGGATTCACAAACTGAAGTGATTTGTTCCCAACTCAATCACTCAATAATCGGGTCGTCAGCTCACTTGAGGGGAAGGTTATTAGTGATTAATGAATTAAATTTCTGCATGTTCCTCCCACAAAGCTCGATATGGCTTCAGAAGGCTTGGAATCTAGTGAACGAAAAGGTTTCTGATCCTTTTTTGGTGTTTTATTTTTAGTGTTGCTGACAGTTGTGGTCACTATGAATTGTCATTGAATGGAAGAGACATGCAGATTCTTTAAAATATCACGTTTTGTTAATCACTTTGAATTTTTTTATTTGAAATTTTGCAAGTTTCTCCATGCTTTAATAGTTTCAGTGAGTTCATCTTTTCTTCAAGGTTTTTTGTTTGTTTTATTTAACATTGTTTTTAACCAAAAATGTGCAATCTGGTGAGATTTCAAATGGTCACAGTTCCTCGGTTCAGTGATTTTTGAGCATTTTGGATTTTAAGTGCACTTGTTTATCCCTTAAGCTTGTACACATGCCAGTCCTCCAGGAATTAAGCTTGTAAGAAAATACTGGTGAAATCTAAACAATCCTGACCTCTGGACATTTACATAGACACACCACATAATCCATTAACGAATAGCTATACGTACCATTGTGCCTTTTTCAGAGGAGCGTAACCCCTACAAGGAAGTGTACCCAGAGATGTGGGTGGAGCCGGAGGCAGCGGCCTATACGCCCCCACTAGCAAAAAAGCCCCGCAAGAGCACAGCCACTGAGAAACCCAAGGTCAAAGACATCATCGACGAGCGGACTCGAGGTGAGCTCTCACTGAACGAGGTCATCGAGTTCAAAGAGTTCCTCACTCGTAAACACACACCCACACAAGCTAAATCAGGATTAGCGCTCTCATCTGCTCAGCCGGCAGAGTAAACACGGGAGGGTGTGTCTGGATCTATGACAGGGGTCTCGGCTAATCCTACAAGTTTAAAGAGACATGTTTTGTATTGAATTATGGCGCATGTTCAAACATAGCTTTTGCAGGTAACACTTTTACCGGCATATTATCCTTTTGTTATTGTTATAATAAGAAAATGTATGCCCATGTTTTAAGGCAGGAAAACCTAGCAGTAGTAATAAAGAGAGGAGCTGTTAAATCAGCATGGAGCTTTATTAACCAATCAAATAGAGGTAAACTGGAGCAGACTTGCACCATCTCCTTTGTGGGTTACATAAAGCAAAGAATTTCACTTCACTTGGAACAATTCAGTTGTTCATACAAATGTTTTTTTTATTTCTATTTAGTTCTTTTAAGATGGCATGGTTACATTGTACTTATTAAAATAAGTACTGAGTAATATTAATTAACTACATGTACTTACTATAGAGTTTGGTTTAGGGTTAGTTACTTGCAATTATGCTTATAATTCAGGGCTGTTGAATGCTTGATTCTGATTGGTTGAGAACGTTCTAAGGCAGGGGTGTCCAAACTCGGTCCTGGAGGGCCACTGTCCTGCAGAGTTTAGCTCCAACCCCAATTAAACACACCTGAAACAGCTAATCAAGGTCTTGATTAGCTGTTGAAGGTCATTAGGCATGCTAAAAACTTACAAGCAGGTGTGTTGAGGCAAGTTGGAACTAAACTCTGCAGGACAGTGGCCCTCCAGGACCGAGTTTGGACACCCCTGTTCTAAGGTGTGCAATTATTTTCAGGGAAACGCACGGTTAAAGTAGTTCCAGGCAGGTTTGACCGTATTACAGTTCCATATCACTGCGCGTAGTTAACCGTAATAATGGAAAATAGGATACAATTCATAACAAGGAAAAACATGCAGCCCCATGCGCTTGATCTGCAATTTTCGATGTCTAACTTCACAATCAATGGACACATGCAGTTTAATTTTAATAAATAAAGTATATAGTCCTATCTATAATCAATAGAAAATTAAACTGAATATATAAATAAATTGACAGTCCTGCTGCACGGGTTTTCATAATTATTCCAGATAATATAACAAATAAATTATTATTGATAGGCCTACTTGTTAAAAGGGCTTTGTGTTTCATTTATTAGGCTAGTCTACTGTCAATAATAGAAAAAAAAGAATGAACAAATTAATTAAAACAAATTGAATTAATAAATAAATAATAATATTTATTTATACATCTCTCTCTCTCTCTCTCTCTCTCTCTCTCTCTAATAACTGCATCAATAACTGCATAAAGCTGGGGAGCGGGGACACACTTACTTTAAGGCCAGTTATGAATGTAATTTGATATTTATGACTGATCATGCCCAAACGCGTGTTCAGCGCGTTCAGTATGTGTTCACAGTCGGTGTTTAAGACCTGCTACAGTCGATGGAAACAGTCAGTCTTTGAATGTTTCAGCAAGTCGTAAGTGTGTGTCCCCAGCATTAGTCTGCTATCAGTGGCTCAAACCTTCGTAACTAACTCTAAAATGACGTTTTGGAATTAGCAACGGAGGCGTGGGATTAGATGTGTAAGAAATTAGTCCTACATACAAGAGCGTTTTAATGACAAAAACTTGATAAACGTCTTGAAATGCATCATCTAAACAATGTTTCGAGGTGTGGTAACTGTAGTATAAGCGGAATAATTGACTTCAGGCCGTTGAATTATTAGAAAAATAATGCACATCAGAGGTGTAACGGCCACTCCGCTTCGCGTTGTGTCCGCATTACCACCTCGGGTGTGTATTATTTTTCTAATAATTCAACGGCCTGTCAATTATTCCTTAGATAATGTACTGTTATTACTATAGTAAGTAGTACATGTAGTAACGTGTAACTACGTCCCCTTAAAATAAAGTGTTACCAAATATTACACTTCATATTTATAAAAAAAAAATGTAATAACAAAAATATATAATTAATTTAACATAAAATATAAAATAATATACAGTACTGTCCAAAAGTGTATAAAGTTTAAAATAAAAGTATTACTTTCAAATAATAATAATATTAATTGCTGTCCCAAACATTTGAAACAGTAGAAAACAAATGCTTCATTAATTAATTAATGAAGTAATTCATTCATTAATTAATTCATTCATTCATTCATTCATTCACTCACTCACAGCACTCTTGCTGCTTTGTAATGCTTGATTCTACCTTGCATGGGCAAAACTTTTGAACTAGTGTCAAAACTAGTATGATGAGCTAGTATGTTCCCTTTCAAGCGAACTCGCACTCCGTCGATTGACGCTAAGTGAACGCTTCGCGTGATGATGTCTTGAAGCGCATGTAAAATCAGTCCAATGGTGTGACGGAATGTCAGAGGCAGATGACGTCATGAACCAGGAAACTATAAAGCCGGCCCAAAACAGAGCTGCGCTAGCTTCTGTGTCCGATAACCGATAATTCTTTACATTTGAAAGCCGATAACCAATATATTGGCCGATAAATCTAAATAAAAAAAATTATATACTTTGATAGCCTGTATAACAAAATGCTCACCATTAAAAGCCTTGTCACAAACACTTTTAACATAAATCGAACATATACAATACAGTATAGCCTAGTTTGAACCAGTGTAAGATTCCTTAACTTTTAAAATTAATTTTACACTCATATGGACAACTTTCTTTATTAAAAAATGGTAACACTTTACAATAAGGTTTAATTTTGTTAGCATTAGTTAGCATGAACCAACAATTTTATAAAACATTTTTAAGAAAGTTGTATCTGTTAACATTAGTCAATGCAGTGTGAACTAACATGAACACACATATTTTATTAACTAACAATAACACAGGCTATTGCTCTCTGTTAGTTAATGCATTAACAAATTAGACCTTATTGTAAAGTGTTATCAAAAAATAATAACATTGGGCTGCACATAAAGAAACAAAATGCATGTGGCATTGATCAATAAAATGGAATCGCCTCCGCATGGACAATAAGAAAAATATATTTTAATCAAACCATATCGTTGATGAAAATAATACGAGAACAAAATAATGTTAGTTATTAATTATACGAGAACAAAATAATGTTAGTTATTAATTATAACGCAATGTTTTTGAAAAAATAAACATTTTTAATATTACATTGATAGTAAACATCTTTAATAGCTTAGTTACTGTTTCAAATGACATTGCTGTGTGAGCGCGTGCGCTGAAGCTGAAGAGAACGAACGTTAAAACTGAATCGCTTTGCTAGAAGGTTAATCAACTCGACGGTTGCTGAAGAATGCAAACCCAAAGAATTTACAAATGTATTACAATAGTGAATACAATTATAATTGTATGACAGTCCCAATCATAGCTTTTAATGTTTTGCATTGTTGTTTAATCTGCGCGCGCTGGAGCTAAAGAGAACGAGCACCGGGAAACTGAAGAACTTTTCTAGCATGTTGGTTAAATCCACGAAACGCATCATATGTGAGATTAATCAGATGTTTATATTACATCAACTTTATATTACGACTTATCTGCGCAAAATGACGTGAATGCACAATCGAACTTGTGCTGGTCATAATGTGTAATATCCCTGTTCTGGACGCGCTATTCCCACAACAACGCGCTGAAACGGCAACTAAACGGAGAATTCACAACGTTTTATTACAATAGTGTTCTCATTATAATGGCATCTACTATGACAGTCCCA
Organism: Gila orcuttii; assembly: GCA_026230005.1. NCBI lineage: Eukaryota > Metazoa > Chordata > Actinopteri > Cypriniformes > Leuciscidae > Gila > Gila orcuttii. Next base: position 42,075,704 of record JAPDVR010000013.1, on the reverse strand, counting down.
ATTATAGTTATAAATGTGCATTGCTGTTTGAGCTGCGCACACTAAAGATAAAGATGATCACCGGTACAATGAAGCGCTACTGCATCGTTCATAACGATGTCTTAACTCAACCAAACGCATCCTATATTAGATTAATCAGATATATATACACAAATTAAACATATTATAACTTACAATGGCACAGAATGCTGCGAATGCTCAAGAGAACTTGACTGTGCTTGTCATGAAGGCTTAACTCCATAGACGCGCTCTTTCCGCCTCAACGCGCTCGACTCACTATAACACGTGGGCGAACAAGAATTCACAACATTCTTTTGCAGGCGTGTTTTTATTATAATGTTATGAAGCATATGTGACAGATTTGTGCTGCACATGTTGCACTGAACTGTATCTTCCTTTTCGAAGTAAATCCAATCATTCAGAACCATCATGGCGAACAGCGCGCATCTCTCAACTGAAGTAAATAATCTATTATCTATCGGCTTTGATATATCGGCCAAATTTTCTTATCGGACCGATAACGATAACATCAAAAAAGACCATTTATCGGCCGATATCGATATGTGGTCGATATATCGTGCATCCCTAATATATATATATATTAGGGGTGTAACGGTTCACAAAATTCATGGTTCGGTTCGATACGATACAATTGTGTCACGGTTCGGTTCGGTACGGTTCCGATACAGCAAAAAGAAAGAAATGCCAGAGAAATTTCCTTGATTTCATTTTTTTTATTATATTTTTATTAAAACTAACATCATAAAGTATGATATTTTTTAACTTTGAGCAATGATGGAGCTATACTTGACTTTTCTTAGGAGCATATAAAACAAAACAGCTCCTTGGACAAAATTAAATGTAATATTGTAGTAGGTTTATTTTAGTTCAGATTAACATTTGAGGGCAGCAATTGTATTCATAATGTCAAAATAAAACCGACGTGATGTTACTTGAAAGCATTATAGCCTACTATTCCTGCCAAACTTCCATGGTTACAGTTAGTAGTGTTACTAAAGTAAATCCATGGTGAATATTGCTGATCTGTGGACACTGGATAGTTAATTCATGGCACAATGTTTCTTCCTGGTTTCCACGTCAGCGCTGTTTGATCCATTAATAACGGAGAAATGCGAATGTTTCTCACTAGATCTCGCAGCGATGTTATTACTTCAGTGGCAAAGTAAAATGCTTTCTTTACTGGATGTCTCAGCGCTGTGTAGTAACAGTGCTGCTTGAATAAGATCGGCTCACGCTGCATTGACCCAGACTGATAAACGGTCCGTCAACCACACAATAAACGAGTAGCTCAGTTTCGTTCCTCTTACATTACATTTGCCATTTGATGTTGGGCAATGTTGTGGTCACGCCAGCGTCTCTCACATTATGAGCGCGGTTGCGACGCGCCTACATTTCAAATAACGTAATTTTGGTCGGCAGGAAAAATGGCCCAACGAACCATTCGGTTCAAAAATGCGTACCGAAAACCGAACCGAAAGCCTCGTACCGATCAGTTCAATACGAATACGTGTATCGTTACACCCGTAATATATATATATATACATATACATATATATAGAAAGTCATGGCGAGCAAGCAGTAGTTCAGGATGTGTGTGCACCCCTGCCTGCGTTATTTAACGGGTGGGGACACACATTCTTTGTGTAGCTTTTTTGTGAGAGGAGCATGCACAGTCAGCGCTCGAGGGTGCAGGCTGTGAGCACTGTGATGTGCTTCCAATGCGGACACTCCGGCGTTCTTTAGCGAGGACACTCAGGCTCACGTTCCCCAGGGCTCTGGTCCCACTGCTGCCGAGATACAGCGGCGATCACAGACATGGGGTTCACAAATGGATCTATCAGCTGGGTTAGAGACGGGCCCAGCCTTATCTCTGCCTTCACCTGATAGATCCGGTGCCTTCGCTCAGGGTTTGGAAGCATGTGCTGCGGTTCCTTCCGCCCCGATTGAGGCACAGACACTACAACTATCTAGTTCTGAGGAACTGGACATTGTCAGTGTTGATGCAAGAGATTCTGAGGATTCACCACCTCATGCATTTGAAGAGCTGTTGAGGTTGTGACAAGAGCGGTTGAAAGACTGAGTATTGACTGGCCAGCAGATAAACAGGACGTTTGTTTCAAAAGTAAACTGGACGAATGCTTCCTACCATCACGGTCACAACCTCAACGCCGGGGCCTACCGTTTTCCCCCGATCTCCCCCGATCTCCACACCTCGAGAAACCGGTTTCAAATAGAGTGTATAGTGCACAAACATCCAATTATTCCTCTATATCTAACTATAAAGAGCAAAGATATGGTTCTAAAAAGTGGAAGAGACGCTTGCGAGCTATCTCTCCCCCGAAGCGGCATCCTTAAAGGCCCCGGCATTACCCACATCATTACTAGTGGGTAAAGCTTATTCAACCGATGGATGAGGGCGGGGGAATTGGCCCTGATGTAGTTTGTGAACTACGTCGAGCCACAGATTTATCTCTCAGGGCAACCAAGGAGATGGCTAAATCCATCGGCCACTCTATGGCAGCCCTGGTGGGCACTGAGAGGCAACTGTGGCTCCATCTGTGTAATATAAAAGAAAAGGCCAAGAATTTTCTTATGGATGCACCCCTGTCACCTTCTGGTCTCTTCGGCGACGCTGTAAATTCAGTCGTCGAGAGGTTCCAGGAGGCAGCCAAGCAGGCGGCCGCTTTCCAGAAGCACCTCCCCCATCGCTCTCATGTCTCCGGGGCTGCTCAGCGGGAGCAGCCCCAAACTTCAAAAGCCAGCTCTTCACACCGTGCCACCCAGAAGTAGAGTGTTGCCTCCCGTGCTCCCCCACAGAAAGGTTGGGGACAAGGAGGGCACTCTCACCCTCAGTCTTCGAAGGGTAAGACGGATCTAAGGACCGTCATTATCTTTAAGAAGGCTGCGGGGAAGAGGTCCTGACGCCCAAGGGCTCAGGCCAATAAGGGCAGTCCCCCCCCGAAGCGGAGCGGTCAACACTTAATTATACGGTGCCCGTCCCCCTTCGGTGCCCTCAGGGAACCGTTCTGCCAACCCTGCCACCTCGTGTGCTTCAGGGCGCAGCGGTCTCCGGCGAGCACATATCTCAAGGACCACCTGGAAACGTAGTGGCCTTGGGATGCCCGCCCCCTCTGAGGAGGGCTCCAGAGCAGTCAGTTCAGTCGTTCCCTGCCGGTTCACCCTTAGAGAAAGGGGCTATAGAATATGTACCTCCATCCAACAGGGAAATCGGGTTCTACAACCGGTATTTCATAGTTCCAAAGAAGGATCCATTTTGGATCTTCGAGTGCTATATGAGTCAGTCATGCAACTAAAGTTCAAAATGTTAACACTGAGACAAATCGTGCCACAGATCAGATCCGAGGACTGGTTTGTCACGATAGATCTCAAAGAAGCATACTTCCATATATCCATCCTTCCATATCACAGGAAGTTCCTGAGGTTCGTTTTCAGGGGCAAAGCTTACCAATATCGAGCTCTTCCGTTCGGTCCAGCTCTATCACCCCGCACTTTCATGAAATGCGTAGATGCAGCTCTGGTGCCTCTGCGCCTGCAAGGTATTTGCATCATGAACTACATAGATGATTGGTTGATTCTGGCTCAGTCACAGCAGTTGGCGGTTCGGCATCTAGATGTCGTTCTCGCCCACATGAAAGAGTTGGGTTCACGGCTAAACGCAAAAAAGAGTGTGCTTTCCTCACTACAAAGAACCTCATTTCTAGGCGTGGTGTGGGACTCAATGTTGATGCAGGCACGCCTGTCACCGGCACGCATAGAATCCATCCTTTCAGCTGTGAAAAGAATAAAGCTAGCCCAGTCACTCACTGTCAAACAGTTTCAGAGTCTGTTGGGTCTGATGGCAGCAGCATCCAACGTGATACCTTTTGAACTGTTGTACATGAGACCCCTGCAGTGGTGGCTAAGGACCAAAGGGTTTTCCCCGAGGGGCAACCTCTTACTGCATGATCAGAGTTACGTGGTTATACCCTTGTCCCAAGGTCCCGTGTTGGGAGCTTCTTGTCGTTGCAAGATGCTAATGACAGATGCCTCTCTTAAGAGCTGGGGAGCGATCCAAGAAGGACGCTCGACTCTGGGTCTGTGGTGGGACCACCATCTCTCATGGCACATCAACCGTCTGGAGATGTTGGCTGTATTTCTTGCTCTAAAGAATTTCCTCGCAGATCTCAGGGGCCATCATGTTCTTGTCCGCACAGACAACACATCGGTGGTCGCCTATATAAATCAGGGATTTTTGCGCTTGCGTCCACTCTGTAAACTGGCGCACCAAATCCTCCTGTGGTCTGTGGCTTACATCCCTGGGGCCCAGAATATAGGAGCAGACATCCTGTAGAGACAGGGGCTGAGGCCCGGGGAATGGAGGCTCCACCCCGAGGTGGTGGATGCGATGGTACAGACGTGGCCGAGGTTACGTTTGTATGCATTTTCCCTGATCGTTCTGCTCCCGGAAGTTCTGGAAAGAGTTTGCAGGGACCAGGTTCACCTACTTATAGCCCCGCAGTGGCCGGGCCGAGTATGGTTCCCCGATCTAGTGTTTCTCCTCGACGGGCCTTCACTGAAGTTACCCGTCAGAAGGGACCTTCTGTCCCAAGCAGGGGGCTTGATTGTTCACCCCCGTCCAGAACTGTGGAACCTGTGGGCTTGGCCTCTGAGGGGGCCCAGCTCATAGGGACCGGTCTCTCAACTGAGGTTGTAGAGACCATTCTACATTCCAGAGCTTCCTCCACAAGGAAACTTTATGCCTTGAAGTGGAGAGTTTTCACTTCATGGTGTAGTCACCGTCAGTTGGACCCAGTTAACTGCCCGGTTGGTACAGTGCTGGAGTTCCTGCACGAGCGGTTCACTGCAGGTCAATGCCTGGTTGGTACAGTGCTGGAGTTCCTGCACGAGCGGTTCACTGCAGGTCTATCCCTGAAGGTTTATGTGGCGGCCATAGGTACTTACCACATTCCTTTGGGTGGAATGTCTTAGAGTAAAGATCCATTGGTATCTCGTTTCCTCTGTGGTACTCTGAGGCTGAAGCCTGCAGCTCGTACCAGGGTGCCGACATGGGATCTGGCCATTGTCCTTCAAGGCCTTTCCCTGGCTCCCTTCGAGCCACTGGAGGAGGTTCCGGCTAAGGTCCTGACCCTAAAAGCTTTGTGCACCTGGCATGGTTAAAGCGTTCCTTCATCCTAGACCAGTTTATGTTCCAAAGGTCCCCAATAATGTGGCCAGATCTATCATGCTGCAGGCCTTTTGTCCTCCTCCCTTCCAGAAGTCAGACCAGGAAAAGAATAATCTGCTATGCCCAGTCAGGGCGCTAGATGCCTATGTCCACAGAGCTGCCCTGTGGCGTAAATCTGAACAGTTGTTCATATGTTTTGGGCCCCCTAACAAAGGGTCCCCTACATCTAAGCAGAGAATGAGCAAGTGGCTGGTTGAGGCTATCTCACTTGCTTATGAATCGGTCGGACAGCCTTCACCTATGGCTGTCTGTTCCCATTCTACTAGGAGTATGTTGGCCTCCAAGGCCCTTATAACAGGAGTTGCTCTCCAAGATGTTTGTGATGCGGCAGGTTGGTCCTCACCACACACATTTGTAAGGTTCTACTCTTTGAACTTGAACTCTAGACCAGGGTCCCAGGTGCTCTCATTCTAGTGCTGCTCCTCGCGATTTCACACTGGACAGACAGGTTGGTATAGACATTCCCTTAGCGTCAATCGACGCAGCGCGAGCTACCTTGAAAGGGAACGCCTCGGATACGACTGTAACCTCGGTTCCCTGAAGAGGTAATGAGACGCTGCGTCACCTTGCCATATCTCCTACATGCCTGTCAGCGACTACTTCAGACTTTTACGAAGCTAGTGCGGCTCTGTTTTTGGGAGGCTTTATAGTTTCCTGGTTCATGACGTTCCTCTGACGTTCCGTCACACCATTGGACTGATTTTACATGTGCTTCAAGACGTCATCACGCGCAGCATTCCCTTTGCGTCAATCGACGCATTAACATTAGTTTGCAACTGAAATAAATTACTCCAAACCTTGCATTCATTTTTTATTCAGTTTAATGCTCAAGAATTTCAATAATTCAGCTGTCTGTCATCAATTATTTCTGACATATTTAATATGTAGTACCACAACAATTAGCAACATTATTTCAGTTCATAAAATTCATGGCATGCTAGTAAAACATTGTTTTGAATATTACATAATTGTCAAAGTGATGTAAATGTAAACCACTAGAATTTCCATTAAACAAGAAGTCAAGTTGAAATGAGCCAAATGTCTGAAACACTGGGAAGTTTTCCAATATTTAAATGTCTTTTTTATTGTCTGTTGTTTTTCAGAGAGGCTTGTATTCGAAGTTCGTCAAAAATGTAGAAACATTGAAGGCATGTATTACACATACACATTGAGATGTGTTTTATTGCTGACTGTCAGTGTTAGTCTCTGGTAAAATCTCTCTCTCTCTCTCTCTCTCTCTGAACACTTCCAGACATCTGCATGTCCTGTGGCAGCCTTAATGTTTCCCTGGAGCACCCGCTCTTCATTGGCGGAATGTGCCAAAGCTGTAAGGTAAAAGCCAGTAAATTCCTGCTTCCTACTTCCTAAAGCACTGCTTTGTTTGCCCACTTGTACTTTTGTCTTGTCCATTTACATTATTGGCAGATGCTTTTTTTGTCAGTGACTTCAAACAAATGTCACATACTGGATGCTGTATGCGATCATTTGCAGGGATATAAAGGCAAAGCATTGTGCCAGTAGGGTAGATCAAAATCAAATACTAAGACAAAGTGAGTCAACAAACTAGGTATCACACATACAGTAAATACAGTCAGTTATTTAGTAGTCAGTGCAGTTATTAGTTAATGCAGTTTGTTTGTTAGTGGAGTAAAATATGTTAGCTGTACGGAGTTATACTAAAGTTAGTATAGTACGATAATTGTAAAGTTAATGTGTGCAATTTTATTAAAATAAATATTTTTGTTAGAACTGATTGTGTTTAGTATTCAAATTCAGGCAATATTAGTCACTTTTTAATAACGTTTTATTTTTAAATTAGTAATTTTTGTATTTTATAATTTATATTCAAATTTTTTCAAATTTATTTGTATAGCGCTTTCACAATACATATTGTTTCAATATATTGTATGCTTAATTGTGGACACTTGTTTACACCCATTTTTTTTTTAAATAGTACTTTTTTAGATTTAATTTAGTCATTAAGTAGTACTATCTTACACTTTTTTCTTTAACAGAAATCTAAATGAATAGTTTCATATTTTATACTGTACATTATAATGTTGTGATCCCTTAGTGTTCTTATTTATTTAGAGAATAGTGTAGATTTTGAATATCAACCATTTAACACTTAGACATCATTTTAATACTAGCCATAATGGTAAAATATGAAATAATTGTGATTAAATATTTTAATGTGTTGATCTTGCAAGTATATCGTATAGATTTCAGTTTTAAACAAATGAAACACAATAAAAAAACAACAACAAACTGCCACAAAAATTCCACGTTTTTAGTCAATCATGTGTATTTTCTATACAAACTAATTAATATTTGATGTGTTTGTCCTTTCATAGAACTGCTTCCTAGAATGTGCGTATCAATATGATGACGATGGCTACCAGTCGTATTGTACTATCTGTTGTGGGGGGAGGGAAGTGCTCATGTGCGGAAACAATAACTGTTGCAGGTGAGATGAGATGAGATGAGGTAATATTTACATTTTGTACTTCAATCCTGCATCAATCCCATTGGTGTCTCCATTGTTTTTTGGGTCTCTTGCAGGTGTTTCTGTGTGGAATGTGTGGATCTGTTGGTGGGGCCTGGCGCGGCGCAGACAGCTATTAAAGAAGACCCGTGGAATTGCTATATGTGTGGGCCGAAGGCTCAGTATGGGCTGTTGGAGCGCCGGGCAGATTGGACTTGCAGACTGCAGCACTTCTTTGCCAACAATCATGACCAGGACTTTGTAAGTGACATGTGTCTGCTGAAGACTGCGAGAGTAAACTCTCCCTGTTGCTAAGCTCCACCTTAAAATCGTCATTAACCAATTCGAAAATTGATGAAATGATAAAAAGGTACAAGACTGTGAACTTAACTGCTTTAGTAAGGAAAAGAACTACAATCCCATGAAGCATTGCGAACAGCATAATCAAATTAAAAACTATAGAGAAACTTTGAAAAGTTTTGAATTTGAAAAGAAAGAGAACAGAGTTTGAATATAAAGTTTAAAAGGACAGCATTTATTTGAACTATATTTTTTGTAACATTGTACTCATATTCATTGTCACTTTTGATCAATTTAATGCATTCTTGCAAACATGTATGCCCAGTATTCCTCTATACCCACTAATTCATATTTTATGTGTTTTCCCTTTTTTACATTTTGAATATGATTCCCAGGCCTATAAAAGTAATGGAAATTTCTGAAGTGAATATAGATTATCCTAGTTAGAGTAAGTTCAGCTCTAGAAATTATAATTCCTAAAAATTACTCTTTTTCAGTGCAGTCTCTATGAAATGATTTTTGAAAAGGCCTATCCAGTAATAATGAAAGTCATGGAAAATCATGGAAATGTGAATCTTGAACAGTAACCAATGGTTAATGGAAAACATTTTTGTTTACATTGTGAAAGCATGCTATATGACTAATTATTCCCAACCCTAATAAATATTTTCTTATTTACATTATAGCTATAAATATTACACTTCTTCAATTTTAGCGTTGTTTGAGCAGCTGTGACAATTTTAATCAAAATTGAGTGTGATTTACAGTATAAACGTGAATGGTTTGAGAGTTTTATGATGTAATTATACAACTCCTAAACCATTTGCTTTCCAGACCATGTGAAAGAGCAGCTTGGATATCGGCCAGTGTGCTGGAAGAGCAGCCAGAGAGCGTTACCGTCACAGTGCATTGTGCATTGAGTACACATCTTAACATCATAGAGTTTTAGCTTACACACCCCACTCTTTAAATGGGTTACAGCACAGGTTAGCGAGCGGTTGCTATTGTTATTGAATACTACAATGTTTAACAAAGACCAAAGATAAGCAGCCACACTTAATCACAAGAAAATGCTTAATGAAACTGGCCGGTGATACTGCGGTTAGTGTACAGGTGCTCTACAATAACCCCTTGTTACTGGACTGGTTTAACGTAAAGGCCTCTTTGTTGGATACAGACAGTATGTACAGACAGACGCTCTTTCATTACCAGAGCAGTGTGATTTAAAGGTCTCTCTCTGTGTCCTTTCTTGTCTGTCTCTCATTCACCCCCCCCCCCCCCCCCTTTATTTCATCTTCTTTCTTGTCTTTCAGGAACCACCAAAGCTCTACCCTTCAGTTTTGGCAGAGAACAGAAAACCGATTCGTGTCCTGTCACTTTTTGATGGGATCGCAACAGGTTAGTGAAGAATGTCCGCCCTTCCTTTCATCCTCTCAGCAGAAAATAGTGCTGATCACATTACACTCATCCTGGCTTTTAAAGTGCACTTAGCTTAACTGTTATACTGGCCGCACATCGATACTGCTGTACTGCTTATGTTCGAATGTGTGATTTTTACTATGAGGATTAACGGCAGAGTTTTGACCCTAGATCAGGGATAGGTGCCGCTGTCTTGCAGAGTTTAGATCCAACCCTGAAAAAAACTCACCTGCATGTAGCCTTAAAGGGACAATGTGTAGTTTTTTAGGTATTTTATTATCTAAAATCAATATTTTTATTCATAAATATGTCCGCAATGGTGTACAAATACCTCTGGCAATTATCTGACTTATCCTCGTAAATGAAGAATTTATTATCTTTATATACATGTGACGGGTAGGTCCACGGAGGTTTCCATGTCGTTCCGCCATCTTGAAAAACTATAATAGCAGAGAGGGTCAAAAAGTACTAGGCCAACGCGTTTTCACAACACGTTTTCGTTCAGAGCCAGCGTCACGTGACTGAAAGCAGCAGAAACGGAGGAGCAGAGCAGTGAGAGGCGCTTCACGGCCCCGGCAAGTTTAAAAGGCTGCATTGCATTGTTATTATTCATACTGTAACATTCGTTTGTTCGTTGTGTCAAGTTGCAGTTTGTTTGAAATAACAAACCTGTTCACCCGAAGGAAAACTCGACGAAGTGCTATTAGAAGACATCCTGTCATAGCTTTTTGGTACATAACAGCTACCGTAGATGCAACACGCATTTGAAAAAGCGAGGCGCTGGAGAGCACAATTCGTTTGAATGCAAAATACAATTTCACCTCTAGATGGGAGAAATTCCTACACCCTTTAATAATCCTGAAAACGTTTATTAGCTTGTTCGGGTATTTTGAATAGGGTTGGAGCTAAACTCTGCAGGACAGAGGAACTCCAGGACCAACCTTGCCAATCCCTGCCGTTGATGGTCCATATTCGTCCTTAAAGCCTGATTATAATGTGGCGTATGCTTATTTGGCAGGCAAAAGAAAGATGTTTCTGGTCACTACATACTCAATGAAACTTCCACTATAATATCATTTTAAATCCATCAAGAAACTGGTTAAGATGTGTTCACATATACCATTGTTCTGTGAATTTTCAGGATTTCAGCAAAATCCTATCAATTTCAATAGGAATGTACTGAATGTGGAATTTACTGTGAGTGCGAAATATTTCCCCATACAGATTTCGCATCAGGTTCAAGTTGTTCACGTGGATTCGCCACGTTTTACCAACAAAAAGCTGGACAATTTTAGCCAGCAAAAGGTGTGACTGCACCTTTAAACCTAACAAGCTGTCATCTTTTAAAGGAGATTTGGGCATCATAGGTGTGTATGAAGCAAAGACATTTATTATACCTGGAGAAAATGATCCAGTGGCATTTTCAATTACCTTGGCTGGCGCAGGACACCCCCCTCCCCCCATCTTTGTTCATGGGCGCTCAGTTCTGCACCCGGGTTGTTTTGAGCCAATCACTTGAGCCGTAAATGCCATGTGGCTAATACTCGGACATACTATAATTACAGTGTCCAACAATAAACACAAAAAACAATTTTAGTTTTTGATTGTTGTTGGGTTTGTGATTATTTTAGGGCTACTGGTTCTGAAGGAGCTGGGCATCCAGGTGGAGCGTTACGTGGCCTCAGAAGTGTGCGAGGACTCCATCACCGTGGGCCTCGTTCGGCACCTGGGACGCATCATGTACGTGGGTGACGTGAGAAACGTCACCCATAAACACGTGAGTATGATCCTCCACCTCAGTTTACTGTTGTTCCATACGAAATTTATTTCAAGGCAGGGTTTACCATCTTGGTAACTTGTTGGCAGCTTTTTTTTTTTTTAAGTACATCTCTTATCTACTTGAATTTTAATTTGAAATGGTAACATAAATTTACTTAAAATTCTGTCGGCTTGGCAATCTCTCTTTCGTTTTTCTTTAAATGGTCTTTCTCCTCTACGTACTGTGTATGTTCATACTTAACAAAATACTTAAAGGTGCTGTATGTCATTTTTTTTTTTTACTGTACTACTAAAGCATAAGATACCATAGCATGTTTCCTAAATATCTGCAACATATTGGGCCCTATTTTAACGATCAGAAACGCAAGTGTCAAAGCGCAAAGCGCAAGTAACTTTGTGGGCGGATCCCGGCGCTGTTGCTATTTTCCCGGCGGGATAAATGCCTCTTGCGCCTGGTGCAAATCTAAAAGGGGTTGGTCTAAAGTAGCTTTATTATTCATAGGTGTGGTTTGGGCGTAACGTGAAATAAACCAATCAGAGCGTCATCCAACATACCCTTTAAGAGCAGGTGCGCATGTTGCATGGCGGATTGTTATTATTATGGCGGATTTACCAGGCGCGCGCCAGGAGTGGTTCACAACCGAGGAGACCGATGTTCTCGTCAGGGCCGTAAAAGAAAGAGAATTGACATTGGGGATGGGACAAACCAACCCAAATCAATAGAAAAAAATTATGAGAAAGCTCAACTTAACTGTTAAGTTAAAGAGTAATGTGGTAATTTGGTAAATATGGTAAATGTACCTTTACCATACATTATGGTAAAGGTGATTTCGGAGTCTTCAGATTTTTTTTCCTGGTTCTTGACGGACAAACTAATTTGTCAGATGTCCTTATATTACATATGTGTCTTGCCACTATTGGGCAAACAGGTCTGATCCGTCATTACTACAATTTGCCTGAAAAATTTGGGTAAATGTGTAAGCTAGATTTATGCCTATTTTTTCACATCTTCATGGACACCACAATGATTTCCCTCGTGTGGTAATATATTTCCTTGTTATAATGTATGATTTGCAAAAATAAAAACTGCTGCATCTGTGTTGATGAGAGAATCAAAGTGTATGCGCGTTGTGCACCCGCTACATTATGGCCAAGCATGCGCGCTTAAAATAGCATTATGAACAACGCGCAACGCGCCACTGACTTTAGACCAGGTTTTTTTTGGTCAGTGGCAGAATTGTTTTCTGGAAGTGGAAAATAGCACTAGGGAATGTTTGCGCCGGAACACGCCTCCTTTTTGCGCCGACCCGCCCAGGGAGCGCAAGTTCATTTCCTAGTTTACCGACGTGCCTCTGTGGAGGGAAAAGCCTGCTTTGCGCGGGTGCAAAATAGGAATGATACATGCGTCAGTGTACAAAGTCATTTGCGCCGGGTGCAAGATAGGGCCCAATAAGTTCACACACTTGTTTCTTCGAAAAACAGCCAGTTATTCTACTTCGAAATGTGCGTTCCGGCTGGGAATGTCTGTTTGTTTTGGTCTGTGTGATCCCACCCACTGGCAATTTACCCAATAGTACTTCTACACCCTGGGTTGCCAGTTGGCGGAAAACTTATTGCAGCCATCGACGCAAGCAAACGAACTGGGTCAGAGATTGCAGATTCTACCCAACCTAAAAAGCCTCAGCATCCATCTGTCCAGTATGTCCAGATAAATTATCTCATCAACTTACAGTGCAAGGCTTGTTGCCTTCCATTGCCAATTGACCCTTCGCAAGGAGTTTGATTGACAGGCGATCTGACCAATCATAATCCGCCATCCGCCATTTTTGTCCGACAAAGAAGTCAGGAGAGTTAGTGGATTAACGTTGGAGGATTTTAACTTGAAAAACTAAGTGTACTGACGTCTTTCCGCGGTAAAATAACATTCCTTCTTGTTCATTCATGTTTATTTGATGCTATAAATTAACTAGAAGGAAGAGATGATCAGTTCACGAGCAGCGTTAACTGAGGCTCTACAGCGATCTGTCAGACACATTAAAGAGCCACAAAACGGTATTTTTTGTTTAAATTTCTTTAAAAAATGACCACATTTGAAAGTTGTTACTTTGTTTCATGTCAAAAGTAACCTGGTATGTCGTGCCTGTCAGTGCGTTGTCAGTGTCCTCTGCTCCGCCTTGTATTTTTCACTGTGCGAGAACATGGTGTGTTGCGTGAGAGAGGCGTGGCTTGTCGGACATAGCAACAGTAATTAAAAGGGGCGGGTGTTTGAGAACGGTCAATTGCTCTCCTTCTGGGCAACCCACATGAGCATTGAGTCTGAGGAGGAGATGGCGGGGGAAACAACTCTCTCCAATATTTTGAATGTAGACTGCAGTACCCATTTTAACTGGTAGCTGTCAATATTACATACTGCACCTTTAATACACTTATGTTCATCACTATATTCAATGTTTCATGTTTATTTCAATATTTCACAGATCCATGAATGGGGTCCGTTTGATCTTGTCATAGGTGGAAGCCCATGCAATGACCTGTCCATAGTGAATCCAGCTAGAAAAGGTCTCTTTGGTAGGAGTATATTTAGCTGTGTGTTCTAGTCTTAGTCAATTTAATTGGATGTGACTAGTTTCAGTGTTTCACACTTACACTAGCATTCACAAGTTTGGGGGCAGTAAGATTTTTTTTGTTAAGAATTTTTTAACTTTATATTAAGTGGCTTTAAGTACTATGTACTTACATTGAAATTAATAATTTGATACAATGGACTTATTGTGTACATACATGTTTTTACATTGTACTTGTATTTTGAAAATACCTGCATGTAATTACAGCTGTAATTAATTTATGTAATTACATTTGTAATTACACTGTTGACCCTTCCCTTACACCTTAACCCACCTTTAAACCGACCCATACCACCACACCTGACCCAAACCTTACCCGTATCACACACACCTGACCCTAACCTTACCCGTATCACACACACCTGACCCTAACCTTACCCGTATCACACACCTGTGACCCTAACCTTACCCGTATCACACACACCTGACCCTAACCTTACCCGTATCACACACACCTGACCCTAACCTTACCCGTATCACATCTCAACAGCAGCACAAGTGTTTTACAATACAACCGGAACACAATAAGTACATTGAACTTATTTTTCAAAGTACATAATACTTAAAGCCACTTAATATGAAGTGGAACCATTTTTATTAAGCAAGAATGCATTAAATCTATCAAAAGTGACAGTAAAGACATTTGTAATGTTACAGAAGATTTCTGTTGCTTTTTTTGAAAAATGGGAAAAAAGAAAAGTTTAACAGTTTTAACAAAAAGGTTAAGCAGCACAACTTTTTTTTATTAACATTGATAATAGTAAGACATGTTTCTATTTTTTCTATTCTTTTTTGATCTTTCAAAAGCATTTAAAATTACCATCCCCAAATGTTTGGATGTTTCACTTATTTTTATAACACAGTTCATATCTGTGTACATTTTAATGATAATTGTCATATTGAATTTCTGTCTTACAATCTTGTTTTTGTAATCCATCACACTCTTTCAGAGGGCACGGGTCGGCTCTTCTTCGAGTTTTACCGGCTGTTACATGAGGCCCGACCGAAAGAGGGAGATAACAGGCCGTTCTTCTGGCTCTTTGAGAATGTGGTGGCCATGGGCGTCAGTGACAAGAGGGACATCTCACGCTTTTTAGAGGTGCACAATTGACCATGTTGCATAAACATAGCCGCAATGTTAAGACATAGTCTGGCCAACTAGCAGTTAGTTAGGGCTAATCAGTCTTAATTTTCTGATTCAAATTAGACCAATCTTCCTTTTTATCTAACTGCCGTAACAAAGTTATGACTGGTCTTGAAGAACAAAATTAGATTACTGACTTCAAGTGACAGTTTATGCAACCGGCCACAATTTAACATGAAGATTAAGGGCTTTAAAGGATTAGTTAACCTCAAAATGAAAATTTCCTAATAATTTACTCACCCCAATGCCATCCAAGATATCCATGTCTTTCTTTCCTCAGTGGAAGAGAAAATAATTTTTTTGAGGAAAACATTTCTGGATTTTTCTTCGAATAATGGACTTCAATGACAACCACTGTTTTGAAGTCCAAATCAATGCAGTTTCAAAGGTCTTTGAAGTGCTTGAAAATGCTGTGCACGATCACAGCTGAGGAAGAGGGTCTTATCTAGCGAAACGATAGGTCAATTTAAAAAAAAAAAATATATATATATATTTATACTTTTTAACTGCAATTGTGCGGATTGAGCTGATCTGCAACGCGCCGGGAACTACGTCATCACGTTGAAAGGTCATGTCCATGTCGCCGGCGCCAGCGGAAGTACCGCCCCACTGTTTACAAAGCGACCAATACAATTTGAACTATCCTCCTTCGCACTGTCGAGTGGGGCGGTACTTCCGCTGGCGCCCGCGACAGTGACCTTTCAACGTGATGACGTAGTTCCCGGCGCGTTGCAGATCAGCTCAATCCATACAATTGTAGTTAAAAAGTATATATATATATTTTTTTTATTTTTAATTGACCTATCGTTTCGCTAGATAAGACTCTCTTCCTCAGCTGCGATCGTGCACAGACTGTTGAAGCACTTCAAAGACCTTTGAAACTGCATTGATTTGGACTTCAAAACGCTGGTTGTCATTGAAGTCCATTATTCGAAGAAATATCCAGAAATGTTTTCCTCAAAAAAATTATTTTCTCTTCCACTGAGGAAAGAAAGACATGGATATCTTGGATGGCATTGGGGTGAGTAAATTATTAGGAAATTTTCATTTTGAGGTGAACTAATCCTTTAATATAAACCAGTAGGTTTTGCTTCCACCTAGTGGTACAGTGAACTGCTGTGCAGGCACAAATTAACCCCTCATATGCTTGCTAGCTCAATATTACAAAAGCTCAGAATATATTTTAATTAATTATTATATATTTAAATCAATATAATATTATATTGTCTTTTTATCATAGTGCAACCCAGTGATGATCGATGCTAAGGAGGTGTCTGCTGCCCACAGAGCTCGCTACTTTTGGGGCAACCTGCCTGGCATGAACAGGTTAGTTAGACGTGGACTCTACATTCACTTTATTTAATCTCTCACTTTGTCATTTCACCTCTCTATATCTTTCTTCTCTCAGACCGTTGTCCGCCATGTGCACTGATAAACTGGACCTTCAAGGCTGTCTGGAGCATGGCAGGACAGCTAAGGTGCCCCTTAGACAAACCCTTGATTGATTTCTGGATAAAGCTTTATACAGCAACACAAACAGCAGTTTCTTTTCACATCTTTTACAGTTTGATAAAGTGCGGACCATCACCACACGGTCTAATTCCATAAAGCAGGGCAAAGACCAGCACTTCCCTGTATTCATGAATGACAAAGAGGACATCTTATGGTGCACTGAGATGGAGAGGTATGACCAAATGCTTTTATAAAGTTCTGAAATATATGTGCTATAAGACTAAATGTAAATGTGAAATGTTGCACTAGCTATGTTTCCAGCCACCTATTTATTTTTATGCAAATTTTGGGATATCACATAAAAAAACACTAGATGGAAAAGCTAATATGTGCATAAATAATAAAAAAAAGTGCATAAAAAAAAGTTTGCTCAATTGAGGCTGATAATTTTTTATTCCGATAAGAAGACATGCGCATAAACCCTGATGAGAGCACATTTACCTAAAAATTCCCTCAATGCGCAACAAAAAAGTTTGTCCTTAAACAGAGGATGTGATTGGATAAATGGAGTGGACAAATTTCAGATCCTCCTTTCCAGATCCACCAAAGGAGGCAGAGCATTTTCACATTTAGCTCCGAAGCTCTGGAATAGCCTTCCTGATATTGTTCGTAGCTCAGACTCGCTCTCCCAGTTTAAAACTAGACTGAAGACGCATCTACTTAGCCAGGCATTCATATAAATTTTTTATCTTACAGTTACTGTAAATTCGGCCTCTAGTTCATAAACGCCAGAGGAGAACTGGCCCCCGACTGAGCCTGGGTTCTCCCAAGGTTTTTTTTTTCTCCATTGGGTCATCTGATGGGGTGTTAGGACACCATTAGGTCACTGGATGGAGTTTTTCAGTTCCTTGCCACTGTTGCCTTTGGCTTGCTCAGTTGGGGATATTCAAATTAATTAACCAATCATACCATTGATCAGCTCTACCAAACTTGGATGTCTTTTTTCCAGTAATAAACAAACATTGTTAAGTTGTTTCGATTGATACTGTGAAGAATCTTTGATACAATCTGTATTGTGAAAAGCGCTATATAAATATATTTGACTTGACTTGACTTGACTTGACAAATTTCAAATATTTTTCTGAAATGCCTGAGCCAAAATCTGTCATCAAAATGGTTGGGTACAATTACCTCCCAGAACTGTCTTACACGATTGTGTTCCCAAACGCAAGAAAGCATCAAAACATTTATTGCGTTTCGTCTGCACGCTTTGAGGTGCAGGCCATTTATGATGTACAAAAAAAAGCCACAGTGGCTTCCCCGATTTTTATTACAGATATTTTGCACCAATTTCCCAGGAAGTGACAATTTTGTCCTCTTGAACATATGGGTTGGATGTGTTTTATGCAGGGGTTAAATTGGGATTTATTAAGTGGGGGTGCTCTCCCTAGGGCCCCCCCGTGAATTAAAAAAAAAAAAAAACCCGTTAAATGGCACTTTCTGGAGAGTTTTGTGCAAAGAAATGGAGAAATTGAGTATTACATGATATGTAAAAAACTGCAAGGGGTTTAGAGCATATACTTTGCATTGTTGTAGTATCAGCAGGTATTAGGACTAGTGCTGTCAAACAATTAAAATATTTAATCGCGATTAATCGCATTAATGCCATAGTTAACTCGCGATTAATCGCACATTTTTATCTATTCTAAATGTCCCTTGATTTCTATTTGTTCCATTATTTTTTCTAATTTTAATGCTCTTATCAACATGGAAAAGTGGATCGGCAGTAAGTTTGTTCTTAGCTGGTGTATCCATGTGCTTCTGTCTGAAGTCATCCATTGTAGAGCTTAGATAGGGTCCAAAAAATCAAGCTCGACCCTACCCGAGCCCGTGCACATTGTGTCCGAGCCCGGCCCAGCCCAACACATTAACTGTAATTATGAGCCCGAGCCCGATTTAAACCCGACCATTTTTTTAATACGTGGGTTGTTATAACTGACGTTCTCAACTACTTTCTCCCGCCCGCAAATAGACTTTTTTTTGTAGGCTATCTCCAAATACTTTCGCCTACGTGTCGCCACCATACACATCAGCATAAATGATCCTGATAAATTATTTGTTATTAAAGCATTAACACACAAACCACTGTTATAACATAAAAGCAAGCAGATACTGCGTGCATGGTTTGGCATGACTGAATGCGCGCAAAGTGCGCTCTCTTAAAAATTTCTAAAAAGCTGACATCAGTTCATCGCAATCTCACACATCTCTGTTATTATCAATGAAGCTGACTGCACAATGAATCTTTCATAATATATACACTTTGTTTGTTGTAATTAGAGGATTTGCCAGCATACAGAATTCAGCACTGAACAAAAAGTCAGTTCTCTTACGAGAGTATCTCTCGTACTGCGTAATATCTTACGCTATGGGGGAAACCTCTTTTCCACGAGATATTGAAGCCAAAAATTATCCTTAATTTTGAATTAATGCAAAACGCTGTGCAGCAGCATGCAGACATAGGCAAGACGGCTTGCGTGCCTATTGGCTGCCCTGCGGCAACAGCAGCAGCCTATCGAGAGTGGCCCTGCGTGACACATACCCAATGGGGGCACTTTGCGCCCATTTCGTCACGTCCCGCCAGAAAGGGCGTGGTCCCGCCCTTATAAATACGGCTCGATTAGGCTGGTATACTGATTTTCATCTCTTCAGCGAAGCATCACGCATCGCTGGATCCGGAGTGAGAAGCCGCGCCGTTGAGATAAGCACACAGCGGGACGAGCCTTTGAGTCTGAAGTCGCTGGCATCGCCGCCTTTAGCCGCCGTACCTGCTACGCTTTCCGGCGTCATATCCTTTATTGCAAGTGTGTGTGTGTGTTCGCCGCTGCGACACACATTTTTCCACTGTCTCTCTCTCTCTCCTAAAAGAGCTGCGTCTTTTTCAAGATGCATAGGTCCTGCGGCTCGTGTCGAGCCACACTCAGTGAGGAGGATCGCCATGTCATCTGCGTTTCCTGCCTGGGTGAGGATCATGCGGCTCTCGCTCTCGTCGACGGCGGATGCCATCACTGTGAGCTACTGCCTATGGTGACTCTGAGGACTCGCCTGGCATCCTTCTCAGAGCCTGCACTTCAGCCCGCTGTAGCGCCGCGCCGTAAGAAGCGCCGTGCCCAGCGCGCCCCCGAGCCTTCTCCTGCCCACGAAAGCTCGCCGGTTCGCCCGCCAGCTTCGCCGGCGTCGCTCGAGTCCCTCCCCGACGGACAGCGGCCGCCGCTCGCCGCCGCTTCCGCCATAGAGGTCGACGAAACAGCCGAGGACTGTTCTCTCCTGGCATCAGATAGTGAGGATTGGGCGAGCTCTGTGGACCTCCCCTCTGCTATCCGCGAGCCTTCAGGAAAACGAGCAGGCATTGAATCAGAGCTGATGCGTCTGCTCTCCCAAGCCGTCGACAACCTCGGCCTCGACTGGGAAGCGCCCGCGCAGCCCGCGCGCAACCGACTGGACGGATGCTTCCTCAAGAAGGACCACGCGCCGTCACAATCCAGGCCCGCGCCTTTTCTTCCTGAGCTTCACGAAGAAGTCGCGAGGTCCTGGGGCGCCCCCCTCTCGGCCAGGGTGCGTACTTCTGTCTCAGCTGCATTCTCCACTGTGGACGGTGCGAAAGACAAAGGGTACCTTTCTCTTCCCCCAGTGGAAGCAGCGGTAGCTTCTCATCTCTGCCCGCCCTCTGCTGGACGGCGAGCGCAGACAACGCTACCATCTAAAGCCTGCCGAGTGACGTCAGCCATGCACGGTCGCGCATACACCGCCGCCGGGCAAGCCGCGTCAGCCTTACACACTATGGCCATTCTGCAGATCTTCCAGGCCGACCTTCTCCGAAAAATGGACGAGGAAGGCGCGGAATCGATCAGCGTCGCGGATTTAAGGAGCGCTACGGACCTGGCTCTACGCGCTACAAAGTCCGCTGCACAGGCCATTGGGCGGAACATGGCCTCTCTCACCGTGGCTGAGAGACACCTGTGGTTAACGCTGTCTGAAATGACTGAGGCGGAGCGCTCTGTATTCCTGGACGCGCCCATTTCGTCAGCTGGCCTCTTCGGATCTGCCGTCAAGGATTTCGCGGACAGATTTCAAGAGGTTCAAAAGACATCGCAGGCGATGAAGCACTTCCTCCCGAAGCGCTCGAGTTCCGCAGCAGGTCGCTCTAAACAGCCGCCTGCTCGAAGCTCCCAGCCGCAGCATACACCACCCGCCGCCGCTGCTTCTCAACGCCGCCAGGCCCGAGAACAGAGACCGCGCTCTCGCTCTGCTGGACGCCGCCCCCCTCAGCGCGGGCCCCGGCCGAGGATCGAGATCAAGCCCGAGGTCTCAAAGCCTTCCTAGCCGTGCTAGGAAAGCGACGGTGTTCAAATCCCGCTGCGGCCGGATTTTCACCGAAACGTTTCGCTCGTCCAGTCCCATGCAATGTGACTGTTCCAGTGCACTTAGCAGTCAACAAGCCGGTCCATTTGCCCGCTTGCCTGCACACAAAAGCCGTTTTTACGGCTACCCAGATAAATCCAATAAAGAGTGTATTTTCTGGTGTTCCGGCCACGGCCGATGGTGTTATGAGTGTTGTAAGAATGCCCACGTCTCAGTGCCCATTCCCACACGCAGACACAGCCCACCACAATACAGGGCTAGCACGAATAAAATCGACTCATGTCGATTGTGCAATGAATGTAGTGTACGTGCCCACGACACAGTGCCCACAAACACTACACGAAGCATGTCCCACGGTTTCTGTAAAAACGAAACCAACACATTTTCAGTCGGCGCGAGCCGACAGTGTTCTCAGTGCAGTGAGTGTGCCCGCTATCCCGCGCCCACATTCCCTCACAGACATGCCGAAGCCCACGGGGTTCGTCCCGCTCGCCTTCTCTCCACAATCTGTCAGAGAGAAGCCGAGCGCGGTCGGGCTGCCCGTTGTGATCAGCGCACCCCCCGCCTCGCGCATTGCAAACACAGTGTTTGTTTCTCAGCACACCGGAGCTCTCCGGCCGCCGCTATGCCGCGGCCAGAGCCCAGATTTCATTCTACCTCTAGCTATTCATGCACATGCGTGGGCAAAGCTTCCCGGGGTATCAGAATGGGTGCTGAACACTATAAAAAGAGGCTATTCGCTGCAGTTCGCTCGACGCCCCCGCCGTTGTGCGGCGCGAGTCGAAACGACGGTAAAAAACGAAGTATCTCATCTACTTCGAGCCGAGATAGCGAAACTACTGAGCAAAGGGGCGATAGAACCTTTATCTCAGGCTCAGAGCGAAGGGGGTTTATACAGCAGGTATTTTCTGGTACCCAAAAAAGACGGGGGTCTCAGACCCATTCTAGATCTGCGACAGCTGAACAGAGCGCTCGCGAAGCGCCAGTTCAGAATGATTACAACCAGGAAAATCCTCGCGCAAGTTCGCCGGGAAGACTGGTTTATGTCAATAGATCTGAAAGACGCCTATTTTCAAATACAAATAGCGTCACGTCACAGGCAATTCTTGAGATTCGCCTTCGAGGGCCAGGCATACCAATACAAAGTCCTGCCGTTCGGCCTGTCCCTGGCACCCCGTACATTTACGAAGTGCATGGACGCGGCTCTCGCACCCCTGAGACTCCAGGGCATGCGAATTTTGAACTACTTGGACGATTGGCTGATTCTAGCTCGATCACGATCAGAGCTCATAGAACACAGGGCCACATTACTCGAGCATCTCGAGAATCTGGGTCTCACAGTCAATTGGGCGAAGAGCTCGCTTTTTCCCAGCCAGAAAATTTCTTTTCTGGGAACAGTGCTGGACTCGCTATCCATGACAGCGCGTCTGACGCCAGAGCGCGAACGGGACATTCAGAGCGCCGCGAAATCCTTCCGCCGCGGCTCGGTTGTCCAGCTCAAAAGGTTTCAGAAAATGCTGGGCCTCATGGCCTCAGCAGCTTCAGTGCTCCAGCTGGGTCTGCTTCGCATGCGCCCACTGCAGCTGTGGCTGAAAGCGCGAGTTCCTCCCAGGGCATGGACCGCTGGTCGGTTTCGCCTCCGGGTCGATCTGAAATGCGTTTCAGCTCTGGAACCTTGGAAGATAACCGACTGGTATCAGTCAGGTGTGAGTCTGGGGACTCCCTCGAGTGTGAAGGTGGTGTCCACGGACGCCTCCACCTCGGGATGGGGAGCGCTGCTCGAGGGCAGACCGTTCTTTGGCCAGTGGTCAGAACAGGAAAAGCTCCTACACATAAACTGTCTGGAAATGTTGGCAGTCGACAACGCGCTACGGCGCTTCTGTCCCCAGATAATGGGCCACCACGTCTTGGTCCGGTCGGACAACATGTCAGTGGTGGCATACATAAATCGCCAGGGCGGCACCAAGTCCCGAAACCTTTACAGGCTAACGGAACGCCTCCTGGTCTGGGCTCAGCACAACCTTCTTTCACTGAGAGCGGCGCACGTGCCTGGTCACCTGAATCTGGGACCAGACAGACTGTCCAGAAACAATGTCCCAGCAGGGGAATGGTCGCTGCACCCGCAGACGATCCAACTGCTGTGGGAGACATTCGGCAGAGCGCAAGTGGACCTGTTCGCGTCCCACGAGAACGCTCACTGTCCGAAATATTTCTCCAAGAGCAAGGACGCGCTGGCCCACGTCTGGCCCCGCTGTCCCCTCTATGCTTTTCCCCCCGTCTCGCTCCTGCCTCAAGTGCTGGAACGAATCAGGGAAAATGGATGCCCAGTGCTGCTTGTGGCTCCGCTCTGGACAAACCAGACTTGGTTCCCAGTCCTGATGCGGCTGACCAGCACTGCCCCGTGGCCAGTACCGTTGAGGAAAGACCTCCTCTCTCAGGCCGAGGGCTCGATTTGGCATCCTCGCCCGGAACTATGGTCCCTACATGCATGGGCCATCAACGGGTACCCGCTAGCCTCCCGGAGGGAGTGCTAAACACGATCACGCAGGCAAGGGCCCTGTCTACTAGACGGCTCTATTCCTCGAAATGGTCTGTGTTCTCTGCTTGGTGTCAAGCTCAGCGCTTTTCACCTGTAGACTGCGGGGTCACGGAAGTACTCTCCTTCCTTCAAGAGCTGCTGGATAAGGGCAGGTCCCCATCCACGCTCAAAGTGTACGTGGCGGCCATAGCAGCGTTTATAAAACCTGTGTCTGGCCAGTCACTGGGGAAGAACGACCTAGTCGTGCGATTCCTCAAGGGAGCTCGGAGGCTGAACCCTCCCAGACCTCCTTCAGTCCCGGTGTGGGACCTTTCTACGGTTTTGGAAGCCATGAAAGGTGCCCCGTTCGAGCCACTCCATTTGTCAGACATGAAGCATCTGTCTTTCAAAACGGTGTTCCTTTTGGCTCTCGCTTCAGTGAAGCGCATAGGGGACTTACAAGCGCTTTCGGTAAGCGCGTCATGTATGGAGTTTGGGCCTAATGACTCTAAGGTCATACTCAAACCAAGGCACGGGTACGTGCCCAAATCCCTCAACACACCGTTCAGGGCCCAGGTCATTTCCCTGTGCGCTCTCTCGGTTCATGATGAGGAGAAAGATGCTAGTCTCCTTTGCCCTGTCAGGGCACTGAGAGCTTATGTGTCCCGCTCGTCTGTCTTCAGACAGACCGAGCAGCTCTTTGTTTTGTTTGGCGGACGCTCCAAGGGCCTGGCCGCATCAAAACAGAGCCTATCCAGATGGGTAGTCGACGCCATAGCACTGGCTTACACTTCTAAGGGCCTGCAGTGTCCTTTGGGTGTCAGAGCGCACTCCACAAGAGGCGTGGCCTCATCGTGGGCGTGGTATAGTGGGGTTACCTTGCAAGATATCTGTACGGCCGCGGGCTGGGCCTCGCCGTCTACATTTATAAGGTTTTATAACCTAGAGGTTCCCGCCTTACAAGCCAAGCTTCTGTCGGTTTAGAATTCAGTGCTATCTGCCCCGCAGTGCGGCCCAGATGCTGAGTTTGCCTGTGCATCGCTCACTAAGCGATAGAAACTGCCCCTTGGGTGTTGAATAACCCGTACTATTACCCAGTTCAGGCTGAACACGTTCACCCTGTCTGCGTAAAACACTGTTAACATAACTAGCTCCTGTAGGATGCTATTTTATGGGGAATGACGCTTGCAGCCTCTCTTCTCCGACTCTCTGTGAGTCTATGGTGATTATGCACTATATGAGCCCCGGGCTACTGCCCTTGGGACTTTGGTGTCGGATCCCAGTACGCACGGCGTTTTGCATTGTGTTCCCCATAGCGTAAGATATTACGCAGTACGAGAGATACTCTCGTAAGAGAACGTACTCGGT
Organism: Gila orcuttii; assembly: GCA_026230005.1. Classification (NCBI taxonomy): domain Eukaryota; kingdom Metazoa; phylum Chordata; class Actinopteri; order Cypriniformes; family Leuciscidae; genus Gila; species Gila orcuttii. Next base: position 42,050,927 of record JAPDVR010000013.1, on the reverse strand, counting down.
TACTAACGTAACCTCGGTTCTCTCTAGAGAGGGAACGAGTACTGCGTATCTTGCCGTGCATACACAGCTCTGGTTCGCTTCGGCGATGAAAACCAGTATACCAGCCTAATCGAGCCGTATTTATAAGGGCGGGACCACGCCCTTTCTGGCGGGACGTGACGAAATGGGCGCAAAGTGCCCCCATTGGGTATGTGTCACGCAGGGCCACTCTCGATAGGCTGCTGCTGTTGCCGCAGGGCAGCCAATAGGCACGCAAGCCGTCTTGCCTATGTCTGCATGCTGCTGCACAGCGTTTTGCATTAATTCAAAATTAAGGATAATTTTTGGCTTCAATATCTCGTGGAAAAGAGGTTTCCCCCATAGCGTAAGATATTACGCAGTACTCGTTCCCTCTCTAGAGAGAACCGAGGTTACGTTAGTAACCGAGTACGTTTTGAGCGGTGAGGGGAGTCTATTTTAAATGCATCTGATTGGCCATTGCGTTGAAGAAATCAACACATGTCTGTGATTGGCTAAATCGCTCAACGCTGCAAACATGTTATAAAAAGAAACTCTGGCCTGTAAATCGTTTCTATTTTGTTTTAGTTGTTCTTGTTGCTTTTCTGCAACATGAATAAAAATGTATTAGTTTTTATGTTTTATTCATAGATATTTCTAGTTTGCGGGAGTCCCGCGAATCGTTTTAATCTCCCGCAACGCGCACACACAGTGAGTGCATTACAGCCCGCGCCCGCGCTCGCACTCGGCCATCTAATCTAATCCCGCGCCGCACTCTATTGCGTTGAGAGTGCACGTCTCTAGATCGGCGTCTCGCGCTCGCGCTATCCACTCAAAACGAAACGTTAGCCTACTACCCTTTTGCCGGCGCGCAAGCCCAAACAAGTGTGTGCGGCGTGCCTGTTGTTTTGTTTCCGGTCTAGCTATCCGGTGTGATGTTGTAGTTTTTCTAACGTTACTAGTTGTTGCAACAGCATGTGAAAAAAACTACAAAGTTTGCTAGGCCAAAAAGAGCGTTAATCTCGCGATAAAAAAAATTGACGCCGTTAAAATGGGTTTGCGTTAACGCCGTTAATAACGCGTTTAACTGACAGCACTAATTAGGACATTTAGCATTTACATTACTGTTAATCAGTCATCACTTGATTACACATTGTATTACCTTGTTATGATATAGTGACCCATACAATGTGCCAAACATAATGTGCCACATGAAGAGACAGTGCAGCATATGACAGTAGAAACAGCTGAGAAGATTTGGGTCTGTGGTGACCAGGTCCACCTCAAACACACTTCCTTCTCCCATTCTCTCTCTTTACTACTACAACACACACACACACACACACACACACACACACACACACACACACACACACACACACACACACACACACACACACACAAAGGCAAACAAACACACACATAGTCTAACCAGGACTCAACATAAACTCTTCAAAGCTGCCAGCTTGGCAACCAAGTATGTAGTTTGGATTTCTGGCTCCAGTGGTTGCCTCATTACAAACTGCCTTTTATTAAAGCTGCAGTTCGTAGCTTTTTTGGGTTAAAAATTATCCCAACATTTTTTTTGAGCAAATACATATCCAGCCAGTGGTCATAACTCTCTGCTTGCATTAGCTCGATTCAAAACGGTAAGCTTGTAATAATGTTTTTAATTCCAGTGGTACTGGTGGATTTCCGTGGGAAATTCGAGCATGTCTTTGTGTCATTACGTCACATCTGTATACATAAAGAAGGAGTCTCGGATAGTAGGCTACGAGTGTGAGGATGTTGGAGGTGGAGATTTATAGCCTTTTCTCACAGCACTTGATATAATTAAACTTATCAATTTGATAGCGGATCTAGAAAGGTTCAAACGACAATCACAGTGACAACTGGAGATTCACCCGCTGTAAAATGCAAAAGACTTTGGACTGAGAGTTTGGAAAAAGAGACTGCAACCGGCCCATGCAAAAACAAGGATAAATATCTGAAGGGCTTTAAATGTAGTCACGCAATGCTGATGTTGTTAACATTAACAAAGTATAATTTGCACGGTTTGACGTGATATGATAAGCGATCGTTAGATTTAATCAGCGTGATTTACTGCAATGCTTTTTTCCCCTTAGTTGGTCAGAACAAAAGTGGATGTTACTTGTTTGTTAAGATGACATTTTCCGGATAAAATTCTTATGTTGGTCATATTTCCAAAAAGTAGAATCTGTGATTCTGAATGACAGTATCCACACATTCTCCTCAAAACATTGGATTCATCCGCGCTGTGCCGTGTCGAGACACAACCCACGTAAAGTTGATAATTCTGCGAATAACTGCAATTGCAGATGAAAAACTACGGACTGCAGCTTTAAGATATAAAAATGATGATAACACTGCTTATGTGGCGGGGCCCCGGCCCAATTTAACCACTGGTTTTATGCAATATTCCAATTTTGCTTATAAATTAAATTCGCAACTTTATATGAAAACATAGCCACTGGCATTTAATCAACCCCAGTGAACAGTGATTTTATCTCAAATTGATTGAATCATCAGTCATCAACTCGCTGTCTGAAACCATATCCTACTCAGTAGAACAGAAAATGAGCACATATCAACAGTGTTGTGCAAGTTACTTCCAAACTGTAATACATTATACATTACTTGTTACTGTAATTTAAAAGTAATTCATTACCTTACAATATTACTGTCTCAGAATTGTAATGCGTTACATTACTCCTGTATTACTTTTGAGTTACTTTCACCAAAATAGCTAAACAGTAGTAGAACTTAACATTCTAAGGCTGTAACGATATGCGATATGAAACCGAAATCGACACTCAGATCCACGAACCTGCAGAATCGACACACCCCTTCCAACTCCAAGAGTTATCCTTCCCGTCCAGATCCAATTCTACCACATCTTTAAATTACTATTAGTATTATTTGAATTTTGAAGTTAACATTATAAAATACGTAGACCTACACCACAAAACTAGTTAAAGATAAATAATTTAAAATTGGGGAATTCCAGCGTTTTGGACGTGACATTTGCAGTCAAAACTTGAAATATAAATTCTCAGAAAATGCATTTAATACCAATATATTGAAACGTCTGTTTATCCATAGGATACCCCCTTAAAAGAGTCCAGACATTAGAAAAATATCAGTCTACACATGCGTTTTATATTTAATATGAGGGAAATAGGAACGCATTCATGCGTGACAAAAAAAAAATTAACTTTTAGGAGGCAAAATATTTTTTTGTAATTCTGTGAATTACACTGCGCAAATCAAAAGTAATACTACCCACCGGATGAAGAAGGGTTGGCTCTCCACAGAACATAAAATATTCATTTGATTTTATTTTTCGTGTTGGCATTTATGAGGAAAAAACAATGTACGTGACAGTTCTCCGTTACGGACGCAACCGCTCTGAAGCGGCACTAAAAGACTGTTTTAAAACTTTCACAGAGACCTCAAACAGAAGACACAAATTTCTTTAAAGTGAATTTCGATAAATAAATAAGAAGTAAATATAGCAGACAATAGATAATCACGACAGGCGCCTGCGCGTGAACTGGAGCGCGTCTCATAAATTAACCGAAACTCAGCGTAGGCTATAAGGTAGCCTATCCTACTTCACAGACCTGAAAAATACATATATATTGAAATGTCTACTTGTAAACAGAATAATTCAAAAGGAAAGAAAACGGACTGCTCTCTGCTTATCTGTATAAAGTGCATTTCTCTCTGGCGCATTCACTACTGCGAAGATCGCGAGTCAGCAACGTCAACTTCTTCATCTTTATTAATAAACAATTAAAATGTCTCCTTGCTATATTTGACATATTCATAATCATTGCTTTTGCCGGTTCTTTGTGACAGCTTTAGTTGCTTTCCTTACATCATGTTACGTGAACGCGTCACCACCGCATCAAAAATGATTGTGTGATGAAAACAAGAAAAATACCACCTAAACATAGCCTAACTGTTTAGAAAGAAAACACAGAACAAATGGAGTGGCCTAATGCGCATACGTCCATCTCGCGAATGTCTTCTTCATGTCATCTTCACCCATATAGCCACTTTTCCACTGGCCAGCGCGAGCACAGAGGCCGAAATCATGCCTCACGGCACCCCTGTAAAAAATAAATCGCTACAAAAAATATATCAGATGCTGCCATTTAGTCTTTATTTACAAACTTGGACACCACACGCGGCTATTGACTGACCACGAACAGGTAACAGCATACTTGCATTTTTCATTCCTTAATGTCTCGCGGTCTTGGTGTTTTTTTGTTGTTGTTTTTTTACAATTAAAACTAAAAGTGTGTTGTAACGCAAGCGTAACTGAACATGTAATATAGTAAAATATTACTGAAAATTGATTAGTAATGCCTTACACTACTGCGTTACAGCAAAAAGTAATATGTTACTGTAATGCATTACTTTTGTAACGCGTTACTCCCAACACTGCATATCAATACAATGAGACATGTCTCATGTTATCCATAACACTTATGTAAACAACTATATAAAAACACAAATAAATGGTTTGTCAAACAAAATTTTATTTCCTGATTTGGTACATTTGATTCTGGCTCGATTTACACCTGGCATTACAAATTTTTTTGAGGATACAATCACAAGTGGACTGTCGAGACCGAAAAGCAAATAGACACACTGTTGCTTCCAGTTATACTTTTAAAACATGTGGTGTTAGACAAAGTTTTTTTTAGCATCATTACTCCAGTCTTCAGTGTCACATGATCCTTCATAATTCATTATAATATGCTGATTTGCTGCTCAAGAAACATTTCTTATTATTATCAATGTATTTTTGTGGAAACTGTGATCCTTTTTTTAAGCTTCTTTGATGAATAAAAGAACAGCATTTATTTTAAATGGAATGTTTTTTTGCATCAATAAAAGTTTTTGCTGTCACTTGTTAGCAATATAATGTCCTTTAATGCGTCCTGAATTATATGCCATCTCTGTAATACAAATATTATACACTGTTCTAGATTATTCATAATCTATTCATATCACAAGAGTGTCACATTTGTGAATACGTTTAAACTAAATTGCTGCCCGTTCTCTTTTTCCTGGACGATAGGGTGTTCGGCTTCCCTGTCCACTACACAGACGTGTCAAACATGAGTCGTCTGGCCAGGCAGAGGCTGCTGGGAAGGTCTTGGAGCGTCCCTGTCATCCGTCACTTGTTTGCACCACTCAAAGAGTACTTTGCCTGCGTCTGAACTCAAACCCAGTACAGATGAGAAAAATCTAAACCGATGTAATACCAAGAGCTTCAAAACAGAGCTCTCGTATGTTATTTGCAAGTTCGACATCAAAAAAAAGAAAGAAGGTATTTCATGTTTTGTTTTGGGTTTTTTCTTCTGGTTTGGAATTAATTGACTCTTTTTTTTTATTCTATTTAATTTTTTTTATTATCCATTTTACTTTTTAGCAGTGTTATCCAGTATTTGAATTGATTTATGTGTGCAAGCTATACTTGAGGCACAGCCTCCTTTTAAGGCACTGAGAGATGGTTACAATTCGAGGCAGAAATGAGGAATTCGATGAGACGGAAATAGCATTTAAGTTCACTCAATCATTTCGACTCTTGAGTGTTTCGACTATCGGGTCGCGGATCGTTCTAATTCTCGCGGTGCGCGTCTTTCCTCTCCTCCAGCGTCTGGGCCTTGGTGAGAGCGGGAAAAGGGCTTCCTTTCAGTGTCAGGGGAGCTTTGTCTTAACCAATCCAAAACACCAGATCACAAATACCTCTTTGTTTACAGTTTCTATATACACAACTGAAGGTAATAAAGGTACTACTGTAATAGGTGACAATATGGTGCTTCAAGGTGGTGAAAAACATTGCAACTCATGTGGTGCTACTACTCAAACAAGATCATGGGGTCATGTTTTGTAGTGTCGCCAGGTTAAACGAATGACTGAAACTTAAAAAAAACAAAAAACAGATCAAGCCAGGTCTGCCACATCTCATTTTATATCTTTTACAGCCATTTTGTACAATATTCTCTGGTGCTCTTTTCAAAAACAAACAAACAAACAAACAAAAAAAAAAAAAAAAACACACCTGAGCCTTTCAATCTTTGAGGTCTGCTTCCTTCAGTATGCCTGCAATCTGAACGCATGGAACCAGCCACATGGGCGGTGATGTTTTTGTCATCTATACCTTGAAATCAAAGGCTGTGGTGAGCTACTTTTTTTCTAGTGTCACCCAGACCAGAATCATTACTGTACAACTCTTGGCGTGCGTGGCGGCCACAGGGAGGATGGTGTCGGTCTTTTGTCGGCCAGGTGAACCTTCAACCTTCAACTGCGGTGCCCGCATGCTATTCTCAGTCAGGTGCAAATCTTTAAAGGTGCGGCTTCACAATGTTCTTCTACCTTTTTATAGCAATTTTTTGTGCTGTGTTACCAACAATATCGAGCACTTTTGTATATGTATACTTCTTTTTTTCTTTTTTTATCTTTCTCCTTGATTCTTGTGAAATGTTCTTTTTTTTGGTTCTGTTAAATGATGTGAAACTCTTGCCGTTATATAAGGTAATACTTTGTTGTGTACAGTAGGGCTGTGCCAATAGATGTGAACGAATGAGCTAGGATAGAATAAGTCCATCTGTCGTGCCGGTGGTGAAGGGGCCGAATTCAAATAGCACCCCTCTCATGTTTCCATGTGCTATGGAGTCGCTTTATCATAACTCGCGTCGAGAAAGTGTCTGCTCACAGTTCTTACTGCTATATAATCCCAAAGTGAGTGTGTTTGTTAAATATCCCTGTAGGAAAAGTAGTCGGATGGGGTGTCTGTGTATGACATCGCACGGTCGTTAACTACGTCTGGTCCCTAGCGTAGATCTGAAAACATTATTATGTTTGCAAATGGTGAATGTTGACCATGTCAATAATTTAGTTATCACGCAAGTTATATAGGCTAAATTTGTGAATTTGGTTAGAAACGGGCTCTAATGAAAACCTTGTTAGGCTCTTTTTTATTTAAGGCATTGCACTGCTTACATACCTTAACATTTGTCATGTTCAGCAAAGTTTCTTCTTTTATTTTCCAAATTTTATCGATGCCCAGATTTTTTTCTTTTTGTACATTTTGTACATAGAAATTGTCTGTTGCTTTTTTTTTAAATGACCTATGAGATGTACAAATATAATTCTTTGCTAATATATATCATAGAATCAAAACAGCACTAAAATCGCAAGAGGGGGGTTAATTGACAAAATGGCAACAGGCTAATTGACATAAGCTATAAAGCAGCAGGGTGTCTTTTGTAATTCATATTTATATATGTTGAACAGGGGATAAAACTAAAGAATGAGTTCGCTAAGTAATTTTAACTGTCCCATCTTTACTGCACAGCCCTACATACAAAAGTGTGTCTCAATTAGCTTTTTAATTATTTTTTTTAAGTACTAAGAGAGGGATTGTAGGTGTTTCATAAGGTGCTAAACATTTTATCTAATTGAGAAAAAATATATTATTTGGAAAAGAATTAAACTTGTCTTGATAATGATTGTTTTTTTTTCTCTGTTTCTTGTAGTATTGGAGAAGCACTATTATTTTACTCTCTCATATAAAGATATTAACAAAGGCATTTTAACTTTGTACTTGAAAAAATGATGAAAGATTCTTATATTGTTTTAGAATAGACATTGCTGTAGTTGGTGCTTATCTGTGGGAAATCATGTACTCATAATGGGAAATAAAAAAAAATTGTAATAAATTTTGCTGTTAATATGTACTTGCTTAATATCCAGGCAGAATTGCTTCTAAGTCCTACATTCCATGCCATATATCCAGCCCTCCATCCTTTTTTGTTTTATTTCATTTTCAATTTTTATTTCTTCTCTGTTTTGTTCAATTTAATTTGCTTTATTTGGGTATATATATATATATATATATATATATATATATATATATATATATATATTTGGCTGTAACAGCCTCTTGTTTGCTCTCCTAACAGGTTTTCTGTATATCTCAGTGACACTGTTGATATTTGTGACCTCTGTTGTATCATATAAACTTTTTTCAGGCCTTCTCTTCTTTTGCAATCAGCTCATACAGCAAATGTAGCAATCATTCGCCACCTCTCCCCCTTTCTTTCGTTATGTCCCCAGAACGAAGAAAAAAAGACTCCTTATGTACTTGTGCTGGAGAACACTTGAATAAATGTATTGTTTTTTTGTGAAAAAGTTGTTTGTTTTTCTTACAAGTATTTACCATATAATAACTCATACGATTGCATTATTAGTTTAATTTATAAAATTTACATCTATGGTTTCAATATAATATTCTGGAAAGAAATGGCATAATGTAGTATTGTAACATGTATGTGGACAATATATAGTAAAAGTAATTGGCCTGATTAGTAAAAGTAGGCCTACGCCTATATTTTGTTAATGTTGATATTTTTATAATACAGTATGGTATTTCTGCTTTTTTTGTAACACTTTGTATATATATATATATATATATATATATATATATATTATGTATAATAGTAATTAGCATTTTTTATATTCATGTATACTTTAATATTTTAAGGACACGCGTATATAACATTTTTTAATATTTGTTAATATTTTTCTGTTATTTTAGTTTTACATAAATCTATATTTATATATAATACTTTATATTTGTTTTTTTTATATTTATGTATATATGTATTGACATAAAACAGCCAATACAATACTTAATAGTCTGGTTTTCACGGTTGCCACATTGGCATTATGATCCAGCTCCATCCCCTGTAAATCTGTGTAAATGGTACGTACCACTCGCGACAGGACACGCCTATATTACAACGCCATTGGTCGCTCCTGAGGCCATCGCCGTGTATCTCGCCTGTGATTGGTCAACGCCCGGCTCACACTGTCTGGATGCTGCTGCAAGCGTACGGTTTACCTTACCGGGCTGGACCAACCGAAGCATCTGCCTGTGTGTCTGCCCGTCTAACAGGCTTTATTGTTCCCTGGCGCTGAAAGTGAAGGAAAATCTCTTTTTAAGGATATAACAAAGGAAGTAAGTGCACTATGCCGCGCTATTTTCCATTTATTTGTAAGCTATTTTAAGAAATTCCTCACTGACTAACGTTAGCACAGTGATATATTGCTCCACTCGGAATCGTATAATTTTGTGGTATGGAAAGAATTCCCCAGTCTTGTGTCTCGTGTTTTGTCTTATATCATTCCTAATACGAGTTGTTAATGGTTTAATTATCGATTGAACGATGTATACAAATCTAGTCGATCAACGTGAATGTCGTGTGTCCATAAACAGCGCGAGCCCACCAGCAATAAACACTAACGTTATTAAACGAGCTCACATCCGATATCTGATATTTCCGTTATGAAGCCGTTGTAATATCCTTCATGTTGCCATTCCATGGTACCTTGAGTTGAGACATATTGAGTATGTTGTGTGGACTAAGGGCTTGGTCGCCCCTTTGTGTGACACCCTCGATAAGGTCCAAATGGGATGAGTCTACATCATCACCATCATCATCAGCTTCTAAATGAAGCCTCGTGCATCCAATCTACTTATCAGAATACATTATCGATGCACTGCATTGCACGAATATGCATGTGTACATGTTCATAAAATACATCTTGTCCTCATGTTTACACTTTACGTGACTTTGCATGCTTCTCTGAAAAACAAAGTATTTGCGCACTGGGTCTAACAGACATTTTACTGTATTTTTTTCATTTTATGTGGTATTTTTCATTCTGTTTGATTTATTTGTATTCCATTCCATTAATTTTTCACATTCTTTTTTTTTAATTTTCCCAATACCACAATGAAAAATATAGCCTAATATATAACAAATATTTAAATAATGGCACTGATTATTTATGCTCTAATGGTTCAAATCACACTAAATGTCCAGCCCGATCCATTTTATTGAATGAAAGTTACTTCCACAAGACAGATCAGAAGTTTTCATCTACTTCATATTACCCAGAAGAGTGCCATCTGGATCTCATGGAATATGGCACGGTTCAAAAGTGGGTCATTCCTGAGGAAGGCCTCCATGACTCATGGCGAAAGAACAAATGCTCCAATAATTTTTCTTCGGGCTGTGCTGTGAGGACAGGAGACAGATGTAGCTCATGCACCGTACTGTTTCTTTTTATAGTAGGATGTCTGAGGACACACCCTTATTCTCCAGCTCCATAGTAGCCCATCCTCACACACTACACATACACTCCATTCACCATCGGGGCTCAGAACAGAGGGTGGAGGGGAACCCTGGGCAGCGCCATACTGTGAATATGCCGCACCCACCTGCCCCCGACTCACTTTGCAGCATAGACTCGCATGCATGCTTTCACTTGGGATTAGATCATAAGAAAGTGCAGTGCTGCAGGGAATGTGCTGCAACAGCTGCTAGCCTACATACATTTCCTGCTAACAATCCCACATCCCTGGGCAGGCAACGCTGGAAAATCTGGGTCACAATTGCTCTGATCATTTTTGAGAATTTAATATGATTTACTACACACTTATATAGTGTTTTGGATATTGAGGTTTTGTTGATTCAACATTTCTGGAATGTTGTTGCAGCCCTGAAATTGCTTTAATATGTCATGAATAATTAATATGTTCACATGTAATTAACATGTTAAGAGCTGGAGTCCATTATGGGACTACTCATGCCAAGCTGGTGATAATCACACATGTTGGTGTCGGTTTACTCGCTTAAGTGAGATTTTAGAATGGCGTAATGGTTTGTAACCTCTTTAAACTAATGTTGTGGAACATTTGGGCTATGCTATGCATATGTTTGGACGTCAAGTAAGGATACAGTTGGTTTTCATAGCTCAAATGTGGAAAAATAGATTAGCGCAAGGTCTTTGTTGAGACATGTGATGTTATTCCAAAAGTGTAGGGCCTATATTAAACAGGGTTCCCACTTCCCACGGTCATATGAAAGTAGTGTAGTGTGTATATCCAAAAGTTTGGGGTCAGTACGATTTTTTAATGTTTTAATGCTCATCGAGGATCCATTTATTTGATCAAAAATATAGTAAAAACAGTAATACTATTGCAATTCAAAATTTTCTGTTTTGAAATGTAATTTATTTATGTGATTCCAGTCTTCAGTATCATGTGATCCTTCAGAAATCATTCTTATATGCTGATTTGGTGCTCAAGAAACATTATCAATGTTGAAAACGGTTGTGCTGCTTAATGGTCAAAAGGTGTGGAGACTCTATATAATGTAGAGTTATATAATACTCATCAACACTCTGTTCTTTGATTCATTTAGGTTGAACCATGTCTTCCAGCTCAGCAACGGTGCGCATCCTCATAAAGGGAGGTAAAGTGGTGAACGATGACTTCACACAAGAAGCAGATGTGTACATCGAGAATGGGATTATCCAGCAGGTGGGCAAGGAGCTGATGATCCCAGGTGGAGCCAAGGTTATAGATGCCACAGGAAAGCTGGTGCTTCCGGGTGGCATTGACACCAGTGTTCACCTGAACGAGAGCTTCATGAACGCCTGTACAGTGGATGACTTCTACAGCGGCACCAAGGTATTACCAACTTACTATTAAAGTCAGGATGAAGTCAAAATTGACATAATACATGTTATTGGTCTTATTGGGAATTATTTATCAGTGCATGTCATACCGAAGTAAAAAAAAAATCGTTTTCTTGCTCCTCCTCTAAACAACATCATCAAGACCACAATCCATTCAATTCCCAGTGGATAAAATCAAGTCCCACCCTACTTTTGTGGCTCTTAAATATCCTGTTTCACTTGGAAATATGTCACTTTATAGAACTAAAATACTGATTTATGTTGCTTATGCTTGGGTTAAGAATATTGTGATTCCCCACTAAAATAAAATATTATCTCAGCATTATTTCATTATTTTAAATAAGCATTCAGTTTTATTCAGGTTGGGCAATAGATATTGTGGGAATTTGTGGCCATAAATTAATAATTTGTAATTGATAATTTGTGGCCACATTTTATTAATTTGTTACCTAATTTTTATTCAGTTGCATCATGGCTACGATGTACAGAAAGTAAGGGAGAAAATTAATAAGTTGTTGAAACGAATTCTTAATTCATGGCCACAATACGTTGTATTTTCCCCCTGCATGTCATGTGCGGGGCACCGTACGTTGGGTTTTATTTTTTTCATACAGTAGTTCAATCTAATATAAAGAAACGCAGGTTATTGAAATGGCTTCAGGCTTTGTAGTTTTGTCACTTTTAAGATGAAATAACATGTGGTTCCAATTGGGACATATAAAGAGAAAGTAGAAGCAAAAGATCAATTTTTAGACTTTGGACCCCCCACACGTTGAGTGGCCCCCACCATCTGCCAGGGGCCCTTTATCTCACAACAACTCAATAAGTTCTTCTCAAACGTGACTTGTATGTAAGAACTGCTAATAGCACTACTAATAGAGTATTTTTTTTTTTAAATGTGTAAAATGTTTTAAATATTGTTTTGATTTTCCTTTCATTATATGATGTATTTTAGCAGTATAAGTTTTTTCTTATTTTAGATAAGTGATTTCATACAATGTGTGACGTAACATCCATTTAAGGTCACATTAATTTGTTCATGTTTTATAAATACTTTAAAAGCAGAGATGTGCTCGCTTCAGCTGCCCTGCCTAAATAAATCCCATGGGTCACTTAGCAGACACTGAGATGCAAGAGTGAGCAATGAACACTCACAGTCTGCCTCCATCAACCGCAAGGCACGATTCACCATCACAAATACATACACGCTCTTATTCAGAGAGTGCTGCAGGCTCCGAGATGACAAATGAAGAGTTGTTATCGGCACTGTTATTGTTAGCCTTGGCAACACAAGTGGCATTCTCTTCCCCCTCCCCCCCGCTTACCGCCATAAGACTCGCCAGACGCAGAGACAAATGGAGATCAGATTCTGTTTCCATAGATACTGGAGCACTGCTGCAAAGACTGCTGCAAAAGCCTTTCACTCGTGCCATTGTGCTAGAAAACAATGGTGCACAAATACACGCCCCTTCAGTGGATCTGGCTGCCCGGCATGTGTCAGCTTAGAGATACTTTTAAAGAGGACAATTTTTGTGGTTGAATTACTATTTATCATTGTTTTCTTGTATTGAGAAACAGCTTTCTACAAAACTGTGGCATTTGCTAAGTTATTATGAGAAATTAATATTATTATTTTAGAACCCACACTGTCTTTGTTACAGATTTAACAAGGGTGGTTATTATTATTAGTATTATTATTATTAGAACAGCCCTAACAACCACCCAAAACACCCTAACATTGGCCTAGCAATGCCCTGGCAACACCCTAACAACAGGCAGAAAACTTTAAAAACAGCCTTGTAATTCCCTACAAACAATCAGAGCATCCCAGCAACCACCAGAACACGATAGTAATGCCTTAGAAACCACCCAATCACCCTAGCAGCAATCAGACCTTCCAAGCAACCACCATAACAGCCTAACAAACAGCCTTGCAATGCCCTGGCAACCACCAGAAGACCCTAGCAACACCCTAGAAACAATCAGAGCATCCCAGCAGCCACCAGAACAACCTAGTAAAGTTCATAATGCCCTAGAAACCACTAGAACACCCTACTGTAGCAACAATAGCATCCCAGCAACCACCAGAGCACAGTAAAAGCAACCTAACAATTCCCTAGCAACCACCAGATCACCTCTAGCAAAGACCTAGAAACAACCAGTACATCCTAACAACTAGAAGAACAGCCTAGCAATTGCCCATCTATCACCCTAGCAATACCTTAAAAACAGCCTAGCAATTCAACTGCAACAATCAGAGCAACCCAGAACACACTAGTAATGTCTATAATGTCCTAGAAAAAAACAGAACACACTATCAACAATCACAACATCCTAGCAACTACTAGAATAGCTTAGCAATTGCCCATCTATCACCACATCTCCCTAGCAACGAATTAGAAACAATCATAACATCCTAGCAACTCTCTAGCAACCACCCAAAACACTCTAGCGATGCCTTAGGAATAACCAGAACATAATTTAAATGCCTAGCAACCACCCAGAACACCTTAAACCACCCTATCAATTCCTAAGCCACCACCCTAACAACAATCAGAGCATCCTAGCAACCTCCAGAACACCTTACAGTTTAGCAACAAACAAATTATCCTAGGAGTGACCTAACAATCACCAAAACACCCTATCAATGCTTTAATAATTACCAGAAATTCTTTAAATGCCTAAAGAACACCCAAATAGCACCGCTTTGCCTTAGCAACCAGCAGAACACCTTAAATTTCCTAGCAATTAAAGAATTCCCTAGCAATAGCATCATAGCAACCACTAGAACATTAAACAGATTAGCTGTTCCATAGCAACTACTGGATCACCCTAGCAATGACCTAAAAACAATGAGAACACCCTAAAAACCACCAAAACGATGACCTATCAATCACCATAACATCCTAGCAACACTCTAGCAACCACCCACAACACCCTACCAATGCTTTAGTAATGACCAGAACAATCTTTAAATGCCTAGCAATCTCCCGTAGCAACCAGCAGAACACCTTAAATCATCCATATTAGCAATGAACCGATTAGCAATTCCTTAGCAACAACTGGATCACCATAGAAATGACCTAGAAACAATCAGTCAACACGTCAATTTTTTGCTTTTTACGCGTGTCAATTTCGCTTTGGACGTGCGATTCAAAATGTTCAAGCGTCCAACTAGACGCGAATTTTACGCTCTATTCGCGTTTGGTGTAAACGCAGCATAACAGCCACCCAGAAGAGACAAGAGACCATTCAGAATACCTTTTAATACAGTACTTAAATACAAGTATAATTTAACCTTGATTAATGTTTTATGTTACATTTAATTTCATGCAAAGCTTTTGTGAATATCTATTATGTTATGTTGTCGTCGGCCCATTAAACCAAGTGATTGGTATTGATGCTGCCAGTCTGTTGTTTGTTTCTTCCCAGGCTGCTCTGGCTGGAGGCACCACTATGGTGATTGGTCACGTGCTGCCCGAGAAGAATGAATCATTGGTGGATGCTTATGAACAGTGTCGCTCTCATGCTGATGCCAAGGCCTGCTGTGACTACGCTCTTCATGTTGGAGTGACCTGGTGGGGACCAAAGGTAGAGAGTCTGTGTTTGCTGAGTTTGAAACTTTGTATAACGACAGGAACAGGAAAAATGTGCAAAAAGATTTCAATTTACACAACTTTTGGTCTGGTTTCTTCAACATAATTTCAATTATAATAGGAATACACCTCCAACCTTGCCTCTTAATTGCCATTTTTGGGACCCCAGACAAATCAGATCGATTTAATTGGGCACAGAAAGAAATGCTCAAATTCACATCTTTATTGGCCAGACGTCGAATTCTCTTACAGTGGAAATCTCCAAATCCTTGACTTGCAGACTTGCAGATCTTACCAGACTAAGTCCTGTTATATTTCATATTTGTATATGATTTTAAGTAAGCCTGGGGGGGGGGGGGGGGGGGTTCGTTTGGTTATGTCCTTTTCCTTTCTTGTTTTCTGTTATCTGTTTAACCCCCTGAGGTCGGATGACGTGCGGGCGCGTCAACTCGATGTTTACTAAATGTTTCTATTAATATCTCTGCGATTGTGCAGCACACATATATGGTTCTGATTTTGCTGTAATCGCTAGATTCTCAGCTTCAACGTCCTTATTCTCGCGAGATCATACGTGACTCACACAGAGAGCAAGAGGGAAGACAAGATGGTCGTTCACCTTGCGTGATTGGTGGGCTACCTTGCCTGTCTGCATTTTGTGTGAAACCAACCAATAGATGAGGTTGAAATCCCTAAGTACCCTCCCATCTCCTCACAGTGAGGAAAATACCAGCTGACATGGAGAGAGAAGCTTAATATGTAGTAGGAAGTTATTTTAGTCCTATTTTATATATATTTTAGTCCCTCTAACATTTGGTGAAGGTAGAGTCACAGACAAAACTTGTACTAAAAAACGATTTTTCAAAAATGTCACTTTAGACAATTATTATTCATTATCTACTATTTTATTCATATATTACACTACTTTTGTGACCCTAAGACTTTGGGAAACCCATTTCAAAGACCAAAATAATTCATCCACATGAGTAATGGTATGTTTCCACAAGAGATTTGAAGAATTTCAAAAATCGGACTTAAATTTTTCACCTTTTAGAGCCAGATTATCCCTCTCTCTCTCTTTACACAATGCTCTAGGACAAGTGGTGAACTCACCAGTAAGAGAGCTGGGTTTTCTCTGCACATTTTGATATAAAACATATGGGATTATGTTATGTAATTGCCTTTAAAAGGTGAATTTAATAAGATATGTAAAATCGAAGGAAAAAGTGAAAAAATGTCCTTAGACCTCAGAGGGTTAAAATCTAAATTGTAAAAGTTGCCTATTTTATGTAACTCGATTTAGTATTCAATAAAAATATGTTGCAAAAAAAAAAAAAAGTACAGTCCTATTATAACTTTCGTCTTCATTCTGTGACTGATGTCCCTTTTGCATCACAGGTTAGGGCTCAAATGGAGACGCTGGTGCGGGACAAGGGGGTGAACTCCTTTCAGATGTTCATGGCGTATAAGGACGTGTACATGCTGAGGGACAGCGAGTTGTTCCAGGCCCTGCAGAACTGTAAAGACATCGGTGCTGTGGCCCGTGTCCATGCGGAGAATGGAGAGCTGGTTGCTGAGGTATGTACCATAGAAATAAGTTCTGCTCCATAACCCAGTGAGTTGTACATAGGCAGCAACATCACATGATGCCACAAATATCACTCATAATAATCATGGCATAATGCTGTTACAGTGACTTAAAATGCTGTCTAGGTAAGATCATATCCTTCTCCTTGCATAGTCGTGATATATCATGTTATCTCATGTTTTTATTGTATTTATTCACATAAGGGTGCCAGAGAAGCGTTGGATCTAGGTATTAGTGGACCGGAGGGCATTGAGATAAGCAGACCTGAGGAGGTAAAATAAACATTCAAATCCTGTAACTGTGAAATGGTTTTCCTTTAAGAAATTAGTCACGCTGCCTCTTTCTCTCCAGCTCCTTGTTTTTCCCATCTCCATATTGCATTTCCATGGATTATTAATATTTTCAAGCGTCTGTTTATCATTAGGTTTCACTGGTGACATTTGTGTTTTCTCACTTACCTTGGGAATTTTCCATGTACAGCTGGAAGCAGAGGCCGTCCACCGAGCCATCACCATCGCTAACAGAGTGAGTATGATGTACTTTGAGTGTTGATGTATTCAAAATGATGTTGAAATTATTAACATTAAGCATTTTTAATAAATTTCAAATGTAAACTTGAAAAAAAATTTGACAGCTCTTACTAAAACATATAACTATAATGCAATGATGTATGTACCACCATTGAAAAGTTTGGGATTAGACAGTAAAGTAATTTATAATGTTCTATTTTCTGCTGTTCTTTTGAACTTTCTATTCATTAAAGAATCCTGAATAAATTAAGCAGCACGACAGTTTTCAACAGTTATGTTACTTGAGCACCACATCACCAAACCATTTGATTTCTGAAGGATTATGTGACACTGAAGACTGAAGTAATGATGCTGAAAATTCAGCTTTGCCATTATAGGAATAAAATACATTACAAAATGTATTCAAGTAAAAAAAAAACAGTAATTTTAAATTGTAATAATATTTCACAATATTAAATTTTTTTCTGTAGTTTTGATAAAATAAAATCAGCTTTGATGAGCATAAGACTCCTCTCAAAAACAATCAATCTTACTGACCCCCAAACTTTTGAACAATAGTGCACTTGTTATTTCACAGCTAAAGCATACATGTATGTACATACAGTAAATTGTACATGCTGTGTTAAACAGAATGTCTGGATGGCAGCACGATTGACCCAGCATTACTCTGCGACAAAACACACAGTTGAGTTACAGATGAATTGTTTTAAGATCTCTAAATGTGTTCATAATCAATGTTTCTGTTTTTTGTCTCATAGGCCCATTGTCCCATATATCTTGTGAATGTGTCCAGCATGTCAGCAGGGGATGTTTTAGCATCGGCTAAAATGCAGGGTAAGAGCCAGGCAATGATGCCTAGTCCATCTTACTCACAAATCTTTATTTGAACTTCTATACAGCACCTGAATTTTCATAAGTGAATGACATATGGTGACTCTGAAAAAACTCTGAAATGTGAATGGCCGGCAGGGAAAGTGGTGCATGGAGAGACCACCACTGCTCACGCTGTCTTAAATGGGATGCAGTACTACCACCAGGACTGGGCCCATGCAGCTGCTTTCGTCACTGTGCCACCGCTCAGACTTGACCCCAACACACCCAATTACTTGCTCAGCCTTCTGGGAAAGTAAGCGGATTCACTAATTGAGTAGCTTCATTTAGTCATATACCCATGCAGTCACATAAAAAGTCTTTTCGCTGTGATGTAGTGACACTCTGAACGTCTTGACATCGGACCACCGACCCTTCACCACTAAACAGAAGGCGATGGGCAAAGACGACTTCACTAAAATCCCTCACGGCGTTCCCGGGGTGCAGGACCGCATGAGCGTTATGTGGGAGCGGGGAGTGGTAGGTTTCATTTCAAGACGGAAGCTACGCTGCTGACTAGCGTTGTTACAATACCAACATTTCTGTGACCAGTGCTTGTGAAATTTGATTATTTTTATTTTAGTTTTGATGCTGCAACTAAAATTGAATTTCCATTAATGACCTCCATTTATTTGGATAAATATAAACAAATTAACATCAACCAGTGCCTGGTTGCATAATCGGACTAGTATAAGACTAGTATTACAAGTTAGTCATCCACGCAGGTGTATTTTCTAACAGACAGGTCTCGATCACGCAAAAATTATTAAACAGTGCTGCGGCATCCAGGGAGAAGCACTTGAATTTGGCACAGAATTCTCTGTTACAAAACTCACATCTCTGTGATTTAAACTAGTATAAATCCAGATGAAACAGCGCTGACATTCTTAACAATACTAATGTGGAAAACGGGAGAAACATTGTGCCACAACGATCCAGCTAGAAGGCTTTCCAATCCATAAATCACCAGCATTTACCATGGATTTACTATAGTAACACTAACTGTAACCATGGTATTGTGGCGAAATGTGGTGTATTCGTTTTGGATGTTATTATATTAATATAGTCATGTATAATAGATTACAATGTTTTACAGGAATAATAGAATATTACAGTAATATGTTTTAGGCTACTGATTTTCATAACAAATACCCTAGTTCCCTTTCGTCCTGGGAACTCCGACGTGTCGTCGGGGGAGTTCCCTGACGAATTGGGATCACGCTAGGGAGCCAACTGCCTTCGAGAGAATTAAAACGAGCCAATAGACATTGGCATGCAAGGTTTGCATTCCGCGACCCGCCTACCAGCGCGAGTATAAAAGGCGGAAGTAAACATTGCGCAATGCTTTTTGCTTCGGAGCCATTCAGTGTCTCTCTGAGCTGCTGTATTCCGAGGAAATATTGAAAAACGAGTCTTCTTTGGCGAAAGGAATCCTCTGCTGCTGGTGTGACGGCGCTTCAAGTGGCCATCGCTTCCCGTTGCCGGCCGTTTCTCTCTCTCTATTCAAACAAAGAGCTGTTTTAACGGCTGGTATTGGTAACGGTGAGTGCAGCACACGGGCTTGCAGTTTCCCCGCTGTGTCTGCCGCGGTGGTCCCTTTGTGCCTCGGCACATAAAAGAGCATTTCTTTTTGTCTAAAAGAGCAACACGAGTTAAGATCGCGTCCTTTTCAGGATGACGTTTCACTCGTGTGTTTCTGGATGCGATCGTTTCCTGTCCTTATTTGACGGCCACGTTCATTGTTTCACATGCCTAATCAGTGTGTGAGACTACGTTCGTGGGTGGTTCATGTTCTCCCAGGAGTGCATGACCACGTCGGCACGTTGTTCGTCTCCCCTTTCTCGTAAAGGCTTGAGCCGCTCAGCGTGCCGTGTGCCGTCGAGCGCCGGCTGACAGCGCGGGTTGTCACGGCAACCCAGCGCGCGTCATTCGGCGCTCAAGATGCGCGGTCAAGATCAAGACTCATGTGCCTCTATGAGGTGAGTCCCTTTGCTTATTTCCCCGATCTAGTTTCTCTTCTGGTGCACCAGAAGAGGGCTACTTTGGCGAATAACATTGGTGATCTGAGGGTTTCAGTGAGCACGAACCACTCACTCCTCTAGCGCATCGCGAACATGCTGAGACTGTGTTCGTGGGTGGTTTATGCTTTCTTATGAGAGCATGACCACGTCGGCACGTTGTTCTGAGTCGTTCACGGGCCCCAGCGCTCAGATGGCAGTGAGGGCTACGGCCTTGTCACTCTCGTCTCTCGCTGGGTGAGGGGAAACCAGGACTCGATGCCCCCGGGCCTTGTTCCTCGTTTCCCCTCACGGTCGAGACTGGCAGTATAATAAGACCAGTTTCCTCCGTCCGAGAGGGTCAGAATGCCAGTGCGTGCCGACCCCCTAGCTGCACCACTCCCGTTCCCCTCTCCCCAGCTTGCAGATAGCAGTGACGTAGCCTCGGCTGCGTCGCTCCGGTCTGCAGCTGGGCCCGGAGGCGCAGAGACCAGGACACGAGGAGTCAGGGCCTCGTTCTTCGTCTCTCCCCCTCCCTTCGCCACCGGGCAGCCCGCAGCAGAATGCCCACGGGCCTTCTCTGTCGTCTGCCCTCAGGTGGAAGCAGGTTGGTGTCAAGTTAAAACGCCCAGACCCCGCTCTTGGTCGCTACAGTGCCACCAGGGCCAGGTCCCTGCCTTCCACCTCGCTGCCCCTCCGCGGGTACGCCGGTGGTTCGGGTGGGTTTGTTGAGACCGTATCTGGAAGCCTGGCTAAAAAACGCTTCCGGGTCCGTCCCGATGGCTCATCCGCACCGTCCGGTTCGGCTATGCAATTCAGTGTGCACGCCGGCCTCCCAAGTTCAGGGGCGTCCACTTCACCCGTGTGCGGTCGGTGGACGCCCCTGTCTTGAGGAAAGAGATCGATGTCCTGCTGGCGAAGGACGTGATCGAGCCGGTCCCTCCTGCCGAGATGAGGTCTGGGTTTTACAGCCCCTACTTCATTGTACCCAAGAAAGGCGGTGGGTTACGGCCAATCCTGGACCTGCGGGTTTTGAATCGGGCCCTGCACAAACTCCCGTTCAAAATGCTTACGCAGAAGCGCATTTTCGAGTGCATCCGTCCCCAGGATTGGTTTGCAGCGATCGACCTGAAGGACGCGTACTTTCACGTCTCGATTCTCCCTCGACACAGACCGTTTCTTCGGTCTGCTTTCAAGGGTCGAGCGTATCAGTACAAGGTCCTACCCTTCGGGCTGGCCCTGTCGCCTCGTGTCTTCACGGAAGTCGCGGAGGCGGCCATTGTTCCCATGAGAGAACAAGGCGTTCGCATTCTCAACTATCTCGACGACTGGCTCATTCTAGCCCACTCGCGAGATGTGTTGTGCGATCACAGGGACATGGTGCTTCGGCACCTCAGCCAGTTGGGGCTTCAGGTCAACTGGGACAAGAGCAAACTCTGCCCCATGCAGAGGATCTCTTATCTCGGTATGGAGCTGGACTCGGTCGCCCAGACTGCGTGCCTCACGGAGGAACGCGTCCAGTCAGTGCTCACCTGCCTCAGGTCTTTTCGAGGCAGGACAGCGGTTCCACTGAAACAATTTCAGAGGCTCCTGGGGCATATGGCAGCCGCAGCCGCAGTAACGCCGCTCGGCCTGTTACATATGAGACCGCTTCAGCGCTGGCTTCACGATCGAGTCCCGAGGTGGGCGTGGCGCAGCGGCACGTTCCGGGTCAAAGTGACCCCGCACTGTCGCCAAACCTTCTCCCCGTGGTCAGATCCTGCGTTTCTACGGGCCGGAGTGCCCCTAGTCCAGGTTCCCAGGCATGCTGTGGTTTTCACAGATGCCTCTGCCACCGGGTGGGGGGCCACGTACAAAGGGCATGCAGTTTCAGGTCTGTGGACGGGGCCTCAACTGCATTGGCACATCAACTGCCTAGAGTTGCAAGCAGTACGTCTAGCCCTGCGTCGCCTCAAGGGGTTTCTCAGACACAGGCACGTACTGGTCCGTACGGACAGCACTGCGACCGTTGCGTACATCAACCATCAAGGTGGTCTACGCTCCCGTCGCATGTCGCGACTCGCCTCCCACCTCCTCCTATGGAGTCAGAAGCATCTGAGGTCGCTTCGTGCCGTTCACATTCCAGGGGAGCTCAACCGTGTGGCAGACAAGCTCTCACGGTTGCCTCCCCTGCCAGGAGAATGGCGACTCCATCCCCAGGCGGTCCAGCTGGTTTGGAGTGTCTTTGGAGCCGCACAGGTAGATCTGTTTGCGTCTCCAGACACGACCCATTGCCAGTGGTTTTTCTCCCTGACCGAGGGAACCCTCGGCACGGATGCCCTGGCTCACAGCTGGCCCCGGGACCTACGCAAGTATGCGTTTTCCCCAGTGAGCCTTCTTGCACAGACACTGTGCAAGGTCAGGGAGGACGAGGAGCAGGTCCTTCTAGTGGCGCCGTATTGGCCCACCAGGACTTGGTTCACGGAACTCATGCTCCTCGCGACAGCCCCTCCTTGGCCGATTCCTCTGAGGAAGGACCTTCTTTCTCAGAGACGGGGCACTCTATGGCACCCGCGTCCAGACCTCTGGAAACTCCATGTCTGGTCTCTGGACGGGACGCCCAGAGGTTAGCCCACTGGTTAGTGGATGCTATCACCCGAGCGTATGAATCTCTGGGTGAGCCTTGTCCTCCCAGGTTGCGTGCCCACTCTACTAGAGGTGTTGCCGCTTCCTGGGCTTTGGCTCAAGGCGCCTCGCTGACAGACATCTGTAGAGCTGCGGGCTGGGCGACACCGAACACGTTCGCTAGGTTCTATAGCCTTCGTGTGGAACCTGTTTCCTCCCGAGTTCTGGCTACGGCCAGTGGGTCGAGGGAATAGGTTGTGTCGGCTTGCCACGCCACTCCGTGCCTCGGCCGGATACGTGCGTCTTTTTGCTCCGTTGGCGCCCTACGTCGGTGAGCCTCATGAGTTCCTCCTTCACCCCTCGGTGCTGGGCGCGGCGGACCGCCCGGCGCCAGGTCTGCTACCTCTAGTAAGGAGTTGTTAGTAGACTGGGTGCCCCAGTGGTCTCTACTGTGACCCATGATTCCATGTGCAGTTCAGCCATGTCTTCCTCTTGACGGACTCGTTCGTCGTCCCCTTGAGTACGCTCCCACTTCCCTTGGATTGGGACTACCTCTGGGACTGCCATATGTTTCACTATTCCTTCGGGCTAGTACATATGTGTATTCCTGGCCTTCCTCAGTCAGGCTAGGGCTTCCGCAGCGTTCCCTCCTCTCTTGAGGGAACGCTTTCCCAGTGTTATCCAATGCTCCACTGTGCGGGTCTTGCGGAACAGCAGTGTGGTTCCCGTGCTAGCTCCCGCAACTTATTTCAAGAAACTGCTGCAGGGTAGCTTAGCCGGGCGCTGGAAGGGGCCAGCACCATGGCGTTTTATTAGGGATCCCAATTCGTCAGGGAACTCCCCCGACGACACGTCGGAGTTCCCAGGACGAAAGGGAACGTCTCGGTTACATATGTAACCCTCGTTCCCTGAGTACAGGGAACGGAGACGTGTCGTCCCTTCGCCATGTTGCTGTACCTTCGCGAGGACTGGACACTGTTCGGCTCCTCAGCGAAAAGCATTGCGCAATGTTTACTTCCGCCTTTTATACCCGCGCTGGTAGGCGGGTCGCGGAATGCAAACCTTGCATGCCAATGTCTATTGGCTCGTTTTAATTCTCTCGAAGGCAGTTGGCTCCCTAGCGTGATCCCAATTCGTCAGGGAACTCCCCCGACGACACGTCTCCGTTCCCTGTACTCAGGGAACGAGGGTTACATACGTAACCGAGACGTTTTATAACTAAACTTTATGACTTTTTATAGTCAAATTGATGAGCCATGCATGGTTTTACTTGTGGTTACCTTGATCTACTAATGCATGATATATGGAAGAACAATGGTGAATTTTAATGATCAAAGTAAAGTAAAAAATCAAAGGATGTAAGAGACATTTTGTGTAACTAAAAGTTAGTTAGTCATATCAAAGAGTAATTAATAATTGAATGATTAAATGTTTAATAAATTTTGATTAAAAATTAATTTATGACAATTTTATAATTAAGTGAATTATTACTTATCTTACGAAATAACTGTTCGTTAAAGTTGACTGAGAATTATCATAAACCCATTCCTTCATGGTTGTGGGCAATATTAGTCAAAAATGTATGCATGAATGAATACTTCGGAAATAGTAGACCACGATGTGCCATTTCTATAATACTTGAACTACTGGGATAGTACTTACGAGACAACCTAGGATTCTTAAAATCAGTCTTAAATGAGGCAGATAAAGTGGGTGAAAGTTATGTAACAATTAAAATTCATGATATTCATTAATATTCACACTTAGTATGCTGGAAGTGTAGCTCATGAATATTAGTTACTGTACATTGTGACTTTCTGTGATGGCAAAGCTGAATTTTCAGCATCATTACTCCAGTCTTCAGTTTCACATGATCTTTCTGAAATCATTCTTATATGCTCAAGTAAGAACAGCATTTATTTAAAATATGAATCTTTTGTAATATAAATTTAATTTTATCAATTTAATGCATCTTTGCTGAATAAAAGTATTAATTTCTTTTTGACGTAAAAAAACTTTTGAGCGATAGTGTATACAAATAATATATAAATTATATAACAATATTATATATATGTTGATATAAAAATAAAATAATTCATATTATAGACAGTTATGGAGAAGACAGAAAATGACAGATGCATCAAAGTTTAAAATAAACCTTTTTTTTTTTTTTAGCTCATTCTATCTTTCTTTCTTAATAGGTTGGAGGCAAGATGGATGAGAACCGTTTTGTTGCTGTCACAAGCTCCAATGCTGCAAAGATCTACAACCTTTACCCTAGGAAGGGCAGGATCATCCCTGGAGCTGATGCGGATGTGGTAGTCTGGGACCCTGAATCAACAAGGTATGCAGAATTATGAATTGAATTCAAATCAGCTGAGATCATCCCAGTAACATTTAATTTACCATTCTATATCATATAGCATTCATTGTATAATGAAAGTACACTTATTTTTTACATGTAGGACCATCTCTGTGACCACTCAGTGTCAGGGTGGTGATGTAAATCTGTACGAGAACCTACGCTGTCACGGCGTGCCCCTGGTAACCATCAGCCGTGGTCGCGTGGTCTATGAAAATGGCATCTTCACTTGTGCTGAGGGCTCAGGAAAGTTCTACCCTCTCCGAACCTTTCCAGACTACCTGTACAAGAAAATGGTGCAGCGGGAGAAGGTACTGTACTCAAAACACAAATATGTTTTTATGACAGTGTATTGCAGTGCCTCGACTGAGTGTGTTTGTGACCCTCTACCCTCAGTGTCAAGCACTGAAGGGTGTGGAGCGCACCCCGTACACTGGAGATGTAGCGGCAGTGCAAAACTCTGGGAAGAAGGAACTGGGCCCTGCAGATGGAGACATGAATCCACGACCCTGCACGCGCCACGGGGGAATGAGAGACCTACATGAGTCCAGCTTTAGTTTTTCTGGTACAGTAGTCTGCATTAAACCATACTGAATAGTGGAAGAGCCTCTTCTCAATATTATTAACTCATCTTTATCTTTAGGTCATGTTCCAAGAACGTTCAAGCTGGCAGTTATAAAACCTCTTATTAAGAAACCACAATTAGATCCAAATAACCTAGCATCTTCCCACCACCCACCCACCAACCACCCACTTCATCTCAAAAACATGGATTCTTTCCCTCGTTTCAAAACTGGACTAAAAACTTTTCTGTTTAAACAAGCCTATTCGTTGTAGCACCCATTCATCTGCAATTTTACTTGATCTTAAATTGATTTTAATCAACTTTTGGTATAACTTTGTTATTTGTTTATTGTATTAATGTTCATGTATGCCTGTACGTTGACCTTGAGCGTCAGAAAGGCGCCTTTTTAAATAAAATGTATTATTATTATTATTATAGCAAATTACAGACCCATTTTGAATCTTCCATTTATGTCAAAAATATTAGAAAAAGTTGTGTCCGCTCAACTCGGCTCTTTCTTGCAAGAAAACGACATCTATGAAAAGTTTCAGTCTGGATTCAGGCCACATCATAGCACTGAAACTGCGCTTGTTAGAATCACAAATGATTTACTTTTAGCTTCGGACCAAGGCTGTATCTCAGTACTAGTTTTACTTGATCTTAGTGCTGCGTTCGATACTATTGATCACACAATACTCTTAGATCGACTACAAAATTACACTGGTGTTCAAGGACAAGCATTAAGCTGGTTCAGGTCATACTTATCTGACCGCTACCATTTCGTCTACTTAAATGGAGAAAAATCGATTATAACTTCGGCGAAATATGGAGTGCCGCAGGGATCTGTGTTAGGCCCTTTATTATTCTCAATATATATGCTGCCACTTGGTAATATTCTAAGGAAACATGGAATTAGTTTCCATTGTTATGCTGATGACACTCAAATATATATTTCATCACGGCCAGATGAATACGCTAAATTATCCAAATTGACAGATTGTGTTAAAGATATAAAAGATTGGATGACGCGTAATTTTCCTTTATTAAATCCAGACAAGACAGAGGTAATACTTCTCGGTTCTAAACACCGTCCACAAAACCTTTCACAGCACGACTTTAACATAGTAGGATGCCCTGTTACTTTATCCGCTACAGTAAAAGACCTGGGTGTTACATTAGACTGCAACCTGTCTTTTGAAAAGCATATTTCATATGTTACAAAAACTGCCTTTTTCCACCTTAGAAACATTGCTAAGCTACGTAATATGCTATCAGTCTCTGATGCAGAAAAGTTAGTTCATGCATTCATGACCTCGAGACTAGATTACTGTAATGCTTTATTAGCTGGTTGTCCTGCATCTTCAATAAACAAGCTACAGTTAGTCCAAAATGCAGCCGCTAGAGTTCTTACTAGATCAAGAAAATATGATCATATAACACCGATTTTATCATCACTTCATTGGTTACCTATAAAGTTCCGTATTAAATACAAGGTATTGCTTTTGACTTACAAAGCTCTAAATGGTTTAGCTCCAGTCTATCTATCGCCTTACAATCCATCGCGCTCTTTAAGATCACTAAATTCGTGGCTTCTGGTCATTCCTAGGATATCCAGATCCACCAAAGGAGGCAGAGCATTTTCACATTTAGCTCCGAAGCTCTGGAATAGCCTTTCTGATATTGTTCGTAGCTCAGACTCGCTCTCCCAGTTAAAAACTAGACTGAAGACGCATCTATTTAGCCAGGCATTCATATAAATTTTTTATCTTACAGTTACTGTAAATTCGGCCTCTAGTTCATAAACGCCAGAGGAGAACTGGCCCCCGACTGAGCCTGGGTTCTCCCAAGTTTTTTTTTTCTCCATTGGGTCATCTGATGGGGTGTTAGGACACCATTAGGTCACTGGATGGAGTTTTTCGGTTCCTTGCCACTGTTGCCTTTGGCTTGCTCAGTTGGGGATATTCAAATTAATTAACCAATCATACCATTGATCAGCTCTACCAAACTTGGATGTCTTTTTTCCAGTAATAAACAAACATTGTTAAGTTGTTTTGATTGATACTGTGAAGCAGCTTTGATACAATCTGTATTGTGAAAAGCGCTATATAAATATATTTGACTTGACTTGACTTGAAGAATTTAGGGGTAAATCTCTCAAAGAAATGTCACACTTCAAACCAAAATTAGTATATTGCATAAAGAAAAAGAAGCCTATTTTTAATTTGTGTGACATTTTTGTCAGAAAATGTTTGTTTTTTTTGTTTTGTTTTTTGCTTTTGGCAGTTACCATTTGATCTCACACAAACACACACACAGAAATCATGGACATGATTCAAAAAGATTAAATGGTCCTGAAAAAAAGTCACACTTGTACTCCTCACGGTCAAAAATGACAGCATTGGAAACAGATGGGAAACAAATTTCATCTAGTGGAAACGTACTGCACTCAAACAATCTTACTGAAAGCTCATTTTTGAAGATATAAACCTCAGATTTGGAACATAAACTTGTTCAGATTTATGTTTAGCTTTGATTTTCTCGCAGTTTTAGAGTAAAACATGTTTTATATATACATTACTGTGCAAAAAATCTTAGGCACATTAGTATTTTCACCAAAAGGAAAATGGTTTTAATCCAGTTATTTATATCTTTTACTGCAGTGTCAGTAGAAAATATCAGTTTACATTTCCAAACATTCCTTTTGTCATTAATTGTAATAATCCGGTGATATTTTTGTTATCACAAGGAGTCTGACATCTACTGGTATGATCTGATCTCACCATCATCGAGTCTGTCTGGGCATTGAGATAGACTAAATCCAGAAGAACTGTGGCAACGTCTCCAAGACTACAGTACTGACTAAAGCTACAGTACTGTGAAATGTTTTTGGTATTTGTGTAAAAATGCTGTAAAGTGAGGATGCTTTCAAAATGAATGTCATAAATTGATTTTATGTATCAGTTAACTTCTATTAACTAAATCAAATCAATGTTTGGTGTGACCACCCTTTGCGTTTAAAGCAGCTTTTGTCCAGGTACACTTGCACAGTTTTTCAGGCAGCTTTGCTGGAAGGTTTCTTCAAGTGTGTTGGAGACGTTGCCACAGTTCTTCTGGATTTAGTCTGTCTGAAAAATCTCATTGGATTATTACAATTAATGGCAAAATTAATGTTTGGAAATGTAAACTGATATTTCCTACTGACACACCGCAGCAAAATATATAAATAACTGGATTAAAAACGTGCTTAAGACTTTTGCATAGTACTGTATATTTCATAAAAAAAATGATATTATTTTGGAGCATTTTTCATAACAATAAACTTTAACTTCTACAGATTTTGTTAAGTTCACTTTTTTTTTGTTTAAGTTGGAAATTTCATTTTCAGGTCTATGCTCAAAAAGCGGTTAACCTGTAATAAATGGATTATAACTACTAAATATTTAGTACCATAAAATCCCCTAAAGATACAAAATATTAAAAAAAATTTTAAAGAACTAAAATATAGTATGTGCACTTAATTGAAGAAGAAAAAAAATCTGTAATTTTTAACTGCAACGTAAGCACCAGAGGGTTAAGGTTCCTAATTAAAATATTTTTAATTGACAATATAATTGATATTTTCCCCAAATGTCTTAATATTTTAATATGACAAATGTCATTCTACATTTTTTATAGGTGCCCAAATTGATGATAATGTTCCAAAGAGAGCTTCTGCACGGATTCTGGCTCCACCCGGTGGCCGTTCTAGTGGAATCTGGTAACATTTTGGATCAACACTTACAGAAGTCTGAAACTAAACACCTACATTTTTGACAACCTCACATCTGATGAACATTATTTAATTTGAATCACTTGCACCTAAACTCCAGTGTTTTTATAAATATGTGTGTACGAGGGGGGAAAAAACGATATATTTGTGTGGAAATTGGGAAAACAAGGTATACGTTGGAAATGCTTGTGTGAGAGTTGTGATACAAAGTGTTACAGGGTGTTTTCTTCATATTCAGTCAAATGAATTAGTGAGGGTTGTGTTCAAATACAACACTGTTGTAGTGCTAAATAAATTACAGACCCTAACAGTTTTTGTTACTGCATATACAGTACGTTTTACATATGTTGACGTTTGAACCATTTTTAAGATAGAAACTGGAAATTTGTTAAAGAATGGGAACATTATTAGTTTGTCTAGTTGGTCATGGCTTGAAAATGTGAACCATTGTAAAGTTATTTAATATTTTACCTGTTTTAATGTGTTGGCGGATGACTATACATTTACCTCAGTGTTTATCTCTTGAGTTACACTTGTGTACATTAGCATTCTGCCTCTCTACACTCACAACTCTTACAGTGACAATTTCTGACAGCGGGTACAGTTACAAAACATTTTTGCTTTGTTTTGAGGTGTTAATATTTGTTCTCACTTATTTGACATACTGATCATTCAAAGGCAATTACAAGATATTGTTTCTGCCATGACACAGGCCACTTGTATTGCTTAAGCATTTAAAAAAGTAATTTATATGAAACATCTTTAATTTTCTTAATGTCGTTTATAAGCACACGTACCTGACCTCCTAAAAATGTGAATTAAGAATAACATTGTTTACTTTGTTACATATCAAAATTAGTTGTGTAACCAATCCAAAACTTTATTGATTTTTCATTTTTAACTGACCTGATTTTTTTCTCTCAATCCATTCAGTCTACATTCCCCTTTTACTGTTATGAATTATTCTTCATAACAAATGCCAAAATTTTGCAGTATATCTTTGTTTATTCTAGAATGAACTGTTCGCTGAACGTAATGACAGAGTAATTCATCGGTTGTTCACTGAACATTAACACTGTGTATTAGTGACTATTGATCTGCATGGTCCACAGCTCGTCAGAAAAATTCAGCTTCACTTCTGATCAATAAGCTCCACAACCACTACCCAACCCTAGTTAAAAGACAGCAGACAGCTTACTGATGCACGTGCTCTTTTTCTACATGTATGTCTAACTAAGCACTTCCGTAGAGACCATTTGAAACACAGTAACTTTAGCTGTACAACTGTACAACTCTAGTGACACAAGCAGTAGAATGGCAAGAACATTTCTGTTGGTGCTAAATATTCATGTTTTTTATTCTGAATTTTCAGTATGCTTTTCAATTTTTTTTATATGAGCTGTGTATACACTACAGTTTTATTACGTATTAATGTAATGTGGATCTCATGAAAAAGTGCAAATAAACCCCATTCAACCTCATGTCCACATGTATTATTGAATAGAATTAAACATTGAATATGCATATACAATACCGGTCAAAAGTTTGGAAACATTACTATTTTTAATGTTTTTGAAAGAAGTCTCTTATGCTCATCAAGGCTGCATTTATTTGATCAATAATACAGAAAAACAGTAATGTTGTGAAATATTATTACAATGTAAAATAATGGTTTTCTATTTGAATATACTTTAAAATATAATTTATTTCTGTGATGCAAAGCTGAATTTTCAGCATCATTACTCCAGTCTTCAGTGTCACATGATCATTATAATATGCTGATTTGATACTGTTATTATCAGTGTTAAAAAACAGTTGTGCTGCTTAATATTATCTTTTTTTTGGAACCTGTGATAATTATTTTTCAGGATTCATTGATGAATAAAAAGTTAAAAAGTCTTTACTATTACTTTTTTATCAATTTAACACATCCTTGCTTATTAAAGGATTAATTTCCTCAAAAAAACGAAAGAAAGAAATACTGACCCCAAACGTTTGAACTGTAAGTGTATATTGTTATAAGAGAGTTCTACTTTAAAAAAATGCTGTTCTTTTTTAACTTTATTCATAAAAGGATCATAGATTATAAAAAAATATTAAGCAGCAGAACTATTTCCAACATTGATAATAAAGCATCATATTAGAATGATTTCTGAAGGATCATGTGACACCGAATACTGGAGTAATTATTCAGAAAATTCAGCTTTGCATCAAATAAATAAATTACATTTTAAAGTATAATAAAATAGAAAATCATTGTTTTAAATTGTAATATTTCCCAATATTACGTTTTTTTCTCTGTATTTTTTATCATAGGCTTGATGAGCATAAGAGACTTCTTTCAAAAACACTAAAAATAATGTTTCCAAACTTTTAACTGGTACTGTAACTGTACACGCATATAATTTTTAATAAACACACTTTATACTTACATTATTAAATAACTTTTAATTCATAAGTAATTAACAAACAGTATAAGGTGGATACACTTTATTTTAAGATGTCTTCGTTACACTGTAATTATACATTTAAGTACTGAGTATTAAGTAACTACATGTACTTTACTATGATTAGGGTTTGCATGTAGGCCTAATTATGCGTAAAGTTGACTACGTGTATCAAATGTAACAATAACACTGTAAAATAGTGTTACCTATAAGGCTTATATATCAATGGGGGATTTCCTAATTATATTCACCTAATTAGAGCAAACTGTGTTCCTTAGAACTAACTTGCTGTTACTCTGAATGTTTCATGAAAGACTTGAGTCTATGATGAAGGGGCGGGGCGCATGCGCAATGAGGGCCAGTGTGTTGCAGGAGAGCGTGGCGCTATCATGCGCTGTCCGTAACTAGGCAGCAACGCCGCATAATATCTGGCAACCCAACCACAGCAGCAGCGGATTGCCTTCTGCCAGTGTAATATCAAGATTGGAAAGGACGCAGGCAAAATACAGTGAGTAGAATATTGTTAAGATGTAATAATTAATCGGAATTCTTCCTAATGTGTGACATTAAATATGCGCCTTTTGTCTGTGTATTATGCGTTTATGTCTCGCGCGTCTTGTCTAGTGTTGCTCGTGTAACGTTACGGCGGGGCCTGCAGAGAAACTGTCACAATAATGGACCGTTTGTTCATTACATATCACTGCACTCTAGTGTGCGGTTTTTAATAGAGCAAAACGCACAAAATATGTACACAAAAACAAAAAGAGCCATATCAGTAATAAACAGTACGCGTTATTATAGGGCCTGTGTAGAGACAGTAATATAGTTTAAAATATCGTTTGCTGCAAAAGATAAATAAGCATGAAACTAAATTATTTGTTTGTAACAAATACGAATATTATAATGTATAAGACATATGACAGTCATATGACAGTAAAACGCGTACGAGACAGTTTAAAATGTATGCAGCTGAATATAAAATAAGCCTGTCTCCTGTCAATCAATCACGGCTTCATTTCTTCATATTTAAGGTCAGACTCCTGACCAACCTAATGCAATACATAGGCCTGTAATTTACACACCTTAACATGTTAATTTAGAAAATGGCCTTTATTGGTGTTGTCAATAATAATATTAAAGCTTTTTTTGCCTTTCACGTATTTGGGGGCGTGAGAAAATGCAAACAAACAAACATACAAAAAAAAAATCCTATAACTTAAAAATAGCTACATAAATCAGAGATGATCTTGGAATGTTCTGGAATGTTACAAAACAAAAGGACTGGCCCAGCTTATTTATTGTTAATTTAAATTGTTATATTATAAAATGATAAATATCCCTAAAACCAGCTATTCTCTTGACTATAACTTCATATAGAATATTATAAATAATACTACATAAGTTATAGTATGTAATACAAATGTATCTTTTAAAGTGACATTACTATTATGTACTGACTGAAAAAAAAAGAGGTTAATAAAAATGCTTTATGAATTTTCAAAGTTTTACCTCTAATTTTTGTCAACACAGTCAGATATACAGTTTATGAAAAGGTAATATCATATTAATATTTTCTGTCATAGTCATAATGTCAACTCACAAATTGTAAAGATTGTCAAATTGATTTTTAAAACATATACATTAAAAAGTGGTTTATGATACATTTGGGTATATTTTTCATATTATTTTTCATATGGGTTAAGCTCTGCCAAAAAAAATATTCATTTGTTTTGGAAGAAAAAACTAAAATATGACTGACAGAGTTGACTGGTACACTACATTTAGAAATAATTAGGTATACCCTAAAAGACAAGATTTTGTTGGCAAAGTTTGGTCCCCTTTTATTTCTTTTCTGCAAGCGTGTGATTAATATGTTTATCATGCCTCATTGCCTGCTTTTACCATTGGATAGCACTTTTAGTTTGAGTTTTTGGGTGGGGGTTGGATGTGTTTTCTGTTTGGTTAATACATGTAGTAGTTTTTTTTTCCTTCTATTTTTCTGTCCAATTATTACCTTTATGTTTGCTTACCATTACCATATTTGTTTGCATTTAAAGAAAAAAAGTGTAGTTACAAATGATCTTCTGCTGAAATACCAAATATAAACATTTAAGCACAAAAGTTTTATTGCATTTGATACGATAGTCAACAACACTATATTTTATATTGTGCTGACATTTCAAAACATGGAGCTGAAATCATAGTTTTGTAGGTTATGTTGTCCCAGTTCTTAAGAATCAGAGCTTTAGAAACGTCATGCTGTGTGTGAAATACACACATATTGTTTCTCTGTAGATGTGTGTGTGTTTTCTGCATGCTGAAGGTTTACAGATGTCATTTCCATCATGCAATGTAATGCAGGACGCAGCAGATGTGCATGGTTAAACATCTCAGAAACACTTTAATCTGGATGGATTATTTTTGGATGATTGAAAAACTTATTGTGTGATTGCAGTTTGACTACTGAAGAACTGAATATCACTTCTGATTACCCATATGCAAACACATTGATACATATCCAAAGCATTTGCCTTTACATGCTATGCTATGAAATTAATGTTAAATATATATATACTATAATTTCAGGATATAAAATATAAACTTGAAATGATGAAAATTAAAATATTTTAAATTATACACTGTTACAGATGCTCTAAGAGTATTAAAATAACATGCATGTAGGTCCATAGTGACTTTGTTCCTATTGTTTTTCTTTGCAGGAGATGGCAGTGAATGTATACTCCACGTCAGTAACCATCGAGAACCTGAGCCGACATGACATGTTGGCATGGGTGAACGATTCGATTCAGCTCACCTACACCAAAATCGAACAATTAAGTTCAGGTGGGTCATACATAGTGTTTTTGTCTTTTATGTCATGAATGCTGCCCTAGTGTACTCTTATTCGTGCTTTTACTTTGCTTTTGATCATATTAAGAGATCACATATGTTCAGTGTTTTCATCTCTACCTGTGTAATCAGTCAAATGTACCTCAAAATGTACAAAAGTTATTTACTCGGAGAGAAGGAGGATATGGGTTGAGAGGACAATTAAATTTCAGACTACCATTGGTACATACAGTAGTAGGAAGAAAAGTTTTTGTGTTTCAATACAAGGGGTGAAATTGTGGCACAACTTAATTAAGGAATGTCCAAATATAAAACAATTCAGGAAAAGATGATTTTTGAACGTTATAAAAATGAAGAAAAATGAGTTGGTTAAGCTAGAAATTTTTGTTGCTAGAATATTGTGTAAATGTATGATGAAATATGAGTTTGTGTTTAAAAAAAAAAAAAAAAAAAAGTGGATAATACCAATGGAAGTAAACTAATTTATCAAGAGTTTGAAAGAAGGGGTGGGAATCAATAAGTGTTAAACTTCATCCCACTCCTTTTCAAGCAGAGGTGAATTTTTATTTGTTTGATTATCAGTGTACTTTTGATTATTGTATTATGTGGTACATAATTGTACACTTTTTCATTGTATGCTTGAAATAAAAAAATAAATAAAAAATAAAAGCATTGACTTTGCACTCTTTGTCACTCGAGTTGACACAAATCAAATATGTTGATCAAATAATCTTTTTATCATGCTTTGAATGAGCTCTATTGACCTCTCTTTTGCTGTTTGTCCTCAGGGGCGGCTTATTGTCAGTTCATGGACATGTTGTTCCCAGGGTGTATTCTTTTGAAGAAAGTGAAATTTCAAGCAAAACTGGAACACGAGTTTATACACAACTTCAAAGTACTCCAGGCAGCTTTCAAGAGGATGAACGTCGATAAAGTTAGTGGGTTTTGCACATTTGCTTTTATATACATCTCATATTCTAAAAACCAAGTTATCTTTACTCAAATATAAAATGTAAATGAAAGCTCATTTGAGCTCATTTATTAAAACAATATCAGCTACAATGACAGTTGATTAAACAAAGGCAAGACATGTTTATTTATATATTACACATTTTATACGAAATAGAAACTCAAAATGTTTGGCATAATATCACATAAGGTACATGAGAAGTAAAAAAAATTGATTTAAAATGTATTTAAACAAAAAGAAAGCCAAAACAGAAATAAAGACGATTAAAAAAATGACATTCAGCATTTTTGCTTGTAATTCAAAAATTATAAAAAATGTTTTTAAACAAAAAGCATCCTGTAGGTATGCAAATGAAAGTTTATTGTGTGATTATTAAATGGGCCAATTAGTGCCCGCTTTCACAGACAAGACTTGAAAATTAACACACTAAATGAATGATAAATGAAAATTATCCAATAAATTATCCAATAAATGAAAATTATGTCATAATTTACTCACTCTCAAGCCATCCTATGTGAATATGACTTTCTTCTTTCAGCCAACACAATCGGAGTTATTTAAAAAAATATCCTGGCTCTTCCAAGCTTTATAATGGGAGTGAATAGTAATTGAGATTTTGATGCCCAAAAAGCCATTCCTTTACCATAGTAATATTTATGAGCAAGCCCTTCACCTTAGTATTTTTAAAATACAGACATCTCTAATAAAAAATGAGAAGTAACTTTCATCAATACCATGAACATTAAGCCACTTAGTTAAAATAGTTATTAAAATTAAAATTAGTTCTACAAGTTTGGCTGATAATATGTGATATGCATTGTATGATGTTTGTTAACTAATGGCAATAATAGTGATAAATGTATATTTTTGTTTATCAGATGTTCATAAGGTGATCAGTCAGGTCTGCTGGTGTTTGGTGCCGCTTGTCAGGTTATCTGAAAATATTACTGAAACAAGTGAAGGTTTCTAATATTTCATTTCATGTATCAAATATATCAGAAATTGCTAGGATGGGAGAAAATGATAAAAAATTACACCTCTAGATTACAGCACAGTATAATATTGATCTAATGATTTTTTTTTTTTTTTTTTTTTTTTTTTTTGTTATCCAGATAATTCCTGTGGAAAGATTAGTGAAAGGAAAATTCCAGGACAACTTTGAATTTGTCCAGTGGTTTAAAAAATTCTTCGATGCCAACTATGACGGAAAAGAGTATGATCCCCTTCAAGCTAGACAGGGCCAAGATATGGCACCTCCACCAAATCCAGGTGAACACTTTTCCTACAAACCCAAGAGCACTGGTCCCTCAGGTAATATCCGGATTCTGTCGCCCCTTTTTCTGCATTGATTGCTGAGCTTCTAGTGATTGACAGCGTGCTCTGCAAAGCAGCTGGTTGTGCACGGGCCTCAGAATGATTTACTCCATGCCCACGCTTTCATTAATGAGAAAACCAGGAATTCAGTATTAAAAAAGCTCTGTGTTACTGCATAAAAAACTGCCTTCTTAATATCAGTACTAACAAAAAGTTGTCCAAAATCAGTTCCTTAGTGTTCTCTCATGTGCTGTCCTGAAAGGGTCATTGCTTGCCTAGGCCGCGTGTCCACCAAAGCGTTTTTAGCTGAAAACACTCGACGCTCTGCTGAAAACGCCTAGCTATGGGCGCTTGAGAGCGTTTTGGCAGCGCAGCATTTTTTTTTTTTTTTTTTTTTGGTTGAGACACTTTGCTTGTTATGATACGGAATATCCACGAAAGTGTTACTAGTATCTCATTTCACACATATTTTGTTTCTGCGTTGATTCTATATTAAAATGGCGATACAATGTAACGTATTTTCTCTAGCTCTTGTTTTAAATTATTTTGTTCCGTTATAGAGTGCCGAAGTTATGACGTCACTTTGTAGGAAAACTCGGAAGTTAGCGGTGCATGGTTTCCCTCGATCGAAAAGCTATGCATTTTCCCCATAGACTTTTGGAAAATCGCAAAAAATAAGATCTGTGTTCAACAAAGAGTTGTGACCCTTACACATTTTGTCTATCAAGATAATCTTTACAAGTTTATCCAAAATGTATACATTTTGAAACCTATATAAAGTTTAAAAAACCACAAGCAGGTTATAACTGGTGTGTTTTATGTCATAGATCAAAACGTGAAAATATTTAGAGGCTTTGTTAACCACAGACCTTATTTCAGGCGATTTAGCAAAAACCCATTCAAAAAACCCATAGACTTTAGGGCGAGGGAACCGGAGGGAACTCACTTCCGCGTTTTGGCCTACAAAGTGACGTCATAACTTCGGCACTCTATTATGCTTGTTGTTGTCTTCTGTTGACATTTGGATGTGGCAGAATGTGGCGGTTGGTCGGTGTGATATGTGTCCCGCCCCTCCTCCACTGTGATTGGACGGCTGGGTAAAGAGTGACAGTGATGAGCGCTGCGTTTTACCCAAAGTTGAACATACTTCAACTCTCGGCGACCGGTAATAAACGCCGGGCGCTCAGCGCTTCAGCATGAAAAAAACGCTCAGCGCCTCGTTACGCTCATGGCGTTCAAAAAACGCGCCGCTCCCATTGAAAACAATTGGAAAAATACGCCAGCCGCGTGAAAAAACGCTTTGGTGGACACACTGTGACTTTGGTCAGTCCTATTCATCCCTCAGATTTTTTTTATTGTTCATTGTAAAGTTATATAGTCACCCGGAATGAGTCACACAAACCATGCAATTTATTTGAACCCTCTATTGCATACATTATGAAAGCAATGTAAACATTATTAATTAAAGTGTTTCTCATAAAGTTGATCTTATTAATAATATCTAAGAATAATTACCCAAAAAATGTTGGTAATCTTTTTTTTTTTTTTTTATTAAAATCTTTTTGCGGCAACACTATGCAATAGAGTGGTGCAGATATGACGACAAAGCCCCATCCCCTGATTTTCAATTTATGAGACAAATTTAATAAAATAAAGCCTGTGGTAAACATAACTTGACGATATTTTGAGTTTTGTTCTACAACGTAAATTGCACACACCCATACCGAAAACGTGAATTTTGAAGCAGTTATGTTCATTTTTGAAAACGTACGTTTATAAAAAGTATCTAGATAAGACTGGGATGGGATGGGAGTGTGCAGTTTACATTAAATCGTCAAAATATCTTCAAGGTACGTTTATCACAGGCTTTATTTTTCTCATTAATTGAAAAACTCCAATGGAAAATCTCAAGGAACCAGCGGCAAATTAGACTTCCAGGTTCTGACGTCATACTTGCACCACTCTATATTTTAAAATAAATAAATTCATAAAAATAAAACAAAAAAATATATAAAAAGACAAAATTATTGTCAGAAACTAAAATACTTTCTCCTTATTTAGCAGTAGTTAGCACTGTATTTAAATTTTACTTTAATGTTATGTAAATTAAAAAATATATATTTTAAAAAAGGTATTTAATAGTTAATAATACAATAACAACAAAACAACATACACTACCAAAAGGGTCAGTAAGTTTTTTTTTTAAAGAAAGAACGTTCTTCAAAGAATCCTAAAAAAAGTAACAAGTTTCCACAATAGCTAAAAATTAATCACAGGAATACATTACATAAAAAAGACACACTGATATAGAAAACAGTTATTTTAAATTGTAATTAATATTTCACAATATTACTGTATTTTTGATCAAATAATTTTTTTGAGACGTTTTTTTTTTTAAATACCAATTTTTTTAAGAAACTAGTGTGCAAATAATTTATTTTACTAATTTCTACAACTGTTTGTTTATTTACCTAACTTGTATAACTAACACACACACACACACACACACACACACAGGCTTAACCAAAGTAATGGGGTAACAAA
The DNA here is from genome assembly GCA_026230005.1 of Gila orcuttii. Lineage (NCBI taxonomy): Eukaryota > Metazoa > Chordata > Actinopteri > Cypriniformes > Leuciscidae > Gila > Gila orcuttii. The sequence continues at coordinate 42,011,338 of JAPDVR010000013.1, read as the reverse complement.
CTGCCCATGCTGTAGCTTATTAAAGGCTGATCTTACTGAACCTCTTAACTCATTTTAGTGAATCATTAGCTCTGTTCAAAAATCTAGTGAGTGCATCATAGGTTCATTCCTGAGGATGGGCAAAAAATTAGGCTGCAAAATGATCTATTGCAATGCTGACCCAAACAAGGTATTTTTCATCTCCTTAGACCTTGTCCACACAGACACAGGTATTTTTATAACCGTGACTTTTTTTATGCGGTTCAGCCGTTCGTCCACACGGAAACGCAGTATCAGGTCACTGAAACCGAACATTTTTAAAAACCCCTGCCAGGGTGAGGATTTTCAGAAACGCCGGTTGCAGTGTTGTCGTGTAGACAGTAAAACCGGGGGTTTTGCCTTGCGACGTCAGAGTGTGCGCCGTTATCCGCTGTGTTTGACTTCAGATCATAGACAGTAAAAGAAATGGACACAGCGACCCCGTTGATTTCAACGGAGAGAGTTGAAGCCCAACATGGGCACTCACTTCCTGATAGCCAAGCGTTCTGCGCAGGCTCAAACTGAGCTTGATGACGTAGATGTCACGTGAGCAACCTGACTGACAGTTGTAAATCTTCTAGTAGCTGTGCCAAGACTGCAGCTGCTGATGAGGCCGAAACAGCACATCCAGTGCAAGTAGCCTTTGACTAGTTAATTTTAATTAACACTATTTTATATGTCCTCTGTATTGACATGGCCTTTTTGAAGGATGTTGGTTTACTAATAGTCTTTGTGTGCAAAGACTATGAGCTTAACTGAGAGTTTGTAGACGTTAAAGTTAAAGGCTGTTGTGAAGACTTTGATTTATTGCAATATTGAGGTGTTCAGCTTTATTTTGATTTTAGAAAATAAACATGATTATTTCATCTTACAAATATTTTTTTTCTTTCACCTGCATGTCTTAAGTCACCTAGATGTCTGTCAGCTGTCGAGGACTACGTGCATCTTTTTTTTAGCCACATTTAGTATGAGTAAAATACTAAAATAATACATTATACTGATGGAGACTGTGGACTTAACTTACCTGAAAAAGCTTAACTTGGAAGAGACTTGTCTCTTAGAACAACATGTATGCAAGACATTTTCGCGCGAGGGACAATATGCTAGCAACAAGTAAATTGAAGTAAAAGGGAAGATGAAATCACCGGGGGAGAAAAATAAAAGAAAATAGCCAACAAAAAGTTATCACACTGAATTAACAAAATACCACCTATAACACAATACTTGTCTTGAATGATGATCAGAAGTTTCCAAGGTCGAAGTATCACGGCTCTCCAGAAATAAGGGCTTTGACTAGCAGGCGCAAGCAAGCTAATCTCGAACGGTCAATGACGCATCAGACTAAAGAGTAAACTCACATTGATGTGTGTGTGTGCGTGCGTGTGTGTGTTTTGGAAATCAAATCGTTTAGTATTGTAAAAACATAATATAATGTTTATTAATATATTACAATACTATTAATAATTATAATAATTAATTTACGCTATATAATTACAATATGACATGATAAAAGAAGTGGCTAAAATCGACTTTAAAATAGCCTACTTTAGGATTGTAATCGTTTGAGTAGCCTATCTGCAGTTCTAGTAATTTTAGTTAGTTTATTTTGAACATGTTTATGTATATATCCATTAGATTTAAATATTTGGCTAGTACACACACACACACACACACACATAATACAATCAAAAATAACAGATAAATAAATGCATGTAGGCTACACCACAATCTTCCAAAATTATTAAAAATGATTCAAATATATTGATTCAATATTACAGATGTAAAGTTATTCGGTGTCAAAGTGACGCCAAAATGAATGGGAGTCAATGGGATGCCAACAGCAGGTGATAGCCAGCTACAATGGCGGCCGTTATCCGCTGTGTTTGACGTCAGATTGTGTGCCGTTATCCGCTGTGTTTGACGTCAGATTGTGTGCCGTTATCCGCTGTGTTTGACGTCAGATTGTGCGCCGTTATCCGCTGTGTTTGACGTCAGATTGTGCGCCGTTATCCGCTGTGTTTGACGTCAGATTGTGTGCCGTTATCCGCTGTGTTTGACGTCAGATTGTGCGCCGTTATCCGCTGTGTTTGACGTCAGATTGTGCGCCGTTATCCGCTGTGTTTGACGTCAGATTGTGCTCCGTTATCCGCTGTGTTTGACGTCAGATTGTGTGCCGTTATCCGCTGTGTTTGACGTCAGATTGTGCGCCATTATCCGCTGTGTTTGACGTCAGATTGTGCGCCGTTATCCGCTGTGTTTGACGTCAGATTGTGCGCCGTTATCCGCTGTGTTTGACGTCAGATTGTGCGCCGTTATCCGCTGTGTTTGACGTCAGATTAAGCGCCGTTATCCGCTGTGTTTGACGTCAGATTGTGCGCCGTTATCCGCTGTGTTTGACGTCAGATTGTGCGCCGTTATCCGCTGTGTTTGACGTCAGATTGTGTGCCGTTATCCGCTGTGTTTGACGTCAGATTGTGCGCCGTTATCCGCTGTGTTTGACGTCAGATTGTGTGCCGTTATCCGCTGTGTTTGACGTCAGATTGTGTGCCGTTATCCGCTGTGTTTGACGTCAGATTGTGCGCCGTTATCCGCTGTGTTTGACGTTAGATTGTGCGCCGTTATCCGCTGTGTTTGACGTCAGATTGTGTGCCGTTATCCGCTGTTTGACGTCAGATTAAGCGCCGTTATCCGCTGTGTTTGACGTCAGATTTTGCGCCGTTATCCGCTGTGTTTGACGTCAGATTGTGCGTCGTTATCCGCTGTGTTTGACGTCAGATTGTGTGCCGTTATCCGCTGTGTTTGACGTCAGATTAAGCGCCGTTATCCGCTGTGTTTGACGTCAGATTGTGCGCCGTTATCCGCTGTGTTTGACGTCAGATTGTGTGCCGTTATCCGCTGTGTTTGACGTCAGATTGTGCGCCGTTATCCGCTGTGTTTGACGTCAGATTGTGTGCCGTTATCCGCTGTGTTTGACGTCAGATTGTGCGCCGTTATCCACTGTGTTTGACGTCAGATTGTGTGCCGTTATCCGCTGTGTTTGACGTCAGATTAAGCGCCGTTATCCGCTGTGTTTGACGTCAGATTGTGCGCCGTTTTCCGCTGTGTTTGACGTCAGATTTTGTGCCGTTATCCGCTGTGTTTGACGTCAGATTGTGCGCCTACCGGAACCGGTAACAACCTTTTGTTAGGCTTCTGATTGGCCAACGTGGCTTTACGGTTAGGGTTATATCGCCGCCTGCTGGTGTGGCATGCTCTTGATAGCACTTGATAGCAGACATGGGCAGTATTTCAATTAAATGTATTTTAAATACGTTAATTACTTAAGTGTATTTTGTAATTTGTATTTTGCAGGTGTGGAAAAAATAAAATGTAGTTTGTAACAAAATATTTTGAGGGAGTGTATTTACAGTATTTCAAATACTTAAATACTTAAGAAAAATCACCATAGTAAATTATATTTTCGGTCTGATGTTGGCAATGGCAATGTCCAGGTTAGATGCACGAAAATCACGTGACACCCTGTAGACAAGGGCTCCCTCCAAGAAGTGAATGAGTTTTGAACTCTTAAAAACGGCATTAAGGTAAAGTGTTTTGTGAAAAATATACAGTCTACACACACACATATTGCACACTGAACGGCATTATAGAGTAAATAATTGTGCCTTATGAGATCAATGCACTGTGTTGTCATTCATAAAAGGACATCATAGGCCCTACCTATTATGAAACAGCGCGTCTGTCGTAACTCCACTGAAATCTCCATGCTAAGCAAGCGTTCACAATATAACATCCATCTGCAGTTTTTACACGTTTTTAAACGTATTACATATGAGAAATATTGATATTGATTTTGTATAAAATAATCATCAATCCTATTGTTTTTTAGTAATTGCGCACGCAGCGCGATTCTACTATGGAAAAGGCATACGCGGTCAGGGCAGTTAGAGTCTCGTGTGTAAAACAAACCCACACATATTATGATTAATATAATTATGATTAAAATGAAATTTTGATTTCGTGACGAAAATTCTCGGTCTGTTATTTTTACACAAAAATCGCTGCAAAAGATGCTTTCCAACAGGTTTTATCGCAGTTTTTGTCCAACTCCATTGACTTGTATTGGATGTTCTGTGAGGTACGGTATTACTCCGCCGCCGGAGACGGAAATGGGGTTGTTTGTATTCTTTCTGTAGTCTTCCAGTCGCGGTATCGTAGGCTACGCTATCCAAACATTGGCAAAGGTGCATTATCGCCACCAACTGGGCTGGAGTGTCTATTATTCAAGCTCTCAACGGAAGAATGTCCGGTTGTGAGGCTTTTGGAAAAATAGGTCCACAGTTTTACAACGAATGGTAAAACGCCTGTTGGAAAGCATCTTTTGCAGCGATTTTTGTGTGAGCATATCAGTGAACACCCCAGACCACTCGGTGAGTTTCATGTCTTTGTAAACTAAAGTTTAATGCGTTTTATGAATGATTGTTCCAGTGCACCTATGAAACCATTGTGTAGGTGGGGGGGTGCTAATACAGAAACCGAAAAGCATTTGTCCAAATTTCAATCTTAACCGTTCTATTTCATCAGAAACGATCTTAAAACAGGGCTTTAAGTTTAAAATACCGAACTTGTCCTTTAATGCACGAGTAGAGTAACGGTGATAATATGGCTACGTAGCCTACATCAAACACGTTTTGCTATTAAGGGCAGCCTACCACACCATTGATGTGAACTTAGCTATACTGTACATGCCATTTACGTCAGAGGGGGCTATTTCAGGCTCTGTAGAGATTTAGTGAAATGCCCATACTTTTTTATTTTGCTACTTCGCCATTTTGAATTGACACATTTCTCATATTTGTGTAATTGCTACTATTTGTGTTATTGACCTTTCAGTAATAAAAAAAGACTTAGACAAAGACAAAGATTATTGTGGGAGTATTTTTGTATTTTCAAAATACTAATTACTTGTATTTTATTTAAATACATTTTTCACATCAGTATTTTGTATTTTATTTTGTTACATTTCATGAGCCAGTATTTGTATTTTGTAACAAAATAGTTTTTAATGTATTTGTGCCCACCTCTGCTTGATAGCGTGTTTTTGCGTTTTCATGTAGACAGAGATTTTTTTTTAAACGCAGGAGGAAAAACTCTGGTTACAAAAATACCCGTCTCCGTGTGGACTAGCCCTTATACAGCAGTGTTTCTCAACCCTGCTCCTGAAGGACCCCCAACACTGCACGTTTTCTTTGTCTCCCTAATCAAACACACCTGATTCAACCCATCAGCTCAGTATCACATATATCCCCATGTGATAATGAGCTGATGGGTTGAATCAGGTGTGTTTTATTAGGGAGACAAAGAAAACGTGCAGTGTTGGGGTCCTTCAGGAGCAGGGTTGAGAAACACTGTTATACAGTATAATTCAATGTGATAAGCTTACTGAAAAGAAAAAAAAAATCACCCAAGATGGCAGGCAGTATTTAGAATTGACCGTTAGTTGTATATAGAACATTTCAGATCATTGGGATTTTGATGGGATGGGATGGGATTTTTGCCCACTATGGTTTGGAACAGAGCTACAGTAAAATTGTTTAAAGAAGCTGATAGAATTGAAAAAAATCTAAAATTGCATGGATCAGTTTGTACATTTTCTGAACAGCTTTCTATTGTAGCTAAAGGCAAAACATTTCCAATTTCAGGGCCTCAGAGAACATCACCAACAGTACCTAAAAACATGCCCACACCACAGAGGGTGACCACCACCATAAGGAAGAACCCCACACATGCCCGAAACGGGACAAGCGATGCTGAAATCATGGAGCTTAATCAACAGGTAGAGTCCCCGGGAGGGTAAGGAAGTCTTACTCTACCTTGGAATACTTTGGATTGAAGATATACAATTGTATAGAAAGAAAAGTGTAGGTAGATTTTGCGTATGTCATTTTTATCTTTATTTTCGCCCATTTTCTTCAGACCATTCCTGATCTCCTATCCCACCTGTTAAGATAATCGCATTTAATTTATTATTCTGAAATAAACATGGATATAGATTGTCTCGTCGTAATAAGCATACTAACTTTTCCCCACCAAGGAATGGTCATCTTCTGATGAATAGTGGCTTAGATTTTGTCTTTTACTTTGTTTTTTGAAGTTGATGGAGCTGAAGTTAACTGTGGACGGTCTGGAAAAGGAGAGAGATTTCTACTTCAGCAAACTTCGAGACATTGAACTGATCTGTCAAGAACACGAGCCCGAAAACAACCCCATTATGAGCAGGATAATTGACATTCTTTATGCCACAGAGGTACTGCAATGACATCTCTTTGATAATAATTTGACTGATATATCCATGAGGTTGATTCATAATTGCGATATCTGGTCAGTTTGTATCGGATGTTAACCGTGTTCAGTTGACAGTTCTGCTAATTTTTACATGCGCTATCCAGTCGTTTCAATAGCAATCAATCCAATTGGGAATTTCGCGTGAGGGCAAAAGATTTCTCCACGCAGATTTCGCAACAGTTTCAAGTAAGTCATGCAGATTCACCGCACTGACCAACAGAAATCTGCTTGATTTGAAAGTGACTTCTGTGTGAGTTGTGCCTCATACATCGCTACACTATTGACAATAAACAATTGATCTTGCTAGCCTCTGAAATTTTGCCAATCTAACATAATTCCGCTAACCGCACCTTTGTGTTCCAGAGTCAGACGTGAAAATACTCAAGTTGAAATTTCCCATTTCTGACCTCAGTGTTTTCCTGTTAATCACGCAAAACAGTCACATGTACACATCAAGATGGCGCCATGACTCAACAAGAGGTCGATTTCGTGCTCTAATGCTAATTATGGTAAAAACAAGTCATGAACACAAAATATGGTATTTTTTAAAATACTACAATATATATATATATATATATTTTTTTTTTACCAAAAAAGCAGATATCTTTGTATATTACATACAATTTTGCATTGTGCTGGTTAGTCATCGCCATCTTGGAAATCAGAATTTAAGTGACATTCAAGTTTTAAACTATCAAAGCTGTCAGTTCGAAAATCTACTGACAACAGTATATGAATATATGAAAAAGGCCAAGCTAAGGCGTCAATATCAGATTTAATTTATTGAAATGGACATGAAATGTTGCTACTGATGTTTTAATTAGAGCCATTATTAAATTGTGACCTTAAATTAATAAAACAAGTCTAATGACAGTCTTTAGAAACTTTAATTGGCAAAATAAAAGTGCATTAAAAACACAAGTACTGCCATTGTTATTCAGTATATTCTGTATCTCTCAGGCCTACTTCTCACTAGATAGCGCACAACTTTGCCAAAAATATCAGTTGGCCACATATCACTGGTATGCTTTTGAAAGCATGGAACAATTCAGTGTTTAATATAAGCTGCGTCCGATTTCGCGTACATATGCACTATTCTATGACGTTTTGTAGTATAATGTGAGTAGTGTATTCCACAATACTTAATTATCTGAAAAAAACGAAGTGTGCAATGTGAGACACTTCGTGCACTCAAATGTCTCAGCTTTAGTGGAGGGGGAGGGGCTATCAGACTCCAATGTTGAATGACAATGACAAATCACCTTATAAAGTTTATACACTGCACAGTTAAGTATATAAGTACATAGTAGGGCTGGGTAAAAAATTTCGATTTCTCGATTTTAATTGATTCTCATTTTTACGAACCAATATCGATTCTTAAATCCCAAGAATTGATTAGGCTAGTCATCCTGTTTTCGGTTGATGAATCAATGGAACATTGTAGCGTGCATCCCATCCAATAAATCGCAATCTTTGTGCTTTGTTACTATTGATATAAAACAAAGTCTCAGATTTCAAATTACATCCATTTTTCCATTTTATTATGAAATTCCAAAACATAAATGCCGGTTTGGCGCTGTGGCGTGAGATCGCTCTGGCTCAGCTCAGCTCAAGAGAAGCATGATCTTCTCTTCCGCCTTAATAATATCAGTTACAGCGTGAAATAAACATGAATGAGCATCTGAAAGTGTGTTAAAATATAGAGTACAACTTATCGAAATCCGTATCAACCGTGGAAAGACGTCAGTAAAACAGCTTGTCATGTAACGTCACATTTACATCAAGTGACCATAAACTCGTTAGTCAGCTAGAAAAATTAACTCTAGAGAGTAGCATTTTGCTAAATATATGCACCATATTACATATTCATTATAATTTTTAATGTACTTCAATATTTAATGCATGTTTGAATAATGCAAGTTTTTATGATGGCCACCATTTAAATGTTTATATTTCATATAACTTTATTATTTTAAAAATAAATAAAAGTGTAATTTAAGTGTTTTTATACAAATCAGTAAATTTTTACCTTCAATATTATAGTAGGCTAATGAAGCCTAGTAGGCTACAACTGACTCCCATAGTTTACAGCATTAGTTAAGAGATTTGTTTTCCTTGAGAAAATTTCCTAAGTATTGTACCTGATATCCAAAATAATCAATATTGAATCGAATCGGAATCGAATCGAATTGCAAGCTTGTGAATCGAAATCGAATCGAATTGTGAAATTTGTGTCAATACCCAGCCCTAGTACATAGTGTATAAGTGCATACTGTATTGTATAGTGCATTATTTGGGAAATAACTATAGTGATCATCCTAAAAAAAGTGCAAATTTTTTATACAGGATGGCTTTGCACCGCCAGAAGATGATGAAATAGATGAGCAGGCCCACTTGGACCAGGACGAATACTGAGCATCCTCCTTTTCTCTTCCACATAGTCGTGATCCTTCACCATTTCTTCTTCCCACCACTTTGAATGACTCCCCCCTCTCGCACGCTGTTAATATCCCCCTCGGTTTCCTACAAATGTATATATACTCTTATCTGTTTGCCCTCCGACGCTGGTTTATGCACTACATACGCATCAACCAACACTCTGTCCTCTCCCCATCCAGACTGTAGCACCAATAACGACACGTTTTAGCCGTCTCAGCATGTTTTACATATCGACATAGAGAATGAAGAAAATAAAAGGCATTATAGATTGTCTGTAGCAAACCGGACTGAAAAGAAAAGTGTAAATATTGTGACAGGAAAGATGTTTTTAAAGAAAATGAAGAAAATTGTCGCCTGGAATGCAGTTATTCATTGTGAGATTTTCTTTGAGGTCTGTTTTGGCTCCATTCAGTGTGAAATTATCAGCATCACGCCATCCATCTGTGTCTCCAGCTTCAGTCTCCCTCTCTCACTGACTGTACACTTTTAAAGAGATGCTTCACTCAGAAATGACAATTATGTTATCATTTACTCACTCGTTTCAAACCTTTATGACTTTCATCCATGGAATAAAAAGTTCAATTCAATGTAGAGTAGACTGAAGCTTCCAAGCTTAAAAAAAGAACACAAATGTACCATAAAAGTGGTCCATACGATTCATACACTATATTCTCAGTCTTCTTAAAGCTTCTTCCAAGCGTCAAATACACCTGTGACTGGATAATTGAGTCAGTGATCAGTCAGATTCATTCAGACTTTTTTTAAACAGATCTGATTCATTAAAAAGAATTGATTAATTCAAGAATCAAAATTACATTCTCCAACAAGGACAGCTAGAGTAGTTTCTCTGAATAAGAATGCTTCAGTAGACTTGGAATGGAGCGCACAATTCATATGTTCAACTTAATTTTTTTATGGTGCATTTGCATCCTTTTCAAAGCTTGAACGCTTTACTCATCATAAAGGGTTGGAACGACATGAAAGTGAGTGAAATTACAGAATTTAATTTTTAAGTGAACTATTCCTTCAATGACTAAATCAAAAAGCAGACACCACCATCAGGAAGAATCCCAATAATATCAAACTCATGCATCTATTACAGTATATCTGCCAAGATATTGATGTCAAGTTTGTCAGTGACGTGAATAAATGCTGAGCTGTAAAGAGGACTTTATGCTTTTAAATATGGATTGGGCCAGTGACAGGGTAAATAAAAGGGAAAAAAGACATTAAAATGTGTCAACAAGGCTTTAAAATGTGTGAGACAACATAACTTATGGCACAGGTTGTTTTGCTTGTACCCAGGGAGCATGTGAATGTTATACATTGACAACTGAGTGATTGTTTAAAAATCATATTCCAAGAGTATGGAAAGTGGTATTACCGTCATGTTCAACTAGTGTTCATGACACCATTGAGCATGAGGGACCGTACTTATTGTTACTGTGTGTGTACATTTTATTTTAGTGGCAATCAAACACGTGATACTACTGATCAGATGATGTCATGTCGAATTGAACTGACGTTTGCTGCTAGTGTTGCTGCATTTATGTGTTTTGTATTTATTTTGTTCGGCTATTGAATAGCATAGGGCTGTGCATTCTTAACTGTAAAACATAGCGGATTTGTAAAAGGCCATGATTAAATTAAACAGAGATGCTAGATCACAGTCATTGGTTTGAATCTGCTTCTCTCTGTGTAGAGAACCGGACTCATCTTGTATTGTCTCAGTATAGCCATAATTGTGTTTGCATAAATTTTTTGAGTAAATAAACTTTCATGAGAACAGTTTTGTCCATGCATTTCATAAAACTGAATATAAAAGGGTAAGTAAAATTTTATGCCACACAAAAATGTGCTTAATTTCTTTTGAATAATGCCAATGCAAACAATTTTTATGCAAAATATAGTTGTTGTTTTGTTTTGGAGTGAAATATGACCTGGGCACAGTAAATAGGGTCAATTTTGATTTCATGACGACTTTTAAAAAATAGGAAATTTTATTATTATTTATTTATTTTGTTAGTTTTTTCTGTTCATACAGTTTCTTTTGTTTATTTATCTTTTGATTTTACTGATTTATTTGTGTTGTTTTTCCTAATATATCCTATCGATTTATTTAAATCCAGTGTGAGCTCTGAATGAGCATTTCATTGGTTGGACTTAAAACGTCCACTTTAAATGAACGAGTCAGTCGCTGTTTTGAATCTGAAAGAAACTCGGTTCGGCAGAGAATTAGAATCCGTTGAGTGAAATAGCGAAATGTATTTATTTGTAATATTTTGTTGTCTTTTAGTACCCCGTGTTGCCCTGAAGTAAATAAATGGTTCTGTGGTCGTAAAAGATCCGGTGCTTTTTAAAGAATCAAGTAAATGATTCAATGACTCAGCCAACACAGATTCAAAAGTTTCGATTCACTGGGTTGAATCAAAACCTCTACTATGACAAACACCTGTCAACCATCAGAGTAACTGATGCGTTTACGTTACGTAAAGTTTGAGAGTTTTTTTATTTGTTGTTCGGAGGGCCAACCTAAAGAACAAATTCTCTAAAATGGTGAGTAGTAAAACTCGTTAATTACTGTAACGTTAAGCCAGTTAGCGTTCTCTGGCGAATCATTGAAGGATACAGGGAAGCCAAACGCGAAATGTTTTATCTTTTTCTTGTTAACGTATTTTATTTTATTAAGGTAAGCTTCACATTCACTCTAACTACTGTAAATTATGTTATATCCATGTTTCCGTGTTTGGACAAGGTACGTCCACTTGGCCAAGATCGTAAAAACAAAATCAAACCGCTGAAGGGAAACGCCATCGGCCGCAATCTAACGTTACTCGCAAAGCGAACAATACTGACGTGAGTATTTTAAGAACGACTTAAATCGACAAACATGAATGTGTTCGTATGAATTATAAAATAAATGTATATTGCGTATTTTAGTGACCAGCCTCACTCAACGGTCAACACTAAAAGCAAAGCTCAACCTTACACACGATGTTTTGAACAACCATTCAAACGCTTCAACTTCGCGCTGCAGTCCAGTTGGAGGAGCAACACAAGGTTTGACATCATTAAAAATGGTCAAGGAAATTAACTGTTTGGATTTGCTAAAGAAAATGAATGACTATTGACTCTTTGTCCCAATAGGAAACCTCTTACCAACGGTCATTCTGTAGGTAAGAACGGTTTTTGCATTCGCCTGTCATTGGTTATAATACGTCCTCCATATCGCTGTTGTGGTAACTTACTGTAGTTCAAACTGCATCATAATTGGGATCTGTACAGATGCGTTGTCCTGTAATGCAGACGAGAAGACCATAGGTACACTGGCAGACAGCTTGATGGATACAGAATATGAAGATCTTTTTTCATCTGTTGGCACAGGTAGCTTACATTAGGTTATTAAAAAAAAATGTAAGCACCATCACAGAATCAATGAAAACAGCCCAGCCCTGTGCTGTTTGATTGCAAAGTTTACCTTATAGCCTACTGTATCTTATTTGATATGCAAATGTATAAGGCCTCTAAATGATCACCATGATAAATACTTTGGTGAAAAACTTGTTGTTTCCAACGTACTACTTGCACTGAATTGATAGTTCATACTTAATCAAGTAAAAGGCTTTTTAGTATAATTCTAAAAAAGTCTCCCCTTCCAGTCATGGTACACATGACTTTGCTGTGAAATCTTTACAGAATTTTATAAATTATAATTTTTATATTGGTAGTAATATTTCAAATTAAACACTAGACTGAAGCAACTTTAGGTTTACTTCATTAGAAATACATTTTCAAATAAAAAAAAAAGTGCGTATCAAATATGGTGCATCAGGTTTTAAGGAATGTTTTTGCCCCCACAATAAAAACTAGAGTTTTGATCATAAAACTAAGCTTTTAAATAATCATCTTACTAAGACATATTATTAGTAGTATACAGTGATATGTGATAATTAAATGCTTTTATGTAAATACTCTGCTATACTTTTATATAGATGTCATTGATTTACATTACAAGCTATCAGAATTTCACCTTGCTTCTTAATATCCGTAAATAACTGCAACTGCGCCAAATTGCATATTTTAAAATTAAGTTTTTTTTTTTTTTGCTCCACGAGTATGAGCTCCATATAATCCTATATTATACTATACTGTATGAATCATAAAAGCCTGATGATACTCAAATGATACTCGACGTAAAACACATGCAAAAATGTTTTTGTTAAATTATCCAAAACATTTTTTTTTTTTCTATTTCAAATGTCAGGCTTAACAAGGTTTAACTTTTTTTTGGTCTCATCTGCCAACAGATGCTTTTGTGGATCACAAGAAAAGCACTTTTAAGGAATTTATTAATGACTCGTCTCCAGAAACACAACTGCAACGAAAATATCGAATGAGAGATGAGGTATAAAAGGAATGACAAATAAAAATGTGCTCATAATATTTTGATTTAATAATTAACTTTGGTTTCATTTTAAAACTGATTGCACCCATTTTCTTCTCTAACAGTTTGGAAACATCGTCCGTCGTGTCAGAGTTACAAAGAAACATGTTGCACAGAGAATGAACATTCTTACGCTCAACATTAGATGTTTTAAAGTTGGAACACTGACCAAGATATTCAGAAGACCTGATGCTCTGACCGCCCAATGCACCGTAATATTGATTGGAGGTTTACTGAATTCATAATTCATAGATCAGACTTCAACATCTGATATAATTACATGCTCTGTGTGTGTTTCACTTACAGTTTACAGTGGATTACATTGAGATTGCAAATGAAGGTAAAGCATGTGCACATTCCCAACAGCAGGCTTTGTTGAGACGCTCACGATTGATTCCTCAAAAATTAAAATTTGGAATAGGTTTTAACTTTTCAACATATACTAAAGTGATGAAAATCCATTTGAGTAACTGCAATCATTCAAAGTATGCAATGGTTCATGGTGTTAATAATATTACATTTTCTCTTCTCTTTCATAAACAGGACGAATAAAAGCATCAGATGTGACCGCTTCTGAATGGTGCACCGTGCAGAAGCTGCCGGCCCTGTTTCTACACACAACATCTGAGATATGCCTTCACCTGCAGGTCCAGCTTGACATGTTTGAAGATGATTCAAGTGTGTGGTGTGACTGCCAGAGCAGGAGTGAGTTGCAAATATGAACATACAGCATTCTATCCATGATGAAATGTGACTGATATTCCTGCTTTAAAGGGATAGTTCACCCAAAAATGAAAATTCTGTCAGTAATTATTCTCCCTCATGGTGTTCCAACCCCGTAAGACCTTCGTTCATCTTCAGAACACGAATTAAGATATTTTTGATGAAATCTGAGACCTGGATCACTCCTCCATACTAGTCCATAGGCTTCTTCAGGGATTGAACTTGCAGGCCCCGAAAAGTTATTAAAGACATCGTTAAAATAGTCCAAGTGACTACAGTGGCTCAATCTTAAGTTTATCAAGCGACGAGAATACTTTTTGTGCGCAAAAAAAACAAAAATAACGACTTTATTTCAACTATTCATTTCCTTCTCTGTGGGCCTCGAGTCAGTTCACTAGTGTAACAGCGCAGCGCTTCTGTGTTGTACGTCACACGCATCACACACATGACCAGCGTCGGCCAATAGTGACCCTACGTGTGACGTAGCACTACGCAATTACACTACGCTAACTCACTTGAGGCCCACAGGAAATGAATAGATGAAATAAAGTCGTTATTTTTGTTTGTTTTTTGCGCACAAAAAGTATTCTCGTCGCTTGATAAACTTAAGATTGAGCCACTGTAGTCACTTGGACTATTTTAACGATGTCTTTAATAACTTTTCGCGGCTGGCAAGTTTCAATCCCTCAGGAGCCTATGGAGGAGTGATCCAGCTCTCAGATTTAATCAAAAATATCTTAATTCGTGTTCCGAAGATGAACGAAGGTCTTACGGGGTTGAACAACATGAGGGAGAGTAATTACTGACAGAATTTTCATTTTTGGGTGAACTATCCCTTTAAGATTTAAATGATGTAAAACGGTTTCTATTCTCTCCTCAGATGAAAAGAAGAAATATGTTGTCCTTATCTTTGAGAATGAGCTCACACTCCCAGAGCAAATCACACTTGAGGAAATATTCACAGAGATGGGCAAGTGTTATAACATCAGCTGTTTTCCAGTTAAGTTGTCATTTGAAGAAGCCAGTAACCGACTGAAGTCACACAACTGTGCCCAAAAACAGGAGGTAGGTCAAGACATGCAGTTAAAATATGTTTGTTGTCATTTACTCGCCCTCATGACATTCCAATCCTATTATTTTTTTTATTTTTTTCCTTTTTTTGGTCATACGGTTTTGAATGTCCTCGCATTAGTCATACACAAATCAAATAAACGGCTATTATAACTATTATTACAGTGATTAAAAGTTCAATAGTAATTTTATGTTTTTTTTTTCTTTAGGTGTAGAAGCTTTTTGCATCTATAAGACCTATCTGGACTTGAAAATGACTAGTACTCTTCAGTCATCTTATTGTGTATAGCGCTTTTGCCTTCTTTCTACTGTCTTGTATAATAGCATTTGTTTTATTTTGCTGTGTTTAGATCGCTATACTTCAGCTTGAAGAGGATGTACTTCCTGTCATGAGTCAGGTTTCTCAAAATGTTCATTTCTTTTTTGTTTTCCTTTTCCTGTTTTTCTTTTTCCTTTTCCTGTTTTTCTTTTCCTATTCCTTCCCTTTTTTTGAAGAAAGTCTTACGGTTTATTATCCTGGCACTAGCCATTCGTAGATCAAATAAATGTAACTTTTTATTGTGACTACAGGTGCACTAGTAATTTTTTTTTTTTTTTTTTTTTTTTAATTTCTTTAGGTGTAAAATTAAGTGATTTTGTGCATCTTTAAGACAAATCTGGACTTAAAGACTAGTGCTCTTCAGTCATCTTACTCTGTATTGCTGTTGCTTTCTTTCTGCTGTCCTGTCCAATAACATCTATTCTGTCTTGCTGTGTTCAGATCGCCTTGCTTAAGTTTGAAGAGGATGATCTTCCTGTCATGAGTCAGGTTTCTCAAACTTCTCATTTAATTTATTTTAATTTTCCTTTCCCCATTACTTCCACTTTCATTTAGCCTTTCCTTATACTTCTACTTTTTTATTTTCCCTTTTATTGTCTTTCCCTTTTTTCATTTAATTTCCCTTTTCTTTTATTTCCCTTTTCTTTTTCTATTACCTTCTCTTTTCTTGTCCTTCTACTTCCATTTCTTTTTTCAGTTGCGTTTCTTTTCCTTGCTTCTTCTGTCTTTTTACTTCCCTTTTCTTTTACTTTTTCTTTCCTTGTTCTTGTACTTCCATTGTCTCTCCCTTTCATTTTTTACCTCACTTTCATTATACTTTTACTTCTCCTTTCCTTTTTTCTTTACTTCCCCTTTCTTTGTCTTTTTACTTCAATTTTTCTTTTCATTTCCCTTTCCTTCCACTTACTTTTCTTATTACTTTCTCGTTTCTTGTCCTTTTACTTCTGTTTCCCTTTCTTTTTTCAGTTCCTTTTCCTTTCTCTTCCCATTTCTGTGTTCTTTTACTTCCATGTCCCTTTTCATTCATTATAGCAAAAGGGTGTGAGCAAAAGGCAGTGCAGGGGTGGGCAAGTGATGTAACCGGGGTCGTTTCTGAACACCGGTATCACCGTCAACACCGAATATCGTAGCAAGCCTAGTGGATACATTCATGTAGTTGTTGTGGAGTTACATTGATTAATCGAATTAATACGAATTGCATACAGTCATGTTTAACTTTTTCACAAGTTGACACAGTTCCCTGAGGTCTTTATAAGACAGCTGTGACTTTTATTTTGTCAAATAGTGTTCAGTGCATGCTTTGCTCGAACTTTTGCCATTGCGTTAGAACTGGTTACACTCACTGTTGTTACTTGCGAAAACCAAATGGTGGCGCTGTGGCTGGTAACATGCAGATTAAGGGGCGGTAATATTATAATAAGATCCCATTCCTACGTCAGAAGGGGAGCGAAATCTGATCGGCTTATCTTTTGAAATGCTTGCAGAGAAAGGCTTACTAAAACAAAGTTACTGGGTTTTCACTTTTCACGTTTTCTGGGTTGGTAGAGCACCGGGGACCCGATTATAGCACTAAAACACGGAAAAAGTCAGATTTTCATGATATGTCCCATTTAATTTTCCTTTCCTCTTTTCAGTTCCTTTTCCTGTCCTTTTACTTCCATTTACCTTTTCTTTTCATTTCTTCACTTTCTTTCTTATTAATTTTCTTTTACTTTTCTCTGTACTTTTGCTTATTTCCTTTCCTCCTTTCATTGTCATTTTTTAATTCAATTTTCCTTTCAATTTTTCCTCTTTCCATTTTCTTTTACCTCTACTTTCTTTTTACTTAGCCCTTTCATGTTCCTGTCAAATGAACACAGATTCAATAAAATATCAATCTTTGAGCACCAATGACACAATAGAGCAATATAAATCTGCCTTTAACATCTTTTTCAGTTGTTTAGCTCTTTCTTTCAACGTTCAGCAGGCCTTGGTGCCATTTCCGGCCTCTCCTGATGCCCCTCGATGTGAAATTGCAACCCTCAGTGTCTCAGACAGTGATGAGGACGATTCGATAGAGCTCCCTTCATCGCCCCAAAAGGAAATCAAAAAGTCAGTTGACTGGCCTAAGATGAGATGATAATTTATTGTGATGTTCTTATCTAGAAGAACTCTTTTCACCGTATTTTTGCAGACTGGTTGTGTACCCACCTCCTCCAGCTAAAGGAGGTCTAACTATCACAGAAGAGGACCTCAACTGTCTTGAGGAAGGCGAATTCCTAAACGATGTGATCTTGGACTTCTATCTAAGGTAGAAGTGGTAAAAGTACAAAGTAAAATCTACTTTAGTCCATTGGCACTGTAATGACATCTTGTTTTTGGCCAGGTATTTGGTCTGCGAGCAGCAGGAAAAGGAGGATGCTACCAAGTGCCATGTGTTCAGTTCGTTCTTCTTCAATCATCTCACTAAGGAGGATCCCAAAAGGCTTCCAGGAGCTACAGGTTTATCGTATGTATAGAATACGGTCTTGTAAAAATACTTAATCATAATTGGTGTAAACACTCCACCGTACCACAGCATTCAGGAGTGCCGGCACAATCGGGTGAAAACGTGGACCAGGAATGTCAACCTTTTTGAGAAGGACTTTATATTTGTCCCGATTAATCAAATGTAAGTCTCTTCACAAAACTGCACATCCTGCATCCCTAGTGATCTTTTTAAATTGTCCTTGCAGATGTTTAGGTTGTTAAAGTTAGGTAAAATAAAGAGCATATCTTCGTTTGCGATGTCTCCTAAGGGCTCACTGGTACCTGGCTGTCATCTGTTTTCCTGGCAAGATTTCACAGACCAGTGATTTGGATCTTCGCCGAAGGCATTCTGCGGAGTATCTTTTCGATCAATCTCCCCCCAATCCCATGTCCCTCTTCTACTCTCCAGAGTCCTCAAAGCATCTCTCCAGTTGGAGTCAATCCATAGGTAATTTAGAAAATCGATGTGGTGCCAGTTCAAAATGGTAGTGTAGGTAAAGGACAAAATCTGTTATCTCTTATTTTGCTGTGAAAGAATATGGTAATTCTAACTGTTCCATGATACAGCACTGAGTAACACATTTTTTTGGTCACTGATTTTGTAACAACTTACAACACCGGTTCAATACAAGTAAAGCTATGTCATTTTGGTGAATTTTTTTATTTACTTAGTTTGTAAAAACGCTGGAATGATGAAAGTCTACGGGTCAGGGCTAAAATAAACGCCTGGGCCCACGTTGACCACCATTCCAAAGATTCTCAAAAATACAGCAAAAACAGTAAAATTGGGAAATATTACAATTTAAAATGACTGTTTTCTATTTGAATGTAGTATTTTTTTTCCTGTGATGGCAAAGCTGAATTTTCAGCATCATTACTCCAGACTTCAGTGTCACATGATCCTTTACAAATCTTTCTAATATGCCAATTTGCTGCTCAAGAAAACCCTTTCTTATCTTTATCAATGTTGGAATAAGTTGTGCTGCTTAATATTTTTGTGGAAACATTGATACAATTTCTTTCAGGATTCTTTGTTGAATAGAAAGTTCAAAAGAACAGCATTTATTTAAAATAGAAATATTTACCATTTAACATGGTAAATGTCTTCACTGTCACTTTTGATCAATTTAATGCATCCTTATTGAAGAAAAGCATTAATTTCTTGAAAATAATTAAACAAAATAATATTACTGACCCAAACTTTTAAACGGTATACTTCCATTACCTTCTGAGAAATGAGTGCAAATTATTTTCTGTGATTAAAATTATGCCTCGTTATGGCTATTTGTCCCCCATAGACGAGCAGAGTTTCTGCTTCCTTTCAGATGTTGAGGCTGAGGATGATGTTCAGGTAATGTGAATTATTCTCTTTATTGCTCTAACAAATCAGTTAAGACTAATAACCTTTTCTATTTCTGATTTGCAGTCTATCAAGAACAGATCTGTCCTTAACACTGTCTCGAAACAGTAAGTCAAGGACATTTCCTCTCCCTCAGATGTCCTTAAAGAGGAATGTTCTCTTTACCCATCACTAGATGGCAGTAACACTTCTTTTAGTCGATGAAATGCTTCATTGTACACTGTGACTGACTGTCTGTGTTTGTAGGCCATGCATTCTCATCATGGACTCCCTCACCTGCAGTGGAAGATCATCAGTGGTGCAGATACTCCAAGAGTAATTCTCTTATTCTGTTCAAGTGCTTGATTATTTTTGCACCTGTCCGCTAATAGCAAGCTCCCATTTTCTCTTGCGCTTCTGTATCCTGCATTAAGCTGCAAATGTCACTAATTAACAACTTTTTCCTGTGAGACAATAAGCTGTCTTCCTCAAGAAGGAGTTTGGCAGTTTGGAAAGCCGAATCTTTCCTGCACTGGACATTCAAATCTCATTGGAGGCATTTTGAATAGGCTTACTAGAAAGAATCATTTGTTTAAATCAATTCCAAGGACTCATAGTTGACATAAAAATGGAAATCTGCCCCTAAACCGACCAAACCTCATCTATGTTAGCCAGCTAGTTAAATTTACCTGGGTAGCATATTTAAAATGGCAGAATGCACAATAAAATGTTTAATACATCACAAAAAAGCTTGATAATTGAACACGAGACAATATTGCCATTCTAGCCACTTATTTTCTGTATATCCAAGATACTTACAAGAGGAATGGAAGGTCAAAATGGGCTCTCAGCAGAGTTTTGGAAAGGAAGTGATGAAAGGATGGAGTCCCCTCGTCCCACAGCAGGATAACTTTACAGACTGTGGCATCTATGTCCTACAGTATGTAGAGAGCTTCCTCAAGGTATTTTCACTGATGAGCATCTGTTTCTTTCTAGATTTTTTTTTCTTCTCTGTTTAAAAATACTGTTCTTACTCATTTTTTAGGACCCACCACAAACTTTCCATAACAACATGGACCTGAATAGCTGGTTTTCACGGAGGACAGTGAAGAAGAAGAGGGGGCAAATCAAACAGCTCATTCTCAGACTACACATACAGCAAACGGCTTAAGTTTTTTTTTTTTTTTTTTAAGGTCAAGCTTCCTACAGACAATTTCATGCTACTACAATCTCAACCTCTTAGGAAATTTCCTGTAAGGAAATGTATAAAAGAAAATTGCTGCTTTAAATTAATAATATTAAAATGAATAAGTTATTTGCTTTGGCAATGGATGATTTGTTCTTGAAATGCAATAAAATAATGTGTAAATGGAATAAAAAAAAGGACCTGTTGCTGAATCTCCTTTTGAGGTTGGATTTTGTTCTTTTGTTGTAAAAAAATCCCATTGTTTTTTCAGGCACTGGTAAATTTTAAGATTTTGGGCTATACAGGTCCTTCTCAAAAAATTAGCATATTGTGATAAAGTTCATTATTTTCCCTAATGTAATGATAAAAATTAAACTTTCATATATTTTAGATTCATTGCACACCAACTGAAATATTTAAGGTATTTTGTTTTAATACTGATGATTTTGGCATACAGCTCATGAAAACCCAAAATTCCTATCTCAAAAAATGAGCATATCATGAAAAATTTCTCTAAACGAGCTATTAACCTAATCATCTGAATCAACTAATTAACTCTAAACACCTGCAAAAGATTCCTGAGGCTTTTAAAAACTCCCAGCCTGTTTCATTACTCAAAACCGCAATCATGGGTAAGACTGCCGACCTGACTGCTGTCCAGAAGGCCATCATTGACACCCTCAAGCAAGAGGGTAAGACACAGAAAGAAATTGCGGCGTGGCATGGAGGCAATCAGCCTGTGGCACTGCTGAGGTGTTATGGAGGCCCAGGATGCTTCGATAGCGGCCTTAAGCTCATCCAGAGTGTTGGGTCTTGCGTCTCTCAACTTTCTCTTCACAATATCCCACAGATTCTCTATGGGGTTCAGGTCAGGAGAGTTGGCAGGCCAATTGAGCACAGTAATACCATGGTCAGTAAACCATTTACCAGTGGTTTTGGCACTGTGAGCAGGTGCCAGGTCGTGCTGAAAAATGAAATCTTCATCTCCATAAAGCTTTTCAGCAGATGGAAATCTCCTGATAGCTAGCTGCATTGACCCTGCCCTTGATAAAACACAGTGCACCAACACCAGCAGCTGACAGGGCACCCCAGACCATCACTGACTGTGGGTACTCCAGTGCTGCTTCTCTGTAGCCCAGGTCAGGCGCTTCTGCCGCTGTTTCTGGTTCAAAAGTGGCTTGACCTGGGGAATGCAGCACCTGTAGCCCATTTCCTGCACACGCCTGTGCACGGTGGCTCTGGATGTTTCTACTCCAGACTCAGTCCACTGCTTCCGCAGGTCCCCCAAGGTCTGGAATCGGTCCTTCTCCACAATCTTCCTCAGGGTCCGGTCACCTCTTCTCGTTGTGCAGCGTTTTTTGCCACACTTTTTCCTTCCCACAGACTTCCCACTGAGGTGCCTTGATACAGCACTCTAGGAACAGCCTATTTGTGCAGAAATTTCTTTCTGTGTCTTACCCTCTTGCTTGAGGGTGTCAATGATGGCCTTCTGGACAGCAGTCAGGTCGGCAGTCTTACCCATGATTGCGGTTTTGAGTAATGAAACAGGCTGGGAGTTTTTAAAAGCCTCAGGAATCTTTTGCAGGTGTTTAGAGTTAATTAGTTGATTCAGATGATTAGGTTAATAGCTCATTTAGAGAACCTTTTCATGATATGCAAATTTTAAGTTAAAATAATTAACTTTATCACAATATGCTAATTTTGAGAAGGACCTGTAATTTTTCTTCCGTAACTTGTCTTCTATCAGACTTGTGGGAAGAAAACATCCAAAATACACATTTAAGTGTTAATTGTATTACATTTGATCTTTTTGCATCTGTAGATTTCAATTATAGTGCATATCTTCATAGGCAGTTTTCTCAGAATTAGTTTTTTGCTCATGCGCAATCTCCAAACTTGGTCTCAACAAACTTCAAAGTTTTATTCCCATCTATATTTTGAAGGTTTTTACAGAGGGGTTTGTCAGTATTTCAGTCGATTGATTTATATAACATTTTAATCTCAAATAAAAGATCCAAAATCCCTTCTGTAAAAAAACTTAAATATGTCAGCAAAATTAAACAAGAATTCTGAACTTTATCCAATGCTTTCTATTCTGGAAATGAATGCAAATTGGTGCAATATTTAATGTCATAATGCATCATTTTCATTTTTAAACATTTCAGAGCATTTGTAATACACAACTATTGTCTTAATGTACTGTGATTTATCAACTGGGAAACTATGGTGATATCTATTCATTTTTAACCTATTCACCTGTAGTGTCTTGCCTTGATAATTCACCCTAAAATGAAAGTTCTGTAATTTACTCATCCTCAAATAGTTCCAAACCTGTATGAGTTTCTTTCTTCTGCTGAACACAAGAGAATATATCTTGAGGAATGTTGGTAAACAGTTGATGGACCCCATTGACTTCCATAGTGTTTTTTTTTTGTTTGTTTTTTGGTAGTTCAAAGTCAAAGAGTTTTATTTGTCATTTCAACCATACAGTACACAGTGTGCAGAGTATGGGACAGTACAAAACATTTTTAAACAGTTGACACTACAGAAGTGACACTGAGACAATGCAGTGCCGACCAATACAGAGTAGTGCAAACAAATATTACAAACGTAAACAACATACTATGGGATAGTGTTCTATGCACAAAGCAGTTACTGAGGTAGCAGACAGTTAAAAAGTGACAGTTTACAGTTTTGTAGAGTGCAACTCGGAACACGTGTATGTGTCATACCAGTTTTTGAGTATTTAGGAGTCTAATGGCTTGGGGAAAGAAGCTGTTACACAGTCTGGTTGTGTGTGCCCGAATGCTTCGGTACCTCTTTCCAGATGGCAGGAGGATAAAAAGTTTATGTGAGGGGTGGGTGGGGTCATCCACAATGCTGATTGCTTTGCGAATACAATGTTTTACATAAATGTCTTTGATAGAGGGAAGAGAGACCCCAATGATCTTCTCAGCTGTTCTCACTATCCTATGTAGGGCTTTGTGGTCCGAACTGGTGCAAGACCCAAACCAGGCAGTGATACAGCTGCTCAGGATGCTCTCAATAGTCCCTCTATAGAACAAAGTGAGGATGGGGGATGGAAGATGTGCTTTCCTCATCCTTCAAAGGAAGTATAGACGCTGCTGGGCTTTTTTGGTAATGGACTTGGTGTTAAGGGACCAGGTGAGGTTCTCCGCCAGGTGAACAAGGAATTTGGTGCTCTTAACGATCTCCACAGATGAGCCGTCAATTTTCAGCGGAGTGTGTTCGCCTAGTGCTCTCCTAAAGTCAACAACCATCTCTTTTGTTTTTTCAACATTCAGAGACAGGTTGTTGACTCTGCACCAGTCCGTTAGCCGCTGCACCTCCTCTCTGTATGCTGACTCGTCGTTCTTGCTGATGAGACCCACCACGGTCGTGTCGTCGGCGAGCTTGATGATGTGGTTCGAACTGTGCATAGCTGCACAGTCGTGAGTCAGCAGAGTGAACAGCAGTGGACTGAGCACACAGCCCTGGGGGGCCCCAGTGCTCAGTGTGGTGGTGGTGGAAATGCTGTTCCCCATCCGGACTGACTGAGGTCTCCCAGTCAGAAAGTCCAGAATCCAGTTACAGAGGGAGGTGTCCAGGCCCAGCAGGTCCAGCTTTTCAATCAGGTGCTGGGGTATGATTGTGTTGAATGCTGAGCTGAAATCTATGAATAGCATTCGAACATATGAGTCCTTTTTGTTCAGGTGGGTGAGGGCCAGATGGAGGGTGGTGTCGTCCGTTGAGCGGTTTGGACGATACGCGAACTGCAGTGGGTCTAGTGAAGGGGGTAACTGGGTCTTGATGTGCTTCATGACGAGCCTCTCAAAGCACTTCATGATAATGGATGTGAGTGCGACGGGACGGTAGTCATTGAGGCAGGACACTGAGGACTTCTTTGGCACGGGGACAATGGTGGTGGCCTTGAAGCACGCTGGAACAACGGCGCTGCTCAGAGAGATGTTGAAGATGTCTGTAAGAACATCTGCCAGCTGGTCTGCACATCCTCTGAGCACACTGCCAGGTATGTTATCTGGTCCAGCGGCCTTCCGTGGGATAACTTTGCATAGAGTTTTCCTCACATCAGCTATGCTGAGACACAGCACCTGGTCGTTGGGAGGAGGAGTGGACTTCCTTGCCATCACGTCGTTCTGTGCTTCAAACCGAGCGTAGAAGTCGTTCAGCGCATCTGGAAGAGAGGCATCATTGTCACAGGCAATGGAATAGTTGCTATGGAAGTCAATGGGGTCCATCAACTGTTTGGTTAGTGGTTACCCAGATTCTTCAAAATATCTTCTTTTGTGTTCAGCATATAGGATATTGGGGTGAACTATCCCTTTAAACCTGAAGAGTGCATTAGAATTTCTAAACGAAATTGTAAAAAAAAAACTTTTCTAACAAGTTTCTCCAAACACTTTTTCCTTCTGCCATTGGTTGGTCAAACGATTAGTCCCTTTACAAACTCACGCCATCGGTTGAGTTAGTGTTGCTTTATTGTGCTGGTTGAGATGTTCAAACGTACAGCGATCCTGTGAATCATTCAGAGAAATTGTACTTGTATTTGTCTGCATATTCAAATGTTCCTTGCGCTGTTCTGATGGCTCTCGGCCCCACGCTGCTTGCCACAATGGCTCATGCGTATTTTAAACTCATTTAATTTGCTTCTGTCTCTGCTGGACGGCAGAATTTTTGTCTGTTCACGCAGATGTTCAGATTGGCATCCTGCACGATCCAGACAGATGAGCGTCTGCCTCCCAATACTCAAAACAAAATGCTTGATGTATTTCCGTGTTCTGCCCTAGGCAAGGTTTTTTGGACCATAATTTAACATCTGATCCCTGTGTACTTCAGACTATAATACTGGGGGAACCAAATGCAAAAAAAATTAAATATTGGCTGACCAATCCGAATATTGATGTCTGAAGTAGTAACAGTCCTTCAAAGGGTTAATGTGCACAATGTTGCGTATTTGAGAACTACAAAATAAACTGGATCTGTAGGACCAGAATGTTCATTAAATTCTCAGTTTGAAAGAACTGTAGCTTGTATCATTAGATTAACTTTGAAAACAACCACCTGTGATGAATCCCCTTTAAGATTGCATCCCTGCTGTGTTCTCCATATGAGAAACTTGCTTTATCTCTGTTAATTCTGAAGTGTTAGAGCTAATGAGACTCTTTGAGTGGATCGTTCACTCGGCGCTCAGTTATTACTTCAGTGCTTTGTGGAATCACCATCTGCCAGCAGGCCCGCAGCATATGGAAGGAGTTGTAATTTAAGCTGAAATGTTTTTAAGGGATTGGTTACCACTGAGGGTATGAGGAGGGCAAACCCAAATAGGGAATTTGCTGTTAGATTTTTTTTCATTCTTATTTGGGGATTTTTGATAGTATTAATGTTTAATAATAAATTAATATCCAGTCACACAGAGTGGGCTCTGAAAAAGATTCAGCAAAACAAATATAATAATAATAATTAGTATACTATACAGCTAAAAAAATTTGGTTAATATATATATATATATATATATATATATATATATATACAGTGATGTGAATAAGTTAGGACACCCATGCTAAAGTTGCCTAAAAAAAGGAATAAAAAATCATCTTTTGGAAATTGATCTTAATGCCTTAATTTAAAAAAAATGAGGAAAAATCCAACCTTTAAGGACACCAATTTTCTTTGTGAATGAATAATGTATCGTAAATAAATAAATGTTCTTCCTTAAAATACAGGTTGCATAAGTCAGGACACCCCTTTGTTAAATTCCCATAGAGACAGCAGATTTTTATTTTTAAAGGCCAGTTATTTCATGGATCCAGGATAATATCCATCCTGATAAAGTTCCCTTGGCCTTTGGGATTAAAAAAGCCCCACATCATCACATTCCCTTCACCATACCTAGAGATTGGCATGGTGTTATTTCAGTTAGGCTAATAGCTGGTATGATTTGCATTGAGAGATGATCTTTTGGAAAGTTCCCCATGCCGATCTCTAGGTATGGTGAAGGGTGTGTGATGATGTGGGGCTTTTTTAATCCCAAAGGCCAAGGGAACTTTATCAGGATGGATAGTATCCCGGATCCATGAAATAACTGGCCTTTAAAAATAAAAATCTGCTGTCTCTATGGGAATTTAACATAGGGGTGTCCTGACTTACGCAACCTGTATTTTAAGGAAGAACATTTATTTATTTATGATACATTATTCGTACACAAAGAAAATTGGTGTCCTTAAAGGTTGGATTTTTCCTCATTTTTCTAATTAAGGCATTAAGATCAATTTCCAAAAGATGATTTTTTATTACTCTTTTTAAGCAACTTTAGCATGGGTGTCCTAACTTATTCACATCACTGTATAGTGTTATTTTACTATTATTTAGATATTTATTATTTAAATACTTATATTTATAAAGCATTTTTACTATAATGGTATACAAATATTTTCGGATTAGCTTTTAATTTGATATTTTCATTTAGTTTGTGCTTTTTATCATTTTTATTAGTTTTTGTTTATATATTTCTTTCTATTTAGCTTTAATTTAAATTGATTTGAGTTTTAGTCATTTAGTCAGTTTTCGTTTTGGTATTTTAAGTTTGTTTTTCATCTAATATTTATATTTTATTTGATTTAAGCTTTAATGAACGATTTTAATAGTTCACTGTGGAATTTGTGTACAACTTCTGGTTAATTATTCAGATTTTTTGGTACGTTTACCTTAAATTTACAGTGCCATTTCCAGAAATGGACTGAACTCGCATATTCAGACTCAAGCAATCTTCCTCACGAGGCTTATAGGCTGGTTATTTTTATGAAGCATTCATATAATTTGTTAAACGTTGAGTCGCAGTGTCCACATGCAGTGGAAATCAAGCTGTTGTTCGCCTCTGTTGTGTTTCTGGCATATGTGCTCTGGCGCACCTTACGATTGTTTTTATCTCTGCAATACTCCTGGGAAATGCAAAAGTCAGTGTGCATTAAATCTAATTAATGATTCTTCAGGCTCACCAGATGACATAACTGTAATACTCCTGTGTCAACCTCTTTTGAAATGTTTAGTTGTTTCTTTAGGAGCTGATGTTTAATATTAGTATGTGGTCACATACAGATATAATGTCAGATATAATGCTTTATGATTATGTGAGACTCCTTAACTCAAACTGCTATAAACTCCCTGAGCAACATTTCACCATGGTTTAAGTCTTTAAAACTGTTTTTCTCAGCTGTTTTGCTCAGAAATTTGATACAGTGCCACGTAGTGAGATATCATGTGTCCTAATTAGATTTACAAACACAAAGTCTGCTTTCAATGAGGGATTAGATTTCAACTTAGGAAAACTTCTATAAGTTTTGAATTACAAGCCCTTAAAATATTAATGAGTCTCCAGTTTGTATCAGTTGCACACCTTTTAGTAACCATGACAATCCAGTAGGAAAGCTCTTGACTTTCTCTTCATCCCTCAAATTACACTTTTTGATCTTTAATAAAGCTTTTTCAACAATGAAGTGAGTTTTCTTCTTAGAATATTATTTAACATGTACAAAGTTGAGGCTTGATAATATTGGTTTGATATTAGAAGACCTGGTTTGATTTTCCTCTATAGGAACACAAGTTATTTATCTATTTAGAGTATAATATAGTAAAGACCATATGTAGAGATGTTTTTGTGCTTTAGTTTTTACAGACCCATGTGATGTTTCTTTTTTTTTTTTTTTTAAGCAACACGATTTGTGAACTGATAGAACATAAAAAGAGAAAAAATACTTGGGGAAAAAAATCTATTAGGCTATTTACAATTAGGCATATAGCCTACATTGACATAGGCTATATATAATATAATATAACATAAATTAGTCATAATAATTATTGTATAGCCTAACATTCTGCATTACTCAACTTTTATTGTAAGCAAACTGTTGACCATGTGTTAAGGGTTAAAAGTCAGGTCATTAGATTGATAAATGCAGAGGTTGTGGTTCAAAAACCTAGTGAGTTGTCTACCTAGGCAGCATTTTGGGGCTTCAGGGTAATTCCTAAAGTTGCTTCTGCGCGAGCCTATGAGGTGCAAAATTGTTGCGCGCGCCTGTAATGGCCAAAACCCTGCACGCGCATACTGTATGCCGCTCACAGGAGCTGTATAGATGTGTCTGTGTTTTGAGACACAGCCCGTGTCAACCAGTTACTGCTACCGTGTCACCACTGAGGTCGCTGTTATTCCTGTGGACTTCAGTCTGAAGCCGGGCACACTACTGAGAGGAAGGACGGCGGCTTTGGAAAAGGGAATATTTGACATCAAGGGAATCTGTCACCGCTAAACGGGGCAGTGTGTCTCTTCTCTGTCCACAAAGACAGCTGCTATTACCGGATTTACACATAATGTGAGTGACTTTAATCACTTGATTTATTTTGTGGCTTTTATTTAGAGCAGATATAGGTTTGTTGTTTGGTGTTAAGTTGTGTTTAATTGCTTTTCCATTAGCGAGCTAGCATGCTGCTAGTGAATGTGTCCATATTATTAACGTCAGTCCGGTGAATCAGCAGGTTAATTTCGCATGTAATTTAATTTAATAACAAGCTAAATTCTGTTTAAAACACGGGATTTTAAATGTGACTTTTGTATAGTAACGGACAGTTTACTGTTATTGCGTTTCTTAAAGCTTCTTGTGTATCAGTTACATGCTTTATAGTTATATTTATTCATAGTTTTACTCGTGGTTGTTTTTCCAGTGATATTATTTAGTTTTTCCACCGAGAGTTTTGCTTTGTTTTGATAAGTGACCAAAGTTTTCTAGAAAATAAGTGAAGGCTTTATGCCATGGAAACTCGACTAACTTAGTTGAATGTATTGCTAAAGAGTTTAAATTTTGTATTCTGAAGTCGTGGAAATCGACAAGTTGACGTTGTTTATTTGTGTTTCAATCAAATGAATGATGGATGCTTTGAACACTATTTGGTGACACTGAACTGCGGTGTCTGCGCATGCGCAACTGTCCTGGTTAAACGGAATGGTTCCACCTTTATAATCTCTCAAGGGTCTTTACATGAAATGTGTGTGAACACTGACTTCAATGAAAAGCTCTTACTATGTGCTAAAAAAAACTAATATATATATATAAGTAATTATATGTAATTTTAGATACCAGTGAACATTTTCAATTCTCTATTTCAATTTCAATACGACAGCTAAAATTGCCTTACTATACATTTAAAACAGTATATTAAAGACAAGTAAACAGTCAATAATAAAATAAGAACAAATAATCAAATTACAAGCCAAAGTACAAATAAATTCAATATAACAAAGATACAAATTCATGTAATAAACAATGTTTTTCAGGTTTTTACAGTAGGTCTAATATAGTTTTCAGGTACAGAAATTTAATAAAGTAAGCAAATATAAAACAACACTGCGTATTCTTCACTGTATAAATTAATGATCCTTAATTAGTACTTAATAAAGTTAAAAAAGTTTTTTTCTTCGTCTTTTGTTGTTTGATTAACATTGAAAACACAGACAGCAGGAATATTCGTCTGCTGTCACTCATCTTTTAACAAAACTAATATAAATCTATATATATATATATATATATATATATATATATATATTGCAATAAAAAGCATGGTCATTTTTAAATACATTTTTTTTTTAGGATTTTGATTATTTTATATAAAATTTAAGCTGTTTTATGTAATGACCCTGATAGGACAATTTGTGCCCTGTATTTCTATAAATGTCATCATGCCTTTGTACAATGCAAAAATATCCAACCTTCCCTGCAGAGAACACATAGGCTAATTATGGAAATTGTATTTGAACTAATCTTCAAAATAATGGCTTCCATAGCTAAATTAAACATAATCAGCAGGGACGTGCACAGGAATTTTGAGGGGCAGTTGCTCTGACCTGAAAAAAGGGCATCATTATGATTTTTTTTTTTATTATTATGCATGTTGAAGCAATTCTTGATTTATGGTTATTATTTACTGAGGGATGTGCATCCATATTGACCAGTATGTCCAGCTAATCAACATTTAAAATTCAATATAGCCTATAAATCAATAGTCAATCAATGTCAAATTGTCAATACATTGCTTTCTATCTTGCATAATTAGTGCAGTTGTTTAGAGTTTTTAACTACACTGAGACTAGATAATCAGTGTCTTGTTTTATAATGTGTACTTTGATTGGGAGTGCCATCATTCACGTGCATGTACAGGTCCTTCTAAAAAAAATAGCATATTGTGATAGTTAATTATTTTCCATAATGTAATGATAAAAATTAAACTTTCATATATTTTAGATTCATTGCACACCAACTGAAATATTTCAGGTCTTTTATTGTTTTAATACTGATGATTTTGGCATACAGCTCATGAAAACCCAAAATTCCTGTCTCGAAAAATGGGCATATCATGAAAAATTTCTCTAAACGAGCTATTAACCTAATCATCTGAATCAACTAATTAACTCTAAACACCTGCAAAAGATTCCTGAGGCTTTTAAAAACTCCCAGCCTGTTTCATTACTCAAAACCGCAATCATGGGTAAGACTGCCGACCTGACTGCTGTCCAGAAGGCCATCATTGACACCCTCAAGCAAGAGGGTAAGACACAGAAAGAAATTTCTGAACCAATAGGCTGTTCCCAGAGTGCTGTATCAAGGCACCTCAGTGGGACGTCTGTGGGAAGGAAAAAGTGTGGCAAAAAACGCTGCACAACAAGAAGAGGTGACCGGACCCTGAGGAAGATTGTGGAGAAGGACCGATTCCAGACCTTGGGGTCCTGCGGAAGCAGTGGACTGAGTCTGGAGTAGAAACATCCAGAGCCACCGTGCACAGGCGTGTGCAGGAAATGGGCTACAGGTGCCGCATTCCCCAGGTCAAGACACTTTTGAACCAGAAACAGCGGCAGAAGCGCCTGACCTGGGCTACAGAGAAGCAGCACTGGACTGTTGCTCAGTGGTCCAAAGTACTTTTTTCGGATGAAAGCAAATTTTGCATGTCATTCGGAAATCAAGGTGCCAGAGTCTGGAGGA
Source organism: Gila orcuttii (assembly GCA_026230005.1). Taxonomy (NCBI): domain Eukaryota; kingdom Metazoa; phylum Chordata; class Actinopteri; order Cypriniformes; family Leuciscidae; genus Gila; species Gila orcuttii. The sequence continues at coordinate 41,979,904 of JAPDVR010000013.1, read as the reverse complement.
AGACTGGGGAGAAGGAAATGCCAAAATGCCTGAAGTCCAGTGTCAAGTACCCACAGTCAGTGATGGTCTGGGGTGCCATGTCAGCTGCTGGTGTTGGTCCACTGTGTTTTATCAAGGGCAGGGTCAATGCAGCTAGCTATCAGGAGATTTTGGAGCACTTCATGCTTCCATCTGCTGAAAAGCTTTATGGAGATGAAGATTTCATTTTTAAGCACGACCTGGCACCTGCTCATAGTGCCAAAACCACTGGTAAATGGTTTACTGACCATGGTATTACTGTGCTCAATTGGCCTGCCAACTCTCCTGACCTGAACCCCATAGAGAATCTGTGGGATATTGTGAAGAGAAAGTTGAGAGACGCAAGACCCAACACTCTGGATGAGCTTAAGGCCGCTATCGAAGCATCCTGGGCCTCCATAACACCTCAGCAGTGCCACAGGCTGATTGCCTCCATGCCACGCCGCATTGAAGCAGTCATTTCTGCAAAAGGATTCCCGACCAAGTATTGACTATTGAGTGCATAACTGAACATAATTATTTGAAGGTTGACTTTTTTTGTATTAAAAACACTTCTTTTATTGGTCGGATGAAATATGCTAATTTTTTTAGATAGGAATTTTGGGTTTTCATGAGCTGTATGCCAAAATCATCAGTATTAAAACAATAAAAGACCTGAAATATTTCAGTTGGTGTGCAATGAATCTAAAATATATGAAAGTTTAATTTTTATCATTACATTATGGAAAATAATGAACTTTATCACAATATGCTAATTTTTTTAGAAGGACCTGTATTGTACAGTATGTCTGGTCTCCACATATTTCTGCTTGAAAAATGCGAGTTTCATTTCGTGCACGCGCATATGAACGCACGATAACACACGCGACGCGGTTATGTTTTCCGAGATGCAGTAAACAAACACCGTTGCACTTTGTCGTTTATCAAAAACAAACGTAATAAATAATTGTATTTTACTCTCACTTTTGTCAGGCACAAAGTGATGCAAGAGATGCACTACCTGCCCAGCTAGGTTAGCAAGACCGAAAAACATCAAATAACTTTACTGACATCAAACTTAGAGAGGAGAGAACACAAGTTTACCTGATTGTTGTTCCCGCAATTCACTCTCATGGTTTTTTTCTTCTTCCTCTTTTCGTGACCAGAAGGATAGTTTCGCTTCATTTTTTCATGGATGTTGTACACATTAATTGACGCGCTATGACACGAGATGGAGGCGGGGCCTTAAGTAATTTGCGGGGCCTTACGCACCGGTCGGGTGCAGCGCTGCAGCCACGTAAACAGTTTGCCTTTCCCTTACTGACTTTCACTTTCGGTGCCCGAATGGAAGTGAATGAGGCTTTGGGATTTAAAAAAAAAAAAATTTATCTAGGCCTACGTGAAATTCTGCATCCATTGTACGATTTTTATTTTTGTTTTTTTCCTCGGAAGGGCAACCTGAGTCGAGAAGGGCATATTGGCAGTTGCCCGGGCAACCTGAGCAACCCCCCTGTGCACATCCCTGATAATCAGGATTAATTTAATGTGTGGAAATCATGGTAGTTTTATCTACCAACTAGAAGCTTGCTTACTAACTGATAACATTTGGCTTGATTAAGTTTTTTTTTTTTTTTATAAAGTTTGTGCATATTTGAACATTCATTTGAATATTTATAACCCAGCAAAAACGCAGTAAAATGTTGCCTTTGGAAGTCCCAAAGACGCTGGCCTCTTTGCATCCTGTTGCGTCCTGTTTTCCATATCCTCTGGGCTATAAAGAGAGCGAGAGCAGAGGAAGGAGGGGGTTTAAAAATGTGTGGTACAGGAAACTCACACAACCCTTTCACCCCGAAAGATCTCCAATGACAACGTCTGTACTGCTGCCATCAGCATGCACGTAATTATGTGCAATTACTCATCTCTCTGTGAACATCTCGCTGAAAAACTGTGTAACTTTAGATAGAGGGATGAGCCAAATATGTGGGAAAAGAAATGTCTTTTACAATAACACAATAACGTTGAGCGTTTCTCACAGTTTTGTTATTTTGGATCTGTTGATTCTTGTGGAAGAGACTGTATCTCAGCCAGGCTTGCCAAGTATGTCTTGAAATTTCCAAAGATATTAGTTAATGTGGATATTTAATTTAATTTAATTTTATAAAAAAAAAAGAAGTTTTGCATGCTGTTGCGTGGATTTTCTTTTGCACCACACTAGAAAGATTGCCACCAATATTTACGTGTTGCTAAGCAACTTTCGCGCCGAGGTCCTAAGTTCATTTTCTCTTTCATCGCCATATCATTTGTTTCAATGTCTCAGGCATTTTCAACAAAGCCTTCCTCTCTTTCACAAAATATAGAATTTTACACAGAATATAACTATAAAATGTTTTTATTGCATCCCTAATGCAATGCCATCATTGTTGTGACTCATAATTATAAAGGTTTTATGAAAATGATTATGATTAATTGAATTGAATTAATTAATTTCATGTCATAAAAGATATAAGAAATTATGATAAAGATTAATCTAAAAAACAAAACAAAAAAAAAACAGGAACGAAACGGTTAAAAGATCTGTAATATTTACTGGATGAATCTTGATTCAGGTTGCTCAGTTCTTCCGGATAAATTGTACAGGTGTAGCTTATCAGATTTTTTTTTTTTTTACTTGTTACTTCCTTTTCTGTAACCATTCTGTTTACATTATGATCTGCTAGCTAAAATGACTAACCGTGTGAACCATAATACTGTACATATAGTTGCCTGCAGGTAATCCTATTTAAATCCTGGAAAATCCAAGTGAAGGGCATTGTGCCACATGAACTTTGGACACATCTTGTCTTTGAGTATGTTCAAATTTCCCTTTTCCATTGCATAGGTCATATTAGGGTCACATCTGATAAGTAGCATACTCTGTGTTAATGTCATGATTTAGATGGAGTATGGATTTGTTGTAACAATGAGAAATCAACCTGACGAGATGGCAACATTAAAAATAATATATATATACACACACACACACACACACACACATACCATGCTGTGCAAAATAGGCACGTTAGTATTTTCACCCAAAAAAATGGTTTTGAGGACAAGACAAGGAGTCTGACACCAGCCGGTATGCTCCACACGGAGATCTGATCTCACCATCATCGAGTCCTTTTGATTACATGGGATTACATGAATAGACTAAATCCAGAAGAACTGTGGGAACATCACCCTTTGCGTTTAAAACCGCCTTTGTCCTTGGTTACTTGCACAGTTTTTCAGGCAGCTTTGCTGGAAGGTTTCTTCAAGTGTGTTGGAGACGTTGCCACAGTTCTTCTGGATTTAGTCTGTCTCAGTTTTTTCTGTTTCTTCATGTAATCCCAGGTGGATTTGATGATGGTGAGATCAGATCTCCGTGTGCATACAAAAATCTTACCGGATTATTACAATTAATGGCAAAAGAATGTTTGGAAATGTAAACTGATATTACCTACTGGCACACTGCAGCAAAAGATATAAATAACTTGATTAAAAAACTTTTTTTCTTGGTGAAAACACCAATGTGCTTAAGTAGTGTGTGTGTGTGTGTGTGTGTATATATTATACATTAGTTATTTACTTTAGTTTTCACAAGATCATTATTTTAAATCAGTATGTTTTATAAATTATTTTATTCCTTTAAATTATTATTGTTCTTGTGATTTCAAGAATTGAGAAGGTCATGGAAATTGAAATGATATCTAATAATATCAATATCTACACATTTATGGTCATGCCAAAAATATTTAATTAAAAAAAAAAAAAAAACTCTTTATGGGTTCAGTCTCCATAAACGATTTATTCGTTGTTATTTTTTTTTAAACTCTTTATCCATTATGAGCAGAGAAAGTCATGGAAAAGTCTAGAAGGAAATTTATTGGCCTGAAGGTTTAGAGCCACTTCTAACTTCTACTCCATAGTTAAAAATATGTTCACCTTATGAGTACATGTTACAAAGGCATACATTACAAAGATGCTTAATGAACAGATCATTGTGTTTTTAGCACTTATCAAGCATCAATTTTTCCCAAGACTGATTCAGCACAGAACAAAGCTTTCAGAAAGATGTAATGTGCCAGATAGTTTTCTGATGAGCAATGCTTTAGAACTGAAGGATATGCCAGTGCCTTGTTCTGAAGTCTTTGTTCCTTTCAAAAGACTCATGTGAGACTCAAGTGATTGGCACAGATACAGTACTGAGCATATAATGAGGTTAGTAAGCATGCTTGACAATTGATAATTGCGTCGTGGGAAACTCTTGGGACCAGGCCATATAGAGTGCCAGAGAATAGGAAATGTTGCTCTGCACCAAACCTCGAGCAGTTATCACGTCCTACCTCACACACACACACACACACACACACACGCACACACGCCAGAGGTCTCTGACGTGAACTCAGTGTGCTGTTCTCTTGGCAGGTATAATAACGCTCTTGTGATTAACCATTATTACTTTTGTAGACTTTGACAGCAATTCAGTTACAGGTCATGCAGTCTGCGGCACCCAGTGGATCTCATGGATCTTAACGGATGTCATTGTCATCCAGTGCTTCAGATCAATTTGAAAAAGGGAATTATATTGAACAGTGTAAGAAGTCTATGGTTTATTGTAGGATCAAAGAGTGATCAGATAGGGCCACCAGCTGTTCTCTCAAGAGGAGAGTCTGTGCAGATAAATATGTCTCAAATAGCAGTTGCTTAAACCCACTATTACAGGATAAGCCCATACCTGAGGAATAATAAGATCTTTGAAAAAACATGGAGTGACAGGCCAGGAGACTGAAATACCTCAACAGAACTGCTGTAGAGATGACACAGTCCTTGAACCACAGTAGATTACACATTTGCTTGAAAATGGCCTAATTTTCCAAAACATCATTTAGTGGCATATAAGAGCACATTTTTACTTTTCATAATAATGTTAGACCATAGTAGTGATTGCTAAGCCAAGGATCACAATTAATATTAGGGCTGTGCGATTAATCGAAATCGTAATAAAATCGCGATTTGAGCATGCGCGATTTAGAAATCGCTTCATAGCACGATATTTTTCCGCGCTCCCGGCTCCAACCTCCCAGTATGCTATCCGAACCAATCAGAATGCAGCGCGCCTAAATTGAGCACCAGAACAGACCGGGCGGGTACCAGAGATTCAGTGAACTGCGAACAGGTGCGCGTGCCAGAAGGGAGCGCGAGTGCATGGAAATATTAGCCTAAAGGGGCTTGCCTCACCAGTTTCTTTCTCTGGGAAGGTAAGGGAATACCATTACCTGATTGGTTTACAAGTAGTTCCCTCCGCTGCGGCTGTCAGTCATTCTCCATTCAGCGTTCAAACAGCGCGTTGCGTTAGGTTATGACAGTCAACGATGAAACTCTCTCCAAGATGATTCAATGTTAATATTATACTTGATCTGTAGATAAAGCTCTATGGTTTTCGCATTAAATGACTATCTTGCTGGACTGTACCTTAATCATGTTCGTTTCTACCGTGTGTCTGTTAGATCACAACACTGGAGAGCACTGTCTATAATTGTTCTTCACGCGCACAGTAACTGAAATTTAAAATTGTTAAAAGACAAGGCTCAATAAGCGATTGCATAGAGAGATACTGTATAATACACTATGCATCGATATGTCTTTCCTCCTTTGTGCTTTGAACTTTTCAATGCGGACTCGAAGAGCTGCGCGCTGTGACTCTGTGTTGCTTCAAGCGCATCATTCTGCGCTCGGGATGCGCATAAGCGCTGTGTGCTGCACTGTATTGGAGTCTTTCATAATCATATCATAATACTTTTGCACATTGAAAGATTATTAATAGCCTTTTTTGTTCAGTCCTATCTATCATATGTTGTTGCCTCATTAAACAGCTGTGCTATACTTAATATATGTCTTAATTTTATAGTAGACTATATATAAAATAACTGATCTTTTTGATTTTTGTTATCTTGTTTTTCATGAATGTATTTTACAACAATACAAAGAGCAATGTGTAACGTTTTACCAGATGTAGTGCTACACGATAAAGCTCTAATTGGTTTCCTTTGGAAATATGTTTCAAATTCACACAGAATGCATTAAAACTGTAAAGCATGTCTGTTTGTGTCAAAATCGTGATTAAAATCGAAATCGAAAAAAAAATCAAGAAATCGTGATAGTTTTTTTTTTCCATATCGCACAGCCCTAATTAATATTCATACTTAGACTAATGAATTTGAACAAACGGAATGATTTTCAACTCGCATCGACATGATTGTGGGGCTCAGACTTCCGTATGCTGATGCAATCTGATCTGATAGCTATCCTTCTCGTATGCATCTTGGAGGGAATTTACACTTGGTATTTTCATGATGGGATTTAGTCTGATCAGTAAACATGTATGAAGTGACCAAGTCTAAGCACTTATATCCAGACTTAAAGGGGAACTTGGCAACTATTTCAACTTAATAAAACCGTTTAGAAATCATTTGGATGGTTAAATAACCTGTTCTGGTGAGAATGGTGACTTTCCCCGCTCCTCCCAGCGTTCCCAGGTGGAAAAACCAACCTTGCAACATGGAGACTAACGTCCCGGTAAGTTGGAAATAGGAAGTCTCGTGAGAAGCGAGAACGAGCAAGAAACACAAACTGCTTTACGGCAATTCGACATAAACACACATGCCGTATGATACTGTGTGTGATGTATTACACACCTCGGTAGACCAGAGTTTCCGCTAGAAAAAAATGGTGCCGGTCAAAGTGACCGGCAGAGGTTTAGTTTTACGGACATTTTGATGATATGCTGGTCAAATATCGCCTCTTAATTAGTCAAGTTGAGGAAAACTGGAGGCAGTCTATGTAACTTAAAAAATGACATAATCAGGCCGTATAGAATGCAACATGTTATTATTAGTTTAACTTTCAAATAGACGGAAAAAAAACATGAACGTCCGATTGGCGTCAATCAACGCCAATTGTTTTTTACTATGGTTTCACACACATTCACTTGTTGAAACATTGAGGTACCTAATACAAATAAATAAAACATCTCCAGTTAACTAGCAGATCATTCATTTAGTTCGCTATTAAATAAGAGATCTAGCGCTAAAATCTGTTGTTTTTGAAATCAAGCTGAGCGCTCGTGTCCGCTGCTATCAGTTGCATGGACGACGCGCTGCGCGAGTTGCGCAATCTTCACTCGAATCTATCGCCGTTGCGGAGACTCTCTATTCATTCCGGTGAAATAACAAAATAAAATGCACACAGACGTCCCCCTGCTTGATATAGACTGTAACCACTGATGAACATTGGCTATTCAGTTTTGATGAGAGAGAAAAAAAACTGTACGAGTGCGTGAATTAGAACCACTGATAGAACCACTGATCTATAGGCTATAATGAGATGTTCCTGATTCACCGTCGTCTGGCCTCTGAAAAAAGCTTTTAAGGCTAGTCTGCCTGGGCCTGGCCATATTTGAAACGTCTCACTCAATCGTTCGTAGTTTAGGTCTATATTACAGCCGTTTTAAGCGTGCGCTTTATTTGAAATGCAGCATGCGATGTTTCATATCTTTCAAACGGTAGAGCCTGTTCCTTTATATTTATAACATAGCCAAAGATCGGTGTATTTTTGCTTTATACATTTTAGGCTTATTCTCAAATTCAGATTGTGTTAGGGGGGCGGGATTATTAGGCAATTTTAATCGGACAATTTGACCGGAGAGATTAAATTTTGTCGGACATTTCATTTTTTTACCGGCCAATGTCCGGTAATTACCGGACAACGGAAACCCTGCGGTAGACATACTCCACATGATAAAGTTGGCCGGCTCCGATAATAACAAATGCACATGAGCAGCGGTAGAAAGGGGGAGGAGGGGCCGCAAGTCAGTTTTTTTATGACAGTGTTGTGAAATATACGCCTCACAGCTGTAGGGGGAGCTCGCTGAGAAAACATGCGACAACAAAAGTGAAAATCAGCGAAGAAATGGCTAGAGCTGCCGAGTTCCCCATGGGCTCTTTTGATATAGGCCAGTAAACAACTAGGCCTACTCAAAATGGCCTTGCAGTAGAAACCACACTGAACACTAACAATTTAGTAACTAAGTTAAGTTTAATTATATTTCCCCACAAAGATAATTATTTCACTATCGGGCTTTGGGACACGAGCAGGACAGAGCATCTATTGTCTCATATCTTCATGTTTTCGCCCATTATTCCAAAGCAACTGAAACTGTTAGAGATGCTCCGATCAGCATTTTTGGGGCCGATCACCGATCACCGATTACCGATCACCAAAATCATGATCTGCCGATTGCCGATCACTGCCGATCACAGAATGGCAGGGGAATGAGAATCTTTTATCTATAATCTAGCAGAGTTTGCACCATTTGTAGAAATGTGTTTATTTAATTGTATTTAGAAAATGAGATGTCTTAAGGATACTGTAGGCCAGCTTTCCCAAATAAGGCAGAGTAACATTAAATTATTCCAAACAAAGAGGGGTCAGGCAGACCAACACACATCAGATCAGCCTAATGGGAGGGGATCAAGTTACACTTAGGCATATTTGGAAATTGTAGCCTCTTAATACACCGACTACATTTACTAATTGGCAACAAAATGTACAACTTGTTACACCAAAACTGGCTACTGATAAAAGGACAAAACTATGGCAAGTTTTTTTCTGTTATTATTATGAACGTCTGATGTAGTTGAGCAGAATGCTCTTTTATGAAGTTACTTCATTAAAGGACATATTTAATGAGATTATGCCTGAAAAGGTTTTGGATTTTTTATCATATGTTCATTTTAAAATATATATTGTATAAAATGACTTGTTTATATTTGTTTTCTTTTATTGTATTTATATGATATTTGTATTTTTATAATTGAATTTTTGCCATGAAAATAGCTTTGAATGCTGACATGGCATTAAATAAAATAATCTGAATCTGAATCTGATGTAGTTGAGGAACCAACTACGTCAGAAAAAAAAATACCACCACCACTTTTGAAACATCTTGCGGCACGAATGTACCAATACAAATAAATAAAAACATCTCCAGTTAACTCAGAGCATTCATTTTGTTCATTTGTTAAATAAGAGGCGATCTAGCGCTGAAATGGTTGTTTTTTTTATCAAGTGATCAAAGTGCTCGTTGCCGCAGCGATCAGTGGCGCGGATACCGCGTTCTGTTGTGGCTCGCGCGGTGCACGGTCTTCACTCGGACGCGCACTTCAATCCGTTGGGAAACTCCCTATTAATTCCGGTAAAGGAGAACTCATGTTGCCACTGCCAAGCTCCACTCTGCTGTTGTGTGCCCGTGCGCCACGCATGCAGGTGGGAAAAAGTCGCGCGAGTAATTTACGTCACGTGATCTGCTTTTTTGATCGGCGCTTTTGGGGTTCGCCGATCAATCTATTTTTAGCCAATATCGGCCGATCATGATCGGCGTCCGATCAATCGGAGCATCCCTAGAAACTGTTTGTAAATAGTCAGAAAAGCGAATTATAGGCTATCTTCCTCACAGGCAGGATATTTATTTGAGATGTTGCGCTACGGGGAATGCGGAACTGAATTACCAGCGCATGTGAAATGCACTGTACTAGTACAGAGCCCCGCATGTTGAAAAATAGATATAAAAAATAAATATTAATAATTAATTCCTACAACTTGTTAATTAGTTCCTACAACTTATTATTTTTATTATTACAACTATCACGTTTAATTAATTTGTTCCCTTTAATTTGTTAAATTAAAACTAAGTTACAAATTAGTACAACGTGGCCATGCTTTAACTAAATTGAGGGAACCAATTAAATATGTGGGAACGGATTCTTAATTCGTGGCCACATTATCTTTAATTTTCCCCGGCATGTCATGTCCAGGATACCGGATGAACTTGACGTGCCTTGCTTTGCCTAATAAGCACAAACTGTGTTAAAATTAAATGTGACGAGAGAAAGCCATGAGATATTTCTATAAAATTAGGCTGTTAGGTTAGGGTACCAATGCCATCTTTTGTTTTAGCAAGTAAAAAGGTGCCACAGTAAAAGATACAAAAATGTGGATTAAAAGTGAATGAAAGGAAGAAAATAAACATTCCAAAGAAAATAAGCGAAAATATAGGATGTGACGGTGAGGATTTGGAAAAAGAAACAAGAGATTCCATATCCAGTGTAATACCTCACAAAATATTGTTAAATTTGTGGAAAATTCGAGTGACCAACCTGCAAAACAAAACACAAAGCCTCGTTAAGGCTCTCATACCTCTCTCATGATCCAAATGTTACCATGGTAACGATGTAACATTTGCCTTCTAACCAATTATTTATTTTGTAAACAAAACTTTGTACTTTACTCGTGTCCTAATATTCATGTAAAAAAAAAAACATTTACATATGGGATTATTTTACTTTAAATGGTGTATGTTAATTGCAAACATTGCACTTGTGTTTTAAAATACAATACAATTATGAGCATCATGATAGGCTACCATTTACGTGCATTCAGCGTTCACAGTGACGATATGAAACTCTATAGCCAACAATAACCTCTGTTTTAGCAATGTTTGCAATTAACATTATCGCCATTTGAAGTTAAATGATCCCAAACTACTGTGTGTTTGCTTCATTTTATCAAATGATCATAATCAAATCAATTATTTTTACAATCCTACTAGAATTTTATTTAGACTAAAAAGCCTTTTCATTTGAGCGAGGACGTGCATCACTAACGTTAATCTTTAGACACTTAACACATATCTGTAAAATTTCTGTAGCTCGTATAGCTTTAAAGTAAAGCAAGGTCATTAGAAAAATGTATTGCTTGAATGCAATGCAAGTCATTTTGAATGACTACCAAATGCATAAATGTAAATATAAAATAGTTGTTTATGAATAACTATGTCCAAAATAATTATTTTATTGTTATTACATAATTATATGTTGTTTAGCCCTAGAAAACCTACTGTTTTCTTTCAAATGTATTGTTTATTTATTTTTTGGTGTGAATATACAAGGGCTGGGTATTGACACAAATTTCACAATTCGATTCAATTTTGATTCACAACCTTGCAATTCAATTCCGAATTCAATTAATTGAATTCTGATCAGTTGGGGTATGTATCAGTTCAATACATTGCAAAATATCTCCCAACTAATGCTGTAAACAGGGACCACCAGTTGGAACGTTACTATACAATTAAAGCTTAAAATTAACTGATTTGTATAGGCTTCTTGCATTTAATTTATACATAAGGAAGTTTTTATGATAACAACATTATAATAATTACTTTTTAATTACATAATTATGTTTCTACTAGGAATGCACTGAAATTTTGAAAGAGAAAAACAGCCGAAAATATATGCCGCCCCGCCCCGTCCCTCAGTATTTAGCACCCAGGTTTCAATTTCGTCTCGCCGTTATCACGTGTGTGACCCTCCGCTTAATATTCTGCTATATGCACATGCTCACGACCTGTGTGAACACTTCACTCATGTATAATTGTTTCTGTTTGCAATAGCCTTACTGTTCTGTACCATGGTGTGGTATAGCTGTGCTGCTGGGTAACTCTGGAAAAATGACTCTATATACCCTCTCATTCACTGATCCGCTCCCGCTACGCTCTGCTCACAAATTCTGATAATAATAGCTTTGTAGGACTATACATTATTTGGATTAAAAAAAATGATGTCCTGTTTTGTTTTGTCCTGTCAATCATCGCAGTTTCCGATTCAATCTCGCATTTAAATACGGTTGTCAATCTAGAAATTTGCAGTGTGCTTAGCAGCATGAAAACTAAACTTGTGTTCAGATTATGAATGGGTAATAAACAGAAGAGACGAACTCTACCTTTAAAAACATTTAAGCTGTCAGTGTAGTGCAAGCTCACTGAATCGCACTTTCGCGAAAACTCTTGTTATAATAAAAAAAGCTGTCTTAATTGTACAATGAATCTCTTATTTACATTGTGTTTATAATCTGTTGGTTATAATAATGAAAGGATTTGGAGATACAGCTATGGAGATGCGCTTCTTCTTTAAACAGATTTAAATAGAATGTCATAAAATTTGTTATTAAAGCAGCTATGTTCACAAACCACTATAATTAGAAGAGAAAAGCAAGGAAAATGGTATTTATTGTTTGAATTTCATAATAATTTGAAAGACTTTGTTTCATATCAAAATGGAGGCACATTACAAAGTTTCATTCATTCACCAACTGAAAACAGCATAGACCAAATGATCGATACTTTGGATTTAAGAATCGATATCCGTTCACCAAAAGAGGAATCAATTAAAATCGAGAAATCAATATATATTTTTGACCCTGCTGTAGGATAAACTCACTATTCATTTATTTAATGGTGAATAAGTGGAGAGTAACGGCTGCTTCATGACCAGTTTGCCAGTTCCATGCGACTGCTACTTGGAGGCAAAATGCGACTCAAAATGCAATCATGCTCTAATGTCTGAGATAGTGGAAGTGAGCTTTGCGTGGGAAAGCACCACTCACATTTTCTTCCGAGTTCTAGTTTCAGTTTGCTTTGTACATTATGCACATCAAGACTTTGAAGTGGCTTATGTAACAAGTTGTTTTGTTATTTTGATTACAATCATCTATACTTGAGATGACCTTGTTGGCTTCCACCTGCTGCAATCTAAAAGACATTTTGTTTACAGTCACATACACAATTATGTTTCTTTTGAACAAGCTTTGCATGCTGTCAGCCGAGTCATTTTTAATCTTAACCCTGTGTGTGTCTTCCAGAGCTGCGGTGTAGTTGTGGGGTGCAATGGAGGATGGGAAGCCTGTGTGGGCGCCCCACCCAACCGACGGGTTCCAGCTGGGCATGATAGTGGACATTGGTGCGGATGCACTCACTATAGAACCTCTCAATCAGAGAGGAAAGGTAAGACGTCAGCTTTCCTGCCCTTGAAATTTATCCTGTGAGCATTTAACCGGTGACCAAGCAGGTGGCAGCTATTGATTTTGGGCCATGTTATCGTGCCTCATATGTTGATTCAAAGGAAAACGTAGTTGCTAAGCACCTGTGATGATCCTCGGCTGAGCCCAGCGTACCTCGGGCGATCATGTGATCAGCGTTTCTGCTGGTGTGAATCCTTCCCACCACACGCATGATTAACTTCATGATGTGTATAAAAGGGCTCTAGGTATCTGAGCAATAGGTAAAATGTGAGAACATGTGTATGTAGAATAGTGCTGTGCCATGTAAGGGTGTCACTTGCAGGGGCTTTGAATAAGTAATAAGCTGTACCTGCTGCAGGTGTGCGGATCACATTACACTCAGGGTATATTCATTAGAGAAAGAAAATCCACCTGTGTCTCAACTACTCACACACTCCCTTAGAGATGGCGGCACTGTGTGTGTAGTTGGGGATATTTCAGAAAAATGTACCAGAGGATTAGAAAATCTATACACACACACACACACACACACGCACGTGTGTACATAATGATTACAGAATGGAAAATATGTTATACATTTTTTGTACTTGTTGATTCCACCAAATGACTTTCATAAAATCTGAACTTTTCTTGAAAAAGGTATTTTTCGAAACCATCATGAATACAAACTAAACTGTTTTTTTAAACTATAGATTTAAATTTTTTCTTTATCATTGACTCTCTTATTTGTCATTGATCCATCAGCTTTTATTAACAAATGGTAAACAATGTGTGAAAAGTTCCCACTAGAATATACAGTATCAAGGTTGTGAATGTTTTAGGTCAAAGAGGTTGTTGATATTGATGACATTGAGGCAGATAATATCTGTCCAGTGAGGTTCTAATGTAAATGGCTTATAGAAATAGGAGGGAGTGGAGGAATAACGTAAGGCCAGAACGTCAGCATGGGTGTTTTCTGGGAAAGGTCAGCTTGTCTCATCTCGCTCTGAATAATGCACTGATGTGACGGGCAGTTTTGGGTGTCTTATAATGTGTCATGTAATGGATTTCACAGCTTATGTTCCCACCTTTCACATTAACATGACTTACCTTTTCTTCTCCACATTATGGCTGCCATTAGACACAATCAATCATGGCTGACCTAGCGCCTCTCTTCAGTGTCATTTGCACAGTCGTAATGTATGAAGACCTTGAGTGTTTATAGCTTCACACCTCAGTGAAAGTAACCAGACAGACTCGGAAATGAGAGGACAAACGGCTGCCATCATCTACTTATTTTTTGTCCCATTAATCTTCTGTGGTTGTAAACTATATGGACTTTTATTAATATGGATAAATAGTGAATGTAGCCAGTTATTCTTTGGCCAGTTTTTTCATTTGGCCAGAGGTCACAAAGTTGATAATGCTCATTTTGACTTTACAGACGTTCCTGGCTCCCATCAGTCAAGTTTTTCCTGCTGAGGATGATGTAAACAAACACGTTGAAGACAACTGTAAGTATATAACTTCTTTGGGGTGCATCAGCCGATAGTATCACATTAAATACTTAAGCTTATGATGTTCATTGACATGCTCATATTTACTTGGCTTCCAGGTTCTCTTATGTATTTGAATGAAGCCACCCTTCTAAACAACATCCGTGTCCGTTACAGCAAAGACTTAATCTATGTAAGTCAAATGCTTGTTCTGAATTCTTGTTTTTCATCATTTCTAAGCCTTTTCCAAGGCCAAAACTACGCAAGAACACACTTACTTGGCCAGCGGATAACATAAGCATGGTCTAGTTGTACAGACTGACGGTCCGGTCACATTAGCAAAAATTTGCAGTTAAAAGAAAAAGTTTCTACATGGTTGGCTGGTTTGGTACATGGCTTATAACTCTTTATCAAAGTCTTTTTTTGAAATCACTATGGGGAAAATTAGGAAAAAAATCGCACCATTAAGTTTAAGCCAATGTGTGTTGGGCAGGCTGGGATGCTCAAACGAACAGAATAGATTAATGTTTTTAAAGCACCGAGTGCCTACTTGCATTTTAAATTACACACATCACCTTTAAATATGTATAACAAATTGATTCTTTGATTAATTAAAGCCTCTTCTAATGAAACTACGTTTTAAATTTCAACAGATTTGGGTCATAAAATTTTAAGCAAATGCATAATGCATTCACATATTTTGCTTAACAGTCACCTCAGGGCAGTGCAGGGCTTCCAGAGTCATGCTAAACCCCACAGATCTCATTGGCAAGCATGCTTGCAGGTACGGAGCTGATGGGCATGTTATTGTCGTGCTCCAGCGGCCCTTATTAGCCTCTCATCTGAGAGACGCCAGTCCGGCTGTCAGCGCACGCTCATCAGCACAGCGCACGAGGCTGTCAGGAGACTGCCCAGGCCCTGCCCCAGTGTGACTGCACGTCTCAGATGACCCAGCTAATCCTGGCCAGACGCTATCAAGTTGCCCAATGCACTTAATTAGGTCCTGTGAGGTAGCGGTGCTCCGCATGGCGTGGCTAACCTGAAAGTCTGAGGCCTTGAGTGAGAGCAGTTAAAACATTGATCTTCGTCTGAGCTGTTCGACTTGTCAGCTATTGGTCTGGACTACTTGTTTGCCCAAAATATTAAAAAAAGACTGCAAATACAAAAGCACACAGCCAACAATGAACGTTTCAAATGTTCTCGGACCCTGTTTGTTTTATTTCAGACTTTTGTGGCTAATATCCTGATTGCTGTGAACCCGTATTTCGACATTCCGAAACTCTACTCCCCAGAGTCCATTAAGAGCTATCAGAGACGCTCTTTGGGGACACTTCCCCCTCATGTCTACGCTATTGGTGAGTGGACATATGAATGTCTGTCTAATAGGACACTTGAGGATTTCATTCTAAGCACAAAGTCTTTATTTTGTAGAATCTTTTTAAGGTAACTACAGTATTGACTGTGATTTTGACAAACGTCTATCTCTCTCTCTCTGTCTCAGCGGATAAAGCCTACAGAGACATGAAGGTTCTGAAGATGAGTCAGTCCATCATTGTGTCTGGTGAATCTGGTGCTGGAAAAACAGAAAACACAAAGTTTGTTCTCAGGTGTGATAATTCTGTCTATTTATGGAATGATGAAAACACTTCAGTTAAAATGTCCTAATTCATTCATTCATTCATTCATTCATTCATTCATTCATTCATTCATTCATTCATTCATTCATTCATTCATTCATTCATTCTTTCATTCATTCTTTCATTCATGCATTCATTAATGCATTCATTCATGCATTCGTTCATGCATTCATTCACACACACCTTCCAGTGGTGAATTGAGATTTAAAAAAAAAAAATACATTTAGCATTTATTTTTTTATGAAAATATATTATGTCTTTGAAACTGCTCAAAATCATAAAGACCCATTGTAATATTCATTGTGGTGAGTGACTTAATATGATGATTATCTCACATCTTGGAAAAAACGGTAGGTATCCTGAATAAACTTCTGATGATACATTTTCCACTGATGTAATAATGTAAGAAGAAATATTACTTGAGCAAATTATCATATTCAAATGATTTCTGAAGGATCATGTGACACTGAAGACTGGAGTAATAGTGCTGAAAATTCAGCTTTGCCATCACAGGAATAAATTACATTTTAAAATATATTCAAATAGAATACCGTTATTTTAAATGGCAATTTAACAGAATATTATGTTTTTTTGTGTGCTGTATTTTAATAATCAAATAAATGCAACCTTGTTGAGGCGTAAGAGACTTCTTTCAAAAACAATAAAAAATCTTACCAAACTTTTGAATGGTAGAATGTTGCAGTGCTCAGTAATGTTCATGGTAAGTAAATGTTTTATGTTTTATTGGACCAGTTTAGTCATTAATGCCATCATTTCTTGATACTGTATCTGTTTAATTTCAGGTATTTAACCACATCTTATGGAACAGGTCAAGATATAGATGAGAGGATTGTTGAAGGTTGGTTCTCCAAAGACACTTAGAACTGGTTGTCTTGTACAGTAGTATTAAAATGTTTGCATATAATGCAAAATCTGTTTGTAATATGTGTGTTCCATGCAGCCAACCCCTTGCTTGAAGCTTTTGGAAATGCAAAGACGGTCAGGAACAACAACAGCAGTCGGTTTGGAAAGTTTGTGGAAATTCATTTTAATGAGAAGGTAAACTTTGTCTTAGTCTGAAGACGAGAGTGTGTCCTCTGTAAGACTTATTACTAATTGTGTTCATCGTGTCTTCAGAATGCAGTTGTGGGCGGCTTTGTCTCGCACTATCTGCTGGAGAAGTCTCGGATTTGCATGCAGAGTCCAGAAGAGAGAAACTATCATATATTTTACAGACTCTGCGCAGGGGCATCGGAGGACATCAGGAACAGGCTTCATCTCAACTCTCCGGAAAACTTCCGGGTCAGTTTCCTTTGTATTGTGTATCAGGAAGCTGGAAATCATTTTAACAAGCCTACACAACAAAAGCCACCTGACAACTGTGACCATAGCATGCAGACTATCAAAGCACAGTGCCAAATGAAGTGGCGAAACATTTTATCGAATCCACAAATCCTTTAATACCTTAGTTTAGGTTATCTGATTTCAAGCCTTTGTATATGTGAGGTTTCAAGCCCACATATACATGAGATACCATAAAACTGTAGATGTGCCACTAGATGGCATATTTGCTTTACAATGATTATGAATGTGTTTCTGCTGGTTCTATTCTCGTTTGTTAACTTTCATCATTGTGTGTTTGTGTTCACTCAGTATTTGAATCGTGGCTGCACACGATACTTTGCAAACAAGGACTCGGATAAACAGATCATGCAAAACAGGAAAAGTACTGAGGTACGTAGAGTCATCTTTGTTTAGGAATCTCTGGGGCAGTGATGAATCTTTTTCCTTCTTTCTGTGTGTTGATGCACATTTGTGACAAATCTAAAGTGATAAACAGCACTAAGCTGTAGTAAAGATTTCAGATTCATTTTTGATATATGATCAAATCCTCGAAGTTTCTTGTGTTCATGTAGTAAAAATGAAGACTAGGGGACGTGCTGAGTGAACAGACCTTGACCGCAGTCAAAATTTCTGAAGTTGCAGGATTACCGTTTTGCCTCAAATAGAATTAGTTACCCTCAGAAATTAGTTCACATCTTTGATGAATTATGTAAAGTGTAATAAATTCCAGCGTTGTTTTGTTGTGTTTGCACACTGCCCTCTCTGGAGACTGAGCCCATCAATTGATGTTATTGTTATCAAGGGCCATTATTATAAATCATCGTTGTGTTGAATCCCTGTGGAGGTGATAAGATATTCATTAGCTGCTGTTTCTGCTGGTGCAGTGGTTCATGTGCTAGCTCAACACCGTCTGTTTCACTGTATTTTCAAATAAAAATCTAAGATTAGTTTCTTACCCCAAATTCACAGATGGTACTTTTCCTGTTGTTTTTTTTTTTTGTCTCCTTTTTTATCATCCTTGAACAATTGAATCTCATAATGACTTTGGGTCGGTATTAAGATATGCAATCCATCTTTAATTGTGAATCAGGCTCTGGTCCAAAACCTAGTGAGCTGTCTCATGTCTAGATGGCCTTTTAAGACTGCATCCTAATCCTAACCAAGGTGGAACCTCATAAGTGACTAAATTTGAACTCTTTACAAAGGCAGCAAGTCTGCGCCAAAAAAATAGAAATCAAATTGACACCGACTTACTGTTGATTCCAAGTGTTAGATTAGCATGCTGATAAACTAACAGCATGATAATCTAATAAGCATAAAAATACAAAGCACACATAAACATTAGTTTTAAAATATATTTAGCGATACTCTTTGGTATTGAATTAGATTTCAGTGTACTTATGATTTTTGTTCAACTTCTTGTTTGCCATCTTGAATTGAATTGTATCATTGTGTGCATTCATGGATAGCCTTCTGAACAAAAGATATATGCGAGAACAATACTATGTTTTTAAAATCGCTTTAGACTACAAAGCCTCCCCTTGTCAAAGACAATATTCAAAAGTCCCCCAAAATATTTCACGTACTTCTGCTTTAATGACAAAGCTGAATATATTCATATTTACAGAAACTAGTAGCAGTATTTCAAAGTAATAAAATCAAATACTTATAAATAATTATATTCCATACGCTTTTTTTTTGTCATTTGGGATTACAGTTTTTTAACTCACAAATAGCAGTTTCTCAGCAATGTCTACCCACATATTTTATAGCTTAACATAACCAGAAATTGATTAATATCCATGACTTTTCCAGGTCTAGAAATCACACTTAAAATTTCCCTCATACAGTACATCCAGGCTCTCCAAGACCAAAACCCTGGGGTTATGAATAAAAATGAGGAAAAAAATTCAATTAAAATCATAAATGCAATCTTATATATTGATTTTTAGATGTTTTAGCTTATTTTAAAGCTTAGTTTGTCATTAAAATGCTGCATATGTAGGTTTTGTAACAGAGCTTCACTCTTCTAATAGCCATAATGTTTATGTTGATTTTTTTGTAACTGAATATTGTGTGTCTTTGCCTTCCCTGATCTTCTTAAAATTCAGGATCATAAGGTGATGTTTTACCAGTTGTCCTTCTTTCTAAATTCTTTTCATGCTTTACATTCTTTGGCTTTCTGGGTTTCTGTGCATGAAATTGATCATTAGTGTGTGCATGGGTCTGCATGAGGCTTTCTATGAGAAATAAGTAGTTTTGTAAGGGGTGCTTGTAGTCATGGGTATGGAACAGCTTTTAAGCTCTAGCGTTGGTCAGAGTGGTGTGATCTGTTGTGCCATCAGACTGCAGATTATCAGAACGTCAGTGACTTAAAGGCATAGTTTGCCCAAAAATAAAAATGATGTCATCTACTCACCCTTGTATCTTTTAAACACAGAGAAGTTTTGAAGAATGTTTATGTTGCTCTTTTCCCCATACAACAGCAGCATGAAGTGTTCCATAGAAAGTAATTCAAGTGTAGAATGACATAATTTTTATGGAATGATGAAAACACTTCAGTTAAAATGTCCTACATGTATACAAGAGTCCAAATTCATTCATTCATTCATTCATTCATTCATTCATTCATTCATTCATTCATTCATTCATTCACACACACCTTCCAGTGGTGAATTGAGATTTAAAAAAAAGAGAAGAAAATACATTTAGCATTTATTTTTTTATGAAAATATATTATGTCTGTGAAACTGCTCAAAATCATAAAGACCCATTGTAATATTCATTGTGGTGAGTGACTTAATATGATGATTATCTCACATCTTGGAAAAAACGGTAGGTATCCTGAATAAACTTCTGATGATACATTTTCCACTGATGTAATAATGTTACAAAAAAATATTACTTGAGCAAATTATCATATTCAAATGATTTCTGAAGGATCATGCGACACTGAAGACTGGAGTAATAGTGCTGAAAATTCAGCTTAGCCATCACAGGAATAAATTACATTTTAAAATATATTCCTTATTCCTGACGAGCTTACTGCGTTTTGAATTATGGGTGGCACTTCCGGTTTGGGGAACTTCCATTCAAAAAGACTGAAACGAATCATTTCAAATCATAAGGTTGCCCTACAAATAAAGCTTATCCGTCAGTTTGACTCAATGAGCTATCAGTTTTCATGTTTTATTTAAGAATAACATGAGAATAACGTAACACTTGGTATTTTAACGTGACGTTATAACAAGAACATCTATAGCAAGAGCTCTTTTCAGGCACTACATTATTTTCCTCGTGATTATTTTATTTTTTCCTTTTGCATTCCGCTGTAATCGTATGAAAAAGGTCAACATATACTCCACATTTGTGGTCTGTTCTCCCGATTTAATTTACGATATATGCCATTAATAATTAACTGGAATGCACGAAGAATCACTCTTTTTGTCTCCCCAAATCATCACGTCTCTTTCCAGTTTTGTTTTCACAGGTAAATACAATTTATTATCGGTCAAAATGACTGAAATCACTTTGAAATAGTATCACGCAATGCTGAAGTAAATAAAAAAACTTTTATTTTATAATACAGCTTACCACAGTGATATTTAACTGTCCGATTTTGCTGTGGAAAGATTCACGCTTTTTGGGTTATTCATGGTATGTGGAAAGTACCTTGTTGATGCTTTTACACTTTTAAATGTCCTTTTAATGTTCAATGGTTGAAGGATGAGTAGAATAATGTAATGTCATTGTACACATTTGAAAAAATAGATATTATTGCATCCATAGAGCTAGTCTTTCACTGATTGTTTACAGCTTAACGGAAGTTACACCCATAATTCACGCAAAGCGTCATGGGGCGCAGGAATACTGTGGATATAATATAAAAAAGGAACTTCTGGGACACTCTGATTCTCAGGTGTGGTTTGATTTCCTTTCCTCCTTTTAATCAGAGATCTAGATCTGTATACAGTCCTCCAGTATACATATCTGATCTTCTGAGGCACTTGCGGCACGTGTGACGTGTGGATGTTGTTGATTCTGGAACCGTGTGTCTTGATGGTCCGTTGTGTTCGTAGCATGGGAAAGTGGGTGCTCTGAAGGACCCTCTGCTGGATGACCTGGGAGACTTCAACAGGATGGTGGTTGCCATGAAGAGAATCGGCCTGGATGACACAGAGAAGCTCAATCTCTTCAGAGTGGTGGCTGGCGTCCTTCATCTCGGCAATATCGACTTCGAAGAGACAGGAAGCACCTCTGGTAGCCATTCAACTCCAACTTCATCCAACATTAGTAAACTAGTTAGCCTTTGTTTGATGACCTACCCTGGCATGATGCGACAACTTTCAAGCGTAAAGTAAATTTCTGTCCTGCATATAGTGACAAAATCACATCAGAACATGTTTAATATAAAACCAGTGAGATTTAATTTCTGGAAGGGGCTGTCCATCATGTAACTAGAAACCATACAAACAGACAGTAAATGTCTTGTGTATCAGTTGCAATCAAGCCAGTGAGGACAAAAAAGAGATAGGATTTTATCTCTTTTTGCTTTATTACGTCACACTTGGATCAGAAATATTTGGTTTCCTTCAGGTTAAGAGACTTACAAATATGACCAATTTTGCTTATTTTTTTTTTATACAGAAATTTCACTATCTGCATTCAGTCAGGGAAAAGTCACTGTTGTCTGAAGTGTTATTTTTTAGCTCATCCACTTGCTGATGTTGTCCTCATTAAACTCACTCTCTCTCACTCACACACACACACACACACACACACACACACACACACACACACACACACCCACCTTCTCCAACTCAAAAGACTTCATTAGAGAGCTGCTGTGGAGCTATAACACCTTTTACTGCTCTGGCCTACTCCATTTTCCCACTCACAATGGAGATGCTGTCCTGAGACACCTTTTAGCTGGAAAACATGGAGCCTAATGTTATAGAGGTCTTACAGGAGACCTGAAGACTATTATGTATGAACACATACTTTTGGAAATGGCTAAGATAGTAGATTGAAGGAGTGTGCTTTTATAGATTTGTTTGCACACTTCACACGTGCTTCACATCACGTGATTTTCTTGCATCGAGCCATAAACTGTGATGGTAATTTGGTAGTCCTGTTCGTGTTTTATATGTCTGTGGTCCTATTAAGCCTGGTGATAAAAGTTATTATATGCAAAATAAAATGACACATTTGAATAAGTATCTTAAGTACTTTAAATACAAAATACAGTCTCTCAGAGTATTTAATTACAAATTACATTTCATTTATGTTTGTAAAGGAAAATAAAAATGGCAAAATACTGAAAAGTAATTAAATACGTGTTATTAAAATACTGCCCATCTCTGGCTGTGGAAAATTATAAGTGATCTAGGAGCTTTATTTAGCTTTTTACAGTGGATGCCATTGATAACACAACGTCAATCCTTCACAGTCTCGCTTTCATACCTGTCATGACACTTTTCTGAATAAGGTCTATAATGGAGAAAAAACTCTTTAGGTAAAAGAAAACTTTAGGTAGTTTGGCATAATCTTGTATTATGAGGAGAAAAAAGATTATGCAGCAAAAACAGTGATATCATAAAAAGGACTCCTGCAGACCCTCATGACCATTTGTCAAAATCAGTAGGTCTCTTAAAATATCAGATAATTTGACCTTTTTGGACATGGCAAGGTTTAGGTTGTACTACAAAAAAAAAAACATTATATGTATGTTTTTAAAAAAAATTTAGTACGACCTGACCCTTTTGGTTGTACCACAATGACATTTTAAATGTAAACTTTTGTCGAAAATTGTATTAAAGGGTTAGTTCACCCCAAAATGAATATTCTGTCATTAATTACTCACCCTCATGTCGTTCCAAACCCGTAAGACTTTCGTTCATCTTTAGAACACAAATGAAGATCTTTTTGGTGAAATCTGAGATCTTTCTGACCCCTCCATAGGCCGCAACACAACAACAACTTTCAAGTCCCAGAAAGCTAGTAAAAACATCGTTAAAATAGTCCATGTGACTCCAGTTGTTCTTGATGTTATGAAGCGACGAGAATACTTTTTGTGCGCAAAAAACAAACAAAAATAATAGACTTTATTGAAGAATTTCTTCTCTTCTGTGTACAGCGCAGGAGACTGACACAGAAGAGAAGAAATTCTTCAATAAAGATATACTGATTTTTTATTTTATTTTGATTTTTATCGTAGTTTGTAGTTGACTGATATATTTTGATCGAATTTGACAATGAGAGAACAGGTCATTAACAGCTACATTGTATCCGTAAATTGAAAAACATTAAGAATTCTGTGCTGTGTAGACGTAGCATAAGAAACATAATGAGACAAAGTTTTAAGATGACCATTAGAATTTGCATCTGATCTCAGGCGGCTGCATTTTGAAGAACCAGTCCAGTCAGACTCTGGAATACTGTGCTGAGCTGCTCGGCCTGGACCAGGACGACCTGAGAGTCAGCCTCACCACCAGGGTCATGCTCACCACTGCAGGGGGCGCCAAAGGCACAGTCATCAAGTGAGTGACCCCATATGTTTACCTTATCATCTACTCATCCAGTGGCCCTGGGGGCAGCTTGTTTTGTTTTAGATCTCTATTTGCATCCAAATGATGATCAAAAGACAAATCAAAAGTCAGCACAGATCCCTGCTCGGTATTTGACACACTCTCCTCACATCTCCCTGCGATGCAAAACGTCATCTAGTATTACATTTCATCATTTCGCCCCATTTGCATTCACATAAGTAAATGAATCCTCTGGTCGCCCGCTCACAAACGAGAGAAGAGCTGAAAATAGCTAATCGCAGCTTTTCCATTATAGATATGGTCAGTTTAATCAAATGTGGCAGAGACTAAATTGGCTGAGGGGCCTTAATAGTCTAGTTGCCATCGAAAGTCTTCTGAATTTAAACGGATGTATTTTTTTTTTTTTTTACATAAGAGAGAGGAGGCCTTGAACGACTAGGCTAAGGTATCAATGAGCTTTTTCCACACCACTTCTTCTCCTAATGGTCAAAGATAAGACTCGGGTTTGCAAGTTTGTGAAACAAAAGCCCAATTCTTCTCAGCTTTCAACATGTAAAACCCACAGTCCAATTACTGCACACACCAATTGTCAAAGGGGAGAGGAAGTGGAAAAACTTGATTGCCTCGATTGAATCGTATGCTCCGTTCTCTGTTGCCCAGGTGGGGTTTTATATTCTGTGGCGTCTGAATGATAGGGCAGCGCTTGTGGATTAATATTTAACCAAGCACAGATGCCGGACTGGGAGTGTTTGCACTGCATGAATAATGGATGTTTGTCTGAGGGAGTGGCCCAGGGTCTTTTAGGTATGATGAGAATCAAAGTCACAGGAGGTTTCACCCTCCTCATTTGACTGGGAACAGATGCACAACCACGTACACATGCAATATGCGTTTTATGGAAAATTATGGAGACTGTATTCAAACAAGGCTACGGTGACCCTTGCAATTCACATCGATAGACACCGGAGAGGGCAGCAGCTTGTGCCTGACAGAGCTTCATTTCAGAGCCGCATTGTGATTTTTAAAAATCTGTTAAATGCAACAAAAGCAGGTGACATTGAGAAGAAAGAGTGCAGCAGCCTCTCGACTCACCGCTACAGAGGGAATACATTAATAGCATAAAAGCGAGTTAATGAAAAGCAATTTCGCAGACTCGAGATCGAAGAGATTATTGTGAGCCAAGACCAGCTTTTATTAACTGTGCAGGCAATAAGAGTCACACAGCAGGTATTCCCACAGCGGGACAGCGTCTTCAAGAGAGCAAGAAGGTTTTATCATCTAGTTCTGAAGTTTCAGATAGTTGCCTGTATCCCTACACCTCCTGAGGATTGCGAGGAGCCACTGTGGCTTGTGATTATGAGCTGCTTTGCTTTTAACAGGCGTGTGTTATTGAGATTTATTGTGTTTTCATGTAATATCGCTTGGCTTTTGCATTTCGAGCCCTTTAAGCCACACCGGGATTTCATGTGCTGTTTGTATTGTGTATATACATTTATCAAAGTATCCACTGCAAAATAAGTTTGAATTCCCTGTACTGTTTTCAGTTTAATTATGTAATTAATCTTCTGGAGGACCAATTAATTGTTTTTTATACACTTGATGAAGAACAAAGATGTTGGAATACAATTTTTTTTTTTGCGTGAAAAGTAGTTTGGGCTTTTTACACCCAGTTATTTGAATACTATAAACATATTTTTTTGCATAGTCTTAAGAATTTGTGTAATTGTCATTTTTGGAAACAAGAAAAAATTCGCCGTTAGCACTCAGTAAACCAGAAAATTGTCACAATTTTCCTTTGTCCCTATAAACACAAGGCACACACACAAAAAAAACCTAATTTCCTCTCTTATACGGTTACCAAACAATTTCACTGACACAAATTTTAGCCTGTAAAGACCTCAATTATATTTATTTGTCCTCTGACTTTATTTGACCCGACAATAATGTGTTTAGACCGTTATACAGAGGTGATTTTGTTTTTCCAGCAGCCTTGAGCATCTGCTATCATAATGGAATTGAGAGGAAAATAAATTCAATTTTGACTCAAAATTATTTCTCGTTGGAATTCTGCTTTCCCCTGAAGTGTTTTTACATATTTAGCTTGGAATGCTTAAACAGCAACTGTCTTAAGAGTGCAAAGTTGGACGGGGTAAATCAGAATGGACATGTATTGATGAGGCGGCATTAGCAGAAGCCATGGCCTAGATTTTGACTCCTCCTGTCCCACTTTGCTTCTCTCCAGGGTGCCTCTGAAGGTGGAACAGGCCAACAATGCCCGCGATGCTCTCGCCAAAGCCGTTTACAGCCGGCTCTTTGATCATGTGGTCAAACGGGTCAACCAGTGCTTTCCCTTTGATACGTCCTCCAACTTCATCGGCGTGCTGGACATCGCTGGCTTTGGTGAGCTTGTGAGATAGCCGCAGTGGACGGGTCACGTTGTCTTACACTGAATCTCCTAATTTACCTGTTCTCTCAGTGGCTCTTAAATTTTCAAACATGTCAACCTAAGAAATTATGCAACTGAGAAATGAGACAACCTAGTCTTCAATACAGTGAGCTCCAAACATTTGAGACCACTTGCGAAACATCTAGTATTATTAATTTTGATTGGGAACTGAAGTAGTGCAGAATCTTATATATTTCTTGTTCATTTTATGTTTCAATGATTTTTGTAAAAAAAAAAATATTTTTATTTTTTAATTCTAAAACCTTTATTTTCATGTTTAAGTTAGATTGTGATTCCCAGATTTTCGGTGTTGTCTCAGACTTTTGGACCTCTACTGTATGTAATGTCAGAGTTCTTTCTGAGCTATTTTAACTTAAATATTCTTGGTGAAATATAAATTAAGATATCGAAATAATTTGTTAAAAATTATAAAATTATTTATAAAGTAATTAATTACTGTAATTTAAGTACTTTTCCAAACTAAAAAAATAAGGGATTACTGTCAAGTTTTTTTTTTTTCCTGTAATTTAATTACAGTTAATTCTCATGTGTCTCATAATTCTCAAAATACTTTATGGACTTCTGAAATTCGACTTTATGAAATTATGGACTTTATGAAATTCTGCTATTTGTATTTAATCTCTACATGGGTTGGCCCCATCTTATATTGCTGATCTAATCCAGGAACAAAAGTCAGTGAGATCGCTACGATCACAATTTCAGAAACGTCTTGCTGTTCCGCGGTCAAAGATGAAGACTAGAGGGGATCGCGCATTTGTCATATATGGGAATTTGACATATCGCGCAAACAATAGACATATATGGGAATTGCGTTTTTTAGGTTTATACAAACTGGAATTACTTCCCACGATAACAGATGCTGTCTGTCAATAGAGTTAAGCTACTGTAACTGTGACTTGAAATATTCCATTAATGTTAAACTTTAAAATAAACATAGCATGGAATATGACTGATTGAATATTAGAAGACGTAGTGATTCACTAGCTATTAGCATGTCTTGTGCAGAAATAAGGTTGAGAATATGTGGTAAGATTAACGATAATTGCTTCTCACTAACAGTGTTCCTGTAATATAGTAACTGTTAAATGCCTTTAGAGACATACCTAGCGCATGAATCATAAAATGCTTTTTTTTATATTCCTGTTCAGAGTATTTCGAGCACAACAGCTTCGAGCAGTTCTGCATCAACTATTGTAATGAAAAGCTGCAGCAGTTTTTTAATGAACGCATACTGAAAGAGGTGAGTCATGAATGTTATTGGGATTTTTAGTATCGATCAGTGACTCATAAATATGCCCTCCTTAAAACTAACACATGAAGCCATTTAATCTTTATGTATCTTTTTTTAATTGCAAGCATATAACTCTTCCATTTTAACAATTCCAGTTTAACAAGATGCTCTTGTTCCAGCAGATTAAGTTAAGCATTTTTTCACTTTTAGCAAAAACTGATGCACATTTACTTTGTTTTTCCCTTTCCTCCCCAGGAGCAAGAGCTGTATCAGAAAGAAGGCCTGGGAGTGAATGAAGTTCATTATGTTGATAATCAGGACTGCATAGGTGAGTGTCCCTCCGGCACTGAATAATGATCTTCCTCCATTTCAATCATTACTGGATGCACTACGGCCCATTCATGGCAATATAAATTCCTCCATATGCGGAAATGCTAGGGTCTCTAAATCCAAAATGTGTTACAATGCAAATGTAATTTCGGTAACGCTTCCTTTTACAGTACGTTAACTTACGTGTACTTACAGTGTACTTACCAAAGAAAGTACTGGGTAATATAAGGTAAGTACATGGGTTAAGGTTAGGTTTAGGGGTAGGTTCAGGGTTAGTACCTAGTTATTACCCAGTTATTGTAATTACTATAATAAGTACATAGTATGTTCATACCGTAATTTCTTCTCAAATGATGGCCTTCAAATGTTGATAACATAGTTATTTGTATACATTGCCATGTCGGTTAATCTCTTAACAAAACATGCCGAAGATGAATATTCCAACAGAAATGCATGGTGGGTGCTTGAGATAACACAGGATTGAATCCTGGGAATGACCTCTCTCACTCTTGAACTCTTGGTTTAGTAGATAAGATGAAGAGGTCACACTGTTTTAGTTTTTTGATGCCGGCTCTATAAGTGATCTCTCGAGCAGTGCAGTCAGACTCAAATCACCCATCAGTAACAGAAAGTCAGTTCAAACTCAGGACACACTGTGAAATCCTCCCCCGGTTCACTGAATGCAAATACCATCACCAGACCGAAGTCTTCTGTCTGAAGGCATCAGATTCAGAACCAATACCTTTTATCTTTTAAGTCGACCTGCATTTTAACCCAAATGATTTATCGAAGATCTTCCTATGCATGGCAAAAGAAACCACCTATGCTTCTTTTGCCCAGGCTGTCAAAACTCAACAGCTTGTGTGAGTTTGCACAGTATGTAGGTGGCTTGACATAACATCTCGCCTCTGATGCGCTGTCTGCTGTGCACCTGCATTGCAGATGTCACTTCTGTTCCGAGGGGAAAGACTTGCTTTCCATTTATCAGCTCTGCTTTTACTAATTCTCCTGATAGTGATGCAACACATGTCCTTGTGACTTCCAAATGGACACGCAGGTCCTTTCCCTGCATGTCTCCTCATCAATCACCTCACATTTATCCTCGGGTCTCTGCTCATGCAAATACATGACTGCTCTTGCGTTCGCACCTCTCTCACCTGCGCACGTCTCAGATGAATTATGCATACGACGTATGCCTTCACACTGATTATCAAAATGGTCCATGTGTGCCCACCGACTTTGCATTCGTCCATTAAACTTGCTGAGTTCTACTTCACTTTGGATAATACCTTCTGCAGGGAGATTGAATATATTAATTCACTATTCACCTCGTTTTCGTTTGCATGAAACTTTCTGTCGTCAGTCCAGAACTTGTCTCTGTGACTTTGCTTTGCAGATCTGGTTGAGGCAAAGCTGGTGGGTATCTTGGATATTCTGGATGAGGAGAACCGTCTTCCCCAGCCCAGTGATCAGCACTTTGCAGAGACCGTTCACAGCAAGCACAAGGTCCACTTCCGTCTCACTGTAAGCTATGGTTTGGTTCTTAATCTTTCGTAATAGCTAAGTCTATATATAGCAAAGAAAAGCTGGAAAGTCTGCTGGAAAGTGTTGTACAGCATCTCAGTAATAAAATAAATAAATAATATGCCCCCCCCCCCCACCTTTAATTTTCCTAAATGTCACTAAATCTCATCTCAGCACATTTATTTAATAGTTATTGTCTTATTAATCTTGAACATCAATATTTGAAATCTATTACATCTGAAGAATTTTAATAATTCATTTAGATTTGTATTGTTATTTATGTATTTATTATGTTTTGATTTGAAGTGAAAAGTTAAAGTTAGACCCTTGGTTTAATCATTTTTTATGTATATTTCAACTTATATATATTACCCTTCTGGATAATTGAAAATAATGGACTGTATTTGTAAAATTATATTGTGCAATTCCAATGTATCTCTTTTTTTGGGATTCATTTGATTTGTCATTGTTCAACTTAATTGTCAAAATGCATACATTACCTTAGAATTTTTGATTTAGTATAGGGCTGTACGATTTGGGGAAAATGTCATATTGCGATTATTGAGGTCAATATTGCAATTGCGATATGCGATTGCAATTGTGATATAATAAACAAATGGTTTCATTGGTCAACTTGCTTGGTTCTCAAGGAAAATTCGCACACAGATTAGTGATAATGCTGAAATGTGTATTTCTCAACTCAAACTAGCAACAACAACTAAATGTATAGTGTTTTCAAATTAAAATAATATTTTTACTAAATTAAATAATGACATTTTTGCATTACTGCAAACTTGTTATTGTCTCAATAGTACAATAGTATAAAATAAATAGAACAATAAATTAGAACATTTATATGCTCATGAAAATAAGATATTTTGAACATTCTGTCTAGACAAACAGGGACATTTAAGCAGGATGTAATATGCTTTGTATAAACTCAGTCTGTGGATCATTTTCTGAAATCCCCCTTTGCTAACGGTGTATATGGGCATCATGTCTCATGCCAAGCAGTGCGTTATGGAGACGGTGATTTCTTTTCACTTACGTTTTTATAGATTTATATTTGTTTACATTATTTTGGAGATTAGCTGTGAAATTATAACATTATAAAATATATAGAGACAACATAAAGTTATATATTTACAGTATATTTTAAATACTTGTTTATTGGCATCTTTTTGTGAATGAAGGTCAGTATCACTGATACTAATGCAGCCATTGATGTCTGGATAAAAATGCCCCCCCCCCCCCCCCCATTTTAAACATTGATTATAGCCGTCCAACATTACAGTGATTCAGCCATTACAATTGAAAGCTATACATTCTTTTAACATTTATTAGGCTTCAAAAAATATAACCAGTTTTAGTTTGTGAACTTCAAACATCATCACATAAACAGAAATGCACAGAAATTGAATAAAGTTATCAAACAGTCTACACTGCATGAATTATAAATTAAAAATAGACTAATCCTTATTAAAACTGCAAAAGTTCTTTAGTCAAGAACAGTGAGTAATTTTCTCTGTTCCCTTTCTTCTTTGATTAATTTTATTGGTTGCTGTCCCTTTAAAACCAGCCGCTGCTGATAGAGACTCGGATCTCACACGCGCCTCATTCTCTCACAACTCTTTACGTTAATCATAAGACTGCTCTTATGCTATGAAGATACTCAACAAAATGGACATTTTGGCATAATTGTGTGTGTTATTGTTCGTTTAAGCTAGAAAGAGAACTCTATTCTGGCGCGCTGTCTGCGCACGATACTGGTGCGCGTGTTTCTGTGTGTCATAAGTCAGGACATTCACAGGCACCGCGGTCTATTTTGTCTTGTCGCGCATGAATGGTTTAAAAGCATTTGCATGAATAAGAGCAGGATCATACAATGTAACACTAACCAAAGGATGTCAAAAAATCACGGATGCTGCGTTAATTGCGTTAACAACCCTAATTTATTTATTTAATAAAAAATCGCAGCATTTTGCGTCATATAATCGTGATTGCGATATAATTAATCGTGCAGCACTAATTTAGTATTTCAAATTATTTGCGCCTTTAAAAAATAAATCATAATATGTAATTTACATATTATGACCTAGGTAGGGTGTCAATTTACTATAGTGGGAAAAGATGGCCTTTTTCCATGATTTTCAATTGTGTTAAAATAATTCAATAAGCTATTATTGCTAATTTCCCTTAACAATATATTGGATGAAGCATAATTATTCTATTGGCTAACATAATACAATTTTTTGAATGAATTAAAAATTCACACTGTTCTTAAAGGGGTCATCGGATGCAAAAATCACTTTTATATGGTGTTTGCATATAAATGTGTCTTTGCAGTGTGTGAACAACCACCATACAATTAAAAAAAAATCTTTTTTATTTTAATCCTCAAAATAAAATGCCTAAACACTCTCAATAATCAAGCCATTTAAATTTGGCGGAAATTTAATTTATATTTATATATGTTTTTTTATAATTTATATATGTAAATTTTATTTACATGCTCCGCCCACGACCACTGACGGACTATCCCGTATTAGCATATTTCCTCCATTTGTATACTGTCCACCAAGGCAGCACTTAACATGTCTTGTGTCGACACGCCCCAGGGAAGAGAGGGCTGGGATGAGCAATTGTTCATTATCATTTAGAGGCATGCACCGAAACGGGTCGCTGTGACAGAGCTTTTTTTGAGGAGGTAAAAAGGGTGTTGTTTTACACAACCATTGAGGAATTTTAACAAAAGTATTTTACAAACTTTACATGAAGACCCCAAAGGATCATGATCAACTTATGGAAAATGGGCATCTGATGACCCCTTTAAGGGAGACATCTTCCCTCTGTATTACTGTATAGTTCTACATGACTTATTACAGCAAACAGGCCTTTTTGTACTTTTTTTGTTTGTTTTTAGTTTAATAAAGTAAATAAAAACTACAAATATACATATACTTTTTTGACATTATATTAGGCTACAGAGTTTTGTGCATATGCTCATTAAATATATGTCACGATGCATAATTAGACTCCATTTTCTTCATGTAAAATATTATTTATTTTATTTATTTTAATATATATGGTGATTTATATATGATCTGGGCATTTCTAGTTTTTATGTGATTCACCCTGACCTTCCATCAATGTCAAGACCCAAAAATGAAGGAAATCATAACCATACATCTGCAAAGATGGATTCTGTGTGGGCTGTTTTTTCAGGTGCCTAGGAAGTCAAAGCTTACAGTCCACAGGAATTTGAGAGATGATGAAGGTTTCATCGTAAGACATTTCGCTGGTGCCGTATGCTATGAGACTGTAAGTTCCCAATTCACTCAGTTCATTCTGAATTCTTTTATGTATAGAAACTATTGTGTTGTTTTATTTCTGTAATGTGATAGTCTTTAAAGGGATACTCCACTTTTTTGGGAAATAGGCTCATTTAAAACTTGAGTCTTCTGTAGTTACATCGTGCACTAAGACTGACGGAAAATGTAAAATTGTGATTTTCTAGGCTGATATGGCTAGGAACTATACTCTCATTCCTGCGTAATAATCAAGAAACTTTACTGCCGTACCATGAGTGCAGCAGGCGCAATGATATGACGCAGCGCAGTTGACGGAAGGTAGCCTGTTTTCAGGCGCTGCGTCATATCATTACGCCTGCTGCACTCATGGTACGGCAGTAAAGTTTCTTGATTATTACGCAGGAATGAGAGTATAGTTCCTAGCCATATCAGCCTAGAAAATCGCAACTTTACATTTTCTGTCAGTCTTAGTGCACGATGTAACTACAGAAGAGTCAAGTTTTAAATAGGAAAAATATCGAAACACTTTGGTCTTTTTTTTGTTGAGAAATGCTAATGGTCTTGTCCACTTCAATGATGTATGCTAAGCTATGCTAAAAGTGGTACCGCCAGAACCGGAGATCGGCTGAATGGATTCAAAAACGGTAAAACTCAACAGTTTAACTCTGGGGGAGTTGTAAAATGAGCCTATTTCCCAAAAAAAGTGGAGTATCCCTTTAACATGGCTTAATTAACTTCTTCCACACTGTAAAATCAATTGGGGACTTGGGGGAATCCCTTTGGTAAAGTTTTTTTTTTTTTTTTTTTTTTTTTTTGTGGTTGACTTTGTGTTTATTTCTATGCCCTGTGGATTTTGTGTATGTGTGTGAGCAGACCCAGTTTGTGGAGAAGAATAATGACGCCCTCCACATGTCTTTGGAGAGCCTGGTGTGTGAGTCGAAGGACAAGTTTGTCCGGGATCTCTTTGAGAACAGCTCCAATTCCAAGGACTCAAAGCAGAAGGCTGGCAAGCTCAGCTTTATCAGTGTGGGAAACAAATTCAAGGTGAATCTATCCTTTAGCTTATATTCTCCTGATAGCCAGAAAACACACATTGTCAAAGGCATTAATAAGTCTGAAGATATGACAAAAAAAAAAGCCCTCAAGACTACAGGCTTTCCTCAGATCAGGAGTTCCTCAAGGCTTTGTATTTGGACCGCTGTAGATTTTGTTTTACGGGGCTAGATGTTTTCTTTTTGTTCTTCTTGATAGTTGTAGGTTTTAAAAGTTTTTGTGAGAGACTATTGATCTTTTACCTGGTGATCTAATTCCTTTCCTTCTAACTTTTGCCCTTTCTCAATCCTCCTTTCTTAGACCTTCTCCTGTTTCTTCAACCTTTCCCTGTGAAAAGTTCTGGTGCTGAAATAAATGTAGAAAGAGTGCAAAAAACTGAAGCTTTTTTAGGGTAAGCCTGGCTAAAATATTCAGTGCCAGCACCACAGGGTAACCTGCAACCTCATAAACAAATGTTGATCTTAAGTTTCTCCCACCCTTCTCCTTCACCCACTTGGTCCATTTCCGTGTGTTTGTGTGAATGTGGCTGCCACATTTTTAGTCTCTGCTGTAGTTGTTTGTCATGTCATTGCTGAAGAAATCATACACAAGGAATTCATACTGTTAGGGAACTCTCACTGTAAACACATCACCATATTTATGTCACCATCATGATAAGATAAAATATCTTTGTAATGTGTAATGTAATGTTGTCAAAATGTGTAATACCATTTGCATGGCAGTACAACTCTACAACTACAAATGTCTCAAGAAGTGACATTTTGTTTAAAATGATTTTTATTTTTACAAAAAAGATGCTCTTAATTAAAATTTACAGGATTTACTCTCACATTTCTTTTCTGATCAAATTTCATAGACCCAACTGAACCTTCTACTGGAAAAGCTTCGCAGTACAGTGAGTAATGAGTTTAATGTTATTCATGTGTTATTTTAAAAATGTTAGCCATTTGTTTTGATTACTACTGAGTGTCTCTAATGCATGCCGCAAACCAGGCGTCACAGCAAAAAATAGTTGCTGATTTATGGCACTGGTAAATGACACATTAAAGCAAAAAGAAAAAAATGTGGTTGTTTACTTCGCATGACTGTATCTACTAGGGATGCACCGATACCACTTTTTAAGGATCGAGTACGAGTACCGATATTTTTTTCCTGGTACTCGCCGATACCGATGCCTGTTGTACTGGGGGGGGGGGGGGGGGGTCTCGTTTTATGTGGCAATTTTCTAAGAACAACACAATGAGACTAATGAACATATCAGCATCTTTATTTTCAACAACTTAAATAAACTTATGTTTAAAAATAAATCATTCTTATGTGCTTATCACAAATTTTCAAAGCCCAAATTTCACAGTGTCCAATAATCTCCAAAGGGCAAAACCAAGGACATAATGAATGTAATTTTTACCTGCCTGTCACAAAGTTGTCAAAGTGCTAAAGAAATCACAGACAACAAGACAATCAAAGTTGTCCAAAAGTGACAAAGAAATCACAGAACAAATGTTTATAACATAACACTGAGTAACAATGTAATCACAGCCGAAAGCATGGTCCGAAATTAACTTTTTGGCTCACCTGCCACGGGGACTGGTAGATGAAAAAATCCACCAGCCAAGCATATTTTTTACCGGCCAAAATAATAAACAGCCTTTTTGTGTCACATATACATTCATTTATAGGCTATATTAAAACATTTTTGTCATATTTCTGGTCTATTATTTTCCATTTTTACTTTTATTTACACACATATTACACAATTTACACACATTAAAATAATATTTTTGTGGTGGTGCCTATATGAACATTTACATTTTTTACATTTACATTTATTCATTTAGCTGACGCTTTTATCCAAAGCGACTTACAATTGCTATATTTCAGAGGTCGCACACCTCTGGAGCAACTAGGGGTTAAGTGTCTTGCTCAGGGACACATTGGTGTCTCACAGTGGATTCGAACCCGGGTCTCTCACACCAAAGGCATGTGTCTTATCCACTGCGCCATCACCACCCCGAATTAGCCATCACCACCCTGAACATAGTTCTGTACAAATTAAATGTATTCATTGTATATTTAATAAAATATATGCAATAATAATATATTATAATTATTTCAAAAAAATATTTAGTTTTACTCTGCCTATTTTTTTTTTACTCCATTTACTCTGACTGATCCGATCAGTAACTGAAGGACTGGAAATATCAGTTTTAAAATAAAATTAAAATGAATCGGTTCAAATGAGTCATTAGTTCGCGAATTGGACGTGTCAATGTCATTATCGGATGTGTTCGCGTTGTGTGATTATCCTGGCAGCTAGGACATCCCACAAGATTTGTGTCAACACAGAAAACATTTAATCACTGGATAGGTTTTTCCGTTTATTTAAAGTGTGGTTTATGTCAGCTGAATGTGCAGAACGCTTCAGAGAAGATAAGGTATTTTAGCACAATTCACACCCAGCGGTAATTCAGGAAAAAATATATCCGAATGCTCCACATGAAACTATGGTCTTCCGACCTTTTACCATCGTGTCGATTTATTTTGATTAATATGTGACAACGAGAGAGAGCAAGACAGCACTAAGAGAAAGTGCGCGCGCGACCTCTCTCTGCTCGTGCTTCAGTTGCGCCCTGTCACACGCACTACTGTCGTCTACATTACTCGCAGATCAAATAAGACTATGGCGGGACAAAAAATTCGCTTTGGAGCAGGAGCATCGATAAGAGGACTCGTTAATGTTAACTCGTTACATTACTATTTTGGTATGAACATTCACCCGCCAGTGGGGCGGATAGCCTTTTGAGATTTACTTGCCAAACAGAAAATCTACCCGCATTTGGCGCTTGGCGGGTGTTAATTTCGGACCCTGGCCGAAAGTGTAAAGTGAAATATTAGACTGTACTATTAAATCTAGCAACACTATAACTGCAGGAAGAGTGTTCATAAGAATTAAGAAATATAAGCTAAGGATATACGTGAGGTCACATGTCACGTGAGGTATCGGTCTTTGGTATCGGGGTATTTTTATGAGTACGAGTACAAGTACATGAGCTTGGTATCGGGCCGATACCGATACTGGTATCGGTATCGGTGCATCCCTAGTATCTACCCGTCTAAGTTGTCTAGAATATGCTGTATGGACTTTTTCACAGACTGCGATGATGCAAAAAAAGTTAATCTTGCAAACATTTTATAATTTAGTTTCTTAAATAAATGTTATATTATTCTGGCATTAAATAACAAATAAACTAGTCAAGGCGGCTGTGGTGTAATCTTTTTCTTTCCTCTTTTGGAATGTTGTAGAAATCCAACAGTGGAAACACAAATAATGTTTACTATGTTCTCCCATTTATGCTACTGTTCAAAAGTTGTTTACATTTATTCAGCAAGGATGCATTCATTTGTTTCAAATTAACAGTAAAGACATGCATAATGTTACAAAAGATTTATATGCTATTTTAAATAAATGCTATTCTTTTGAATTTTCATTATCAAAGAATCCTGAAAAAACGTGCATCATCATTTCCACAAAAACATTAAGCAGCACAACTGTTTTTAACATTTAGAATAGCGAGAAATGTTTGACAGCATATTAGAATAGTTTCTGGATAATCATGTGACACTGAAGACTGGAGTGATGGCTGCTGAAATTCAGTTTTGCCATTACAGGAATAAATTACATTTGAAAACATATTAAAATAGAAAACTGATATTTCACAGTATTACTGTTGTTTACTGTATTTATTTTGGGGGGGGGGAAATGCACCTTTGATGAGCATAAGAGACTCTTTTTCCAAAAAAAAACAAAAAAAAAACCTTACCAACCCCAAAATTTCAACATGTACCTCTAAAAAAAAAAGGTTTACCTTTCTGTTCCAATCCTGGATATGTGAAAAGGGTCCTTTCTAGACCAGACCCTATGGCCATTTAGCCAATGGTCTTGTCATGCTGACTATACATATAATATTGTTTGTTCTCTGTTCAAATGTAATAACTTCTCATGTGCATTGTAAAGGGCTCTAGTTTCATCCGTTGCGTGAAGCCTAATCTGAAGATGGTGAGCCACCAGTTTGAAGGAGCTCAGATTCTGTCTCAACTGCAGTGCTCAGGTATGTATATGATTATATAGGTGTATTTCTTTCACTTTCCAATTCATCTCGCCGCTCTTGTGGTAATGCTTCAAATATTTCAATTTAAGAAAACCCACCACAAATACTCAGCAATCATCAGTTGGAAGTGCCTTTTTTTTTTTTTTAAACAGATCTCAATGTTGCCTATGGAGTGGCCATATTAAATGTGAGCTCCACTGATTTTTCATTATCTTTTGAGGTGGCGTTACCACAAGAGTGTTTTGTAGGTTTGTGTTATTGCATTTAATAGGATGTTAGCAAAGTTTTAAAAATAAACTTTCAGGCAAGAGACATAAAAAGAGTATAGCCTAGCCCTAGAAGTTGCACTGACATGTCGTTTAGCCAATTAGTTTGATACCTTTGTTAACTAGTTGTGCATTACATGAGGTAAACGTAGACTCATCAGCTTTGCCTACTAGCAAGTACGTACTCGTGTCCTAATTTATACTGCTCAATCTGTGAGTTTTGTTGACAAAGGCAAGCTCACAGTGCTTCAGGTACATGTTGACTGCACATTACTAAGAATAAGATGTTGAATCTTCCTTTAAACTTGGTTCATGCTTTAGCTCTAGCCTTCAATGTATCTTCACTGGCTACATTATCTGTACTTCTCCTCTCCTCTCAGGCATGGTATCAGTGCTGGACCTGATGCAGGGTGGCTTCCCTTCCCGAGCTCCGTTTCATGAGCTTTACAACATGTACAAGCAGTACATGCCCAACAAGCTTACAAGGCTTGATCCTCGACTCTTTTGCAAAGTAAACCTTTATTGTTTATTTTAATCTTTATCATTGCATCTCATTCTATTCTGATTGTTATTCATCTGTTATTCTTGTGTACGTAATTAGGATTAGTATGATTGATGATAGCTTGCTGGATTATTTTTAGAAAAGGCTTTATGACCTTTCATATTCTTTTTCCAAAGCACGCACAGAGTAATCCCTCATTGATTTCCATGATAAATTATAGTGGTTTATCATCAGCAGTTACAGATACATTTGGAAGTCAAATTGCATTTTAATCACACACCCGCGGTTAAATATAAAGTATTTACTTCTTCATGAAATGTAAAATTAGATTCCATGCTAATACAGTATATGAGCAGGCTGCAATTAATGATTGATGGCAATTATTGAAAATTAATTATAGCATCATGCTTGTAATGCAATGTCTAGAGTATAATCAAGTCTCAACAAAAAGGTATTTTTTTTCTGCTTTCTCTGCCAGGCCTTTAGGACAGATTTTCATTCAAGTACATATTAGGAGCATATTTTTATTTTTCATTAAATATATTGTTTTTACCTCCCAAACAACCCTAAAATGACAATTTTCACTAACAGCTGGAAAATTTTGTCCACTATGATGTAAATCTTTGCTGGGAAGTGGCATAAATTGCAAAACATTACTGATTTGATTGTTTTCAAATCATTCTAACTGATTCTAAGGCTCAATCCCAATTCACCCCTTGGCCCTACCCCTCCGTTTTGCGCGTTCACGTCTAGGGGTAGGGTGTCCCGATTCTTGTTCTGATAGAGGTGTAGGGCTACATAGCCCTCGAGATTGAGATTTTTCAGAGGCACACTCCGAACGGAGGGCTACGAGAAAGTTCCCAGAATGCATCGTGAATCCCGGACGAGATGGCTTCGCAAACGGTTAAACATTTAAATTTAGCCCCAGATGACACCACCATGCACTTTATTTACTCTTATAATAATAATATAGTCATATAAATTAAGAAATTGTATAATAAATTACCTTTCCGAAACAGAAAAGACATGATGATTATAACGTTCCTTCCTCAAAATGTATGTTTCCTCAAAGTTAAGAGCAGCGGCGCTGATTGTCAGTCGTTGTCATTGAGAAATCCTATAAAAACTCGTCGCTTCCGTAACGTCAGAGTGATCATTGACGACTGATGACGTATCGGGTTCATGAAGGGTTGTTTCATTTCGTAGGGGAATATTTCAACCCCTTGGCCCTTGTAACTCTGTTTTAAGGGCCAAGGGATACACTCGA
Organism: Gila orcuttii; assembly: GCA_026230005.1. NCBI lineage: Eukaryota > Metazoa > Chordata > Actinopteri > Cypriniformes > Leuciscidae > Gila > Gila orcuttii. The sequence continues at coordinate 41,939,907 of JAPDVR010000013.1, read as the reverse complement.
AAACAAGGGGTAGGGGCAAGGGGTGAATTGGGATTGAGCCTAACTCACAAGTCACAAAAAAAAAAACGCACAGAAAATCAAATGTTTAAGTTTGCTTGGCATTCAAAAAAATGAAAACATACACTGAAACGTAATAGCGTAAGCACTGGCCCGAAGCCGTAATGCCATTCTTGTTGATCTCTAAATGTCATTTAATAAAGCATGCGTTCCACTGTCTGATTGTATTGTCTCTTCCTGCAGGCTCTGTTTAAAGCACTGGGCCTCAACGAGAATGATTACAAGTTTGGCTTGACCAGGGTTTTCTTCCGCCCCGGGAAGGTGATAATTTCTCACAATATTTCTCATGAGGATTGGAATAATACAAGACTGTTAAAACCGCTATCCTGTTTCATTAAGCTGGCGCACATGGGAATCTCGTAAACCAAAATGCAGCTACATAAATCTCAACCTGTGTGTGTTTGCCTCAGTTTGCAGAGTTCGACCAGATCATGAAGTCTGATCCGGAGCACCTGGCCGAGCTTGTAAAACGGGTCAATAAGTGGCTGGTGTGCAGCCGCTGGAAGAAGGTCCAGTGGTGCACACTGTCAGTTATTAAATGTACGTCACCCTTCATAACCCCAGCAAACTGCCTTTCATAGAAGCAATTAGAAGCATCCCACACCCTCCCATTCACCTTTGCAATGTTACAGTTTGATGCTGTTGATGAGTAAGCACCTTCTCCCTCTCTCTTTCACTTGCCACAGTGAGGAACAAAATGAGATTCAGGGCTAGTGCTTGCATCAAGATTCAGAAGACGGTTCGCATGTGGCTGTGCAAAAAAAGACACAAGACTCGGTATGAACACACCACAAACATAACACCTTGAAAAGATTTTAAAACCTTTACCTTATATATTTTGAAAATAATACTTATTTTACCTATTCTTTTATTACACCTTATATAACATATATATATATATATAGGTTGTATTTTATTTACTTATTTGACATTTGCATGCAAAACATCGAGATGGAATTTAATAAAGAAGTTCAAAAACATGCTAAATGTACAAATTTATATATATTTTTAAATAAATTAATAGACTGGACAAAAAATTAACACCATTGTCTCTATTCTCATGGCAGCATTGATGGCCTGGTGAAGGTAAAAAATTTGAAGAAAAGGATGGAGAAGTTCAACGAGGCTGTGAATGGACTCAAAGAGGGTAAACAGGAAGTGAGCAAACAGGTCGAGGAACTGGCCACCTCCACCGACGCCCTCATTGCCAAGATCAAGGTGAGGTTTTCCACTGGAAAACCGCCCAAGGTTGACAAAACCCCCTTTCACCTCCTCCAGCTTACAAAGCTCAATGATGTTATGCGGTGTAGCTCTTTTCTTAGCCTCGTTCGTGTATCAGTTTCCATGCATAATTCAACAGGTGTGTGTTTTTCCATGTCCTGATGAAGGCGGTCTAAAGCTGTAGCTTTGAGTCTCTCAAGTCTCTAGAGTTGTCTCTTTTTAGAGACCAAAGAA